>CM060950.1:358623975-359371475 GCA_030765055.1 Mantis religiosa
AGGGAGGGAGGGAGGGAGGGAGGGTAGGGAGGAGGGATGGGAGGGAGGGAGGGAGGGAGGGAGGGAGGGAGGGAGGGGAGGGAGGGAGGGAGGGGAGGGAGGGAGGGAGGGAGGGAGGGAGGGAGGGAGGGAGGGAGGGAGGGAGGGAGGGGAGGGAGGGAGGGAGGGAGGGAGGGAGGGAGGGAGGGAGGGAGGGAGGGAGGGAGGGAGGGAGGGAGGGAGGGAGGGAGGGAGGGGAGGGGGAGGGGGAGGAGGGAGAGGGGGAGGGGGAGGGGGAGGGGGAGGGGGAGGGAGAGGGAGAGAGATAGGTAAGTTATGACAAAATTAGGGAGGACCAAAAGGATAGGGCAAGAAAGGCTATGTGAGTGTGAGAGGCAAGAGATGACACAATGAGGGAGAGAAAGATTCAGTGGAGAAAGGAAGGGTGAGGAGGGGGCATGAAAAAAGGAAAACAGACGACTTAATATGAGGAGAATGAGAAAAAATGGTGGAGTGGTAGGAGGGATGGGAGGCAAAAGGGACTTAATAAAGGAGGGAGAGATTCAGAGTGATAATGTGAAAAAGAGAGAGAGGGATGAGGACCAGAGAAGCAGGGAGGATTAGAGACGTGGAGATAGTAAGTAAAAGAGACAGAGTTATAGGTTTGTTAATTTCCTTAATACAGAAAGGACTGAACACACTACAATCTCGATGTCAGAATATTTCTACGTTGGTTTGCAACTTTGTGATGCCATATTTTTTACTGAAGGAGACGTAATGTGTGAAGAGAAGTTTCGAATGTGTTGCTTATTATCCAGTTTCTTATACAAGAAACAACTCTTGTTGTTTACCTGTTAATAATTGTGTGTGTGTGTGTGTGTGTGCGTGCGTGCGTGCGTGCTGGTTGTGTGCTGGTTGTGCGCGCCGCGCGTGTGTGTGTTTCATCGGCTACTCGCCATTCATTTTCCTTTAAAAATGACTTCCGTTAAAATATCTCTTCCCTTCCATAACTTCACAAGGATGGCTGTAGTTTGAGACACATTATAGAATTGTGAGGCTGTAATGCTTCGCAGCCAGGGTTTGAGCCTGAAGAGTTTTGAGCATTTTGAGGTACATTGCTAATGTGCAGCGTTTCTTTTCCGTAAAAAATGTTTTCTTTCCCCATCTAATCATTAACACATAAAGTGTGACATTGTCACAGTCACTAGTCTCCAGGGTTGTGAGATGTGTTACTTGGCAGTCGTAAATGTTGGTTGTTAATAAAGATCCATTTTACTTTTAAATCTACTTCTCCACAAGTTCTTCTTTTTCATTGAATGGATTTTTTTATCTTACATAATTAATATGGATGAATTTTTTAATGAAAATATGCATGCAAGCAGTGAGCTACATGTTACTAAGCATTTACTTTGTAAAAGACTGTTAGTTTACGCTTTATTGATGTTTTTAATCAGTTATTCGAAAAGAGATATTCCATAAAATAAATGCACAAAAAGTTCCTTCGTGTTGCGAGCGTAACAAAAAAAAAAAAAAAAAAAAAAAAAAAAAAAAAGACAAAGTTCCGATAAGTAGCAGGTTTGAAAATATTGATAAAACCAGAAAAAAAAATTAAAAACCGAATAGCTTGGAAATTAAAAGCTACTAATTCCTTAGCCATTTGCCTAATAAGCATGCTCTAACGATTTGTGTCTAAATTCTTAGAGATACGGAGGAGTTTAGTGGAATTTGTCATAATGGCAACTAAAACTGGCTGCACGAAAGCTTGCTTATGTTTGATGAGAGACGTACTGGCCTCAATCTCAGCATGTTAGAGAAAATATATCTCATTAGCGTCTGTCTGTATCATTACTTCGGGAGGCAGACAGGGGTCGCCGAGACAATTATCTTGCGTAACGCAGTGGCCGTACATAATCGATTTTCAACGAAATGATGTTGCGCCGCTCAGGTGCGAAACTAATCCGTGATTGGTGGGGCACCCGTTGTATTGTTGCTATTGTTGTAAGGGTGAGTCATATTCTGCAAAACATTCATTGACCTTGCAGGCAATGTTGCCAACAGCCGCTTTTCTACGTGGATGCATAGTTGTGTTCATTAACCATTGCACTGCATGTTCTTTCTTGGTCATCTTCCCTCATTGAGTTCGGGGAGGTACTGACTGCCCCATAAATGATCTATTTGTTACTTTAGGATAGAAATGCAATTTACAGAGTCAATTTTGCTGTTTATAGGTATTTTATACTGACATTGCTTTTCTTTTGTAAGTTGCCTATCTATATCCATATTGCATTCATAGTAAGTAGAAGAGTCCTGTGAATATTGAGTAGACTTAGTCCCTAATCTACGTATATAAACTACCAAGTAATATAAGGAATGGGTGCGAAGTATCTGGCTGCGAGAAACAGAGAGGAATCAGGGACGACTTAGGAATAATTGCCTAAAGTTTGGTTGGTATACATCTTTGCAGTTTAGCAGAGAACTTTAAAAATATTTTAATATTTTGGATTTTAATTATCCAATATTTAATGCATATCTGGCAAGATGAGCATGTAAGTTACCCGATAAAACATTTCGTTGCAATAACCGAAAATAGGCTCAGGATCTGAGGTTGCGAGAATCGCTACGAACATAGAATTGCTTTCTTTCGTTAGATGTTTTACTTTCATTAAAAATTTCAAATCCGGAGAAAGACGTTTGAAGCAAAATTGCAATTTCCTTACCCAGTGCCATCTAGGGAAGATAGACCACATGTGTAAAGCTTAGTAAGTACATTAAACTAGATAACAGTGTTCATCCCTAACGGCAAATCTTCACACTACTTGCCATTGTGATGTTCTTATCAGCATGGGCTTCTCACGATGGTTAGCAACGAGTAAACAACTTATGAATAGATTCGTTCAAAACGTTGCAGAATTATCAATGTGCATCTCTTCGCATTGCCAGTTTTGTATAGTTCTGGTGTAATAGTGCGTGGTGAACGATATTTCACCGTATCTATGTATTTGCCGGAGTTATTCACGCAAATTTGTATTATTTTGTGGAAATGAGCTTTGTTGGCTCAGTGACGTGTTTTTAGTGAATCTAAGTGCAACTTTTAGAATCTTCTAGTTAATAATATATCGTGTGTAGTGTGATTGGTGTGCCCTTGCGCCGGAGCGGCCAACGTGCACGCATATACACCTAGAGTAGGACAGGTGCGTTTTAATTCACTAGTGACTTCGTGATAGGAGATTGTATTGGGCCAAGTTATTGGACGATATTTACTGCCAGTTTTTTGCATTCTTTCTGCTACAACATGTCCTCCTGTAACATGGACATCACAACAACCTCCCCTACAAACGAAGATGTTCACACGGCAACTCTGTCCTACTACATTAACGGTGGTAACAGCAGCTGTTTCATGGATCGGGCCCTTATTGTTGATCCAAAGTTTACTCTGCATCCTGATCATATAACCATTCTTCAAATGGAGATGGTAGCCCGGTTGCAGTATGTACAGTTTGCTGAGCAACATATCCCTCAACTCCTTGCAGCGGGCTCCGAGGGCAACAACTCCCAAGTTGTATCAGAAGAGTTTCACAAAATGGTGTTCCACCGTGCTCATATGACGGTCATCACCAAACACGAACATTCAACATCTGAATGGCAACAGGTCCCCACAAAAAGAAGACAACCACCTCAATGCAACGACCTTATTGAGCACACACCTACGTCAAATAAATTCCCTCCCCTTGCAACTGCAGCCTTCCCCTCAGTCGGAGCAGCCCCTCCTAGCACCACCCGAGTTAAATGTCCCCGCAGTGGTACAACCACCTTGCCCACCTCAGTGACAAACTCTGACTCTGCTCATCAGACACCCCTATCTCCAGGGTGGCGAAATCCCCTCCCATCTTCCTTCGTCAGCCAGAAGACGGCAGAAAATAGCACACCTTCGCTGGGTATGACAAAACTATTAACCTACGTAATATGTGGAACACAGTTGCCATCGAAGTCCGTCGCTGGTTAGAGGGTAATCAAATCCCGTTTGTCGCTACTCTCCTGCCTGAAGAAAAGCGGCTCCAGGTAACCATCAAAGATCTCCCCCAATATATCACTGAGGATGAGGTAAAGGAAGAACTCCTTAGTCGATGACTTCCGGTAATTAGTGTCCACCGGCTCCGCACTATCCGCGGACCCACTCCAGGCCCTCTCCCACACTTTCAGAGTGGCTTTAGAGAAATCCAGTGAGACCGAAAAAATCTACATGGTGAATAGGATGTTCTCTGCTGTCGTCACCGTCGAGGCATACAAGCCGCCTTTCCGACCTCTGCAGTATTTGAACCGCCAGCAGTTCTTCCATGGGACGGAAGCCTGCAGACTACCATCTGTTTGTTCTCACTGTGGACAAACAGGCCATCTTCGCAATGCTTGTAGCAAGCTCACCATTACTAAACCGAGCTGCTAACTGCGGAACTGAACACTCATGTCGATACGCCAAATGCCCTGTTTGGCAGGAAGCACGATATTAACTGGAAAGCACCAAGAAGGGAGCCCGAAGGATTCCAGTTCATGCTCCTCCCCGTGTACCCAACCCCCATGGGCTATCTAAGGAGGCTTTTTACGCTGCTCGTTTCCCAGGTCTCCCAGCCAGATCCCCAGTGCAGTTACCATGCTACGCAGCAGCCGTCAGGAACGCTTCTGTGTCACCCCCTACCCAACCGCAAGAACGTCTGCTCTCTTATACTCACAGTACGCCACCTCAGCCAACCTCATCTCCTGTTTCTACACCTCCCAGTTCTCCTCAACCACAATTATCAAATACTATTCAACATTGCCTCAAATAGGCCATGCTTGACCAGCTCCCACCCAGAAGGTCGGCATCCTCTAAACCTGCCACTCCACCTCAATTGTCATCTACCAACGGCCATTCAAATCGACAGAGGATTGCGGACATTGCAGCCTTCAACGAGGTAACCGATCGCATTCCTGCGCACTTGCAGATTAAATTTGCAGCTGCTCTGATGGAGGTTCTGTTCACAAGATCTCCACAAACGTCACCAGAAATAGTACTTATCCAGACAATCTTCACCTTTTGTATTTCCAATGGCTACTATATGCCAGGGATACAAAACATTACCAGGACTCAATATCTGCTTCTGGAATGCCAATGGTCTTCGCAGACTATTGGCGGAAGTTTCCAACTTTTTGTCCGTGCAGAAGGTGAATATCTTACTGGTGCATGAAACCCATTTATCACCTCATATAAAATGTGGCATCCCAGGAAAGTGTTCCTATCGCACTGACCGAGCTGATGGCAGAGGAGGTACTGCCATACATATTGACCGTGTCATCCAACACCATCAAATATTTATCCCCACAACCACTAATCTTGAGATCACCGGCATCCAGTTCGACACCAACAATGCTCCCCTGCACTTATACTCAGTATACGCGCCACCGACTCGCCCCCTACTTCCTTCTGAATTGGACCATCTCTTCAGCTCCCCAGTTGCCACCGTTGCTGCGGGGGACTTCAATGCCAAGCATTGCAACTGGAACTCCTCCATTACCAACCATCGTGGGCGCATACTCCACAACTTCGTAGCGTCTAGGGCCATCTCCGCTAGGGCTCCAAACCAACCTACAATTCACTATGGAGAGCGGCGACCGCCTGACTGGCTTGATCTCGCCCTGGTCCGCAATGTGCCGCAGCACCTTACCCTCTTCACAGTTCCTGCGCTATCTTCAGATCATTACCCCATCCTCCTATCCTTCCCTGGTAAGCCCAACTACAAAGCTCCTCGAGGATTCCCACTCGCACGTAAGACCAATTGGGAGGAGTTTTCGACGATTTGAATAAATCCAGCCCCCGCAGCAGCCATGTCAAACTCCAGAAGAGATAGACACCGTGTTTGATCTCTTCACCTCCCGACTGACTACTGCTATCATCAGCTCTTCCCCAAAATCAAAACCTAGCAGATTGAATATCGATCCTCTACCTCAGGCTATCCGTGAAGCGATTAAACAAAAGAACAGGATGCGGCGGCGCTTTTTACATAGTCGCTGCCCGGCAGATCGTCGTGAGTTTCTCAGTACTCTGTGTTGAGGACATTGGGGCATACACATCCACCTGACACCATAAAGATTAGGAACAAACACATTACTTTAATGGAGGCTAACAGAAATTTACACCTAGTGTTCATTTTATTTGCTGTTACTGACATAACACTAATTGCAGTAATACCTCAAATGTATGACATCAGTATAGTAGTTTTTATTTACACCTTCTATACGTTGATGAAAAATTATGGAAGCCTTAATCGTGCATGATGATGATGATGATGATGATGATGATGATGATGATGATGATGATGATGATGAGTATAAGGGCGCTCAACTGCAGAAGTTATCAGCGCCCTTTTTAAAAAACTAGTCATGGCAAAAGCCAGATATAAATTTCTCTAAAACACTATAAAAATGTAAATAAACTTACAGATAATACATGCACATAAAAAACTACAAAACAAAAGAATTATAAATCTAAAATGTCAAAATTTCTCTTTGCTAAATCCTAAAGTGTAATCTAGAAAACAGTCTCAAAACTTTCTCCACTACTTGATTATCATCCGCGAGCATTTCTGCAAAGCTGTCCGGCAGCTGCAGAGACGTCCTAAGGTCTGCTAGGTAAAAACACTCTAGAAGCACGTGTCGGACAGATAACGCTTCGTTGCAAAACGGACGCAGTGGAGCAGCTCCTTTTCAAGAAGAAAACTATGAGTAAAAAAGCAGTGCCCAATACGCAACCGAGCCAAACTCACCTCCTCACGACGAGATGAACGACAGGAGGTAACCCAGGGAATCGGAAGTTCTTTCACAGATCTAAGTTTATTATTGCGGAGAGCAGGCCACTCCTGCCAGCAGGTTTGCACAGCTTTCCGCAATGCAGCCCTAAAATCTTCCGATGTCACAGATGGTACTCGAACCCTTGGCTTGATGGTAGCCGTCTTGCTGCTAAATCCGCCATTTCATTCCCCCGCAAGCCTACGTGTCCAGGGATCCATGCACACAGCACGCTAACGCCAGAAGCGCGTAAAACGTGGAGGGCATCCTGGATACGCTGCACAATAGGGTGGTAGTTGTACAGCTGCCGTAGGCTTTGAAGTGCACTGAGGGAATCACTCAGGATTAAGCAGTCCCCCCAACTTTCGTCAACTTACGTGTAAAATGGCCCGGTATATTGCATAAAGCTCTGCAGTAATTAATCGTACAATTAGGTACTTTTCCACGAATACAAATATTGCGTCCAAACACTGTTTCCGTAATTTGTCAGCAGTGTGCTCTTTTCTTTTTTCTTTCTGTTCGGTAAACGTTTGGTGTGAAGTAAATGAATGAGTGTAGTACGTGGGAGTGGGGAAATAATTAAACCTCACATTTTTACAAAAGTAGAAGCACCACTAATGGTAATGCCTTCCTATGAGGCAAAGATGTCGTTATGAAACCACCTGTCCTTCAGCCGATTGCAAGATTAACGGAGAGTAAAAGCAAGGAAAACTGCTGTTTCATAGCTCTGTATAGAAGTTCATTGAAAGCACTTTAATTCTTCACCTCCGGTGTCCAGTTTTTGCAACTGTATAGCCATGAACTGGCTCCACAAAGGTAACAGATTATGCTCGGGCTGGGGAGGGGGAGGAGGACATTCAGCAGCATCGACCAAAAGCCATTCAGCAACACAATTTTATCTTTCGCATAATCACCGCTCGATTCTAGTTTACGAAATATAGGGGCAGTGATCTTTCTTCATTTTAATCCCCCCTGAATTAATCAAGCGGTGTAATTTTTTCAGATTTCTTTGAGATATTCAGTTACGCCATCTCAGCTTAGTTTTGTCAAATACGTTATGGGTTAGCATATAGCCCTTTCTACCCTTATTAATAGCTTATCTACGGATAACTATTTCAGCTGGTTTAGTTTTAAAGATATTGGTTTAATTTTTTGCTGTATAGTCTTTATGTATGTAAAGATAAGGTTTATGCTATTATAACCATTAAATTGGTAAAATAAATAGAAAAATTAAATTGTTAAATTAATTGTAGGTAGATATTTTAAATTTCTTACAAATGCACTTTTAGTAGAAGTAAAACTTACAATTTCAAGAACACACAGAAAACGTAATTGTAAGTTGATATTTATGGAAACTGAATCTTCTCCTTTGAAGCAAAAGAACTAAATCCGAGAATAACATCTGTGCGATTGGAGCCTACCCTTACAAATTTTAATAAATTACATTAACAAGTCTAGCTGGTGTGGTCATAGAATACATTAAAGGATACTATAAAACAAAATAAATGGGGGAACGTGTTTCCCTATTTTTAGAATACCCACCTCCTAAAGTGGCTTATGAGTTATGACTGAGTGGCGATAAAAATTACATTTTGTACATATTTGTGTTGAACGTTTAGTTCTTTCATTATGACGTTGCTCGTCATTCATAAATCCAGAAATGAGATTTTAAAAGGCACAGATAGCGTGGACTAGATTTTGATTCTTTCATTTTTTCTATTCCTTACCCAGTTTTCTTATTATTTCTACACCTTGTCATTTCTAAATTATTTCTTACAGTTCACACAAGTTAAAAAGTTTAGAGAATGTAAGCAGAAAGTGCAATAGTCAAAGGAGTTATATTGGAACTCACGTCTCAATTAATTCTGTTTATGCTTTGTAGATCAGTTGCTTTTAAAATGTCTTTATATATACTGAAGTTCCGATCTTAAAAGGGCATTATTTCGTATATTTGCAATGTTTAAATGAATTGTATTAAAGGTATACTATACATTTAAAACAAGTGAATGGTTGTCTGCCTTTTTCACGATTCTTTGTTATTTCGATATTCTATAACGTGTAAAAGTTCCTCAAATAAGATTCTCTGCCATATACAATTAAAACGTTTAGAGAATATAGCGGAAAATGTATGATTGTAGTTATCTCTGGTTTTATTTACAGTTTTGTGCTTATGCATCCTATTAGATGTTTTTATTTAACAAACTGAAAAAGAAATACTCTAAATGTTGGAGGGTAAAATGGTTGTCAGTCTTAAAACACGATTAAACCCATGAGAAGCATATATGATATGCTAATGCCTAGGAAAGTTGAATAAATTTAGATGTTAAAGCTCTTCTATAAAGTAATTTTATTGATTACTACAATAAATTAGTGTGAATGCATTTGGAATTTATAGGCGTACGTTTCCAAATTTGATCAAAATGTGGTTAACACCTTTTTAAAAATTGTCTGAAGAATGAAATTTCAGTTATGTCACTTTAATAAGAACTCAAGTCCCTTATGAAATGAGGATATTAATCTTCAGTATTAATTGCCGAATTACTACGTATTTCGTATGTTTTCAATAGCACACCAAGAAAGCTGCTACCTGCAGCACGTAATTGTGTGCCTGGGCAGCTTATCTTTCAGGGGCTGTCTACATCTCGGACACTGGGTAGCAGTCTGTAACGGATTTAAATCTAGTATCATTTGTGTATGGATCCATGCGAAAAGCTAGCGATACTCCATCTTTCGTTGCATTTGGTTCATCAGATCAATGAATATTATGTCGTCTTCCGTGGTCTAGGGTACCATGCTAGACTCTAGTTCTCGAGGTCGCGGTTTCAGACCCGGAGGATTTTTTCGGCGTAAAAGTCTTAGCTTGGCTTCCTTGGCAAGGGAAGTAAAGCCGGTGGTTCCGTGTCGTAGATTTATAGCATGTAAAGTAACCTCAAGCATAATAAAGAGTCCTCTGAGCACAATCAAGTGGTATTTCACGCCCAATACAAAATGGGACGCTGAGAACTACAGCAATTAAAGAGCGTCCATAAATAATAAAAATATTAAAAAGCCTATGAACTAATGGAAGATTAATTCTGAAATGCACTCAAGAATGAGAGTAACTTGTAACAAGTTTCCTGCTGGTGACCCCGTAGTTTGTACCTCCATACTAACAAAAGTTGTAGGTGCAGGGTTACGTCACGCATGTGCGTGCTCCTAAACCACGAAGTTGCGATGGCGGGAAGTGTGGTACAAGAAGTATGAATGAGATTTGGTTAGGTTGTAAAAATGTCTTGCTTACTACAGCTACTACGTCATTTCCTGTGCCGTTGTAAGCGGCTTGCCAAGCAGATGCTGGCATCTTTCGGAGTGGGCGAGAAGCGATGCGGTCGTTGACTGAACGTGGTGCATCTCTCAAAATTAGCAAGGAACCCCCCCCCCCCCCCCCGTTGCCAAGTGGGATGTAAACTAGTTAGTATTTTTGTTGCAGTTATTGTTCATGACTCAACTCTCCTTCCTGCTGCATCTCCTCCTACTCTTGTATTGTTAGATTTTGCTCTTCTGCTTTTTCGTTTTCTCAAGTTGCGTATGTCGTAAGAAACAGCGAATGAGGTCAAGATTCCCAGAAAGTGTGATCTGTAATATAACTATAACTCAAGGTCCAATGGGTAAATTAAAGAGCACCTTTTTTTCTCGTTAAAAATAACCCTCTTTCGAAACAACCGGGTACTTCAGTTAGGTTTATTTGAATATTTCGCAAAACACAATTGTAAAGTAATAATTGTATGAAATAGATCTAATAGTCCATTACTTTAAGCTCGACTTGTAGTTGGGCAGTTGAAAGCCAACCTTTTGGTGTCATTCATTCACTACTGAATCACTAACAAACAATCACAAGGTACCTGAAGGTAACGTGACCACTGCCACTTCAGTATCTTGTTCTATCATTGCATATTGCGCTGAAAAATTTTGGAAGTATGTGAACCGAATATTTACTTTTTGGCACATGTGGAAAATATTTCACAATTTTCCTTCAAATGTCTGGTTTTCTATTGCTATATTACCATGTAGGTAATATGCCCATAAGAATTAGAAGTTAATATGATCACTTTAAGATATCCATTCATAATTTCAGGAAAATTACTTTTATCAATAATGTCAAATAGGAATTACTAACAAATGCTTCTGACGTCAAACGTATATTAATAATTCTTCTTACCATATGTTATTACCTTTTATTTGGTGTGTATATATAAACACACACGCACACACACACACACACACAGAGAGAGAGAGAGAGAGAGAGAGAGAGAGAGAGAGAGAGAGAGAGAGAGAGAGAGAGAGAGAGAGAGAGAAGATAAAACAGGTGGCATTGGCTACACATACTTTCTACCTCGTGAATTGACAGGCTAGTTCCTTCTTTGGATAAAATGGTTGTATTTGCATCATGTTGCATTTATACTATAATTTAAAAACGACAATTGTGGTTGGTTAATTGATTCAGAATCAAAAAGACACATCAAAGGAAAACTTCGTAATTGCTAACATATAGCACATAAGGGGTCATTTTCATTTGTAGAAGGTTTTAGGCTGTTAATGTATTCACAGTATGAATCATTTCAGTCCGAGTTCACGAAGAAGGTATATTTTCACACATTCTTCTTCAACATATATGTTGCAAACTGAAAATAATTAGTGGAAGCACATAGAAAGGAAAAGTCCAAGGTGATTGAGACAATTTCAGCGAACTCAAGATCCTGATTTTCTTCGATTGCTAAGTCCCAAAACTGGACCGCTCTTTCTATAATGTAAGGTTCGTCTGGTTTAACTTGAAACATGACCTACTTGCGCTACCCCTCCCTGTGACAAGCAAGGTGTGAAAAGTTTTGTAAACACATTGCCACTGCTATCCGCGACTGCCT
Organism: Mantis religiosa; assembly: GCA_030765055.1. Taxonomy (NCBI): domain Eukaryota; kingdom Metazoa; phylum Arthropoda; class Insecta; order Mantodea; family Mantidae; genus Mantis; species Mantis religiosa. The sequence goes on from CM060950.1 coordinate 358,635,672, forward strand.
AGTCTCCGTCAACGCAAGTACAAACAGTACTTTATACTGACAGTGAAATATTGTAATAATGAAAATATGGTACCAAAACCAGTGTTGTACGAGATAATTAAGAGAAAAGAGATAAGTTCAAACTGTATACAATCGACTCCATAGCTGAATTAAATGGACATACCTTACCTCCGTGTCATTGTGATACGAATACCATCGAGCTAATATGGGCACAAATCAACGAAGGAGGTAGAGAAGATGTACTGGGGAAAATACGGATTAATTTATATGTTGGAAAATTTCATCATAAATTTAGAAGAAAGTGACTCTCAAAAAAAAAAAAAAAAAAAAAAAAAAAAAAAAAAAAAAAACCCTAATGGACAGCATACTACCGCCATCTACCAGCAGTCTTTAAAGCGCTGCTCTTGAAGTTATTAAAGGCATAGCTACAATATAATCATGCGGAATCAATCGGCATATTGCATGGAAGTAATGCGATGTGGGATTAAGCAGTCGTGCAGGGGCAATAATGCGTTCTCTTCCCCCTCCTCTCTCTCTCTCTTTCTCTAATTTCCATGTTTCAAGAGAAACCAGACAAACTGTACATAGAGGTGATGCGATGTGGGATTAGGCAGTTATGGGTTACCTACAACAGAACGGGCAATAGTCTGCTCTCCCCCACCCCCTCTCTCTCTAATTCCTGTGTTTCAAGATATTTCAGACGAACTGTAGTAAGTTATTTGGACGGAAAACTTATACAACGTTTCTCCTCTCGATTTTCTTAAGTATCGGTCAAGACTGTTATAAATTTGCCCTATAGTCTGAAGTAACGTGGGGCTGACCATCTTATTTCGCAGTTACGGAAATAGCATGCACTTTCTGTATAAGTTGGTGAAACATGAATATGCAGTTTCTGCCTGTGTTACATATTCTCTTACAAGTGGAGGATTTGCTTTAAGCAACTTTGTCTCACTGATTTGTTTTGGATACTGATGCTTTTGCACTAAGCAATGATACGCATTTCGTATCTGAAACCAATTTTTAACTTATGCACGTACTTACGTTTGAGTGCTTTTTTGAGCAATGTCTTCACCTCTTTAGTTAGAAATATTATTATTTTTGTTTACTATTTTTATACATTATCCTGCCAATTCTGTTGTTAGTGTGGATAAACAGAGGACATATTTTGTACTTTCTCTGCACACTTTGTATCTGTTGCTTGATGGAGATGTGATCGGTCTTGAGTATCTCGCCCAACCCGTTTACAATATACCGCAAGAGTTACACCACTTAGTTCGCTGATTTGTGAAAGGAATGTTCTTCGTGCAATTGCCCTGATGAGCGGACGCTAATTGCTACGTGGAGTTAGAGGTTCTCGACTCGATGCCTGGGGCATGGGCGACCAGAACGTAGACCCGGCGATGACCACTGCGTCACTTCCTGTCCCTGGTTCATTGGCCGTAGTGACAAACTGGGGCCCGCACCCTGCTGGGCCCGCGCCAAGCCGTTTTATGAATGAACGAAAGTAGGAGGAGGGGTGGGGGACCAGATGCTGCAAGTCAACATGTCAAGCGCTAACTGACCCTGCTCAAATTCCGGAAGCCTAGTGGTCCGTCCACTTATTATCGAGTCATTGATTTTATGTTATAATACCTACCTCTTGCTCACTGGTCGTTTTTGAACAAATTTTGTTGTACCAGATATGCTATCGCATGTATTCTTATAGCAAAACTGTGGCATTTGACTTTGCCGTCCATGGGAAAGGTTTGTTAGCCGTTGGTTTCGTAATTCAGAAAATATATTCCAAAGTGTACCATTTTAATAAATGTTGAAGTAATTATTATTATGGGATTAAATTACATAAAACATCAGCGTATCAAACAGTCGTCAATGATGTCAGTCGCTCCATTAAAGAATATTGAATGATTTTGTTTTATTCGTGGACACACACGCTGGTATGACATATTGTTTAGTTTGTACTTGATAACACGTAGTAGGATTGCATCTTCGAGGATTAGGATATCTTGTAAGCGTTATTTATAAAGCAGCATTAGTCAGTTTTCAGGTATAAACACGAATTTTAATGAAGAAAAAGGGTGGAAGAGGTGTTTTATTTTAATTTACGTCCTCCAACGTCGTCATATCGGACGATGAATGAAATGGGTGAAATGATGCTCAAATGAGCCCGGGGTCCATAGAGCTTAGTTAAAGTCTGTTTTTTTAACGTGTGTGCAGTTCCCACTCAAAGGGACCTCAAAGGACCTGACCTTTCCGCCCACTAATGACCGTCATAAATCTATCTCCACACTTCAGAAATGGAACACTGACGTTGGGGACCAATAGCAACCCCGATTTTCTGAAAATGACAGTTGCATGTCTACTCCGCGTGGAGTCTCAGTTGCCAACGTTCCAACTTCCAGTTGTTGTTTCATTAGGTGCAAGACGGTGATGTTAAAATGTTGCAACCTTGTAGAGAGGACCGTCAGGAGGAGGGTCCATGTTGTAAAACGATTATGAGGGTTTGTCAAAGAAAGCAGCCGCCGTGCACTTGCGTTGAGTAGACAGACTTTACCCGACATTCGTCTTTAAGGATGAGGGATAACTCCGGAAATAACCTTAATCAGGTAACTCACCCTGACCGAGATTCGAACTCGGGGAAGAGGTAGTAGGACAGATGCTTTTCATAGTCCATGCGCAGATTGTGATGCTATGAATCGTAACATTCAAGAAGACTTGTCAGTTGGCTTTTGCGCAGATCATACTTTTCTTACAGTTCTGATCGACTGCTCTGCATAATATGCAACACTCGCACTATACATAACTTAGAGGTTAAATGGTGAAATGTCCAAAACGTACAGTAACATAAATCACGCTTAGTCAATGAACGAACTTGCAGTGCTCTGTCAATAGGACTTCAGCATTTCCTACCTGGTTTAATAACTTTGCTGTAGTAGTGGAATATATTGCATTGCTTAGTTCCTTGTTTGTTTTTCAGAACAACAAAACAATATTGTGTTGTACCTTTTCTCGAAAATAACAAGTCAAAATTTAACATTTGCAACATATATGCGTTAAATTTAAATGTTATGTTTACTCTACATGCCTATATAGTAATTCATGAAGATAAATGTTCTACACAATACATTTTTACTTTACATTTTTTTATGTTTGAAATGTATTTGTAAATCTTAATTCTGTCGAGAGGTGTTTTATAATAAAATGTATGTTCTTATTGAGGGGGGAAATTCCACATGGTTGACCGAACAAAAACCCTGCCAAAATGCTAAGTTTCAGCTACTGCTTCAACGGTTTCTGAGGTTTGATACTTGATAACAGGAGCAATTTGATCAGATTTCGATAATTTGTCTTTGTTCTCACCTTTTAAGCGAGAATCGTAGCTGTCGATAAATATATAGCTCAAAGAGGAAAGTATTCCTAGAAAACATACATATAACACTTGTAACAATCATGGAACAAACAAAAGAAGGCCAAGTTTACAATTTCTTCCGTGACAAAAAAAAAAAAAAAAAAAAAAAAAAAAAAAAAAAAAAAAAAAAACACTCACACACACAGATGTGAGAGGGAAGACATGAAAGGAAAATAAATGGATGGTGTTCACGAAAGCGTGACAAACCCTGAGATGAATGAAGAGGGTAGAGAAGACAGATAATTGTATGAGGGAGAGAGGTCAATCATGGGAGCGGGCACGTCAACATTTCCCTTCTCCCATTTCGACCCCAATATAATTAAAAAATTGAAGGATTGAAAAGTGTTTATACAGGTATATTTTTAAAGTGTATGGCGTCGTCGTACACAAGGTAAACTTCTTTATTAAGGGTATGTTTCTGTCTGTTTATAGATCAACCAGTTTTTGCTAGTTTAGGATAAATTCAAATGGATATAGAAATTTTCGCATAAATAATGACCAAAATTAACATTTTAGAGAAAAATCAACAAAATCTTTGTGAAGTGCATTAAATATGAATATAGAAAATAAATTATTGTTATACAGTACGAAGATTTTTCCTCACAGATTTAAAAAATTAGGCTATCTAAAAATGTTAAATAAATATAACAACCGTAGTCCTTTATGATATCTAAATGTTTGCCTAGAAATTGTTTTAAATTAGGCAATATGGCCATGGCGGTATCTTATATGCCCAATTACATGTAGATTTTATATTTTGTCGAGCTTTCCGTAATACGGTGACAGTTCTACTGTATCAGTTACAAATAGTCTTTCCAAAGTTCAGTATTTACGTAGATATCATATTTAATATTGCCAAGCGACAAGATGACACTTGTCTTATAATACATTTGAATACATTTCATTCACATGCGAATTCACAACGTACTGTTAACAATGGTAGATACGTTACGATGTAATTCACAACGTACTGTTAACAATGGTAGATACGTTACGATGTAGCTAAATATCTGTTATATTGTTGTTGTAATTTTACGTCCTCCAACGTTAAGTCATATCGGACGGTGAATGGAATGGATTAAATGATGCTCAAATGTATCCAGGGTGATACCGAAATTAAGGTTTGCCATAAGTAAAGAATCATGATGGATGTCAAAGGAATGTTGGTTCTTTGTTACAAAACGGGCAAGACCAGTTGAGTCCAATAGCAGTTGGGGGGGGGGAGTGTTTAAAACAAAAGCAATGTAAGAAACAGTGTCCTTAGCAGATTTCTAAAGGGGCTCACTTGACTTGTTGAATAGGGTATTCTTTGAACCATTCATAATGGCGAAAAAATAGCCACAAAGGGATCTTTGGTTGAAAAGGAGTTTTCAGAAAGTGAAAGTGATACACCCACGCGCATCTGTGGTCATTAAAAGAGTCTTCGGCGTGGAGCCGATTAGAGCGGTCCTAGGCGTGAGGGCGATTAGGGCAGTCCTCTTGTTCTGTCTTGGATATTTGTCGGTTCTTATATACGTGAGGAACGAATAAAGTTTATCGAGTAATAAACATTCTGCCGTCAGTAACTCTAAACAGGGATATTGGTAACCCTTGGTCGGCAACTTCAATTTCGATGTTCTAAAAAAGGAAGCAGTAAATAAATAAGTTGGAAATGGGCATTCCAGTGTCATTAAATATCCTTCTCACACACATCCACGCATACCCTGTGAGAAACCTCATTGTTTTACCCTGAGCCACACATATAATAGCTTCAAAGTAGCATCAACGTGGAACCTTTGCCAATCATCTTGTTACAAATTGTCGCAACAACCTGGAACTTTGTTTGATACAAAACTTATTGTATCAAATTGGCGTCCCAACGTGGAATTGTGTGTCACCCATAAACAGAATCGCTTCAAGGGTCCACGAAGCTTAGAGCTACCCGACATTCGTCTTTGAGGATAAGGGAAAACCCCGGAAAAAACCTTATCCAGGTAGCTCACCCTGACCGAGATTCGAACTCGGGACCTATTGAACGTGAGGCAGACACGCTACCGAGGCGGGCTAAATATCTGTTATAGGTAATTACTGTTCACTTAACTCACAATTAATTCCACTCGCACCCTGAACAATCGGATAGATTATCCAGTATCGTAGTTGTTCTAACAGAAATGATTATATGCTTCAGCTCATTGCTTTTTCCTGTGTACAATTGCAAAAGCTCAGCAGGGCAATTAAACGTCTTTTGCTGAACGGCCTTTTTTTAAGCATGCCTTCTGTTGCGACTTGGTAGCTGGAGCAGTTCCAAGATACCGCATGATATACGTATATACAACTGTAGTATTGTAAAATAACTGCTCCCTACGACCGGAGGTTACTTTTGAAACTGATTATAACTCTAGAGTGCCAATTTGGACCGCTTTTGGAATTAAAGAGTTCCCGTTTCTAAATAACGGTTACTTTATTTTTTCCTGCCTCTAGTATGAGGATGAGTGTAGCGAGTTTATTGAATCTTGCATGCAGCAATGCCCATATTACTGAATGTAAACCACCTCCGGGAAAGAGATTAGCATAAACTACATAGAACAATCACTTTTTTATTCGATTGGTACAGTATATGAGGTTCACCATGACCCAACGATTTCCAGAATATTAACATTATTATTATTATTATTTTTCCTTTCTGAAAGGAAATGCTAGAAAATTGTAGATTACAAGATATTCGAATATACGCAAAAGCGAGGTTAGTTGTTAGAATTAAAAAGAGGGAAACGAAAGAAGGAATTGTCAGCACATGTCTTAAATTACAAGATAAAGTATTGCTAAGAAATAGACATAACTTCATGAAAACAGTTTATGGTAAGGTTAGAAACATAATGCTGAGGAGAGCCACTTGTTTTGGTGCTACTACATTCAAGAGATCTGAAAAACTGAACCAGTTCTTTACTGGTACAGCAAATTTTTTCAGAGGAGCTAAATGTGTAATATGCACTTGCCGAAACTATTAAGAGGAATGAGAAATAATCTAATAATGTCGTATGCAGTCATCTGGCATTCAGGCGTACAGAACAACCCCAAATGAGTAAACAAATAACGTTGGTAGTCCTTGAGGGTTTAGCAGTGTGGGAAATGGGCAGCGGGGCGTAGCGACGCAAAATACCTCTTCATTGTTATTAGTCCATTATTCACGTCGGCCACCTGTCTTTATGCTCCAGAGAGCATCACAGCGTCACGCGAGTATTTCTGGGATCAGTTCCCGATAGCGTAATCAACTGTACATCCTTGGAAAATTCGTGCCATTTAGCGCTCTTATAGAACATCACTGTTATTTGCGACTGTCGATACTCCTATAAGTGCTTGAGATCTGAAAGTAGTCGTTGTCATTTTTAAAGACTGTGTTAAGGGATGCTGGTTATTTCCTCTGCTTTCCTTATATGCACACGGTATTCTCTAAAGGCTTCTTCTTCTTGTGCCTATTTTTGGTTTATTCTTTTCTGAAATAGGAAGCCATTATTATTTTCTTTTTAATCTCCTGGCGGTACAAAGAGAATGGAATTCCAAGCAGTCACATAGCTCATAAAAATTTGAGCATCATTTAAACTTTCAACTTTATTCCCCTATTCCCATTGTACCTACAAGAAAATATGTAATAAAATATTTCAAAAAACGTTTATTTCCATTAATATGAAGCAGGTAGAAGAATATGCAATAAGGGAGAAAGAGAAGGGCTGGCATGGATGAGGACAGGAACACTGTTTATAAAGGGGCTAAGGCGGGAGATAAAATTGGTGTGTGAGCTATGTGCGGAAAAGAGAGCATGGAGCATTGTGGTTTAGTGCACGGAAATAGCGGAGTGGAGAAAAAGGATATGGGAGGAAAAATGGGATAAAATGGACAAAAAATAGTAGCCATGAGAATACTGAAAGGAAAAGGGAAAAGAATAAGAACATGGGGAGTTTTTAAAAAAAGATGAAAGAGAAATGCAACAGGAGAAAATAGAGAAGGTAGGAGAGAAGAAAGGAATAGAGTAAGGATGAAGTAGAAGGAGCGTATCCCGAGGTGAGTCAAAGGCCAGGGAGCCAGGCAACCAGGGGCACAAAGGGATAATGAATGGCTTGACTATAATTTGTACTTAGGGTAAGTAAGCAATAGAAGTATTGTGAAACTGTAAATATTTTGAAATTACCAGGTGAGTCACCTGCTCCTATTTATTTTTAAATTTATGTAATGTGTTAAGCGACACATGTAACTTACGCCTTTCTTGAATGCCTTCTTATGGATAATTTTCAGAGCAGTTTATAGAGAACAAATCAGTGCATAAGTGTTTTACGGGACAGAAAACAATCACTATATATGTCGATTCAAAAAAAAAATTCGTATTCAGACACAGAGCTCCAATAGCAATTTTAGACGAGTTTGCAAACGTCTATTCATTAACGTACACACACACACACACACACACACACACACACACACACACACACACACACACACACACACACACACCTTTAAACGCGTCTCTGAAAGAACAACCTATCACATGCATTAGTTGACAATAAAATTGGAACACAAAAAGGCAGATCTACACAGTTGAAACAATTAAATTTAAATCTTCAGCCAACACGTGTTTTCGTTGTACAACAATATCAGAAGTGTAATTAGTGTCAAAAATGTAAGTGACATTAGGTAGATTGTTTTCGCTTCTGTCACAAATTACGGAAGTTTTTAGCTAATTCAGCAACTGTAATGTCGGATTCAGTTTTTTTGTTTCCTTTAAACCTACTAAAACGAGCTCAAGATACTGCATGAAGCTATAAAACGCGTGTAAAGATCCGAGGTGGATTCTGGTGTCTTCAGTTACTTATTCGTATAGAAACCTCTGCTCGCAAGGTAGCTTTGGCTATACGGGGTACTTCACCACTCTGCCACTACAGGTTGGGTTCAAATACTTCGTGTTCAACTCACACATTTTATTGCCCTTTATTTTGGTCGGTATTGTGCTTGACCCATCAACCAAGTTTCAAACACTTCGCAAGTTCAAAGTGGCTTTAGCTATTTGCGCTTGCGTCAATGCTTGACGTAAATGAACGCTTCATTATCTAGGTATTTAGTATTTGAAATCTTTCAAATACTATTGGGGGTCTCATATGGAACATTTACTGCGTTGATGAAATCCGCACTGACAATTTATTTTTCTGTTTAACTGAGAACTTAACAGTTCACAAGTCCTTTGCCAGTAGAAGTGAAACATAAGATTTAAGTGGGAAACACGAACTATTAGATTTAACATCGTTGACATGCTCCTAAAAATGAAAGCTAACTACGTAATAACCTGATCTGCAACACCAGATACGGTGGAGGTTATAAATGGTCACAAAGCTAAGCATGGTCCCTAATTATCAGATTGCCATTCTTGTGTTTTTGGCTCACAAGAGAACCAATTGCGACAACAAATGAATTTTGCATCGCCATATTCCAGCATCTAAATCTCGGCCAGCTGACACGTATTCTACGTCGCTCTTTGGGGAAACATTGTGTATGACCTTGCTAGTATTATATGTATGAAAAACCGTAGTTTATTTAAGCTTTTCGCAGCTTTTTGGTCCTCATTCAGGGCTGTAAGTATTAATTCTGGGTGCGTGTAGTACCGAATAGAAGGGCTGAGCTGCAATAATTGCTTTTGTGCTAAAAGGGTCAATGTTTTCACATTAGAGTATAAACTACGGGTTGCATAGATAATAAATAGCGACAGCTGACTCACCTGATATACTGAATTGTATTGTATTGTAGAAGAATACGCTTTTGTACGAAAATTTGTTGAAGCTAGATTGAAAGCCATATGATTACTGCGTATTAGTTATTTTTTTTTTAAATGTGTGTCTTACTGAATAAAATAACTAAAAAATGAAAGTCGGATAAGTATCAAGTTGTATTTTTGAGCCATACACTACTTCAACATGCGCTAGGCGAAGATTTTCAAGGTAATTCCCTCACCCCAAACTACCCGTTATACGGAGAAATTATTTTTAATTTTCTTAAAAATTATTTAAGATTTTGACCAAAATAGCAAATGTTCCAGCTATCTCCAGTAATATTATTTCTCATATTAATTTCATTTTAGAGCTGCTTACACTTCATATCTATATTCTAATATACGACATGGTATTTATGAGGCTAATAAAACGTATATCTCGGATATAATAACCTCAGTAGTCCTCATAATTGTGAATTATTTTTTATAAACCTGTGTTAACTTGTAAACCATAGAAGTCAGACAAAACTTACTTCACGAAGAGTATAAAGCTCATTGAAATATGCGTACTATGACGAAGTAATATATTTAGCATGAAAGAGATTTTTAGCTTTATCTTCAATTTTGTTTATTTTTTATTTGGGTTTAAACTTTTTCTTATAAAGGTTTTGTTACGTAAATAAGTTAATAAGGGATTTTAACCCTTTCATTGTGATTTCAAGACAAGCTTATTCACAATTTACGTCAAATAGCTTCTGCAGCATTATAGTAGTCATGCGAGTACTTAAAATCATATGCGATTTTTCTTCCCTCTCGTCCCCCCCCCACCCATCCCTCCCCTTTGTATAAATTTAACGTTAAGGGCTATGACTTAAAGAACTAAAGGATGTAGTTTTAGGTCGCTAAAATTTAGGTTCCTTAACTTGTTGGAATTTAATAGTTTCTGCTCAGATTCACCCCCATGTCATCCCAGGTTCTGCGGATCATAGAGAATTCTTCAGGTTAGCCCCTCATTTCCGCACTTCAGCAGGGAAACGAAGCCGGGACCTTGGAGTCGAGAAGCCGAATTCGCACCATAGAAGCAGCTGTTGGGTTCATTCGTAACAAAAGCTAATAGTATGCCAAAATTAAATAAATTTGGGTATTGTATATGACCATGCGTCGTTGTCATTGAGTGAGTGAGTGAGTGAGTGAGTGAGTGAGTGAGTGAGTGAGTGAGTGAGTGAGGGAATGGACAGCGAGGTCATGTAGGCCCTAGTTGTCATTGATGAAGAAAGTCAGGAGTGCACAGATGGTTGCCGCAACCTTAACTTCTGTTCGCTGCAAGGTATTGTTTACTTTGCTGTTATCACAGTATAAAGCTGGTTGCGTTTAATAACAATTGTTCCATTGTTGCAAGTGGTTTTTAAACACAGTGGTGGTAGTCTGGCCAGGATTAGTCCTGTGTATCTTTAATCACACCGGAAGCTTTGCAAGTTAAACTAGACCTTTTTTCTGGTAACACAAAAACAGCCAGAGAGAGGAACTGCTATAGAGGGTATGTCGACACTGTGGGCCGAAGCCAGTGGTGGACTTAAATTGACATGCAAGTTAGCTGTTCAAAACAGTAAAGCGGAACCCACTCCTATCACATGATTTACTCTACGTGGAGAAAGAACTAGTATATTCTAGCCAAAAATTCGATTATGAGATTTCACCGAAAATACGGTTTAAGGTCCTCTGAATAAGGGGGATAAAATCCGTATGTAAGTATGTATGTTTTGTGAACACCATAACTCAAAACGAAATATTGATTAAATATCAAAATTGGTATCTAAGTTCAGCATCTTCCAAAGATACAACCTCCAAACTGTCCTTTACATCTAAAGTTTTTCGAAAAATTTTATCTAAATAATGGCTCTAAACATATTGATTTAAATACCATATGCTTAAGAAAACTCATAAAAATTAGAACAAATAGTAATTTGCTAATATATTGAGATTTAAAGAAAGCATGAGATACAGTATAACAACATAAAATGTGGTCTTAAGCTCTTCTATTCTTTGTTAACTAAAACTTATAACCCGTGGCACTTCTTTAATTTTTCCTATTTCCTAACCTCATTTGATGTTCCTGGAGTTGTTTGCTTGTAGAGACGAGTAGCAAACAAAACAGTCGTAGCTTTTAATACATATTTTCGTGCATTATTGCAAACGTTTTAATTGTTTTAAAGCTATGTACACAAATCAATTGTCGTTTGACATTTAGTCGGCTTCAGTATGGCGCCGAGCGCAGCGATACAAATCAAAGACCCGCCCTCTACTTACCTTTCTGTATACTCTTAGTACTGTGCTCGTTACGTTTCAAATTTCCACTCTCGCTCGTGCTGGCTTGCTGTATACAGCCAGAAGGTTTTTGCTGCGTGCCCACCCGTTAAGGGTTTTACCGCAGGTAGGATTTGAATTGAATTTTGTAGGATGAAGGTGATGTAGGTTTTTTGATTGGGAGTTAATTTACAGGTTACTGAAGTACCTTCGGGTTGAAGGGGAGGATGCAGTACTTAGTACCCATTTTTTTTTTTTTTTTTTTTTTTTTTTTTTTAATTTTAGTTGGGGAGAAATTTAGATGCCAAACAGCTTAGAAGAATTATGAGGAGCTCAGCTTTAGCTGCTGATAGGGTTAGCTCCTGGGTTATCTAGGGTGCCCGCATGCCATACGGTGGACCCGGTGCAGTCTAGATCGGCGTCTAGTGGGGTCATAATCTCCCAATGATCTAACAAGGGCGCTTCTGTATGATGGTAAACTTGCGTATAATTTTGAAGCCCGGTGCCTAATTTCATCCTCCACGTATGGAAGACCCTATGCCTCGTGGAGCAACCTGGTAGGGAAATAACTTCCCACAGAATAGATAGACCGTAGTCTTCTTTTCTGTGCACGTTGAAGCCATGCCATCCAGCTGTCTGCTGCCATGCCCCAGATCTCGCAGGCATATAGCATCAACGGGATTACCAGCACTCGGAAGAGATACAACTTCATGCCGACTGGCATCGAGGTCGACCCCAGCATTGGGTACAGGGAAGCGATTGCTCCTTGTGCCTTCGCCGAAAGGTCCCTGATGTGTCGGCGAAAAGTTAGACCTCTGTCCAAGTTTACTCCTAGGTACTGGACAGAGTTAGACCACTCTATCCTTCGACCTCGGTAGCTGAAATTGGGGCAGTCTGCGGGGCAGTCTGTAAAACGTATGGCGTGGCTTTTGTCCGGATTTACGGACATCCGCCAACGCCGGCACCACTGTTGTGTTAGGCGGAGATGTCTTTGAATGGGGTTGAAGGCTCTGAGGATGTGTTTGTCCTTGCAGAACAGAAACACGTCGTCAGCGTATTGTGCCATTACGACTCGTGGTTCTGTGGGGAAATCTGCCATAAAGACGTTGAAGAGGGTGGGGGATAGCACAGAGCCTTAGGGGACTCCGCCTCTCACTGGCCTTAGTGTTGATGTTTTACCCGCGACTGAGACTTAGAATGAGCGATGTCGCGAGAAGCTGTGTAGGATGTTGATCATTTGTGTTGGGAGCCCCTGGTGGATCATTTTGTGTAGGAGTCCGGCATGCCATGTCGTAGAGAAGGCCTTCTCGACATCCAGCGAAACTGCGGCCGTGAAGGCGCCTTCCTGGAAACCCAGGGCGGCGATCTCCACCACACGCAGCAACTGCTGAACTGTCGAGTGCCCAGGACGAAAACCAAACTGGTGGTCAGGAATGGCTTGAATGTCTCCCAATATTGAGGACATGCGGGCGAGAATCAGCCTCTCGAGAACTTTCGAGAGGGCGGAAAGGAGCCTAATGGATCGATAGCTGGCCCGCCTCGGTAGCGTAGATGGTAGCATGTCTGCCTCACGTTCAAGAGGTCCCGATTTCAAATCTCGGTCAGGGTGAGTTACCTGGATAAGGTTTTTTCGGGGGTTTTCCCGCCGCCTTCTTTGGTTTGAGACGCTGGAGTGCGCCTTGGACTTCGCTAGGCCGGATGGTAGGGAGTCTCTCCGCATCCTCAGGAGGGTGACGTAGGAAATGACGCACCTCTCGACGGACGCGTTCGGAAAAGTTGTCGTCCTGGGGGTCATCTCTCGGACACATAGTGCGCTCAAGATAGTCAGTGAAGGCGTTGGCTTTGCTTTGGGGTTCATAGGCCAGGCCCTGGGTACCGTGAATGGGAGAGGTGTACTGACCTCTGTGATTTCTGAGGGCTTTGGCTATCCTCCTTACGTCGCCATCCTCGACGCGCAACCTGGCCATTTTGTCCTCCCACGCTTGCACCTTGTGCTCGTGCAGTCGGGCATTGACCTCTCGACGTAGACGTCTTAGGAGCGCTCGATTATGTGGCGTGCGGTGACGTTGGTATAATCTTCGTGCTGCCCAGGATCGTCGGATTAGGAGGATGTCCAAAGGGAGGACATCGGGATGGAGAGAAGCCGGGGCATGGACTGTCAGGTTATAGGCAGTCCGCTTCACGATGGAAGTGAAGGATGTGATGGCGTTCTCCAGGGTAGGGATATTTGTAATTCTGGGATTTGGCGGGATGGAAGTACGAAAGCAATTCCTGACGCCTTCCCAATCAACCTCTTGCGTTTGAAGCGAGATGTCGTGACTGGTAACCCTGGTGTTGATCTCTGTCAACACTGGATTGTGATCTGAACGTAATGCATTTAATGATGTGAGTGTGAGATTGAGTGGTAGATGTTTTGTGATTGCGAAGTCTATGACTGAGGGCAGTCCTCCTCCTCGCGGTTAATGAATGGGTTGCCAGGGACCCTGTACTTGAAGTTGAGAGTCTGCATCTATAAGGCGAATGATTTCATTGCCTCTTGCATCCGCCCGACGATTGCAATGCCAACATCCGAGATATACGTTTTATTAGCCTCATAAACACCATGCTGAATATTAGAATATAAATATGAAGTGTAAGCAGCTCGTTATGTTAACGTATAGATAGCAGCACATGGATTTCATTCTAATTCATTTAAAGGAGGTTCATAAATATGCAAAAAGAGAACGTACATTGGAAAAGAATTATATATTTATACTTAGAATGGTAAACTAATACGAATTATGGCAATATATAGATGGAAATGTTATATAAATATGAAATAATATATCTAGCAAATATGCTGTACGTATCACAAGCCTACAGTTTCGAGTACATAAGGCGGAGGTTTTGCAGTATGTGACATTGGTGATCTAGATCGGAGAGCGATATTTTGCTAAAGATTCGATTGATGTGGGATCTGGAAAACGGTATGTGTATATGGTGTTTAATAGGATACGGGACATGATATAGTTCCATTGGTTTGGTGTATGTAGAGAGTGATACATTGGATATTGGAAAATCAGAAATTGACTCCCGCCACAAGATGGCGGCGGCCGCAGTGACAATTGCAGCAGCACTACCACCGGCTGGCAGCGGACTGATCCCCCGAGGCGGTCGGCCGACTGCCTTTCCAGCCCCACCGTTGGAGCACTCCAACAGCGACACGCCTTCGGGCCCAACATTGGCCAACGTCACAGCAGCCACTACCCCAGCCCCGATGGAGCACAGCGCCATGGAGGACGAAGCAGTTACGCGAAAGTACGCCCAACTGGAAAAGGAGGTAAAAGACATCCAAAAAGAAATATCTTACCTCCAGGAAATATTGGAAAACATGGCCCCAGAGTCCCGGGACTATGGAAAAATAGCTAGTGACCTGGCACGCTGCTACCAGGAACATGCAATCAAAAAGCGACACCTGGTGCAGCTGGGAGAAAGTTGGCAGGCAGCATCGCCCAGAAAGGGAACCCACCACCGCAATAGCGACTCGGATGCCGAGCGCAAGTAAAACAAAACGCAACATCTTCCCTTCCAGGTCCCCCTCATCCGAGGAGGAAGAAGATCTGGAACGATCCACTGCCTTCCCTGCCCTTCCGACCACAAAACCAAAGGCACCCAAGCACCAACGGCCAACATGGCCAAACACTACTGCAGCAAAACCGTCAATAACAACCCCCACGCCTACACACATCCCCACCCCTACATTGGCCTCCACATCAGCCGCAGCCGCGGCTACAAACACAAAGCAAAACTCACAGACACCGCCGCGCATCGTCATTCCTGACGGCAGGCAGGCGACTAAAGTCCTGCAGATACTCCGGGGCTCCCTCCCAGCTGGCGCGTACACGCTTCAGAATACGCGCAACTGTCTCAAGCTGTTCCTCAACCGGAAAGAAGACGCCATCCCCACTATGACCAAGCTGAAGGACGCCGGAGTGGAGAACTTCAGCTTCTGCCCACGGAGTGATCAACCTCTCCGATACATCCTGAAGCGTCTTCCCGAGGACCTTGAAGAGGACCATATCCGCGAGGACCTAGAGGCGAAGGGCTACACCGGCGTCCTAGTTCGTCAACTGAAATCACGCGGTAGGCCTCTGCCAAGCTTCCAAGTTGCCCTTGACAGGACCACTCAAAGTCAGCGACTTCTGCAAGAAAGAGAGGTATGCCATATACTTGTCACTGTAGAGGTCCTTAAGACAAATAACATTACACAATGCTTTAACTGCCAGCAGCTAGGGCACACATTTAAGATGTGTCACATGACCTCCCAATGTGTCCTCTGCGGTGGCCTCCACCGCTTAGCTGACTGCCCAAAGAAGGCAACGCAGGGTTGCGAGACGTTCCGCAACGAACGCCACCGCCGCCAACTGGCAGCCATATCCAGGGCAACCCCAAGTGTACAACCAGGTCCACGACCCATTGCCAACCCGGCCCTGGTCAGAGATGGCGTCTCATTTGCAGGCGCCATGAGGGGACAAAGCGCATCAGTGCCGCCACCTGCTGGCCAACCCTCAACAGCTCCCCCCTCCCAGGCGCCATCTGGTGACCTAGGAGGCCGCAAAGAGCTCTTTACTCTGTTTAAAGAGCTCAACTTACAGAAACTTGCTCCGAAGGTACAACCTTTTATCGCAAGATTTAAGAGCTGCACCAGCACTTAGGAGAAACTAGAAGCCCTCATAAGGCTTCTGTCGGACATCTTCGAGTAAATGGCTCAACTAAGGGGAGACACATATCTAACTCGCTGGCTCCTGTGGAATGCCAACGGCATCTACAGGTAGCAGAACGAACTTGAAAGCTACCTGCGGCGTAACAAAATTGACGTCGCACTCATTTGTGAAACAAAATTAAAGCAGGAGCACACTTTCAAACTCAGGGGTTACCAAATATTTCGGACTGATAAAATAGGCAGACAGGGAGGGGGAACAGCTATTTTACTAAAAAACAAAGTTGCTCATGCTCCTGTTACGCTGCCACCATTGGCAGCGTTAGAGTGCACGGCTCGTAAAACACGATTAAATAACAAAACGGTGATGCTGTTGGCCCTCTATCGGCCCCCAAACTCCCCCGACTGTAGACGCGACCTCGAGCAAATCCTCCTTTGGAGGAGCATGTTATAATGGCAGGAGACTTCAACGCTCGACACCCCTGGTGGTATTCACGTCGAGCAAACGCGGCTGGAAATCTCCTAGTAGACCTTATAACAGAAAATGACGATCTCGAGGTGTACTTCCCCCCGAACCCACCTTTTGGCACAAGTCAGGGCACTTCGACCCTGAAATTTTGGACTTCGTCATTACAAAAAATGCGACATTACCAAACAACTTCACTGTGTATCACAGCCTAGACTCCGACCATCTTCCAGTGCACTTTGATATCAGTGGCGCCTTCACGGCCGGTCTGACCGGCCCTCTGAGGCGCGCAGAAACAGACTGGAGCAAGTTTACCCTTGAAATGCACGGGATGGTTCGGCCTAGGCTGTCATACTACAACGAGGCGGACATTGACGTCGAAACTGTAAACTACATCGCCTCGCTGCACACGGCCAAAAGAAATTCCACCAGCTACACCACAAGCCCACCTAGTTTTTGCACGTACCCTGAGATGGAGCAGCTCATTGCCAGGAGGGGACGCTTGACGAGACTTTGGCGGCTTACCCGCCAGCCTGAGTACAAAGTGCTAGCAAAATGTCTACGCAACGTCATTCGGAACAAATTAAATTAAACAAAATTGAGCAGTGGGAGCAGAAAATGTTAAATACCACACATTCGGACAATTCTTTATGGAAATTATTAAAGGCATTTAAAGTCTCCTCGAGCGCTAACTCAGGCACTGAGGCGCTACACACTCACCTCGGCCTGCACTTCTCCTCTGAGGAGAAAGCCGAGGTCTTTGCAGACTGTCTGAAAACAAGATTTACAGAAAACCCTGCGACGAACCCCGAGTTAGAACGGGATGTCCAGACTTGGATACAAAACTGGGTGGCACAGAGGCATGAGCAACACTTGCCCCTCACAACGCCGCAGTAAGTGTACAAGCTCATTAGGAAGCTACCTAATGGGAAAGCCGCCGTCCCGGACAGGGTGACTAATGAGGAACTCAAACATCTCCCGAGAAAAGCCCTGGTGCAACTTACAAAAATTTTCAACCGCTGTTTGCAGCAAAATTATTTATGAAATTTTTCCCTAGGATGGGACAGAAGGTGCTGGAATGTAAAGGCAAGTGACGTTCAACATGTCTTTAAATTGGATAAAAAGTGTTATTTATAAATGCAACCAGATTCCTTTTTGTTTACGAACATTTCTCATTCGTTAAGACTGATAGGAGCATAATATGAAATATTTTGATAGATTATTTTCATAACAATCGCCATGTTTAGTATTATAACACTTTTCAACATTCTGAAAATAAAAACAGTTTGTTTACGAAACTTTCTCAGGAATGCTTTTTATACCTATAATACTAAACACATAATTATATTAAGCTATATGGCAATTATTAGGCTATTTAAGTATCTCCTCTTATGTCCCATATGATCACTGATGATAGGAGAATGTAATACAATAATTATAATCATCTAGCAATAGTGCAAACATATTTAAACATAGTACAAAAGTGAATCGAGAATATATTGACTCATTGCTTCACTCACACTGTTTATTCACAGGACATGTTCCAAGAGCTCTTGCTCCTATCACCAGCTGATACTCGATTAGTGTAAGTTGTAGTGGTTTCCTCTTTCTCCGTGTTGTCAATAGATGGCGTGATGTACTTGTCAAAGATGTCCGGTGGTGGAGTTTCAAAATTCATTACCCTATGATGGTTTTTGTTAATGAACATTTTTTCCCATACGGAAAGGTCTATGCGGTGATTAACGTATTTTATTAGAGATGTTTCCCAGTTGATGTCATGTCTATTATTCAAAAAATGAAAAGCCACTTCTCATTTTTCTGTTTCACCATTTTTAATGTTTCTTATATGTTCTTTATTTTTGATGTTAATATTTCTTTCTGTTTTTCCTATATCAATTTTAGGCCAAGTTTCACATTTGATCTCATAGATTCCTGGTTTTTCTTTGGTAGTGATTGAGTTTTTGGGAGGGCCTTTTAACAAATTTCTGATATTAAACCTATTTTGAGATGCAAGAGTTATGTTGTGTTTTGAGAAGGTTTTTAGTTTTTAGAAGGTTTTTAGTGTAAACCTCTGATGGCTGATGGGTGGAAGATGAATTTTTTAAAAAGTGTTTTCTCTTTTTCTCCTGTAGGTTCTAGGGTGGTGGTTTCTTTTATTTTCTTAGCTCTGTTGATTCTGTTAACTGTTTTGTCTACTAAATTTGGGTTGAAACCGTTGGATATAGCTACTTTTTTATGTGTAGGTATTCTTCTTGATAAGAAGATACCGTATTCCCTGAGACCACGGATAAGATTATTGAAACTGGAAGGTAATTTGGAATAGAAGGCGTGGGATAGATGCAAGATGTAGTCAAAAAGTTTTGGGAAGGATAGATCAGAGTGGATATTTTCATTTGGGATGTACCAATCGGCAGCAACTGCTGACCGAAGGTAACGGTTTTGGAGAATCTGGAGTTTGGAGAGATGGGACTTGGGCGCTGCACCTCAGACTGGGCAGGCGTAAGTGATTGCAGGCCTGAGTACCTGCTTATATAGCAAAAGT
The DNA here is from genome assembly GCA_030765055.1 of Mantis religiosa. Lineage (NCBI taxonomy): Eukaryota > Metazoa > Arthropoda > Insecta > Mantodea > Mantidae > Mantis > Mantis religiosa. Next base: position 358,654,820 of record CM060950.1, read on the forward strand.
TTGTTGCTAAGCGTCATAGCAGACTTTTTGTTGTATAGGGGATAGAGCATGGCCATCCTTCTATTTATTCTATTTGCCACAGTTGTAATATGCTCCTTCTATGTTAGATGCATGTCAAAAACTACACCTAGGTAGCTGGCATGCGTGGACCAAGGAATGTCTGCTCCTGCTAGATGCAGATTTGGAACGTCTTGGAGGGGTCTTCTAGTGAAGGTGACGGCTTGGGATTTGGTAGCGTTTAGTTTCAACCGCCAGGTGGCGAACCAGACTTGTAGCATATTTGCGAAGATTTGAGCTCGCTGTACTGCATTTTCATGGCGCTTTGATGCTACTGTGATGGCTGTATCATCAGCAAATAAATCACATCTCATGACTAGTTTAGGGCATATTTCAACTATCGCATGTTAGCATAACACGCTTTAAGTACGCTGAGGATATGTGCGATAAACCATTCATCAGTGTGCAAGATGTGATTTCGAAAGAAGTCCAATTAATTGGTGAAAAGGTATCGAAAGAAGCCTCTTCTAAACTTGACCTTTTTCCTGTTATATATGAATGATTACGTCTTCCACAAAGCATCATAGCTTTAATATTCCTGTTGCAAATGAATAATTTTGTCTTTAAAAACAATTACAACTTTAATAAACGTGATTGTGAGATCACTCAAGATGCTCTTGAGGTTATACAACACATCTGTATTTCCTTTCCCTCAAGTTGGAATTCCAAAGCTTCTTATTGTGATAATTACAAGAAGGGTTGCTTAACACTGAATTAATGATTCTGTAGGTACAGGAAAAGGGAAAGGATACCATAATGTTATGTGTAATGCAATTTCTTTCTACATAGAATGTTGAAAAATTTCCTGGAAGATAAGTGTTAAAAAAGGAACAAAAACACTAAATATATATATATTATGTAGCCATTTATGAGAAAATAAAAATTTTCAAAACGTGTTCCATGTAAAGAGTAGGGAGTGTGTCTGGAAAAATCTTCTCATCTTATTCTTGAAATATGCTGAACTTATTGAGTTTCTGAGTTTTGCTGTTCACACGCGGACCTTCCTTTTTTTCTTTTTAAGATTTAGGAGGCACGGAAACATGTAATTGTGGTGAAATCTTGATATGAACTTCTGGATGGATCGTTCTCTTTCATCTGCTTGATAGTGTATGTAGAAGAGAAAGTAAACACGGAATAACAACAGGAGCAAACAGTGAGTACGGTTCCCGTTCGATAGCAGTTCAAGTCGATTCATCGATTGTATACGGTTCTACCACAGATTAATACGAGATTCTCAACACCGTGGTGGGGATTGGCGCTTTTCCTGACCTTTCGGTGGTACCTGTTGGAACTAACGATTCCGTCGTTAATGCTCTATTTCGACCACGGATGAATACCAGATTTTCAACTTCGTGGTGAAAATTGAAGACGTATAGGGCGCTCCTCCTGAACCTTTCGCTTTGTTGTTGTTGTAATGTTACGTCCTCCAACGTTAAGTCATATCGGACGATGAATGGAATGGGTGAAATTATGCTCAAATGAGCCCAGGCTCCATAGAGCTTAGAGTTACCCGACATTTGTCTTTCAAGATAAGGGAAAACCCCGGGGAAAACCTTATCGAGGTAACTCACCCGAGCGAGACTCGAACTCGGGACCTCTTGAACGTGACGCAGACATGCTACCACCACGCTAGCAAGGCGGGCAACGTTTCGATTCCAGATAAGCGAACTAACCAACATATCGTCGGTAATTCGGTGGGGTTCTATTTCGACCGAGCTATGGTACATTCGCCTCCCCCCAGCCTTCCCAGCCGTGTTCAGCGACTGATTGTGTCCGATGTCTTTCGAAGCCTAATCTCGTGCACTAATGAATAATTTACGGCACAATTCATTTACCACATATTAGCATAATACACGCTAAATATGCTGAGTAAATGTGCGTAAATTATTCATCACTGTGCGAGATGTGACTTCGCAAGACGTTGACCAATTAAATTCGAAAAAAAAAAAAAAGGATCTCAGAAGCCACTTCCAAACTTGATCTTTTTCCTGTTGCCACTAAGCATTATAGCTTTTATATTCATGTAATAAATGAATAAGCATGTCGGTAAGAAACAATTGCAACTTTGACAGAGTGAGATTACCCAAGATGCCATCGAGGTTATACAATACACCAGTACTTCCTTTCCCTGAATTGTGAATTCCAAAGCTTGCTATTGTGATAATTACAAGAAAACCTGACACTAAATCAATGCATTCTGCAGGTACAGGAAAGGAATCATAAGGTTATGAGTAATGCACAGAATAATGTTGAAAAATTCCCTGGAAGGAAAGTGTCAAAATGAAAAAGCAACAAAAAAAAAAAAAAAAAACCGAAAAACGTTACTAAAGAATTTATATATAAATTGTAAGTGAAGATACAAACAACTATGTAAATAGAAAACAAGGAAGCTCTGTTAATAGCTTATATTTACTAAGAATTTGAAAACTTCTATAGTACATACATCATTTTCAGCACAAGTTTACAAAAGAACATTCAAAGAAAAACCTGAAATTTGTGATTGATTCATGATATTAATAGGATAGTAAAACCTCACAAATTAGTACATGAGGCAAAGACATACATTGAATAAAAGACATTATTTTATATACTTCTAATCACTTTGGTTGGATTATCATTCACACATGCAGTATACGTGATTATGATTTGAATGAAAAATACAGTTCAATGAATCTAAGAATAATATTAAGTACATAAAAACTGTATCATTCATTTAAAATTGTGCTATGCTTAACTTTGTCTTTGAACACTCGAATACTACAGCCTTGAATTTGTAAATGATTTAATGACATGTATAAGCACAGTAATACATGCTCAAAATAGGCAATAAGCAGTTTTAAAAATAAATTTTAATGTATCTTCCAACAGGTCAAAATTTCATTTAATTATCTGACTGAAGTATGATTTGCTTGGTACAGCAACTGTTTCGGTAAATGTCTTACTTTATCTTGGTAAGACTTTACGCTATATATGTACTAAGATGGCATTTGGTGCTCTCCGCATAGTGTAAACCTCTCAGACTATGACATACAACTGAATGTGTCACATAAATAAATCAATGAAAAGTTACACTCGGAATTATTACTGCTGTTTGTGGTCTTAATTATGCTGTGAAAGTGCTGGAACTGTCTGAGTTGTTAATAGGTCTAATTAAAATGCTTACACATCTAAGAATTATTTCTTTTGACAGTCCATAATTCCTTATCTGTTCAGTGGAATGAAACAATAAGTGCATTATATAGGGTGGCTCTATCTGCTTTTCAAAATTATGTGGCTTTCATCACTGCATGTAACGGATGTTGGGGCTGTTAAGCTCAAATACGCAGAGTTTGCCCGGGTGGCTCAGTAATGTATTTGGGATGCTACCAACAGTGTAAATGCTTAAAGATATTTCAGTAAACATAATTTGATTGTGAGTGACAGGAGGACTCAAACGATAGAACAGAATGTTGAAATATGTTCAGAGCTTTCATTGAACAGCATTACTGAATCATAAACTAGGCTAATTTAGTGCATTTTCTTTTTATTGTGTAGTTCTAATCAGTATGGATTTATCTTTTTTGTTTTTTTGTTTTGCAATATGCTTTAGTCTGTATCAGATTGTTCTATATTTCTGCATATTGCTTTAACTTATATTAATGTGAAATAGACACTTTATGCACTTTTAACTCACTGTCATAAATAACCGTCCATAAATGTGTTTTTAAATTTCATATAAATAATATTAATATTGATCATTTAACAAAATTAACTCAAACCTTTTTCAAAATGCTACAAAATGCTAAATGTAAAAATCAAAATGCTAAATATCACTTCCCCTACCTACTGTTTACTATGAAGCTTTACTAGTTTGAGATCATGCCATTCTGCCCACCTCGGTAGCGTGGTGGTAGCGTCTCTGCCTCACGTTCAAGAGGTCCCGAGTTCGAATCTCGGTCAGGGTGAGTTACCTGGATAAGGTTTTTCCGGGGTTTTCCTTATCCTGAAAGATGAATGTCGGGTAACTCTAAGCTCTATGGACCCTGGGCTCATTTGAGCATCATTTCACCCATTCCATTCATCGTCCGATATGACTTAACGTTGGAGGACGTAACATTACAAATAATAATAATAATAATAATAATAATAATAATAATAATAATAATAATAATAATAATAATAATAATAATAATAATAATAATAATAATAATAATAATAATAATAATAATAATAATAATAATAATAATAATAATAATAATAATAAAATGAAAAAATGCCATTCTCTAGGTCCTAGCTGCAGCTGACATTGTACATGTATTAAGAATAAGTGGAATCCTGGAAATAAAAATAAAAATGGCATATAAGGATGACGATGGCACAATGACATTTTAATAATTTCTTGCAATGCACAATTGTCCTTCATACTTGTTAAAACTTTTACAAGATCAATTCTAATCCCACCGGATCTTGTCTAAGATGGCTATTCAGGTACATTACTTGGCATAGTGTGTACAATATTACATAGTGATTACTGCATTACACAAGATAGAACAAATTGAATTGATGGAATCTCAGATCATATTTTTAATTGCTGTTAAAAACTATGAGATTCTTTATCACTGATATAGTTATATATTGATGAGTAAGGTTAAGAGAACCTAATTCTTCAAAATATCATTTCAATTTAAAGATAAACTGTATAAAAGTTCATATCAAAGCATGTTGCCCGAAGATTTTAATTTAAGTCCCCAGATTATATGTAAACACTTATAATGCCAATTATAAACAAAGAAATTATACAGAAATCAAAGAGAATTGAATTCTGTACAAATCCACAACCACAGTTTTGGTATATCTGAAAATTCACATACTTGAGTTAGAATGACACAGCGAAGCATGTAACACACATGGCAAACACAGTATATCGTTATCAAAAACAGATGCTGCCACCAAACATTGCAAATTCATTCTTATAAACAATTCATATATTTTAGATTACTTAATCCAGGAAAAGTGCTGTGGCTGAAATGCACAAATATTTCATATAAAACGTAGTCTCAAATGGAAGAATTTTTTTGAAAATCTTCATGTATAAGTTTGTTGTGCACATGTTAGTACAAACAGCATGAGAATTAAAGGTATGTAACAACATGCAAAGAGATATGTCTATAAAGCTAATAAACAATTGTTTAAGTATTTCTGTCTTTAATGACAGCTAATTATATGAACTAAATTAATCCCACCCCCCAAACAAAGCTTATATATTGAAGAAATCAGATAATAATATTCGTGGTATTTAATTTTGGCTTACTGTTGTTTTATATGAACTCATGGAAATGAAATGACAATTACAAAATAACTGTAATTTAGGGAAGCTATTTTTGCAGTAATTTAAACTGGAAACTGCTTACCGTACATGGACTGTTATATATGACTGAAATATTTTAAATTTAAAATTTCTAACACAAAACCAACGACTATATCCAATCAACTGCCTAAAATAACTTCATTTTTTCTGAAAATTTAGAACATATTGGCCACAACACTCCTCAAAGTTTTTGTTAATTTTCCACTGATATTAAAATGAAACTCAAACTTTAAAAAATATCTGATGATAAGCCACAATAAATTGCTGTATAGGTGAGAAAGAAAGCTTTGTTCTACATTAATAATGTTCCTGAAGATCACTGCACATTACCAAAACAATAAACATACACAATTTCCAATCATTCGGCACTTTTGATTTCTGCCATCGTATTCCTGGTAGCTTGAAATGATGAGGTAGCTAAAAAGAAAGCAGAAAAACATTGTTCTTGCATTAATAATTAAGTAACAAGGTTAATGAAACTAATGCTTTTTTCATGTAAAACATCCTTGATTCACTATAAAGTGCTACATAATCTAAAGAATTTAATTATAAATGAGTATGTATGAAGGTGCAATTCAGGTTAAGTTATGATATTAATTTTCGGTATTTAGCTACATGCTAACATCTTACCGATAGGTCTTTGTGCAAGTCCATTCCCTTCCTTCCCTGCTATCGCAGGCCTTAAAAGTCTTGCGAGTTTTACAAATTGATGACCATTTTTCACACACGTTTAATTTGCCTTGGCTTAGATACCGTGGGTACCGACAGATTTTAAAGTTGTGTAAAGAGAGACATCTGTTGACACAGACAGATTTTAAAGTTGATGTGCAGCGCTCAATCTTTCGCACGGCCGTTTCGAGAAGCTTAATGTGGAATCAGAGTCTGTATCCTACTGAATGAGTAAACTGATGGAAAAACTTATTCTAAGTCGACTAAGGACTATCTTGAATCGACACAATATTGTCAGAGCGGAGCAATTCAGCTTTCGCTCAACATTCCACTCAGCACCAACTACTTCGTCTGGTTGATGAAGTTTACACAGCCTTTAACAGGAAGCAGTTCGTTTCAGCACTACTCCTAGATATCACCAGAGCATTCGACAGCGTATGGCACGAAGGCTTACTCTCCCGTCTCATCACCTACCAAACCCCTTCCTACTTAATACATCTCATTCACTCGTACCTCACTGAGAGAACCTTTGCTGTCTCTCACGACGGAATCTTATCCTCATCCCATCCCATTAGAGCTGGCGTTCCCCAAGTTAGTGTCCTGGCACCCACTCTCTTCCTTCGATACATCAACACCCTACCATCCCTGCCACGCTGCTCGCTGTATCTCTTTGCTGACGATACAGCTGTCACCTCCACATCATCAGAGCTCAACCTGTGTACTCGCAGGATTTAACAATATGCTGATCTCCTTATCACCTGGTTCGAACGTTGGCGCCTACGCGTCCACCCACAGAAGAGCCAGGCCATCACCTTCTCTCGACGACGAATAGCGGATCTTCCACCAATTCGTCTATCTGGTGAGGACGTTCATTGGAAAACTTACGTTAAGTATCTTGGTGTTCTACTTGACATCAAATTGACATGGAGAGACCACATTACATATGTGGCTAATAAAGTTAGCAACAGAATGGGTATGCTATACCCTCTCTATAACCGACGATCAGTCATGTCTCTGACTACAAAACTGCTCCTGTATAAGCAAGTACTCCGGCCAGCCATCACATACACCTCCTTGAAACTCTACAATCCCGATTCCTCCGCATTGCCACAGACTCCCCTTGGTACATCCCCAATCTAGTTATCCGACGTGATCTACGTATCCCCACAATAACAGACTACATCCATACCCTTTCACGTTCCTTTTATCAAAACCTCTCCGACAACTTCATCTCCCTCATCCGCGGTCTAGACGAGTATGACATCGATCCTGGAGAGCGCTACAAACGCCCAAGGCTGCTCCAACCTCATCTCCTGCCGCATATTATCCTTCCTTACAAAACACTCCATTGCCAGTAGAGGGCCTAGCCCTGATCTGGCTTGAGACCGAAGGTCTGACATTCAGATCTTCAATGTCCAGTCGTGTGTGTGTGTGTGTGTGTGTGTGTGTGTGTGTGTGTGTGTGTGTGTGTGTGTGTGTGTCCCACTGTGTACACAAATCAACTATCGTTTGGCATTTAATCGGCTTCAGTATGGCGCCGAGCGCAGCTATACAAATCAAAGAGCCGCCCTCTACTTACCTTTCTGATTAGTCTTAGTTCTGTGCTCGTTACGTTTCAAATTTCCACTCATTTCCATCCTCTTTTTATAGCCAGGTTATAGCTGTCTGCAACTCTGCCATCTTCCGAGGCAGAGCAGAACTATTATTATTTCGTTATTTTCACGTATAGATAGCAGCACATGGATTTCATTCTAATTAATTTAAAGGAGGTTCATAAATATGCAAAAGGAGAACGTTCATTGGATAGGAATTATATATTTATACTTAGAATGGTAAACTAATACGAATTATGGTATTATATAGATGAAAATGTTATATAAATAAGAAATAATATATCTAGCAAATATGCTGTACGTATCACAAGTCTACAGTTTAGAGTACATAAGGCGGAGGTTTTACAGTATGTGACATTGGTAATCTAAATCGGAGAGCGATATTTTGCTGAAGATTCGATGGATGTGGTGTTTGATAGGATACGGGACATGATATAGTTCCATTGGTTTGGTGTATGTAGAGAGTGATACATTGGATATTGGAAAATCAACTATTCGTGTGCTACAAGTGACCATGTGCAAAGTGAAACAGTGCGAATAGAAGTAGTAATCAGTGGTGTTCGCGTTGAGCCCAGTTTGTGAGTGAACAGTGTTTGGAGTAAATAGTGACGCAACATTGGCCAAAGTCACAGCAGCCACTACCCCAGCCTCGATGGTTCAAGGTAAGTATTCTACTTATTGAGACTCCACGGACAAACCATACAAACAATTTTTGCCAAATAATTTTTGGAAGGGCTGGACTCGCTGACATGCGATTGTCTGGCCCTAATAATCAATATCAATGAACAATATCAAAGGCTGCTTCTAGGCACATAAAATAACACGTCAGATGGCTTATATACAACTCCAACCTCATCTCCAGCCGCATATTATCCTTCCTTACAAAACACTCCACTGCCAGTAGAGGGTCTAGCCCATATCTGGCTTGAGACCGAAGGTCTGACATTCAGATCTTCAATGTCCAGTCGTGTGTGAATCCCACTTAACACCCCCTGTTTTCGACTGAGCAATGGTACATCCGCTTTCCCCCGCCCATGGTTCTACGTTGTGTTATCATGTCATACCAACCTTTTAGTAGTGCAAATGCTGTGATAAACGTTGGTAGCTCGAAGACAATTTTGGCCGGAACTAAGCTAAGAAAAATTGCGCTCCCAAATGGTCAGTCACGTTATTAGCTACTGCAGCTGTGTTCTTCATACCTTCCTAGCATCTGGCTCAGCTGATCGCATGGCAACTGATGACATAAACAGTTAATTACGTGAGCTTCAATAGTCCTGACTAGGCTGAGTATTTAATTTTTTTTAAAAAGGATTGAGTAAAGCTCACATAAAATAGCTTATCTTTGCCATCAGTATTAGAACATATGATCAGCAGTACACCTGTCAGCTAGGCTAGTATAAAAATACTCGTACTTATTTATGGTATTCAGTAGCCCTTCATAAATTGGTTTCATGTAATATGGTTATATTTATATAATCTGTGTCAAACATAAAATTATACGCCCTCCTCTTTAAGCGTGGTGGTAGCATGTCTACCTCATATTCAAGAGGTTCCGAGTTCGAATCTCGGTCAGGCTTAAGTTATCTGAATACCTTATTTCTACGGTTTTCCTTTATTCTCAGATGAATGTTGGGTAATTTAAGCTCTGTAGACCCGGGACTCATTTGAACATAATCTTACCCATTCCATTCATCGCCAGATGTGACTTACGTTGGAGGACATTAATTAATTAATATATATATATATATAATACCAATTGATGGAACCACTTTCTATAAAGCCCCTCATTTAGATCAGCAAATTACATGGCTATTTTTATTTTTTATAGCGTTGTAATTTTTTCCATCTTACGAACGCCGCAATGAAATTGGTATTTTTCAATTGAATGTTTTATGAGGATATTAATTTCATTTGTTGAAAATAAAAGAAAGAATACTCCTTCAATTGTTAAACATTCCTCTGGAAATTAATATTTCTTCTCTTTAATTAGCCACATCGAAAAGCATCTCGCTATATATCTCGAAGACTATTAACATGTTAAGGAAATTCCTAGGCCATTTACTGTTAATGTTTACATTAGTTTACAACAGATATGAAGAAGTAATATATATCTTCTTAAGGTTAGAAGGTATCTACAAGCAAGAAAATTACAATTCTTTTTTAGCCCTAGAAACAAAACTAATTATTTTAGATATATTAGTGATCTCAGCGTGATTATATTCCTTTATAGTTAATTATGCAGCAATTCGATACAAATTCCATACTGTGTGAGAATAAGAATTATAAGATATAAAACAAATTAATTTAATACATTACATTTAGTTGCATTAATGGACACAGAAATGCATTGTTACAAGAACTGAGTGCTAGTGAATAAAGCAATTATACATTAAATAGAAAACAATGCAGTTGTAGACTGCTTAAGCATGAAGCACCCTTTCGCATCTAGCACCATAACCATTTTGTATATTTTCAAGCACTATGCAGATATTTGTTGTTAATAAGACAATAATTGAAATTTCCTGCATTTAATTAAAATTTTAGGTTAGGGAAACATGGATGTAGAAATTGTTTCCAGCTGATGATTATCATAAAGGCATATCTCCTACGAAAAAAAAAACTAAATTGTGGTATTAAAATGTGGCGTGCGTGTATTTATTAGACATGCTGTGGAGAAAGAACTTACGAATCCTGATTATTAAATGTAAGTTGTAAAATGTTCCATATGTTGCGAACTCTGTGATAAGGTTGTTTGATTCATAACTTAGTCCAAAATTCTTAGAATCGAATCATGTTTAGCAGTCTCTGTTTAGTTTTGAGTATGCTGGCCAAAGGAGTGATCTAATAAGTGTGGCTTTATTTATAATCTTGGTTTCTGTGACGCTGAGATGTGACAAGTATCTTAAAAATGCGTACTACTCTCGTCACTTAGCCAAATTTCGAATTTATAGCTGTAATAATTAGCATGAATTAGAATGCATTTTGATTAAATGGCGAAAAGTTACATTTTTATATGGTCACATAAGTTGAACGTTGCACTTAAATTTTATATATGTTTTGTCAACATTTATATTTTAAACACATTTTTTAATAGTGGTACTGAATCTCCCATTTTGTACTGTGCAATCTGCAAAGTAGTCGTAACTCCTACACAGTAGTTATCATACCTACACATTTTGGAGTATGGAGGTAAGACATTAGCTTTTCTTTTAAGGAAAGGTTTGCTCTATAAATTGGCATTACTACTTAAATATGACAAGTTCTTTGCGGTTTCTTTTCTTTCTTTCTTTTTTGTTTTTTCTTATTCGTGTGTTTGTTTTGCAAATGTCAATAGGAAAAATGGCTATTTTTATACATTTGCCGTTAATGATTTTAGCAGTTGTGCGTCCTAAAGGCCCCTACACTTTTGCTTTGAACAGCTGTTTCTATGGATCATATTAAAGATGGTTAACTAATACTCTTACATTAAACCCCTAAGTGGTGTTGTGGGTCTAGTGTGTTTGTTAAAAAAAAAAAAAAAAAAAAAAAACTTTATAGATGTAACACTTTAATCATACGCATAATTAAAAAAACGCGCACCTTTGTTAACAAACAAACTTATTAGATAAAACATAAAATGCATACATTTATATCTTGTAAAAAATTCAGCATAATGTGTTTACGTTTCTGAGGTAAAGTGGTTCATAATTTAGCAAATTTAACTTTGGTTGGTTAGGGATTGTAATTTTCCCTCATACAAAGGACATTATTACTATGCTATAACGTAAAAAAATCGTGTATGGGTTTACTGTGATTTTTCCTCTGCTCTATAACGTTTCACAATTCTGTTTCTGTAACTTATAAAGATAAGGAGCCCCGCCAAACCCAGTGCGTCTACAGAAGCCTTCTATATATAATACCCAAGGGGCAGTTGTGTAACGAGCGATATCTTGCGAGGTGATCTATCAACAGAAATCGAGTGAGGAAGTGGAGTCCCGTTATGAACTCGGAGTTAGCCTCGGGACAAAACACATCCGCAAGATAGTGCCTCCCCCATCTTGGTCTAGCAGCTCAGTAACGAGAAGTGCGAAATGGTTTGTTGTAATCTTGAGCACCTAAGAGTCTAATAGAAACTAGTCATTTTTGTCAAGTGTTTTCGAGGGAACTGACCGAGAGGAATAAATTCCACATTGTCGAGGGCTTTGGTCTAAATTCTTTTGGGTCCTAGCTTTTTTTTCCTGGGTATTCTTGGTCATAAATTCTGCTATCCATTTCATTCTAGTCTAATTAAACACGCATCCAGAAAGGGGTTTTCTAGTATAAGGTTTTCTGTGCTGAAATTCTGAAATAAATAGGCAATCCGATAAAGAAGAAAGAAGGAAAGAAAAGAAGATTGGAATGCTAAATAAATAATTGCCTTCGATTTGTGAACAACATTAACCCTCAAGATCCAGGGAGTAGTATGTCACACTCTGATCCTTAGGAATCCTATTCATGAATACGATTATTAAATGTTACTTCATTTACTCGATACATAAAGGACGGATAAATCCCGTTAAAGTAAAAGAAGAATGTTATGTTCTCAGTACTTTGTGGAACTCATTTTTCATTCTATCAAAATTTCTTCTTCCACTCATAACTAAAATGATTAGATTTTCTAATGCTAACAAGAAATATGGTGCACTTTTATTGCCAAGGATTAGGCCGAATGCCACAGAAGGTACATTTTTATGGTTGAGACATTAGATTACTTTTGTAACTATAATGAAAAACATCTTTTTGAGGGTTGTATAAAACGAATAGTTATGTTGCACAATTATCGTGCTTTGAAGTATATCAGCTTCTATTTTAAATTACTCTTAATGAAGTAAAACGAATCTGCCCGCCTCGATAGCGTATATGGTAGCATGTCTGCCTCACGTTTAAGAGGTCCCGAGTTCGAATCTCGGTCAGGGTGAGTTACGTGAATAAGGTGTTTTCCGGAGTTTTCCCTTATCCTAAAAGACGAATGTCGGGTAGCTGTAAGCTCCATGGACCCTGGGCCCATTTGAGCATCATTTCACCCAGTTCATTCATCGTCCGACATGACTTACAAAGTTAAAGGACGCAAATTAAAAAAAAAAAAAAAAAAAAAGCGAATCTCATCTGTAAATGAAAACACGCATTGCCGTCGGTTTCATTTGGTGTTTTCTTGCTTCAATCTCTTGAGCCTTTCGGATGGGTGTTTCTCTGTAGTGTCAGGGTGTATAAGAGAATATTCGGCCTACAGCATAGGTTAGAGTACATTGATGTATAACAGCAATGTTGCCAGACTATGATGACGCACATGTTTTCTGTACCTTCTTTATATGATTTAGGAAAATATAAGTATTTAGCTCAAAAGGTATCCTACAACAAAGCAGAAGAAAGAGAAGGGGAGGAAGGGCGGGAGGGAGAGAGAGGTTTAGGCTCTAAACAAACATACAAACCAAATTTGGAGCTACTTATAGGTGTAGTAAGAAATTGGTTGATACTTGCTAGATCAGTTAACTTTAGAACATGGGTCTTGAACTTTTGCCCCTCCCAGTGTACGTTTGTCTCTATGTAGTCGCCATCCTGATTTACAAATATTGACCTTCCGAATACCTTGACAGTAGAAGTCAGCATTTTTGGACTTAAACAGCTCTTCCACTTCATTAATGACGTCATTTGTGTTGTCAAATCGGCGACCACGCAACAAATTCTTCATTTCGGGGAACAAATAGATCCCTTGGTGCGAGATTGGGCGAATAAGGCGGATGCTGAGAGATCTCCAAAGCATATTCCCTTGTTTTGTCAACTGCAACTTGAGATGAATGAGCTGGAGCATTGTCATCCAGAAGGCGAATGCATTTGGAGAGCATTCCTTGTCGTTTCTTAGTCAGAGCTGCTCGTAACTTTTCCAAAATATTGCTGTAGTATTTGCCAGTGATGCTTTGATCCTTGTAAAGACAATCTGTAAGGATAACTCACGACAGTCTCAGAAAACTGAAAGCATGACCCACTCAGCTGACTTTTGCACCTCTGCATTTTGGGAGGCTTGGAAACGGCATGCTTCCATTCCATGCTCATGGTTTTTGTCTCTGAATCATGCTGAAACGCAGACACGTTAGACATGTGCAGTTCATCATGGATAATTTTCCAGACACTAGCATAACTAAGATGAGTCTCATTTATAATCATTTGGATGGTTGCTTGCCTGTCTTCCAGGACTAAACACTCCTCTTTCGTCAATGTGACAGCACCATCTGTCAAGCACGGTCTTGGAAAATGTGAGCAGTTTGAAAATTCCTTTTCCAGCTCAAAATAGTGTCATAAGATGGGCAATCAGTGCCATAAACAGCCATCATCTTATCATGGATTTCATGGGACATTTTTGCCTTCAAATGCAGGAACTTTATCGCACTACGGGCCTCAATTTTCTGCATCTTACGCCTTAGTCCCTTCTAGCACTCAGTGTTACAAAAGGAAAGAACAAAACTGACTGAAACTTACAACATTATGCCCCGGGGGATCAATGATGTCACTGAAAAGCTTTCCTCACTCTACCATAAAAACTACCATGTGATAATTAAAACTTTACGATACCCCCTCGTACCGCGGACTCCGAAACACGTTGGGCATAGGGGACACTTCACATGAGCTAGACAGAGGTAAAGGCGCGGATAGGTCCGACTTAAAATGAACCCCCAGAGCCGGAAACCGGACTCGCGAACGAAACCACTGCTCTACCCCGACGCCCAGTTGTGATGTTAATTGTCAACAGATTTTGTGGATCATAATGTCTCATGTCGCTCTCTTCTGATCTCAGCATTACAGGCCAAGATAAACAGCTTGTTTGTATCGAACAATTAAATATTTCTGTTTTAAATGCACACCAATTAAACGCGTTAAAATGTGTGCTGTTATATTCACATTACTTTCTCTATCGATTCTTTAACAAAATACTGTTACAAAAGTTTATTCTTCTATTTTGAATTAATCGAGATGAACATTTATAGAAATGGTTTTATGGTATTATTTTGAAGGTACTGTCGAAGTAGGGAAATTCAGTAGGCTTAAGCAATAGGTAAATCTTTAAACAGCTGGTCCCTATGTGAAGTTTCGAAGTTCTATTCTCCTTGCATGACCAGAAGGAAGAAAACACTTTACGATTTCCCATTTGAGAAAAATATAAATATTTGTGAACTTAAATAGTTATATATAACTAATAAATAGCTCAGAAATGGCCAACTCCATAAAAGGTTATTTGAAGTAAGTTGTGTGCTTCATCAAGATTTTCTTTTTTTATGTAGTTACATAAGTAAGTGCTATATAGTAAGCTACATAGTAAGGTTTTGTGTCTCCAGGGCCGCGCCGTGGTTGAGTGGTTAGACCGCTTGGTTCTCGCCAGGGCGGCCCTGGTTCGATCCCAGGCGACCGCAAAATGCGATTTGTGGTGGGCAATGCGGCGCTGGGGCGGCTTTTCTCCGGGACCTCCCGTTTTCCCCTTCATCTCATTCCAGCGGTGCTCCGTCTTCATCTCATGTACCATCGTTATCACCGCCTGCGGTGCCGTATGAATTAAAAGCGGGTGTTAAACACCACATATTTCACTTCATTTTGTTTGTCTCTTACAATTTACCAATTGCTTTACAAACGTATTCAAAATGAAGAGAAATTCAGAAGTTATTCCCACAAAATTTAAGATACATATTTAATTTGTCATGAAAATACCTTAAACATAATGGTAATTTAATCAATAGAGGCACTTTTAAGAAAATTTTCCATGTAAGAAATATTTTGAGATAGGGGACGCACAGCCATTTTTCTACATATATTTTTGTTTGATTCCGCGAGTTTCAACAACTGTTATTTCTAATAAAATCTCGGTCTCTTTTTTGTGGAATACGATAGTTGTACTTCAAGAACATTAGACGAGGGGCGTTCGGACATGATTTACAGTAATAGTCTTTTGTACCTTATTTATTAATGTACAAGAGATCTCTCAATATATTCTCCATCGAATCATTACACCGTTGCCATCTTCCTGTCAGCTTCATTATTGCGTCGTGGACCATTGTGGATATTCACCTGCTGTAACACTTTCCCTTGCAGAGGGCCCTTCATACTGTCGAATAGAGCACAATCAGGAGAAGCAGTATCTGCTGTGGTATAACAATGAACCCCAGTGATGTCAACTTTGCAGTCGTCGCATTTTTGTTATTTTATCAAAACATATATCTATATATAGATCTATATGTTTAGTTTCCTTATTAAACTTTTTTTTTATTTTTTCCGTTTGTCTTACTGTTTGTTTTCTGTATTTTTACACATATAAACACCCATGCCCAAGACAGGACTAAAACCCGCGACCCACTATGTTGCGGACGCTAGAGATATACACACTAGTGACCGCGGCGCGTATTGTCATACTGGAAAAACACTCCTTTCGATCTCTTTTGATGGATTGTTCTAATATTTCTTAATTTTTAAATCAGATTAGTAGAAGCACGTGGAAGTTCCAGCTATGTTTCTATTGCTGCAGCACAAGAAAGCACTTAAACCTCATTGGTATGTTTCTTTTTATAATTTACATGTTAATATTATGATTCAGGGCTTCACATATTGCATCAGTTTCCCAATTACATATTTCAAATAAACTCATTTTTAACTACTAACCTTAAACTTCTAAGCTCAGTACAGATTTCCTCTGTCACGAAATACGCTGATCATATACGTTGGCTTAGTCTTGCTTCTGTTTATCACAAATAAATAGGGATAGTCACAGAACTGCTGTTTTTAATCCAGTTTTCCCACCAACATGCCAATACATGCACCGTTTGCATCTCCATGTTCACTGCAATCAGTACAGCCAACATTAATTTATACTTTATAGGTTCCTTCTTTCCCTCCTTTGGAGGCTGAAGGTGAATCAGAACCAAAACGCTACGAACATTCAATTTCAACTTTTGTTGGTAAGTGAAAACATTCTTATAGTTACTAACAGGAGTTAAAAACCCCGCATAAGTTTACTATTTTTGCGTCATCAACGCTGGAGAACTGGTGGTTGCTCACACTGCTGTCAATATGGGGTGAGATGGTGTCTCACTAAGTTCAATAGAGGGTCGTTGTGTTAAAAGGTTGATAATAGCTGGATTAGAGTAACCGTTCATAAAACTGCTTGCTACTTCGGTAAATAAAGAACTGTTTTGCGTCACGGTTACGAATGAGTAAGGCCGGTAGGTACCGAGAAAGCGAGCAATAAATAATAAAACGATATTATGGATGCAGAGAGCGCGTGTGAAAAACCTTCCAGCATCCTGTTGCTGCCTACCTGTTGATTGCAGCAATCACGGTGTATAAATAGAATCCTGGCGTCTCACCCGAGGTGCTACTAGCAACTTCCTAAATACAAGTTTCAGCAATATTTAGTAAACTAGAACATCTTTATTCCAGTGTTGGTTCTGTTTTTACAACACTGCTCTCACCGCAATGTAGTCCTCATCAAATATCGTGATAAAAGTGTCTCAGAACATTCACTAAACTAAACTTGAGAAAATCTGTATAAGTTTACGAAAATATCAGCATCCTTACGAAAGAACCAGTTCATTATCTATCCCTTTTCTAAGCAAGCAAAATTTGTTATTTTCTGAAAAGGAAGACAAGTAATGTTTCGCATTTTTATGTAACTTAAAACTCTATAATAATTCTTTCTCAGATAGTGTTAAAGGCTCAGTTGGCCAGAAACATTATACGCCTATTACAGTGGGATACAATGCAACAATTTGAGAGCTTTCTGCAGTTTAAAAAGGTTCTTACGAGAGAGAAAAAATATTTTGCTCTGAATTACTTGCTTAAAGCATCAAGACACGTGAGCGTGAAAAGAAATATTTGTAACCATGCTGATTCTTAAGTAATGAATTTAAAATCCCACTCAACTGAATGTCACTTGTTTGATAATTTCAAGGAACCACTATATAAGAAAATGTGCATAAATCGATGAAAAAATAAAATTTTAAACAACATGAACGAAACCAATAAAGTTAAACAAAATGTAATGAAAGATAGACATACCGGTCTTGACAACTTTAGGAGTATATTTTTTTTTCAGTATCGCAAATAATGTGAGTACCAGCAGCAACTTAATGGATATTTTATCCCATAGAGAATTCATTAAAGTCAATGATGACTGCCATGCCACCTGCTCTGTAAAAAGTTGACCTACCAGAATATATATTTGACCATTTATTTTTGTACATTAATTGAAACCTATACAATTATTTCCATATTTAAAACTTAGAGGGCATCTAAACCCTATTTTGAAGGCCAAGACCTACCCTAGCCCCGTGGAAGTTTTCCAAGCTGATTCTTCCAGTTAGTTGGCTTAGATAACCCTCAAATTGCTTTATGAAGGATTCCACAGGACCTGCATTGTAAACAGTTGTATTCAGTAAGAACTTGCAGTTTGATTTAGTGGTAACTAATTTTTATTGGAAGAGTGGTAAACATTGTATTGTTTTTGAATGCTGGAAAGGTTTTTAAAGTGACATAGAAATAATTCAGGTCAAATAATAGATAAATCACACTGGAGTTTTCTACCAATGGGGCAGGTCAACAACCTTTCATCTTTCACTTTCCTTCTCTTTTCTTCTTACGAGGGTCGTTTGATAAGTCTGGTAAAATACTAAGAATATATATAGGTGAACATCTCGACATTGTCCCCATTGATGGTTATACACTTGATCCAGCGATGTTCCAACGTTTTCATCCCGTCGGAAAAATACGTTCCTTCAAGGTCTGCAAAATACTCGTTGACGGTGACTATTACTTATTCATTTGATGAACATTTCTTACCACCAAGCCAAATTTTCAAGTTTGTGAACAGGAAATAGTCACTTGGGGCTGAGTCTGATGAATAAGGTGGATGAGGAACCAATTCAAAGCCCAACTCACGCACTTTCGCCTTTGCTATTGCTGAGGTGTGCGATGCTGCATTATCCTGGTCAAAGAGCACATTTTTGCCTTTCAATCTCGGTCACTTTTCAGTCAACTCCTGTTGCAAATGATCCAGCAATGAAGCGGAATAGGCTCCAGTTATGTTTCTGCCTTTTACCAAGTAGTCTATGAGGATTACTCCTTGAGAATCCTCCCCCTCCCCCCCAAAAAAGAAAGAGTAGCCTTCACCTTACCAGCTGACAAAATGGTCTTTTCCTTCTTTGGTTCACTTTCACCAGCCTTTGTCCATTGTTTTGACTGCTATTTTGACTTTGGTGTGTAATGATGTATCCAAGTTTCATCCACGGTCACAAATCTGCGCTAAAGGTCCTGCGGATTGCGATTAAACATCGCCAGGCACTCGGTAGAAGTGTTCCTTCGAATGCGCTTTTGGTTAACTGTAAGCAACCGTGGCACCAATCTTGTACATAGGTTTTTTCATTGCCAATCTTTAATATAGGATATTGTACAGTCGCTCAGTTGAGATGCCTTCAGCCTCAGTAATCTCACAAATTTTGATTCGGCGGTCTTGAATAACCAGATCATGGATTTTTCAATGGTGTCCTGTGTAGTGACCTCAATTGGGCGACAAGAGCGCGATTCATCTTCGGTGCTTCTACGATCACGTTTAAATTCATTGATCCAAAAGTAAATGGTCTTCAGTGTTGGTGCTGAGTCCGCGTGAACTTCATCCAATTCAGTTTTGACTTGTGCGGCAGACCGGCCATTCAAATGAATAAGTTTAATAACAGCACGAAACTCCGTTTTTTTTTTAATTTGCAATCGCAACTATCACACTGACCAGTTCAGATGGTTGTCAGCAATGAAGTGTATATTGTAGCACATTCAACTTTTCTGTACAATCTTTTGAATAATCAAGCTTACCGCCTACAAAGTTGCAACAAAAGATTTCCATCCGTTCATGGAAATTTTCCAGAGTTACCAAACGACCCTCATATAAATGTTTATATTACTATTGTGTAATCACATGGTGTCGTATTTTGATTCGAATATTCTTCCTATTCACAGTTTCACTATTGCATTCCTCAGCAGATTAATCCTTATCGTCCATTGCTGCAGGCACTTTATTTTCCTCTGTCTAATTAATTTTAGGGTCGTTTTCGTACTTCGCTCAGGTTTTGTAAAACAGCGGCATTGGTAATTTGGTCTGTCCATTTCAAACATTCCATTCTTTCATTCACACTCAAAATGTTTCCAGTTGTTTTTGCGTACTTCTTTTACATAAGAGTTTCCGCACTACACAGTAAACACTCCAAACAAAATATTTCTTTAATCTCTTCCTTTGTTGATTTCTATAAGGGTCCAGAGAAGGTTCCCCCTTATTAAAAACTTATTTTGCAATTATCGCATTTACATTACATACCACTGAGAGCATACCTCATGTATCTGGATCTGTCCACATGCTCCTTTACTTTATCTCGAATTCATAAGTGTATCTAATTTGTTTTTCTTATTAGCAGTTTTTTTCCTTTATGTTGCACCAATAATAAGGTAGGTAAAGGAGGGCGTTGTTCACTGCTAATTCAGCCATGCTAAACGTATACCAACTCTACCTAATAATTATTAATCCATTTTAATATGAACTGATGAATAAGAAAAAGAAAGAAAAAAAAAGACGTTCTTAGAGACGTGGCATAACGAATGAGTGCTTAATAAAATGTAATGCACACGTACGGTTATAAAACCGTCACGCACGATTCATACATTTAAACATATTTCATTACAATTTAGAAAAGATATGTAATATGGGTCTTAAAATATAATTCTGTGCTTTCGTCATCATTAATCTTGAAATCATATATTATTTGAACACTGTAACGCATTTGAATTAACAAATGTTTGAATTAAGAAAATGAAACCTAACCCATCATGTCTCTCGTTTTTTCCCCCACATAATATTATACATTTGCATACCATATACTCTTCGACTATCCTCAATCAAAGCAATTTTTAAATTTTCATTATAGGCGTTCAGTAGCCCAGCTTGGCTGTAACATAGCTTGGTTTTGCACGAATTAGAAGTTGTCAAAACATTTGAACATATGACTTTTATTGTTTTAAAGAAAGGAAACAAAAAAATTTGTGAATCTTCTTCCGGTTCGTCTCAATAGGACACGTGCACGAAACCTCTCTTCATAATAACTTGAAATTGCCAGGCATATGCTGATTTTCTTTCATCACACTTTCGAAACCAAATGAGTGCACTGACGTATTGACTGTAATGTTGATAATATACCGCATCACAGCAAAGATAGATATAATATAATTATAAAGAATGCCTAAATAATTGATAAAATTCTTTGGAGCCGGAGTTGAAAAAATATTATAACTTATTCTACTCTTCTCCTGTACAAACTATTCTTAAAAAAGCATATTCTACTATCTACTTCATGTTAATCGAGATTAACGTTTGCATAATTAGTTTTACTGTCGTATTTGCTTATATGTACAACGGGAATACAGGAATATACTACGCTTAAGTGATATTCAAATCTTTTAAGAAATAGCCATTATGTGATGACTTTGACATTCGGTTCTCTTAGGACATAAATGATGGAGTAACTCCTTCTATTGAAAAAGTATAAGTACTTGCAAATTCAAACCAATAACAAGTAATATATCAACAATGGTTATCTCCAATATATATATATATATATATATATATATATATATATATATATATATATTATTTGATGCCAACTGTAAGCTTTAACGATACTTTTCTTATCAAATGAAATTTGATATTTAACGAACTCTTTGTTTCTGAGTTACGCTGTTCACACACTCACACACACACACACACACACGCGCGCGCGCGCGCGCGCGCGCGCGCGCGGTTCACTCCACCAAAAATGTATTTCACGTAAATATGTGTTTTAACGAGCTCTATAAGTTTTGCATAATAAGATTTTTCTATCTCTTAAGGTTTACCAGCTATGCAAAAGTCATTCAAACTGAATAGGATTTCTGGGGAATTCACAGAAAATTCTAGATATACCTTTCATTTGTCATAATATCTTAAATTATATTTTATGAGTCATTAGCCGGTTTTTAGAAAATGAAACACTTCGAAAAATGTACCATGTAAAGGCTAGGGATATTTTTGTGAATATTATTTTCACATCCTTGAAAAATGCTGAATTTGAATGTCAAATGTGCTATTTAAGGGAGATATAGCACACACCTGCCACAAGGAAGAGAGAGGGAGATACATCTTTTTCTGAAAAGGTGCCTTTTTGAAGTCATGGAGCCTCGACACATGTATTTACATATAATCTCGATATCGAATTTTTGTGTGGAATGTAATACTTTCCGTATTGTACATAATAAGAATGTAAAATATATTATATTGTGTTAATCGGATATGCAACCTAATCGATCGGACGATGTTCTAAATGTCCGCCGTGCATAGAAAGACGTTAAATGCCGCAGCATGCTATATCTTGTGCCCTGACTGATAGTGTTAAAACGTTTAAAGAGACTTAACGGCTTGTTAAACCATTATAACAAGCAAGCAGCGTCAAGGATAGGTATAAATAAACTTGTTACTCCGGCTGTAGTGGAATTCTAATCGCAGTAAGCTGCAGGCTTCAATGTGGCTGAACGGTACCGTGGTCGTTCTTATAAAGTGAAGGACAGCTTATAATACTTTGTAGTTGGACCAGTGTGTCCTCCTGCGTGGTCTAGAGGGTAACCTGCTAGGCGAGGTCACGGGTTCAAACCCGGCGGAGGGCGATGGATTTTTTTTCCGGCGTAAAAATCCTTAGCATGGCTTCCTTCGGCACGCAGAAAAGAACCACAAGCCTAATAAAAAGGTCTTTGAGCAAAATAAGAAGGTCTTTTACGCCCAATATAGAATGAGACACTCAGAACCACAGCAGTTAAAAAGTGTCCAGTTATCAGTTAAGCATCTTTCGTCATTGGGTCCGTTCATTTGTTATTACATCCGCGGCCTGTTTGACAATACCTACCTATCGAAATTCCTCACCTTAATACGCGCAGCTGTTTTTTAAAGACTAGCTTTAATTTCGGTAGCTAATTTAAGAGGAAATAATGAATTATATACTAAATCATTGAGACATTGTGTTATTTGCAATACTGAAAACAAATACAAAAATAAGTACAAAAACTATGGTTTCATATATTTTCGTAATGCATAACGTTGTATTTAAATTTGGCTCAGAATCTGGGTTGTTAAAAATGGAGATTAGCAGCTGTATTAACTTAATTTTCGAAGACCCTAAAATGAATATGAGATTACAATATGACTAGTAGTAAGGTGCCCCATCATCAGCGACCATCTTAGTGCGCAACATCTCAACTTTAAATATGGAAAGAAGCCAAGAGAGCTGATGCCCTAACCGGATATCAGCGTGTACCGGTTAGCGGTTTGCTTGTTCGTTTTGGAACATCCCTAGCCATATAAATTATAATAAAGATGGTGGCAGGTAATTATGGTCCCTGGAGCCGATGACCCCTGCCACTTCACTTTCCCACGTTTCTTCTTCATGAATGGAGATGCTGCGGGCCACGTAGAGATGATGAATGAAAACTGGTCGCGTGGCGTGTACTATCTAACCTGCGTACCTGTTCCCTTTGCATGAAACACCAACCTCTATAGTCCTCTCCGAAAACATCGCCTCTACACCTTACTGCATGGACACTGAGGTGGTTTGTTGTATAGGTTGCAGAGATTTTCTGTCCACTCCGTGACGGTTTGGAGGAATG
Organism: Mantis religiosa; assembly: GCA_030765055.1. NCBI lineage: Eukaryota > Metazoa > Arthropoda > Insecta > Mantodea > Mantidae > Mantis > Mantis religiosa. Next base: position 358,678,229 of record CM060950.1, read on the forward strand.
TTTTACTAGAAGCCCATCAAGTGATCTGTCTTGTTTGCTTTTTAGTCGTGATGTTGAAGATACATTAAGGAATCAGTTGCAAAGAAAGTGCATTAGTTTACGCCCTTGTTTAAAATAGATATTAAGTAATGATTGTCCTGGAAGATCTTAATAATTAAACCAGTATAACTCATCGTTACGGAATGGTTCAATATATGCTCAATTATTACTCCAGTTTTATTCTCTAGCTTCCACGTCATACTCAAATATCCTTTGATATACAGCTCCTACAAGCTATACATACACGACCATGATGAAATTGTGTAGACCCGTATCTTACATCGAATCAAGAACTCTTTGGATTATTAACCACTTTTCCCATACTTATAGAAGAAAATTGTATCTTGACTGAGAATGCCGCGGTTGACAGTAACTGCTCATCGTGTCTTGTTGTTCGTTTGTTTCCTTATCCAAGTTATCTTACCACAAAACTGCTCGAATACATTCATTAGCAGATGGGAAAGAATTTCTTTTTGCTTCTGCATTTAAAGCTGCATTCTGATCGGAGTTCCAACATGCCTTACAGCCTCACGAGCAGAAAAACCTGTGACATTCACTAGTGCAATCAGAGATTGCCATGTGCCTGTCTTTGTGTACGCGTTGTGCCGTGATTACACTTGATAAGATCCACTGAAAACAAATCTGTTAGAACGTCTTACAAACTCCTGCGCATTACGTGAATACTTGCATTTAGATACAAAATAAATCTGAGGTAAACAGTAACTACTTTATATTAACATTACTGTATTAAAACAGTATAACAGAAATTATTAGTCACATGTTAAAAAGATTAATTAAGAAAAAAGTACCTACAGCATCATATTTAATAGCTCGTATCCGTAGCGCAGATTGCAGCGTGTCTGCCTCACATTCAAGAGGTTCCGAGTTCGAATCTCGGACAGGAGGAGTTATCTGGATACGGTTTTTTCCGGGGTTTTCTTATCCTCAAAGGGAATGTCGGGGTACCTCCAACTTCTATAGACCCTGGACTCATTTGAGCATCATTTCATCCATTTCATTCACTGTCCGATATTACTTAACGTTGAAGGACGCCAATTAAAAAAGAAAACCACAAAGATAATAAATCAGATAATGTAGCCAGCATCCTCAATGCACGCCTCACCTATAATATAACTCTGCAGCAACTTCATATCTGAGCTCGATGTGTGAATGGTACCGACAGGGCCTGCAAAAATGTTGCGTTCAAGAGATAATGTTTTCGTGTACATGCAGTAACTCACAGAGTGTGTATTTATGGAATAATAAGTCGACACTTTACAACTTTTGTTGAAATTGAAATTCCTGTAAAATTATGTGTCTGTTAATAATTTAAGCATTATAGGTGAGGCGCTGAGCATAAGGAATTATAACTTTATTGGCGTTGAGAATTAGAAGAAAATGTGTCTAACAACTCAGATATCATTGAGATATGCACATTTTCATTGCGCTATTGTATAATTGTAGCTTGGTAAAATGTTAACATCTTTAATAGTTTGGGGAAAAAGTTACTAAATTTTACTTCCGCAACATTTTGCTTATGCCAAATGTTTCAAATTGGATTTTATTTAAAAATATGAGGTTTAAAAACAGTATTTTCTTTTTGTTTGTGTGAGATTCGAGTTAATCCGAAATACAGAACTTTGCTTTTTGCGTTATTTCCAATAGAAAATGAGCACATCTGAAATTAAAAGTTAAGCTCGCAGTTACGACAAGTGCTCTCACTGGGACATGTCGTTGACGACGTAATTCTCTGACTGAAGATTTGAACAGGAGTTCAACGGAAATTCAATCCCTGCCTAAGAATAGCGAATAAGCTGTCACTCCCCTCCCGGGATAAGTCCTCCGAATCGTACGAGATAAGTAAAACAATACCTCTGGAAGAGCATATCAAGCACCAACAACAAAATACATCGAAAACGAAAAAAAAAAAAAAAATACTGAAGGGAATTAATTAGATCAGCAGAGATCTGAAAAAAGACAGCAAACAGAACCCTTCCGATCGGCACACGATAAGACAGCACGCATAAGCCAAGGAATCCGAAGAACGTGAGATCACAGAATATCTCGGGATAATACTAAGTTAAGCTTGGATAAGAGATGATGATAATAATGATGATGATGATAATAATAATAATAATAATAATTACATATAGAGAATTATTATAACTATATATATATTAAATGTAACAACTGCACCAAATGTATATTAAAATGTATAATAAAATGTACAAAAATAAATAAAACAAAAGTGCCAGTTTCTCCCATCCACAAAATAAAAATTAAGTCAAGGCTAAAGAGAGAACACCCGTGAAACAGCCACAGGGTGAAATAAACCCTTGGGCGAAATAAACCCTAAAATCCTCTCAGTTAATTCAACCCCACATTTTAATCACAGTTTTTAAATGTTCTGATAGTATGTTAGTTATGATAACCGCAAAATATTAACCTCTTCCTTCATTTAGCTTATTATGCTGTCATTTTGAAATCCATTTCTTTAAAATTTGCTAGTTAACATTTGTAGAATTGGACGGTGTATGAGTGACATTAAACTCGGGTATAAAGTACTTAAATAGTTCGTTTAATTCAAACTTCATATTGAGGTTCAGGTCTCTGTTAGAGAAGAAAGTGCATTCAAACATAACAAACAACGAAATATGCATATTTTTATGTAGCAACGCAAGTTTTATGAAGAATGTAATGGATTTGCTTGAAAAGTAAATACAACTTGGACTTCCAGTTAGATTTTTATATTTGTATTTTTATTTGATCATACAGTGTATTTAATTACCCTTAATTAAATTAATGCGGTTTCACTTAACCATTCGTAGATTAAAACGCATATATGAATCTTGAACAATTTTAAGTTAATTGATTTTCTTCATTATTTGTTAGCATAACATACTTTTTATCTATGTTATGTATTGTGTATTGTATCTCCTCTCTTTCCTTCATAGTTTTTCCAAATTGCGGATTTGTGGGCAGAAAATACGTACATTAAAATGTTTACGAAAGTAAAGGGATTGTGTGGAGCCAATACACCATTACTGTCGAGCACTTGATGCTCTCTAAGGCCATTTGTTTAAAATACCATACTTCAAGTTACTTTCATGGTCAATAAAGTACAAATTTTAATTTTTTTCTCCATTCTGAATTAGTTTTGCATATTTTTTTATGGTAAACCTTACAAAACAGACAAAACTTACTTCACAAAAAATTTAATTTAAATGTCTTACCGAAAGTGACTCTTGCACATAAAAAGAGTCGTCCTCCATGTCTAGGGGTAACATCCTGGCCCCTGTTCCCAGATACTAGCCTCCCTGATCCCGGCGGAGGACGATTGATCTTTTCGAGGGTAAAGATCCTTAGCATGGCTTCCTTCGAAAGGGAATAAAGACGGTGGTCCCACGTCCTAGATTTATGGTGCATAATAGAACCTCAAGCCCGATAATGAGGCCTCTGAGCAAAATGAAGTGGTGTTTCACGTCCAATATAGAATGGAACGCTGATAACCACAGCAGTTAAAGAGCGTCCATAAATAAAAATTCAATTTCCATTTATAACGTAATATTTGAACGTTTTGCATACAGATTGATGTCACCTTTATTGATTTTATTTACAATACATGTCTTCAAATTATTCAAGTTCAGTTTTTGAGAAAGGCGCAAGTGGCAGATTTCAGGATTCCTTTCAGATTCCGTTAAGGTATTTTGCGCGCTTTCAGAGCGAATACACGTTCTGTTTGCTCTGAAATGTTAAGTTTATGAAAAAAACTAAGTAGTTTATAAAATTAGAGCATTTAAGTATTTTCTATGGATTTACATGAGATCAATATGTAAGTTTAAGTTTCCATCGCTACACCCTGTACATGAGTGGAAGTCCAAAGGCATGAAAGTGATTTAGCTTGATTCGCCTAACCGGGCAGAAATCCATTATCTAGCTGGGTGTTATTAGTAAGGAACAGATGTTGGAAAATTAAAAACCCTTCTCTTACGCTTACTTTATCCAATTTCAGTGGGTTATGCTCGCAACAAAACATCTCACGGTAGTTATACTTTATTCTTAATGGCACGGTATTACAAGCTATTCTGGTGCTGCTTTATTACATAGCCTCTCGTACAGAGTGGCACAGAATTCGGTTAACATCTTATAGCTGAGAGACGTGCACTTTGTAAAGGCTTCGAACCGCGTGTTTATATTTAGCAAAATGAAATAAAGTGAAATATGCAGTGTTTAACGCCCACTTTTACCATGTATGGCACCGCAGGCGGAGACACTGATACATGAGATGAAGATGGAACAGCGGTGGAATGAGATCGCAGGGGAAACCGAGATCTCGAAAAAAACCTGCCCCGGCGCCATGTTGTCCACTACAAATCTCATTTTGCGGTCGCCTGGGATCGAACCCGGGCCATCTTGGTGAGATATGTAGCGAGCATCACTACTAAATGGCATAGGAAACCTTCCACACCTTGCCATTTAGGGTACCGAAAAATAGTGCTTTGTTTCTTTGTTCTTCGTCCTTATCCTACACGAGCCTTGCGTTCACAGAAATATAAAACGTACCTATCTATAGATATAGTACCATATTAAGTTGCGCACTTCTAAATTTCATCTGAATAACTCCCTTAGCTTTATATCTCAAAGTGAATTTTGTTCTCGAACATCAGTGTTTACAGATTATGGACGTTTCACTTTCACATATATCTGATTATTTTTACTGTCATTTTAAGCTTCTTCGAACTTTTTATGTATCTGACTTGAATGTTAATCTAAGGTGATACGTTGAAAATGGTTTGGTCTGCTTGACTAGGTAACGTAAACATCACGTTACATTGTGTTTCATTACATTATTTAATGCGATATATGCCAGGTGAGTCACCTGTGCCTATTTAATTTTGAATTTATGCAACATGCTAAGCGATATATGTGATTTACGCCATTCTTGAATGTCTTCTAATGGATGATTTGCAGAACAGTTTATAGAGGACGGGTAGATAACTCAGTGCATAAGTGTTGTAAGACACAGAAAGCAATCGCTTTGTATGTCGATTCCCAAAGCATCATACCGAGATACATAGAGCTGCCGTGGCAATTTTACACGAGTTTGCAAACTTTTATTCGTTAGCGTACATTGACACACCTTTAAACACGCCCCTGAAGGAATAACCTATCGCATGCCTCAGTTGATTATAACAATGGAACACAAAATGGCAGATCTCTGCAATGGGACAAGTTGAACTTAAAAATCTTCAGCCAACACGTGCTGCCGTTGTACAGCCATGTCAAAAAATGCTAGATTTAGTATTACGTAGATTGTTTTCACTTCTGCCACAGGTTATGTCAGATTTTAGCTCATAGAGTAATTGTAATGGCGGATGCAGTTTCTTTATTTGTGTCAACATTTCGAAAACGAGCTCAAAACATTGTAAAAAGCTTTAAAAAAAGTGTAAAGATCCGAGATGAATTCTAAGGTCTGCGGTTACTTATTCGTATAGGAACCTCTGCTAGCAAGTTAGCGTTGGCTAAATGGTATTATATACTAGGGCTGTTCAGTAAGGAATGATCATAATTCTTTACGTTCATAATTTTTCGCACTAAAATTCTATCTTATTATATTCTGTTAGCTTAATGTGAAACAAACACGCCGTAGTAGTTCCATTGTTCGTACTCCTGGTTCCCGCTTGTGAGAACCAGGCAAGTTCAGACATTTTCAGTATCGCCTACCGCTGCAACGTAGGTAACACAAGAGGAACAATATGCGGGTTTGAAAGTTTGCTTTCGTCTCAACAAATCTTCAATTGAGGCCTATACAATGTTACAGGAGGCCTATGGAGAGTCTGTTCTTCCCTACAGCACAGCGCGAAGGTGGTTTAAAATGTTTAAAGAGGGGAGACAATCAATTTCAAAGGAAGGTGGGCAATGTGCTCCAGTTACTGCTCTTACGGAAGAAAACATCAACACTACTGCTACCATTGTGAGAGAGGATGGACGTTAAGACTACTTTCTGAAATACTGAACATTTCATTGGGTGTGTTTGTGCGCGATGGGTTCCAAGACTGTTGATTCCCAAACAAAAGGACATTCGCATGCAGGTCTGCATGCGACCTGCATGCAGTTAAAGTTGATGTTAGAGGAAGATCCGGAGTTTCTTTCAAACGTAATCACTGCTGACAGCAAAGCTCAGTGTGGAAATCTCCTTCATCACCAACCTCCAAATAGCAAAAGTGGTTGCTTCTGCTGGGAAAGGTATGGTCATCTATTCTTTTATATTCATGGAATGGTTTATCAGCATGTTGTACCTGCACACACTTCAGTAACTGGAAAATACAACAGAGGTGGGCTGAAAACATTGCAAGTCCATATCAGGCGCAAATGATCACATTTCCGTGAAGCAGGCTGGTTGCTGCACCACGATAATGCGCGGCCGCATGTTGCCAATGTTGTTGCTGAATATCTTGGAAAAATCAACGTGACGTGCATCCCTCCCCCTCCCTATAGTCCGGATTTAGCCCCATGTGACTTTTTTCTATTCCCTAACTTGAAGAAACGCCTTCGTGGGAGGTATTATCCATCATCAGAAGCAGTGGTGAAGGCTGTGGAGGCGATTTTGAAGGATCTCTCAAAGAATCGTTTCCAGCATGTCTTTGAAGACTGGCAGAAACGCTGGGACAAGTGCATCGCATTCTGGGGAGACTATTTTGAGAAGGACCATCAAAATTGAGGATGAGTGAAGGTACGTTGTCAAAAAAAATTGTGATCATTCTTTATTAAACAGCCCTGTATTTTGCTTCACCACTCAAGTTGGGTTCAAATCCTCGAGTATAGCTCCAAAATTTTATTACCCTTTGTGTTACCTCTTGGGGCCTATAATAGGATATTATGATACAAATAACACTTTTATAACATTATGAGTGTTTACAGAATACAATAATCATCATGTTTTCTGTGTAACCGAGAACTTAATACTTTCACAACTCCTTTGTCGGTGAAAGTAAAACATAATATTTAAGCATGAAACAAAAGCTGTTTGATTTAATGTCTTCGACATTTACCTAGAAATGAAAGCTACCTACGTAAAATGGCAACACCAGTTACGGTAGACATTGCAAGGGTCACTAAGTTAAACAGGATATCCTAATTTTTAATGGTAATTCTTGTGTCTTTGGCTCACAACAGAACCAATAACAATAAAAAGTTACTAACTAAAATACATAAAATAAAGACCAGGAGAAAGAAAAAAACAAACAAAGGAATGTGACGTTTCGAACCTACCCTTTGTATCACCATATTAGAGCAGTTAACCCACTCAGCCATCTGCCACATGTCCTTTGTCGCTCTTTGGGGAAGCATTCGTTTATCACCTTTCAATATGAAGAAAAGACGTCGTATATTTATGTGTTTCCAGCTTCTTGGTCCTCATTCAGGGCTGTAAGTATATTAATGCTGGTTGGGTACCGAACAGAAGGTCAGAGCTGCAATAAACAGCTTTTGTGCTAAAGGGGTCAATGTTTTAACATTAGACTAAACTGAGGGGTTGCGATAGGAATAAATAGGGGCAGCTGACTCACCTGGTATACTACAATCAGCTTGAATGCTAATACTGCCCAGAGGGATTACAGTACCACAACTGCTGAATAATGCACTTGATTTGGTCGAGAGTGGAAATCATTATAGTTGTACCAGAACGTTATCCAGTGTCACCACCCTGGTCCACATATTTCTGTATGAACCCATTTGAATTCTTGTATAATCACCATTATCCCCTTAAAGAGCCATGATGCTAGAAATTCGTACATCAAATTTCATTGCTATTGAGGTTAAAGGTCCAGATATTTATGGGAGCTCTTATGAGTCAGTTTATTGAGATATGCTCAATATTTTAACCGAATCTGATCTGAGCCGTCCCAGGCTTCGATGTGACGCCCTCTCGCGAGGAATGCTTAGCGGTGACTATAATGAGCTTTGCTGCCTTAATAATGGTCGATTTGAACAAAAAGAGAAAACGCTTAATTTGGTGGCGGGCTGGATGGGTCAGAGCTGAGTTGAAGCTTCAATATACTGCAAGAAATGACGATACCAGTTACTACCAACATAACTTTGTTTGTCGATTAGTCACGCGCACATTCCAACTTCTTAGCAGCACTCAGCTATTTTCAGCTGTCAGTAACAATTGCATTCGGCTGTCTCTCAAGAATGAACTGTGTCTAGGGACTTCCGTTTGAACGTCCGTGACTGCTGTCTGGCTAAAGTTCAGCCTAAATTGTTTTTGTTGTACCTTTCTCAATAAGATGATGTTTTAGGATGATGGTCAGTTTAGGTGGGTGGAACATTGTAGAGAAAGCTATTGCTCCTCTATGACTAACTCAGGATGCGAGACCCATTGCACTTTGATGGGAATGGGTTTGTCAGAATTATGTTGTGATTGGTGGAGATTTTAACTTAGGTGACAATCATCTCCTAGAGGGTTTAATACGGAGCTCAGGTTTAGCTGCCGTTTCTAGTTGCTTCGGTGTTATGTCGGGTGTCCGCAAGCCATGCGGGGAACACGAGGTTGCTAAGGCGGCAACTTATGAGGTCCCTAGAGACCTAACTAGTGCGCTTTGATGTGCTTTGAATGTTGCTGCTTGACCCCTAATATCATTCTCCACGTCTGGAAGAAATGAGTTTTCGTGAAGAAGGAGCTGCCAGCAGAATAGATGGACCGGAGTACTTTATTCTATGCCCTTTGTAACCATAGTAACTTGCCATCTGCGACCAACCATAACTCGTGGGGTCATCCTTCATTGGCTGGAGTAGAATTCTTTGCTACCCCGCTTCCGTCCAGTAGAAGTCAATTCATATGTAACGATAGTCAATCAGAAACATCAGAATACCTTCCCTACGTGAAGTAAATCACGTGATAGGAGCTGGTTTCGCGTTGCTGCTGGGAACACCTTAGTTGCGATGTTAGTCTAATTGCAAAATGGACTATCTATCGTGAACTTGTTTCCCTTGTCGTACCCAGGGAACAATTCAGCTATGTCGATGGTGATGCTTTCGAAAAACTTGGTGTAAGCGATTCGGTTCTCTTATTGCTTAGCAGAAGCTGGCAGTTGGCAGTCACCCTGTGTATGATACATGATTGTTGTTGTGATACATCCATTTTAAATAATTCAACTATTTTAAATTATTATCCATAGCCTCTGCCGCTCTTTAAATCACGTACATATTTGACTTCGTCTTTCTCATAGTGAGTCTAATAGGTTATCAATTTAAAACAGAAGTAGTATTACACGCAGAACCACACGTAGCTGAATCAAATTGATGCGGGGTGTAATCAGGACCAGTTGCTGTGATGTGTTCCTGGAAGGGAGTTCGATCAAAAACATCGATAGCACCTATCGATACTGGGACGAGATTGCGGTGAAACAATCAGACCGGATGTGATTGTTGTCTAGAGTATTCGGTAGCGCGCACATATTGCACTTTAGAAAGCTGTCTGCTGACCGTGGTTCTTCTAAGCTGTCATTGTGTTTGTTCAGACCTTGTTTTACACATATAATAACATATTTTGTTAATTCATTTGTTTCTGTGGCTGGTTTTCTCTCTTCCCTTTTTGTACCCTTTTGTCTAGTGTGTACGTTTTCCTCTTCATATTTAGCGTTTTGTGCTTTTAATGTTTCAATTATTTTATTTTTACTCTTTTGTACTGTTATCGTCAAGCATTGTAATTCTTTCATTAGGTTCCGCAGCGATTAATGCTTTCTTATATGTATAATTAAGTATGTATCTTTTTTATTTCTCTTCCTGCGTTTCTTCCCTGGCTGTTTCTAAGTATGTTTATGTTGTATTACATGATTTACCATTTTCCTTTTATTTTAGTTTCCTCTGTTTTATTTCCATTTCCTTATTCTGGTCATCAATTTCCCCCCCTTTTTGAGTACTCATCTCCTTAGTTTATATGAATCGCCTCTTCCAGTTATCTCTTTTATGCTCCTTGCCGTTTACTCTTTCACCATCTCAATCTTATTCTGCCTTTTCCACTCTCTCCCTCTTCTCCTTTCTGACTCCCCACGTCATTCTCTCCTCTACTTCCTCGCTTTCGTTTCCTTCTTCGTTCTCTCTCCATCTTTCTCCCTGTTGTACCACATTGTAGTGATGACGTGCTATTTTTATACCCAGTAATCAATCTGTTTTCTGAAATTGTAATAAAAACCAAAGTAAATTGGAAATTAGTTGTTCTTTCATACTGGCCGTGTGTAGGCTAAATAGTGGAAACGTAGAGTCAGACTGAAAAATTCAATGCCATAGCCGGGATTTGAACCACGGATCTTTTGGTTTCCGTCCAGCCGCTCTACCATTGAGCTACTATGGCCAACGTGCCGATATGACATTAAATTCTCCAACTGACTCGTATTTTCCCTGTAAATCACTTAGGAGTTCTCATAAACACATGAAACAACTACCTTAAGAGCAACTTACAACATATAAGAACTTTAAGGCCCGGGCTTTATAGTTAACCACTATTAGGTCAGTTAATGGAAATTAATTGTTCTTGCACACTGGCTGTGTGTAGGCTAAATTGTGGCATAGTAGCTCAATGGTAGAGCGGCTGGACGGAAACCAGAAGATCCGTGGTTCAAATCCCGGCTATGGCATTGAATTTTTCAGTCTGACTCTACGTTTCCACAAAGTAAATTGTTTAACAATATTCAAATTGTGGCTCTTATACTTGTGAAGCGATCTCCGCCGTGTTTGATAGTCATCGATTTACTGCGTTCATAATTAACAAATATAGGTGCAACTTCTTACCTGTTCACCCCATTAAAAGGTTTTAAGTAAAAACATAAAAAAATGCTTATCTTCTCTTGTGTAGAACTTTCAAAGAAAACATTCAAACTTGGATTTTTAACTTTAAAATAATACCCATTTATCTTAATATGAATTATTATTAAAATGACTACTGGAAAAACTGGTGCAGCTATATCTATATGTAGAATATTTCTTGAATATAGTTTCCCGTTGTTTATTTTGTTCCGTGTTTTCTATTTTGTTCTTCCTTCACTGTTTTGCTCGTGTTTCTGACTACTTTTATGATTGCCTCTTTTCCTAAATTCGACGTGCAGTGTGGCGGTGTATGGAGTCGAAGCAGGTGATTGTACGGTTGCTGCTGACGTATTTGAGAACCTTGAAACAATTCCTGTAGCTACCGAGAAATATCTCTCGCTTTTCTACCTACTTTCAGTTATTATAGCTGATCGCTTGTAAATAGAGAGTAGGTACGTTTAAGGTGCCTTTAAAGTTTTCCAAATACAGTAATCATATTTAGAATAAAATGAGTTTATAAGAAAGTACTCTTGAATTTGTATTTGGCGAAAAATATTAAGTGATGATGTTTGTTCAGACTTAAACCTAAAGAGGATAAAATAGATAAATTAAAAAGCCAAGCATTATTTAAATATTGTCGCGGCAACGCGATAGCACGGCTATCTTCATACTGTATTTTCATACTTTCATACTGTACTGCACGTATTTTGTTGATTCCATTAAGCTTTGAATGTGCAGATATGTTGTAAAAATTAAAATCTGAAAAATCACTTTTAAATACGATGTACTTAAAGGAACGTGCAGAAGTCGTTTTGAAACTTTGCATACATGCACTTTAATATCTGCAGTGTTTTTCCATGCAAAAAAGAACAAACACATAAACATATTTTGACCGAAAATTACTGAAATTTCACCCATCACTCATCTTAAAGAGCAAGTCGATCTGTGATAAAATCAAAATCCCGTGCTCTTTGCATGAGAAAAAACGATTTGCAACTTAACCTTTCAAAAAAGTATAATTATTTGAAATTTGAAACCAAAAAACAAAGAATATATTGAAAATGGTAAACGCTAGAAAAATGATGCACATGATTTTTATGATTTGAACAGATCTACTTTTTTGTGGGGCAAGATTGTGTCTATCTCTTTGCGGTTTACGAATTATACACAAATCATTCAGAATAAAGAGGACTTGAAGGATATTTTCAGAAAATTAAAGATTAACGTTTTATTTTTCATACAAACTTATTTAATAGTGATATTGTCATAATTGTTGGACCCATATTGTAGAAAATAAAAAATGTCGAACATTTTCCATATAAAGGGTTTAAAGAATGAAGTACAGTGATATATTATGGTATTAACAATAGATCTGTAAAGATGGCAATGAGGTGAAGCTTCGAAGTTTATACGCCCCTTCACATAATCTAATCTAAGCTAAAGGGTGTTTGGATTTGGGGGTCGTTCTTGATAATGTTCGTGTCACGTCCTTGGAAGATGGTGAACTTACATAGCAAAGGTTGGTACTTTCGTTTGAGCTATGCTCGCTCTCTCTCTCTCTCTCTCTCTCTCTCTCTCTCTCTCTCTCTCTCTCTCTCTCTCTCTCTCTCTCACACACACACACACACAATTACTTTTTTTAATAATTTTTTCGGGGTTCAGGGGCCTCAAAACATGTACTTTAGGTGATGTATCGACATCGAAATGTTGGGTGGAATACAATACTTCCTCTGTTTACTGCACGTGCCTAAGAGAAAGTAAAAATGTGACAGGTGTGAGAGCAAATCTTGTGCACATAGATGTACAAGGTACGGTATAAACAAGACGTTACCCTGAACGGAAAGTTATTAAATTATAGTTCAGTTCCCTTTTACTGTCGTATGTGTGGTCCAGAATAATTTCACTGCAATATTTTCTCTCCTCATTTGCAAGCAATCTTTTTAATTTTCTTCACCAATTTTGATAATGAGTTTATTTTCTCAAGCACATGTTTTGGCACACGTGAATAAATTGCGCCATATTTCGAGGAAAAACTGCGGACGGCAGTCCTCGTATCCTCATTCTTTATCCTCATCACGGAGGTTATTTGGACCTAAATGGGGCGGCGTTTAAGTGCTGTTATTTGCTAATATAATGCGCTAATCGTCTAGGTGGACAGTTTGTAGCTCGTACGTGTCATCACGTTCAAAACTGCGACATTTTCTCATTTGGAAAGAGCTCCTGGAATTTTTCGTAAGTTAGAACGGCAAATTATACAGCCATAAATCAGAAGGATATACTGACCAGGCAACTGGATGGATCTTGACTAAATCGGCGCCTTCCTGTGCACCTGCGCTGAATTATATTGAGGTGCGTGCTGGATATCTTGCTGTATATTATATTAGCAATGTGATGAAAGATTTTAAACTATTAATTGAGGAAGAAAAGATTGGCGTCTTCCGTAGGTACTAATTTAGCATTTGACATTCTGGCTTTGTCCAATAAACAGGTTTCTTGAAAATGTGAATTTTGAAGAAATCTTGACTTGACCTTCGCAGGCCACCAAACTTGTTCAGAAAGATTCACATCATTTATATTAATGAAGGTCAAGTATGGGGAGACCAAAGAGGAAGCTAAGGGTTGGAAGGTACAATAGAAAAAATGTGGCCGTTGGAATATTATTAGAGAGGAAATAGAGGAAGAAGGGAAAAAAAGCATTGAAAGGAAGTACTGAGCACAATAAGGATACATAATTAATGTTTTAGACTACTAATTTTCCCGCCCTTCAAAAAGCAGCTTTTAATGGTATTTAGGATATCCTATCCTCATTATTTTGGATGAAAAAGGTTTATTGAATGCGAAATTTAGGAGAATTTATATAGATCTTTAAAAAGCAAATAAAAAGTATAAGAGATATTAAAATAACCTATCTAACCAATGCATAAAGTAACAAAGTTTATGGTTCATTTTCCTTGGAAAACTAAACACGATGTTACATTGACAGTTTATTCGATATGCTCTTTTCGGAATGCATATATTGGTGTGGTTTCGTTAAGTGTTTTTTTTAATTAATTGAGCTGTAAGTTATAAAACACTTGTACTCCTATAATCTCGAACATATTTAAACTAATGTAGGTCCGAAAGATTAACAAAGCGTCAGGAACAAGTGTGAATGTACAGTATGAAAGTTTCTTGGAAAATATGTCATTTGTTTAAAAATAACTTTATATTTTCAAAACCTGTGATTAACGCCCAACTTATAGTTTGATAAGGAAGAATGTCACTCGAATTGAGATGACAGAAAAATGCTACCAGTGTGGGCAATCGTGTTTCTCGAGTCTTGGGATGTTATTGTGCAGCTTCATTAAGTTCAAACTGAGGATATCGAGTACAAACTTGTACTCCAGAGATAATGAGGATTACTTGTGTGTTTTAGCAGTATCACTATTAACAATGTAGGCGTCAAAAATGGATCCCACAAATTATTTTCTTAACAAGTGGAGAAAGGACTCGAATAACACCAATTTAATTTTTTTTAATTTGGAGAAGTAATCTGTTTGAACAATTGTGGACATTCCACTGAAAGTTATAAGATAAATATCAAGCTTTTTTAAAAAGAAATATAGAATGTGGTTCAAAATCAGATGCAGCATAATAGATAAAACTAACTTAGTTTTAACACAATAGATTATTTACATTTTATAGTATACTTATATCCCGAAAAAATTGAGATGGAATGTAGGAGTCGATAATCAAAAGAAATTCATTTGTTCCAGGGTGATAATAGATGCAACAAAATGTAGAAATTTGCAAATTCCACTACCTCTATAAGGACATGCAAGTGTGTAGGAATATTGTGCATTTGTACAGAAATTTACCTATTGCATGGATAAGAGCGTTTGCTTCCAATTCTTACTCCTAAGTTACTAAACAAGAAGCTCGGTGCTCAGTAGTAGGTAATCCAAGAAACGGATTCACTTAGTTTCCTCAGAAGAGAACAGAGATCTATGCTCTACAGATAAAGAAAATCTACGTGTTTCACTCGCATGATTTTCTCTATTCTTTTACGCACTATATTTACAAACGTTTATTCCTTTATCTACTTCATGTTGATTGAAATAAACATTTGCAGAAAGTATCTTATTATACAAATATAACAATTTGTAACAAAAACTTAACTTAAGAAAATGATGTTAATTCTTCTTTCTAATTGAAATCGGTTTCACGAACTCTTGTCCGCAACTTCAGTCAAAGAAACCACAAGAGAAAACAAATTCGTCGTTAAGGAAGTTACTATGTTATGTTTTTTCAGTATTACCAGAATTCGAAAACGAAACAAACTTAAGAAGAGAATCAACCGCCGGTATTTCAAAATTCATTACGCGATGTTTATCTTTTAAAATAAATATATTTTCCCGAACCATAAAATCTATCGGGACATTTAATTGGTTTAATTGCTATATTTGTATGATTTCATTGTTTCAATGTAGCTAGCTTCATTTTCTACGTAATCATTAGTATCTTATTGCTAGTTTTCTTGTAGGCGTGGGAGGACAAGAGATAAAAAAGTGTGCATTGGAAAATTCAGACAAGTAATATCTCGGAAATGGTTAAAACTTGTATTTGATTTAAATTGTGTGTTTTAACAAGATCTACATTTTTTGTGCAATAAGATTTTGTCTTTTCTTAATATTTATCAGTTATGCAAAAGTGATTCAGAATTAATAGAACTTCGAGGACTGAGTAAATTCATGATAACTACCTATATATACTTTAGAATGAAAGTATATCAAACATAAAACTTTTAATCAAAAACGTTACAGCTGGTTTTGAGAAAACTAGAACTTTCAAAACGTCGCATATAGAGCGTAGCTTGGGTTAAGGGATTTGCTTGAAAGTCTTCGGTCGCATTCTTGGAAGATGCTGAGATGTACACACACACATGCGCGCGCGTGCACCGTTATCTAACAGTTTATATCCAGCCAAAAATTGATAACAAATGCTTGAATGGAATTCAATACTTCCTCTACTAACTGTAACTACGTAGTAGAGAAAGTAAAAGACGAATGACTTCCCATTCGAGAAAGGTATAGGTACTGGAAGATCCAAACTAATAACAATGAATATGTCGGAAACAATTCACTTCACAAAAAAATGTATTTGGCATCAGTTATGTGTTTTAATTAAATGTACTTTTTATGGTAAGATTTGGTCTAGCTCTTATGGTTTACTATAAGCAATAGTCATCCAGAATGAAGAGAGCTTAAGAGAGCATTCCAAGAAAATTCAAGATATACGTTTTATTTGGCATGACAATATGTGAAACATATGGTACTTTAAACGAAATTCTTAGTGACTTTTTAGAAAATTAAAATCTTGTAAAATGTTCCATGTGAGGGGGTAGTCTGGTGAGATGGAATTTTCTTGAAAATCTTTATTGCATCTGGAAGATAATGAACTTAAATACCAAGTTTGGTATTTAACCGAACTTTCCGAGTTCTGTGATTTACAGATGCACGACCTTGTCCTAAAAGTGGTGTTTTGGATGCCGAGGACCTCATAACGTGTATTTCTTCTAAAATCTCGTTATCGATTTTTATTTCTTTTTGGTGAAATGCAATGCCTCCTCTACCTATTTTGTACGTGGTAAAGAAAGTATAAAAGAGAACCTAGTGTTTGCGACAGAGCTAAATTAGAAGCTTACCCACTTGAATAACTGGTGCATTTCCTTTAGGTGTGTTCTGTGGTATGACGTGGCAAACTGGTTCAACACAAAAGAAATAAAATCACTGCTAACAAAATTAATGTGGGAAAGTAATAGTGGAAATTACAGCGGAACTCATAAATATTACAACAGCTTTCAGTTTTCACACGTATACTGCCAATTCTCTTCTCTTCTCTTCTCCTCTCTTCTCTTCTCCTCTCTCCTCTCTTCTCTTCTCTCTTCTCTTCTGTTCTCTCCTCTTCTCTTCTCTTCTCTTCTCTTCTCTTCTCTTCTCTTCTCTTCTCTTCTCTTCTCTTCTCTTCTCTTCTCTTCTCTTCTCTTCTCTTCTCTTCTCTTCTCTTCTCTTCTCTTCTCTTCCCTTCTCTCTCCTCTCCTCTCCCATCCTCTCCTCTCCCATCCTCTCCTCTCCCATCCTCTCCTCTCCCATCCTCTCCCTCTCCCATCCTCTCCCTCTCCCATCCTCTCCCTCTCCCATCCTCTCCTCTCCTCTCCTCTTGCTTAATTTATTTCTAGATCTGTTTCTTATCTTTTGTTTTGTCTTCTCTTTTTGTCTTTTATCCTTTTTCTCCACGCATCTCTTGTCATGTTACTTTACTGTCCTGTTTCTGTTCTTTTCTTATACGTTTACCGTTCTTTCGCTCTTTTATCCCTCCTTTATCTCTAACGTTTTATTTTATTCTCACGTCCGTGTTCCAGTTTGAAATTTTAATTTTTTTTTTTCCAGAATTCCAATGTTTTGGTAGTTTGGACCATCAACGCGTTTCTTCTTTATTTAATATGCTCTTCTTTTTTTAAAAAAATTTTTTTTGTTCCCTTCAGACTGATTCCGATTATGCGTCGTCACACGATTTCTTCTCCATCCTTACGTTTTATTTCCTAACATTTTATTCTCTGACTTCTCTCGGTTTGCCATTGCTTTTCGCATGTCTACCTATTGTTTGCTATTTTATTTTTCAAATTCTCACTCTCCAGCACACACCTATACCAGAAGATGTATTGTTTTCCAGCCAAAAATTCGACACCGAAATGTCACCGGAATTTGTGACGCCCTGAATAAAATATAATAAAAATAATATACGTAAATCACCTTTTAGGCAAAGGGGTGTGCACGCGCATTTATGTCTGTCTGAACAGCGTAATTCAAAGGCAGTACCAAATTTTGTATTTATGTTTAGCACGAAGATTTTCAAGAATCTCCATGTCTCCCAGACTACACTTTAGAGAAATGTTTTGATTTTCTCAAAAATGGCTCTGACAGTTTGTTTAAAATACTAGATCTTTTAAGACATTTTCATGTCAAATGAAATAAATGTACATCTTGAATGCTTTGGGAAAGTCCTCTGAAGTCCTCTTCATTCTGAATGACTTGTGCATGACTGATAAACGCAAGAGGTAGACAAAATTTTGCTACACAAAAAATACATATTTATTTAAAACAGAGCTTATATAGGTCTTCTTCTTCTTCTTCTTCTTCTTCTTCTTCTTCTTCTTCTTCTTCTTCTTCTTCTTCTTCTTCTTCTTCTTCTTCTTGGGTGTGTGATGAATCTCTTCCAAGATATTTCTTCTTATATGTTCCAATCTTTCATCACGTACACCATTCTGAAATGGGATGTAATTTGTTTTTCTAAGTTCCAAGCGTGCAACAGAATGGCATATCAAAGCCATCATAAGTACGTCTAGCTCTTAAATCATTTGGGTATCCCTTAAAGCTTACTGTAATCCAGCAATATCCTTGCATCTACAAGAATATTAGCAATAAGATAACTTCTGTACATTTTTATCTCGATTAACATGAAGGATATAGACAAATAAAAGATTGCAAGAACAGTTTGTACGACATATCGGATTTTTACCACATGAAATTTGTCAATTTATTTTCATTATTTTTTCCTTTACCTTTAGAGCTCTTTTTAAGTTCGGGTTTTATAATTGTTGCTGCGTGCTTAAGGATTTATCTACATATCAAATTGAATGAAATGTAATCTGCTGCACAATGCTGAGTGAAGCTTCCTGTTCTGGGCGATAAATTGCCTGCTTGGGATTGGAGCGACAGGAGCTGACGACATAATGTGGTCACACTCCTTTTTCCTGTTTCTACCACGATGTAATGCCGCTTTACCTTATCACTGGCTCCAATATCAATTATATTTCCATAGTCTCTGAAATATGTGGTTTTCTCTGCTGATAACAATTTTCATATTTTGATGCGTAACAAAAGTAATCCCGTTTGTAGGCTAAGAAATAAGAAAGTTTAAAATATGCTTTACCACAAGAAAAGTTCAAAAGTACGTATAGCATTGGTTATTTGCTTTAAAAGTATACGTTTACGTATTGAGATATTACATTTTTCTTGCTTTTAAAACTTTACTGTAAAAATACCTGAATTGTTAATCATTACAATCATTATAAGTTTTTTTTCGTCGAAACCAATTACATAAGTAGTATATTTCATTAAAATTGAACACAAGTGATGCCAAAGTAACAATAATTCTTGAAATATACAAAGAGTGCACGATATTTTACATGAAAGGCATGTTATATACATTGTAACATCTCTAAACTCTTAAATACTAACATACATTTAAAGGTCATAGAATACCGAACAAATGCTACACAAACGATATACCTTAGGTGTGTTGATGTGCAGGAATGCAGAATTCGATGGTTAAATTCTAATCCTCGGTTGCCTTAAGTGGATTCAATATTCTCTAACATTCTTTCCATTGACACAGCCACTTTGTTCCTCTGCGACGCCATTACTTGTGTCCATACAAATGACCATGTAACACTGACCATACATTGGTGAGGGTGCTAATTTGTGAAGTACATGCAAAGATTGTTTTCGGAGACGGCAAATGGCGAAAGAACAAGCGTATTCAGATTTGTAATAGTGATAGAGCAGTTTCTCATCGCTCAAGGACAGGGTGCAGCTTCTCTGTGAAAATTTGGCACTCGGAACAACTGGCTATTATACAATTATTCCAGAAATTGTCAAAGGAAATATTTCCGCAAAGAAAATTTATGTGCCTTTGTATAAAACTAATTTAGAATAATAAATGCAACAACATGAAATTCGAGATCTATCTGGATAAACAGAGTTTTGCATTTAAGAGGGGCGGATAAACGAAGTTCTACTCTATCCCTCACTAATTCCTAACAGTTCAGGAATTTGACAGAAACATTGCGGTATCAGTGTGTCTAGTGCCGTGAAGCAACATTTTTCAGCTTTTGACTACGTTTCCTGTAAAATGAGGGTCGTTATGCTGGCTTTATATTCTGTTCCAAAACGAATCGCTAATGAGGGGAGAAAAGGGATATATCAATATATCAATTTCCTTCCCAGTTTACTGTGAGCTTAGCTTTCTCCATTCATCTTTCTTTGATTCCTCATACGAACTAAATCCATGTAAATTGGCTGTTTTCATGTGAGACGGGCCTCTCTTTATCCGGCCAAGTTTTGGCCGTACAGCTGTACAGCTTCCCAGGCTTGGTCTTCTTACAACCACAAGGTAACAAAGTGAAATAATTATCTTCTGGAACATTTCCTAAAATGTTTCGATAATGTCTCATAAAATGAGTCCTTTTGTTTTTTGTAGATATGCATAAGCGAAATTTAAACAAACGTTTAAAACAATTCGTTTTACATATGTGCCTTCTAGATCTGAATGTCTGTTTGTGATTTAACACTGATGCGTGGGAATGGGACCATTCTCCGTTGTAAAGGTCCCGATAGTCTGGGCCATTAGGTCATTTATATCTTCATAGTTCTAATTCTCACTTTCTGCTTGTTCTGCGTTTGGTCAGGCGAGTACGTTTGACCCAAAATATATACGAGGAGCAGGGCACTGTTCATATTTCAGAAGCAGCTAGGTAATGCGTCGACCCTGAGGAAAAGCCTTGATTAGTGTTAAAGCTCACAGTTCTGTTGGCCTACTGATAAGAGAACGGACTACTAGCGTGCAGTAACAACACTCCATTTTGTGTTACCTATGTTTTTTCTGCCCCGAATCATTTTTCCACCCAGTGTTCCCGTTAATGTACTTCTACACTTTCTAATAGTTTTCAGTTCTTTCTTTGTAAAGCAAATCCTTTTGCGCGTTTGTTCTACATTCTCCACTCTTCACTGCATTAAATTTCAAGCGCAACAAAACACGACAAGATTCCGCCCTTAGCATTGGCCATATTTTCCACCTAAAATTTCGCAAATCTTTTGCTTAGTTATTCCTTTAAGGATTCATATCAATGTCTTTTTTTCTGCCTAATAATTATTTTGTCATTCCTGTCGTCTAACTTGAATATATCACGTTATAACCCAAGTATCTTAAGAGGTCAAATTGCACAACTCTTTATCTCAATATTGTAGCTTTATATTTCTTGGCATTCTTCCATTATTATAATATGTTGTACTTCATGCACTTTTTTACACTTATTCCGTACTCCTCACTGTTTCCATTGATGTATTTCTTGAGACTTTTATCTTTTATATCTGTCAAACAGCGAGCGGAGAACTGCAATGAATGGCACCTACAGTGAGCGACTCAACATTCTCATTTGAAATATTTGAAAAATACGAATAAAAACAAAAGGGATATTCTAGATATCAGTAACAACGAGACCATTTGAGCGGATAAAAAAAATAGAGTAAGCATAATTTTGTTCAAAATTCTGCAAAGTCCGGAATATTTCATATATTTCATATTCATATAGTTTTCATATAAAATGAATGGGTAACTGCGTAAATCCAAAATAGAAAGATCCATAAAGTAGATGGTGCAGAGAAAATTTTATAAGAGAAAGGGTTATGGGCTGTTATCAAATGTGGGAATATTCTCAGTTGGTTTCTTGGCTCCGGATGTTTTGTATGATATAGTCAACCACAGAAGGAATGGCTGATAGTGGATTATAAAGAACACCCAGAACTAGGCAGTGTGAAAGGAAGTCCGGTAGTCGAAGCAACCACGTCCAGCAAAAACACAGTCCCGAAAGCAGGTATGCCAACCGCTAGAAACTACATTTCTCTATCGTATTTTTGTTACGACCGTTCGTGGAAAACTTGTATTTTGGCAACATCTCTGCAGTTCGGCAGTGAGCGAAAAAACAGAAGCGAACAGCAGCATTTACTAACTGGACGTCTTTGAAAAACAAAGATATGGTTTGTACCTAGAAGGAATAGTTTTTAATGTCAGCATTCATGAAAGTTGAAATTTTGGCTTTAATAGGTTGACAAATTTTTAGAACTCATTTTGGCTTTCTCTGTATATCAATAAGCTCTTGAAATGCCTGTCTTGTAAATAATTAGATCTGAACAAATCAATAGTTAAACGCCTTCTCTCTTGCTTTCTCTCTTTTTCTTTGGTTTATAAGCAAATAACACGTTATGATTTAAGAAACTAGTTGTGTAATCCAAGGTTAGTGTACACACACAGAGTTTATTTTTGCAAATATTTCAGAATAGTACTATAAGTAATTTAAGTGTTGCTTTTCCGTTTGTTGCACCAATTTCTATCTCTGTTATTTACTGGGATAAACTATGGTATTTTTAATGCTGTACACTCTTAGGTTTTATCCCCCGCTCCTTTCATAGCTAGAAAGCAAACTCGTATTATGAGATTGTGAATTAAGAAATAAGTTTATCAGACTTTTCCAATTATTTTGAAATGGGCACTTTTTACCTCCAGGGTTATTGAAATTGAGTTTAACTGCAAAGGAAACAGTACAACACAATCCTTACTATATAATGAATCCTTTATTTTCAAGTTCATTTTATGTTTATTATCTACCAGTGCATGTAGCTGAAATGCTCTTGATTGTCACACAATAGTCCGGTTTATCCATTTATTTTTCAAGTTTGTCGTCGATATTGAGGAAACTGCTAGGTATTAAGAAGAAATGCTCCTAATGTAATACATTTTAAACAAAATTATTTGTGCTGCTATTCCAAAAATTGACGTGTTTTTCGTATTTATTTTGTTTTTGTCATAAATCCTATTTCAAGAATAGAGAATGAAGTTCACCGAGTTCATTAGGATAAAATATATGTTTATTCGCTGAAAAGGAAGGGGAAAAGGCAGAAATGTTTACAGTATTAAACCAATACACTACTTCTCACATGCATAGATATATCAAATATATTTACGTAACTATCTTAGATTGAAATTTCTTCTACAAATTTCAGATAGTTTTCTTATATTTTTCTAGCTCAGTATCCTCAATAACATTTTATATCATTGCTCAAATAGTTAAGAAAATATGAAATGTACATACTTCGTGTTTATTTTTGCATTTGTTAAACTATCATTTTTGTAAGTGTTAAACCATTATTTTCTACAACTTTATTGTAATCCCATCGTAAATATTTGAACTATTTTAAACTTTCTTAAGTATTGTTTAAATGATATGATAGAAGTGTCCAAGGTAGAATTACGGTATAGCAAAAGTATCCCAAGAATTATTTGCAAAATGTGTAAAATATCAGTGCCAAGTTGCTCACAGAAAGAAAAAAAAAAGACTACTCTGCATTGAACGCCTGTCACGCTATAAAAACCTATAATCAAAATGGCTTTGAGATTTTTATTTGTTTTTAAGATTGTCTTAATTATTAAAACTGTTAATGCTTGACTAGCACTAAAAGTGAGCATCATTAAGAAATTCAACATTCTTGCAATTTTGACTAAAACATAGGTTTTATGAATTCCACATCTGCGTTTCTGTTTTTGTCTGAGGAAACAACAATGGCAGTTGTTTCGCCATTGAATCGTGCTGTCATTCGTTTTGTTCTTTCTCTCCGAGCCGGTTACCACTTTCGTAATGGTTTCCGTTGGGAAATCCCCAGGTTTCCTAGCGATCCATTTTTCTACTGTTGTCTAAGGTAGAAGATGAAAAATCAGAGCAATTCTAGCGCTGAATGTATCGTAATATTTGTTTGCATATAGTAATTGTATATGCTTTAAAGGTTTAAATAAAAGGAGATCTTTGTTAGGTGTTTTTTCGAAGAACTTTTCTGAACGTTTGTGCTAAAATTCGGGGGCAAAAATTACTTTTCTCAAAAGTAATGTAAATTAGAGCAATAAAGTTTTTACTAATAATAACTTATAGTCTTAGGACCGATAACAAGTTTACTAGAATAGAGTGTATAGGTAAGTCGGTCCACTGCCGTTTACTGGACTGCAAACAAATGCATACCGTCAACAGGATAGTTAACCTAAAGCACTGCATTCTGCTCGATCGCTCCCAAACATTACAAACCTGCCAAGGAAAAAAATGAATCTTTCCTAAATATGTCGATTTCTGTGGATTTGAGTACCACCCTAAAGCTGGTCTGTAAGATAAGCCGTAATGCCAACGACGACACGCCCAAGGATGTACCTAGCAACAAGATGAGAATGCATGATTTGCCGACACCTTCCACGCTTACGTACATATACTCGTATAAACTATAACAGTAACGTTAACCCTTTTAAAAGTTAGAAATGTCTCTGTTTCCTATAGGTGAGGGGGTGATTAAACCTATTACGCTCGATGTTGAAGGTTTTCTTTCCTATATTGTACATTATAGTAACATTTGAAAACAAAATAAGTAATTTGTAATTTCATTGTAATTATTAATTTGTAATTTTTATGTTATAAGGACTCACACTGTTTTTAATTAACGTCCTTTAACCGGTTAGGTCATATCGGACGATGAATAAAATTAATAAAATCTTCAAATGAATCCAGGGTCGATAGAGCTTAGAGTTGCCGACATTCAGCTTTCAGTATAAGGAAAAGCCCGGAAAACCCCTTATTCAGATAACTTACCCTTACCGAGATTTGAACTCGGGATCTCTTGAACATGAGGCGCACACGCTACCACCTACACCACAGAGACGGGCACTTAAATTGTTGCGTTAGTAAGGTATTACTTGGCAAACTTTTATGTTGTCTATATACACGAGTACGCGGCTTACACAGAAAAAAGTTACACCTCTTACGTTTCTGACGTTAATGTCTGACGAATAAAGAAAATTTAAATATTACGGCACATAGTTTATGCATACCCTCACAAAGCGTCGGCACCAATTATATATCTGGCTTTGTCTTAAATGCAATGGGATGTCACAAATGATTGGTATATATACTACATTTCTATGGGCGTGGCTGTTACTACTTAAAATACCAGCAACAAATATTGTGCCCGCCTCGGTAGAGTAGATGCTAGCATGTCTGCCTCACGTTCAAGAGGTCCCGAGTTCGAATATCGGTCAGGGTGATTCCTGGATAAGGTTTTTCCGGGGTTTTCCCTTATATTGAAAGCTCCATGTACCCCGGGCTCATTTGAGCATCATTTCACCCATTTCATTCATTGTCCGATATGACTTAAAGTTGGAGAACGTAAATTACAAGAAAAAGATTGTAATGCAATGAATTAATTACTACACTGAAAATATTTGATTACGTTCGAACTACAACGTCTTTAAGGAGCTAAATGAGCGAGTAAAACACAATCAGTATCATTGAATTTGCGTGTGTACTCGGGACCAACGCTAAGGTTGACTGTAATGCCATCGCTCACCGTGAACCTGGTTTTGTAGCCAGCGCCCCTCATCTCTTCAGACTAAATTAAGTCCTTCAGTTTAACATAAAAACAACAACAAAGAAGCTCCACTTTAAAACCCTAGGCTTTACAACAGCATTAAATTGTTATAATGGCTATACCAGCGAACTTGGATTTCATTGATAAAAAGTGTAGCGGAGTGCATGTATGCGAGGCGATTATCGGTAATGGGCAATTTCTGTTCAGAGACAGCTTGTTCTTTTCAAGGTGAACACAATGTACAGCACTGGTAACTAACGTCCACTGAGCCATTGTCTGAAAGGGCACCGAACTCTTAAACTTCGTAGTGACATTGATGCAAACTTATAAATGTAAGCGCTTCTTCAATTAATTACGAGTAGTATTGACGCTTTCCCATCATATTTCTCACTATTTACCGAAAATAATTTCCAGAGTTACAGTGATTGTTATTGCTAATTTGTATAAAACATCTGGCACTGGATGGATATAGTGCTCAAGACAAAAGTTGGATTATGTCCTAGTTTAACGTCAGTGAATGAACAGGGGTCTTAAATTGTGGTAAACCAAGGATTAAGAGGGAATATTTTTGCTCAACCAGCTGGAACCAACACAAATTGGAACATAGGTGCCAAGTACGATTCTGCTGACTTACGCCATGATTTATTCTTTTACAATTTATCTGCCATGGTAGCTGTATTTTATTTCTCCTAATGCTTCCTTTCTGAAAATTCGATGACAAAATATCACTAAAATATACATTTTTAGGTTCTCTTAATATAAAAAATAATATTTTTAGAAACAGTCTGTAATTTTTGTGTAGGGAGGGGCGCATCTGTCCCCCCTCTCTCTCTCTCTCTCAAGCTCGTCTGTTTACTCATTCCTTGTTTTCATTAAATAACTAATTATATTCCAGAGAATGTTCCATAAATATCGTACCAAGTTCAACTTAGAGCTTATTTAAAATGCAGTTTACGAAGGGTACTTTCACTGAATACCATAGGTTTCTAAAATAACTCATTTTTATTTTATTTTTATTTTTTATTTCATTCATATTCATATGAGTTATTTGTTTGAACAAAATAAAACAGCCTTAACCGAGTGGGTCATATCAAACGGTGAATGTGACGTGATGTTCAGATGAGTCCGGAGTCCTTGGAGCTTAATTACGCAAATTTGTATTCTGAAGATAAGAATGAATCCTAGAAAGGTCACTATCCCGGTTACTCGTTAATAATACACGGAACATCTTAAATTTGAGGCAGATATACTATATCCACAGCATTGAGGTGCGCAAAGCCAGTGTTAATAGAAACGATTAATGTTTCAGCATCTGGCATGTAATACGGGTCATTTGATAAGTGCGGTAAAAAACCAAGAATAATGAGTCTTTTTTCGTGAACATTTCACCTTATTTCTCAGCATAGTCTCCATTGATGGCTATACACTTTTCCAGCGATGTTTCAGCTTTTTCATCCCGCTGGAAAAATAGGTTCCTCAAGGTCTGCAAAATATTCGTTGACTATCACTTCTTCATTTGATGAAAATTTAATACCACCAAGCCAAATTTCCAAGTTTGGGAGCAGGAAGAAGTTACTTGGGGCTAAGTTTGGTAAATAAGGTGGAGGAGGAACCAATACAAAGCCCAACTCGTGCACTTTCTCCATTGTGACTGCTGATGTGTGCGATGGTGCATTATCGTGGTAAAAGAGCACGTTTTTGCCTTTGAATCTGTCTTTTTTCAGTCATTCATGTTGAAAACTATCCAACAATGAACCATAATAGGCTCCAGTTATGGTTTGCCTTTTTCCAAGTAGTCTATGAGGATTATTCCTTGAGAATAGCAAAAAATCAGTAGCCGTCACCTTACCAGCTGACAAAATGGTCCTTGCCTTCTTTAGTTCACTTTCACCAGCCTTTTTCCATTATTTTGACTGCTATTTTGACTTTGGTGTGTAATGATGTATCCAAGTTTCATCCACAGTCACAAATCGGCGCAAAAGTCTTGCGAATTGCGATTAAACATCGCCAGATACTCGGTAGAAGTGTCCTTCTGGATGAGCTTTCGGTCGATTGTGAGCAATCGCGGCACCCATCTTGCACACAGCTTTTTCATTGTTAATTTTTCATGCAGATTATTGTGCGCTCGCTCAGTTGAGATGACTACAGCCTCGGCAATCTCACGAATTTTGATTCGGCAGTCTTGCATAACCATATCGTGGATTTTTTAATGGTACCCTGTGTGGTGACCTCAACTGGGGGACAAGAGCGCGATTCATCTTCGGTGCTTCTATAACCACGTTTAAAATTATTGATCCAAAAGTAAATGGTCTTCAGTGTTGGTGCAGAGTCCGCGTGAACTTCATCCAATTCAGTTTTGACTTGTGCGGCAGACCAGAGGTTCAAATGAGAAAGTTTAATAACAGCACGAAACTCCGTTTTCAATCGCAGCTATCACACTGGCCTGTTCAGATGGTTGTCAACAATAAACTATATATTGTAGCACATTCAAATTGTCTGTGAAATCGAATAATCGAGCTTACCGCCCACAAAGTTGTAGCAAACAATTCCATCTCTTCATGAAAGTTTACCAGACTTATGAAACGATTCTCATAGAGTGGCTTAATGGTTGAAATACTGTTTGCTCTCAAAGTTTCCGAATTGAATCCTTAACTTGGCTCAAGTTTCTTAATGTAGCTTACTTGATGAGGAGGATGTATGGTTCTGTGTTTATTCCGACATTGAATAACAAGTTAAGAAATAGCAGAACTGCTGCTGAACAGATGCTTGAAACTTGAAAATAATTTGTGGGGCAGATTGCTTGTTATGTGAATAGAACGGGTTACAGAGAAAGTGGTCTCACTGCTAGCTCTGTTCCATACGTTGACTAAATATTAAACATTTAGTTGATAGTTACCAGTATTATGAAAAACAAGTTATTACGATTTTTGAAAATCTCATCCTTCATCTTGATAATAAGAGTATGGCCGAGAGTTCTCGAGCTAAATTTAAAGCTTCAGTTTTTAGAGATATCTCGCAGTTTCTTTTTCTGTAAATGTGCAGCATCTCTAGTACAGACATTTGTTTTAGAAACATTTTAGGGAATGTAAAACGCATAACTATATATCATGTTTCTCCTTTAAATTAATTGCTGTGAGTTATACGAACCCTAAGTGCATTACTAGAAGTTTGTATTTACTAAATAGGATATCAGTGCTGAATGCTATGTTTATATTAGAATTGAAATTAGAGCTGCTGATTCACAAGGGCTTGGTAATAGCAAGTCTCACATCCTGTCTGACATTTGCATTTAACGCATTTACAATTGGGGTTACCACAGTTGGTAGTGAGACAAAGGAAAAAACAAAACATTTTAATGCAAATATTACGAAGTAATCTGCCAAGCGAAGCACAAATTAGTCTTCGGTTCAGTGAATCGCGGGGAAAGTTATTTTGCTTTCGGGAATGTTTGTGTAATTAAAACAGATAAATTAGTCCTAAATGTCCAAAGGGTCACTCGCAAATCAAAATAGGTCCCATAATTGTACCTTTCAAAGCAAAAACATTTCTTTGGCGAAATTAAAACTAGGAGATCTCCATACGTACAATAACATTGATGTATCATATTTACATGACAATCTTCAGTAAACTATTCTTTAAAAAATATTTTTTATTTCTATTTCACTTAATTGAGATAACCATTGGTAGAAACGCTTTTATTATACAGGTACTTTCCTTGTAGATACAAAGGGAATTTGAAAATACAGCAAGTTTTAAGTGATGGTCAAATACTTTGAGAGCTAGTTGTTATGTAATGGCTTTCGAATTCTATTCTCTTTGATGACCAGGAAGAAGAAACAAATAATGACTTCACCTTTTGGAAAACTATAAATATTGTTATAAAACCGATGCTCACTCAGTGTCGTGAGGAAATTGAGAAGCTACACTAGGTAGGCAACTGTGGTCTAGAAAGCCTAATTTCCGGCTGAGGTTGCTGAGAAGCTGACCACATCTCCTCCCCGTATTGGTGGTATGATCGCCTACCTCTCCTTGCGTATATGGGCGTGAGGCCGGCAGTCGGGTTGGCAGGCTCAGGCCCACTTTGGGTTATTACACCGTGGATTACGTTATAAGTACTGTTAATTTCAAACCAACAAGGAATGTCTCATAAATTGTTAATTCCAAAATAAATAAATAAGTAAATAAAATGTATTTTACAAACATCGTGTGTTTTAACGAGAACCTTTTTGGTAGTAAGATTTATGCATGTCATTCAAAATGAAGGCTTCAAAGGCAATTCCCAGAAAACTCAAGGTATACATTTGGTTTGCCATAAAAATATTGTACCTCCCCCCCCCCTCACACACACAAACACACGTTTGTTTTTCTTTCTTTTTTTTTTTTTTTTTTTCTGAAAATGGCGTTTAGTGAACAGGGAGTTTGTATTTCCGCTGAAATCGCGGTATCGAATTTTTAGCTGGAACATATTATTTCATCTACTTACTCTTTCGTACTTAGGACTGAAAGGAAAAGTAAATGGCTGCAAAATTAAATTAATGATTTTGTTGTTGTAATTTATGTCCTCCAACGTTAAGTCATATCGGACGATGAATGGAATGGATGAAATGTTGCTCAAATGAGTCCGGGGTCCATGGAGCTTAGAGTTACGCGATATTCTTCTTACAGGAAAAGGGAAAACCCCGGGTAAAAACCTCATCCGGGTAACTCACCCTGACCGAGATTCGAACTCGGAACCTCTTGTACGTGAGGCAGACTTGCTACCACTACGATACTGAGGCGAGCTTAACTCAATGATATATAGCATTAGCATAATGGTATTATTTACATTTCATAGTAAACTGACGTTTAAAACTGCAGCTGAGAATGCCAAACGCGTGTGTGCATTTTTAAGTTCTAGGTTTGTATTATGTATAATGAACGTACGGAATAAAACGCGTCTGAGAAGTGCAGATTCTTAGCGTTTAATTACACAGAGGCTATAACACTAATGCATATTAAACCTAGCTGTAAAAACTACTATGAGCTTTGTACTTCACTTTTCTCTCGTTGGTCTGGCCCACTGTCTCATTTTAATGTAATAAATGGCGTGCAATTAAAAATGCTACAGTTAATATTTCTGTGCTTTAATGACAATTTTGATTTAGGCAAACGCAGCAACTTAAGAGTTAATTAATCTTAAAAGCAGCTTTAATGAGTAAGATCATCTCCTGATCATAGAGAAAGAAAACATAAGTCACTCCGGACCACTAGCTGGAGCGCTCCTGTTACGTATGTTATTCCTACAGCAGTCACTGTATGCATTACGCTCTTTAGATTTATGTGTAAAGGATATTAATTGTATTTCATTATTAGTCAAGCTATTATTGTGTGTGGTTGGGAGGTAATAATGAAACTGTATCTCTTACTCAGTGTGTAATAACGATATTCTCTGCGCATTAAATTGTTTTCCTATAATCTGACTCAAACTACTCTCTGTTTCATATAACCTTGCCCCGCTGACATGTATCACTCCGCGTGCAACTACCTTCCCCCTCACTCTAATTGGCTAATGCTTTCACGCCATACGCTATAGGCGGTGTCATCCCGTCACATTTAAACCTGCAGTAAACGATCAGTAAAATAATTTAGCTCTCGCACTAGCCACAACACACCTTCGAATGGCAATATATGACTAATCCAGTTCATAACAAGGTCAGTGATAAACGCCATATAAACAAATATGTCACCACTACCACTAAAGCACGTGCTATTGTGTCATCTGATTGGCGGGCTAAAGCAAAGGAACCTCTTCTTTACTTCGTTTAGGAATTGACATGCATTTCAGATAAATTAACACTGCTGCGAAGTATATTTAATTCAAACAGTTACGAAAATATAAATTTGACAATTCTCTTCCAAGATATAAAGATATATCACCATGTTAAATAACGGACTAATTTTTACCGCACAACAGTCTATACCACAACAGCAGCCAATGAGAGGGGATTGTGTCACGTGACCGTTAAGAGATACGGGGAAAGCTTATGTGAAACAAAGATTAGAACGATCCTGTTGAAAACATATGGGAGGGTACCACGAGAGAACGGAACGCTCTTAGACTGCTGATTGGATTTTGATTACTACCGAAGGGACTCGGCACTGCGGCCAGTATTGATCTGCTGTACCTATGTCCCCAAGTGGGGCATCCCTGGGAAGAAGGAATGAGGTGAGAGGAGGCAGAGGGTGATCGTCCTAAGGAGCCACTAGAACGCAGAGGGCAGGGTCCCTACATTTTACTTAGATGGAAACCTCCCCCGGCAGGCCAGGCCAATGAACATCCCGTCCTACTGTGGTTCGGAAGGGTTCCAGCAGTCGGTTCGGAGACCGGCAACGGACCTACCGAAGGAGGAAGTGACTCACTCAGAGCATATCATCCTGCCATGCACTACCGGGACACCTGGCGACACTTCTACCCAAATGCGGGACACAGACGTAACCGCTTGGGCTATACCGCTCAGTGGCTGTTGGCGTATGGAAATTTATAGGTGTTCATAAAGGCAGCCGAACAGCGTACGGTTAAAACGTCTCTAGGCTTTCTATGTTCGCTCCCATATGTTCACAACGGAATCATTTTTGTTGAGGCAGATTATAGTTGATAGTAGCAACGATATGTTGAAAGGAGCGAAAACTATTTTCCTCGCTGTCAGTGACATTGCGTCGCCTTCCAGGAGATAACTCAACTTGAAAACTGAAGTCAGGTTTGCACTCAAGTAAATTAATTTAAATTTGAATGGCAATGCTAAATAACTCTGATTTTTCTCATCGGTTTTGGAATATCTTGTGCAGTCGGGACACTAACCATATATGTAGAAGAAAGAGGCTTTGCAAAATGTTTCTAAGACATTTACATAGACGACTTGGTTTTAAAATTGCAGTCATAAATCAGAAACATTGTAGTCATAACACCAAGATGTGCAGCGCCTGCTTTTCCAAAGCATCAGTCGATATTTTATATCTATATGTTTGTAACAATCAGGCATTTGTGCGATCAGCTTTTATTGATGACACTATAAACAGGATATAAGCATATAATGTAGTACAAACAGCTTTTTGCGTTTGCTGCAAGGCGGCGTTGTACATTGA
Source organism: Mantis religiosa (assembly GCA_030765055.1). Lineage (NCBI taxonomy): Eukaryota > Metazoa > Arthropoda > Insecta > Mantodea > Mantidae > Mantis > Mantis religiosa. The sequence continues at coordinate 358,710,472 of CM060950.1, forward strand.
TCGACAGTCAAGGCCTCCATAACAAACAGTGTGGCCTGTCATTCACATACCGCGACGATGGCCGACTCGACTTCCGGTGCAGCACCCCACAAAACACAAATAAATAGAGATCTCTTAGCGAATAAATTTGGTTTTTACGGAGCGGTGCTTTTGAGGCCGCTTCGCTTTTGTTTAGAGTCACGAGATGTACGCATGGAACAGACATCGATCACAAGGAGCGTGATTGGCGATCGTTTATCTTGGTGCAATACGCTCCACACATGCGAGGGGGCACGACCTAGTTTTGGAGGAGGGGAGATGTTAACCTATCGCACTCTCATGCTTTAAATATCTGACTAGGTATATGTTAAATTAGATCATTATGTACTTGAATGATAATCACAATAGAAAATGTTCTGTACTGATTCTTGAGTATGAAGGTTAATTTATGAAGCAGAGCTAACCCCTTCAGGTTAAAAAAGTGATTTAAGCAAACATGTGTGCATGCTTTAAATAAATGCCAAATAAGGGCTGCAAACATGTGTGATATTACCAGAGGGTATATATGAAAGTCATACGCATGAGAGAGAGAGAGAGAGAGAGAGAGAGAGAGAGAGAGAGAGAGAGAGAGAGAGAGAGAGAGAGAGAGAGAGAGAGAGAGAGAGAGAGAGAGCGAGAGAGAGAGACAGAACAAAAGGGAAGCATGGAAGTCCACAGAGTCGTAAATCAGCTAACGTATAGTTAACAGTGTAATTATTAGAATTGGGGAACTCTTGTTTTTATTTTATATTTATTAAATTCATAAAATCTAGTTTCTTCAGCATGCTGACCCTTGCCACCCCCATCCCACACTCCTCCGCTGTATGCGGATGAAGGACGTAGCGACCGGACGATACGGGTACCCTTTGCAAAGGATAGACGCCCTATGGATTACTGCTAAAATATACTTCCCTATATTTGAAGCCAAAGAAAAAAGTATGACTATAGAGAAACAACCCTTATCAATAAAAAGCAGCATTTGAGAGAAAATTCATGCCAAAACTTACTTCTTCCTTAATTTGTGGAAGAGAGTTTGTGTAAACATGTAGTACCAAAAGATTAGCTGCCAGCTTTAATTATAAGGCATCGAAATAACGCCAGAAACAATTATTGTACCGGACAACCCTGAGTGCCTGATTGTTTGAAAGCGGTTTTCTAAGGAAAGAGAATGCTGAATCTTGCGGGAGTGTCTTTACTTCAGGTCTCAGTTAAGAAAAGTTTGAGGGGTGTTCTGCTCTCTGGAGAGGAAACGGAAAACAGTAGCACATGACAGCTCACGATGATGTCATTAATAGTTGTACGGTCTGCATTAACTACTGTGTTCCTCTCTGGAGACTGTAGCTCTAAAGAAATGTGTGACAAATCTAGCGCAACGTGCAACGTTAGTGTCCCAGCAAATAGCACAAAAACATACATATGTTTTCTAAGAGGCCTAAGCTTTGTTGGTATATTTAACCTCTAACCATAATCTTTCTCAGGAAACCCTAGAGTTGTTAATGTCAAATGCATTCCTTATAGCCACATTCTCGTGACAGGAGCACAGTGCTTATAAAAAAGATCGTGTATCGCATACGAGATTTGCAATTGCAGGATCTCACCTTCAGGGTTTTTCTTTCACTGATGCCTATGTATGGTACATAGAGGAAGTATTGCATTCCACTCAGAACTTCTATATTTCACCGGAAATGTATTTATTACGTTTCTCAGAGCCCCAAAAGCCATTTTTTTTTAGAAATAGAACTGCGAGTTTGTCTACAAAAATAAGTGAGAGAGATAATTGTCTTCCAATTTATAAATTGGAACAACATAAGGTTTAACACTAAAATTGATATTTACCGAACGGGATGGCTCAGGCAGTTTCGCCTGTTGCCGCATCCGAGAGGCCCGGACTCGATTTCCGTGACCGACCTACTTGACCTATGGGTTTTTCGTGGGTTTTCCCGGGTCGCCAGGCGAATGCTGGCTAGGTTAATCACATCCCCCGAATTTCCTGTCCCTCCATTTCATCTCCATTATCATTTTACTCATCTCTCAAATGACTGTCTCTTTTAGGGTAGAAGTGTCGGTGTGTATCTCGGCGGTGCATGGCAGGATGATATGCTTTAAGTGAACCACCTTCTCCTGCGGAAGGTGGGTTGCCGGTCTCCGAACCGGCTGCTGGGACCGCCTCCGAACCACAGTAGGGAATATCCGTTGTCCTGACCTATCGGGGGAGGATTCCATCTAAATTACACGTATGGACCCTGCCCTCTGCACTGCCGTGGTTCTTGGGACGGCCGCCCTCTGTCTCCTCTGGCCTCATCCTTCCTCCCGGGTATTTCCCACTTGAGGGCATAGGTACAATAGATCAAGACTGGTCGCAGTCCGTAGCAATCCTAATCCTAAAATTGCTAAAACTGGATCTAACGAATTTTACTGAGATTAATAAATGGTTAAGATATCTGCATGGCAAATATACATATTCAATTCTTAGGTTTTTTTTAATAGCTAGTTCGTTTTGAATGAATTGTGTGTACTTTATAAATGGATAGCCTAAACTATTTTCTTACTCTTAGATAAACAGAGGTATACAATTTTTAATTCAGTATTTACATGGTTTCAAGCGTACTATTATTGTTATTATTATTGTTATTATTGTTGCTATTATTGTTATTAGATAAACCTTGAAAGTTAATATTGAATTTCTTGCAGTGAATTCTTATGGAACCATTTCCTTCTCCCTCATGCTCTGCATGTATCTCTCTATGATAATAAAACACCTAAAACATATTTATGTGTCCATCCAGCTGCTTGTTTAAAACGGTAAAACCTGTTACCGTTATCTCTCCCACATATTAAATGAATTTTCATTTGCTGGTAGACAGAATTGTAGCCAAGTGTATAACAATGGGAAGCTGTCCTCATTGACCTTTACATAACGCTGGACTTTTATTTACGGGTTCTTTTTGTTTTATTTTCCAGGTGAGTCAGATCATGCCCATGGCTACGTCAGCTTCAAGGTAAACTCTCTGTTCGCCGTGTTTAACGTGAAGCATAATATAATTAAGGGCCGTTCAGTAGACTACTCAACTTAATGTAAGCTAGTTACTTTTATATACTACTTTAGATGGCATTTACAAGGTGTAACAAAATCCACGTAACATGGTTCAGAGGCTCAAGGATCTACCTTGATTTTGTGACAACATAGAATTCAGTGTGGTTGAGAGAGGACAAAAAATAACTCACAGTTGCTAATTATCATGTTTATACATTGATAAGCATAATTCTCAAATAGAAACGTACTCAGGAGGTTTGCAAATGAGCTGCACTTGATTTTCCCTGAACTGTGAACCACGTAACGTATGAAATAATGTTTACTTGTAAAAAGAGGGAGGGTTTCTTTTGAGATTCTTTCAATAAATTATGAAATTCTTTAGGAGAACTGTACTGTCCACAATTCACTTTAGACACTTTATGATTTGGCTGCTTGAAATAAATAACTTGCCCTCCTTTACTGGAAGGATTAATGCAGTTCATTTGTATTTCGTTTCTTTAAAAAGGTCTTTTCAACTTCATTCTCTTTCTAAGTCACTTTGTCTACCACATGCCAACCTGTGAATTTCTGTGCTAAGATTTTAGCTCTTTATTATAAAAAGAGACATAAATTCATGAGTAAATCCAGCTGACCGTTACACTTTGGTAATTCTGACCGTTAAAGAGGTTAGTTCTTAATTCTTCTTGCCACCTCTTTTAAGTTTGGGAAAGCTAAAGGAATGGGAAGGGTTTTGAGAAAAGACTTGGAAATTTCCTGGGAAAGTTGACAAGAACTTAATTGAATGGCCAACGAAACTTAAATTTTCGTGATACAAATGCTATTGTTCGCAATGTTTCTTGAAAATTAATAAACATTTCAAATAATTTTTGTCCTTTATGATTTTATCAGCATTCATATCTAAACACATCTCTTAGATCATGGAGAATAAATCCAGTCAATGTAGTATATCATAGACATAAAGAAACAACACTTGTTTGAGAAAGGATGCTTATTTGAATACCTCAAGAATTGGTGACAATGGATCTGAAAAAAGATCAGCTTAATCAAACCCAAAAGGAATCGGAAACTGCAATTACAGCAGATCTTAAAAGAATTACATTAATCTAGATTTAATGAAGCATTCAACCAGCCACAGTAAGTTTGAGTTTTCGTCATGAGGTCCATTAGAACATGTTTAAGCCTAGCCTATTGGAATTCGGAGGGGAAAACAATGGACAGAAATGAAGGAAGGTGAGAAGTAAAGTGTATGGGCTATTTTGTGTTGTGGAGTAAAGTGTAAAACAGCGAGAGTGTTATGGTTTATCATCCGGAGCCTCTAAATACCATGGGTTCGGTCTGTGATTTTCTGTAAGGCACAGCTTGTGTGGCTTTATGAACTAGTGTGTAGTTGCGGTTAAGAGGAATGTTGTCGTGTGTCGTTACCCTATAAACTGGATCAGGAAGGAGCAATGTATGGCAGTTTGGGAACCTGGGTGTGATATCCAGTCCGCCCACAGCCTTGAGATGCTCAGTTGGTTCTCACGGTGCTGTGACGCAGGGTGGGGTGCAGACATTGTTATTATTACAATTGATGGAACAGGTCTCAAGGCTCTCCTTCACCTCGCTAATATATCAAGCACTACTGTTCACCTTGACTACCGTATACATTAGCTTCCGTCACATGATCGCCTTAATATATCTGAAATTGTAAAATTGAAACTTCCAAAATTGAAGTTTCCATAGCCTTCAGTGATCATTGAGTGACCTTAACGAAATGTATTCCCCATAGTATTTACGAAATGCGTATATAATCTCCACTATTCTGATGTAAAATAATGGAAGCTGGCAAGGAGAGAGACATTAAAGTATATCTTTCTCTCTTTGTTCGCTCTCATATATTTTCAATAGGGCCGTTCTATTCAAGACAGATTATAGTAGCTAAATTATAAAATTCATCTAGTTTGAATGTTATCCTTAGTACATCATTTCAGAATCCACCCGCACCAAGGCCTTATGTCTCCTTAAATGACTAATTATTGGGTGGGGGGGGGGTAAACAAATTGAATTTTTAGATTTTGGCATTTTAAAACCATTTTGTTTCTACCGCTCAAGTAAAGGGCAAGAGCCGCAGATGTCTAATTCGTGTCTCGGTCATTATATTTTTCAAGTCTGATTGCACGTTCCAGCTAAACATTGATAGTGTGACAGAAACATTAAATGCGAAAAAGCTCTAATAGTGATTTACTATAAAGCGCTTATATTATAAATTGCTTTTTGCGTAAGGCTATTTCGAGTATTTGAGATCACCTTATGAAATTTAATCGGAATACTTGAACCAGATGTGAAAGTTTCAAGCTGGAGCATCGCAACAGAGAGTCTAAATTGCTTGGATCGAGTCCTATTTTGTAGGTATGACACTGAATTTTTTTAAAACTTGGTACAATTTTCCAATATCATTGTACTTGCCATTTTTAAAACTACTAAGCACATTTTTAAAAGGTGATTACAATATTTAATATAAGTGGACCAATTTTTGTTCATTTGTTTTGTATAAAGTGCTAATGGCATTAGTTTTGACCAAGTAGGTCACAAATTTTGATGAGCTCAATAGAAAATATTGAAAATGAAAATCCTTTGGTTTTATGTGCATTTGGTATGTATATTGTTTTCACCTTACAACGCGGTTGTTTCTTTGCAGTACATTTATAGAAATAAATATTTTTGGAGGGAAAATGTTAAACAGGATGTTAAGTTTAGAGTTAGTCATGCCAGCATCATTTCTGCATGTTGTCAGAAAAGTCCGATTAAAACGTAACGCAAGGGATTTTATTGAAGCAATCAAAAGTAGTTTGATTATTTTTAGTCCAGTAATAATAGAGCAGCATTGGAGCGGTTTCTGTTAAGTTAATAACTATTGGGTGATTAAATGTTCTAAACTGTCTAAAAGATTTCTAAGAAGAGAATTTTGTCATAATACCTTGTAAATGCCAAGTGTTTGCAATGTTACCTCACCCGAGGAGCACCAGTATCTGATATTATATTTGCAGTATGTTATATTTTAAAACTTACATATATGCAATTTTTGTGTTTCACTAATGCTCGTAAATCCATGTACACATTATTTTTCGAGGCGAGAATCTTGTCTAATTGAATTTTAAAATGTTCGCTATAGATTTGTATGATTCAGTTGCTGAACATAGAATTAATGATCGAAACTAAACAATGCAATCATAAAAAAAATCTGTATCTTTCATAGCAGTGTAAAAGCCTCAGAATTCAAGTTTAAATAGGCAAGGTGTAATTGATAAAAAAGATGCGCGGTTACCAGGTTTAGCTAATGCTTGAAGATTTCGGATAGCCTCGATTAAGTTGCGTCTACTTTAATTGGATTACATGTTTTATAACATTTAAATATATTTATTGTCAACATAGAGAATCCATAATAATAATTTGCATTTGAAAATTAAGTAAGCTAGAGATCAAGTTTCAGTTTGTAGTCATTAAACAATGGAAACTAAACGAGTTTTTGACTAGTCCCAATTCTCATTCCAAAAGGAGTAAAATTATGACAAGAATAAATAGTCCTATTCTGTAACATTGCCAGTTAATTTTTGTATTAAAACTGCAATTAGTTTTGGGATAATCCTAAAGAATTGCACGTCTAAAAAGTGGTAGCTCCTCTCACGTAGTTAGGAAATTTGTGTTTCACATTTCCCTCTCCTCTTACCCTCTAAAGACGATCAGCTTCAATTAACTAGAGTTGATCAATTCAAGAGCATCTGTACTTGGGCCATATCGGGTGGTGAGTGGTAAAAAAAGTGTAGACTGATGTTCGAATGAAGCTTAATTATCCGCCATTTGTCTTCTCAAGATAAGGGAAAACTGAAGAAAATTTCATCTAGGTTGACTGGCACAGGTTTGATCTTGGGACTTTCTGAATGTGAGGTAGACACATTACTCTACACTACAGTGGTCTGTCTACGCGCTGCTTGTTATATTGAAATTGAAGGCGATCTGCTAACTGTTAACAATTCTGTCAGTTTCGCCAATTCTCCATATTTTGGTCATGAATTGACGATTCCCAAAATTTAGGAGAGTATCTTCATTTATGTTCTTGTTTTTTAAGTCCAATAAAGAGAGAGAGACATACTGTTATTGAAACATCAGCCCAGAAGTCAATTTCACTACAGCACGAACGCACAGCATGCTTATTCGTGGCTAATGATTATAATGTTTTCGTGTGATTGACTTGAAAGATTGAAACGGCGCCGGAATATTAAAATTATAATTATTTATCTGAAGCGTGTACGTGCAGATCCAGCATCCGTTAATCAAGAACCGACGTGTTCGGAGATGTGAATGAGTGGAAAGGAACTGTTATGAATGGCTGCTGCTTAGCCTGTGGCTACAGCGCCTTCCTGTTACATTCATCTCGCATGTTGGCGCAGGATGCTGCTCGACATTTTCATCTCTCGAGGTCACGACTTGCTTTCCTGATTCGTGGCCATTACCTGGCCAAGTCTATTTTAAGATCCTGTGTCACAATTTGTATTAGCTCGTCTTAAGGCCTCTCACTTTTCTGAGATATTCAATTTTATTTGGAAACTTAAAACAACTGGCATGCTTGCTTGCAGTATTGCCACAACTGAATGCATTCTTTCCTGCGCTCAGTGATGTTTTGAAAACCAGCAATAAACGTCTTTGAATGTAATTTGCTGAAAATTAAAACTTAAGAAAAACATTGTAAAAGTTGTGCTTATTCCCTATGCAGAGGCAGAGCCGCTTCAGATAATCTATTTATGGGGGTAATGATACTAGCGGTTATAGACCGTTTTTACAATTTTTGTAGTCATCCGTAACTCTAATGCTTTGAATCCCTCGTTCGCTGGCGTTCTCAAGCTTCTGTACAATCTTTATTATGACACCTTTTCTATTCGCTGACATCCTAAACGTAAATAAACCACACTGATCCATACTAACAGTTAAAATAGTGAGCCTCCTCAGCTAACAGTTGTTATAACTGAACATAGATGGGGTAGGAAGTGAGATTTAATAACTCATAATAGAGTATTTGTATTCGAACACAGGTTTGGAACAGAAGAACTTCTCCAAATTTCGCACATATGTATTTTTCTTTCTTTCTTTCTTTCTTTCTTTCTTTCTTTCTTTCTTTCTTTCTTTCTTTCTTTCTTTCTTTCTTTCTTTCTTTCTTTCTGCCTCACATTCAAGAGGTCCTGAGTTCGAGTCTCGGGCAGAGTGAGTTATCTGAATACGTTTTTTCTGGGGTTTTCCCTTATCTTGAAAGATTAATGTCGGCTAACACCTCCTTTGAGCAACATTTCACCCATTCCGTTCAGGGACCGATGTGACTTACGTTGTTAAATAACACACTCACACACACACACACACACACACACACACACACACACACACACACACACACACACACACATACACACACACACACTCACACTCACACACACTCACACTCACACACACTCACACTCACACACACTCACACTCACTCACTCACTAGTCACTCACACGTATTGCCTTATGCGTCGTTCGTATCACTAGCGTACCAGTTCACGCTTCTAATATCATGTATTTCGCCATGTAATTAGTTCGTTACTTGTTAACCATTTATCGTGTATATTAGAAAAGACTTTCAACAGTAGATTTTAATAACCTGTCCGCCGTTCTTACCACAAGGTCCTTGTCAATGACTCCTTAATCACCAGTGTATTTGCCGCCTTTGTCGAGTCCTCGCTAGCGGCTTCTGTGGCTTTGGCACCTCGATTAACCACAAAAAGCAGAAGGTTCTTTTGCTGTTGAACTGACACTCCATTTTACTGACCTGAAAAGAGCAAACAGCATATGAGCATACAAAAACTAAACTCGCTATTGTGTAGAGCACAAGATTCTTTATGAAATAACCTAAAATCATTGCCGAAGTGTATTTTGCGCACAGGTCTTTCACTTAAAGTAAACCTGAACTTAAGGGCCAACCCACTACTGAGTGTTTTTTTGCCATTACCCTTGCCCAAAATTCGACGGAAACAACCCTTATGGTATCTTTCCTTTAGTTCCTTTGCTTCCAATGTTCCTACTTTGGAGAATTACACATTTTCTGGCTATCGTTATCACTGCCGTTGCTCTTATTATCCCATTTATTATAATGTTCATTGCTACGTGGAAGGTACTGATTGATCAGTCTGTTATTTATATTTTACTGTCTTTCCAAAAATCCACACCCATGCACAAGGCTTATAGCCTTATAGCCAGAGGATTACAGTCAGTCAAGCATCTCTTTCTTTGATGAAATCTCTTGGATGATACCCTGTGAAACACAGGTTTTACAGAAATTATATAACAATTTGTTTGACCTAAGAACTGAATTCTGTGAAACGTAATTAAGATTTACTAAACTAAATCTAGAGCTTATAAAGCAAATATTTTCTGGTAAGACACCTTTTTAATTAAATGGTTCGGTTAATAGTTTAACTCGCAACTATCCATAGTGGCACCAAACAATCCTCATTTGATTGTTGCATAACACATAGACGTCTGGGTTTAATTTAATAACATAATTGGATAATTTTGCATTCATGGAAGCCTAAACGCTGATCCGAATAGTAGGTGTAGATCCATCGTTCCAGCTTACGAAGTTTTGTTTCATGGTATGTACAATATGCTTGTAAATGACCTTTGATTTCAGCAAGATGGACACTGCACAAATTGGAACATATGAGGACAGTTTAGATATAATATTTTGTAAACTGAATTGGAATCTAGTGATCACTACGATCGCCAGGTTTCAATCCTTTTAGATTAATTGAAATCCTGAGTGTACAGCAACAGACCGAACACTTTAGAACAAAGGATTAGAACGGAAATGCATCTGGTCCAACTACACAAAGCATCAGAAGATTTTCGTGATACTGTTGGAAATGACACTCCGCACATTTGTTGCAATCGTAAAGGCACAGTCAGCAAATTGAAAATAATTAGGTAGCTGTGACGCCAATAGTTGTCAGAAGTGTGTACCATGTCCAATATTTCTCTGGTTCATTAATATATCTTACATGTCAGCTTCCTATAATTTCAAAGCTTTCATCTTAGACAAAAGATTTTTAAACAAAAGCTTCTAAATTTTTAAGCACTATTAGAATATACCACAGTTTTTATTGTGGTGCCATTTAAATTTCTGGAGTTCCCCCCCTCCAACCTATAAGCGTCGCCTTTACACCAGAGGTGCTCAACTCAAGCAAAATAGGGAAGGTGAAATTAGCACCTTCCACTCGCTGCGACAGAATGACCCACTTATGCGTAGTTACGGAGTTCCAGTGACGGCACTGTGGGGTCATTCATACGTGCATGCAATGATAGCTGTACAGCTAGCTGTAGCTGATAGCTGTAATGGCCAGCATTTCGTACGTTTTGTTTTCACCTTATATTCTGCTGTGACGTGAAAGGCAAATCACGAAAAATAAATAAGAGCTTACCCAAGCTGTATACGTAGTTTTTTCTGCATATGTGAGGTGGACAGCGGGTGCAACAAATGTCGCACAGTTCGAGACTCCTTGTATAGTTAGATCACATACCTAGTTCATCAAGAGGTAATGGAGCACCTAAGTCTTTCCAGATGGGGACCTGAGAAAGCTTGAATGTCAGGTACGAGTATAGTGGTAAATTACCGAATGATGGAGCAATTCATAGTGAAAGGACTTGAAGGCGGATAAAGCGTCTGCCAGACCGAGAGAAGGCCATGGTAACCCTGTCATATGCCGCAAATGACCCTCAATATTGAGACATTTTTTGTATTCTCTTTTTTTTTTTTGTACTAGTTTGTATCTCCGGCGTACGGAAGCAATGTACATTATGTTTAACAACAAGAACATATGTTTGAATTTCGCAATCGCGAAAGGAAAACACGACTATCGTTATTGATACGCCATTTCACATCCATAAATTGTTGCGGCGGATGTAGCTGCTAAGGGAGGGGTGAACCAAGAAGTAAAGGTCGCATGGATAGCTCCAGGGGTTGCATGTGTCATATCCTGTAGGTGTGTAGGCGGTAACATGGCTACTCCTGTATTTAAATAAACCTGCAGGCCACAATTTATGTTCCACTTGGACTTTTGGCCTCTTGGGAAAACGCGGTCTTGCTTGCTAATGCGCTAATGTTTATTATTTTCGTATTCGTTATGTCTGAGTAACTGCAAGGTTATTAGGTGTCACGGCGGGAATTGCTGTCTTGCACCACTGGTTTACCTCTATCTACTTTGCATCAACTGAATAGGGTTATTTTTATTTCAGTTTCATATACATTAGTTTTTGATTTTCGTTGAAATTCTGTTTGTGTAGTGAACCTTTATAAAGCAAGAATTTTCAGTCTGTGAACCACGTCACTATCTGTTAGTGACGGTGTAAATTTCCAGTGTCATATTAGTGCCTCATGCTTACCAAATTTCGTTCCACAGGAATTTTTACATACCAGTAACGGGGCTTTCGTTTTTAAGCACACTTAAAAGCCATCGATCTGGCCTGCGTTTCAATGCTAACAAACTGAACCGCCCTCGGCGGACGCGGGTACATAGAAGACGATAACCGCTTCTCTAAACACCCATGAATTTTCCTCCACCAATCAGCTGCCTAAGAGCGTTTCATTGTCTTCCACTTTCTCGCCGCCCATATGTTTACAACAGGATCCTTCTAGTTTAAGACAAATTATAGAACGGAAAAAGCTCTGAGGAGAACTAGATTTACAAGGCCCTGAATCTTCCAAACGTCGCTTCTACTTTAAGAAACTGTTGTTCTTAGTGCACCAATTTTGTTGTTACATTATGTTCAGCTTTCAGCCAGAATAGTAGGATTTTGAACACTTCCTTGACGTAGAAAATAATTTTATCAATATCATATTAGTTGTTTAATGTAACCCAGCGAATGAAAGTGTGATAGAGATCTATAAATCGTCAAGGTTCGGTTGGTGTAATGCTTCCATTGTATTATACTGTTCTGTAACACTTTCCCGGTGTTGATGAAAATAGACTATTTATATGGAAGCAAACGTGCTGATTTGGAAAATCACAGTTTTAGCGTAACCTGTACAATTTTTATGAAATTCGATCCTTTTTATATATTGGACACTATATAATTCTAGTATTTTCAAAATTTATTTTGTGATTTGTGAGAAAACCTTACGTGAAAGAACCATTCAATTTAGCATATCCAAGTTGGTTAATAAAACCTCTCAGTCCGCAAATGTTGTATTCTGTATTAATTTTATACGTAATGCACGTGGTTTTACATATTTTAAAGTTTTATATTTTTGCGATCTGTGGAAAAAAACTTACGTGATAGAAAAAAAAATAGAAATCACCTTTCAATTTAGCACATCCAAGTGAATATGACATCTCAGATAGCAAAGTTTACATTCTATATTTATTTCACTGCACGTGTTTTTACACCAAAAGAGTATTTTCAAGATTTATTTTGTGACGTGAGAAAACCTTACGTGATAGGAAAAAATGGAAAGAACCATTCAATTTAGCATAACCAAGTTAGTCTCGGATCGCAAAGTTTGAATTCTGTACTTATTTTATACGTAATGCACGTGTTTTTACACCAAAAACAGTATTTTCAAAATTCATTTTGTGATTTGTCGGAAAACCTTGCGTGATAGAAGAAATGGAAAGCACCATTCAATTTAGCACATCAAAGTTATTTAATATCACTTTTCAGAACTCAAACCGGCGAACAAAAATTTTATTTTGCTGGGCTGTTATTAATTATACATTTGTGAGGTGTGCAACTAATGAAACAAGAGCGACATTGTAACAGTGGTGCTAAATTATCCTCAGATATGGAGAAAAACTCCCATGCTCCTATGGAAGAATATATTGCTAGAATTGTAGCCCGAATCTTAAGATTTTTGTTCCATTGCTACCCCACTAGTAGAATCCGAAATTCTGCACTAAATCAGAGGCTATTTCCTCCTCTCACTTGTTCTCCCTCTCTTTCCTCCCACGCCTCTTCGTTCTTACTCTCTCTCTCTCTTTGTACAACGCACATGTCATGTGATATTTTGAGAACCTGCAGTAAAACGTGTTGCGAGAAAAACTCAAGCCATTTTAGTATACGTACACGAAGAAGTATCTAGACGGAGGGGAGTTAGAAGTTCCACTATATGAAATAAGAAGTCAATCTCATTTACCTTAAGCTTACTGCTGTACCATAGCAGTTATAATTAATAATGAAAGGTAGACTTGACCTTAAGTTTAATAATTTTGAAGTGTCTCGTTTATGAGTCTCGCCAATTCAAATAAAATTTTCTCAGTCTTTGGACGAACACGATTATATATTGCCGACCATATTCGCCTGTTTAAAATCAGTATAAGCTTTATCATTATTTTTAAAAAATTCTCTTCTTTGCATGATAAGTACGCTTTTTCACCTCTTGAGTGGCGTGCATTGAGTGCTCCACATTGATGCTCCTATACTATCAAAATATAATTCCTCTTACATGTTGATCTCGTGCCACATTTGTTGGACCTTTCTTTCACTCAGAACGTTTTTGGAACACTGCCTAACGTTTCTCTGTACTGTCATGACCTTGTAAAGCTTCTCCTTATCAGTAGTAATCACTCCCATCAGCAATACTCAATCGTCACAAGCAGACAATTTTGTGGTCATAGGTGTGTACGTGCTACATTGCATGCAGTGTACCTGACCGAGTTTTTCAACTTCTTGGATAACTTAAAACCAAACCAGTCATACTCAGGTACCAAACAATCCTCTCACTGCTTATTTCCCAACGTTCTTTTTGACCGTTTTTATTTTCTTTATTTTTATACATATTCATAGTAAGACTGCTTTTCCTGCTGTTTTAATGACAAAATAAGAATAATGTTACAGTACACGAATTTGTACCTCTTCCTTAATCTTGCACCCGATCGTTATACTGTTTCTCAGCATAACTTATGTAATACTTGTACACTACGAAACAGTATAAGTTCTCATATCTTCATCCTATTAAAATATTATAAACAATAAACAGAATCATTAGGACAAGAAAGCTTCTTACGGAGAGGATTCGGCACTGTGACCAATCTAGATCAATTCGGGGCATCCCCGGGAGGAAGGATAAGGCGAGAGGAGACAGAGTCACGACTGCAGAATGCAGGGTCCCTACTATTGACCAGTTGGAAACTCCCCCTCAGGCCAGTACAGCCGGCATCTAACCATGGTGGTCCTGAAACGGCTCAGAGACTGCCCTAGCGGAGGAGGAAGTGTTTACCAGGAGCATATCATCCTGCCATGCAGTGCCAAGACTCCCGCCGACACTGTCTACCCTGAAAGATCACCAGATGTGAGATGATGTGAAATGATAATGGAGAAATCATGGAGGGACAGGACATTGGGGTGGATGTAATTAATCTATCCAGCATTCTTCTGACGACTCGGGAAACCCTGGGAAAAATCAAGGTAGATCGGCCACGAGAATTGAACCCGGACCTCCTGAATGAGGACCACAGACTAAACTGCCTTAGTCATCTCGCTGAGTAAACAGAAATAAATATTAAGATTATGGAAAATTTTTATGAGTCTTTTACAAAAAAAAAAAAATGTCAATATTCAGCAAAGTATGTTCCTTTTAGATTTTGAACTCTATTAGAACCTCTTTTTTATGAAATTAATTAAAATTCTAAATAACCTACTTTATAACCGGAACCTAAGATACGTGTACTAAGTTGTGTGAAAAGTGATACCGAAATTAAGAATTGCAATGAGTAAAGAATCGTAATGGATTTCAAAGGAGTATTGTATATTTGTTACGACACGAGCAGTTGCAGTTGGTTGAGTTGTGTAACAAAAGACACGGGAGAAACAGAATTCTAAGGGATAGCACTTGACTTTGTTTGAATAGGTATTCTTCGGACCCTTAATAATGGAATGAGCGAGACTCATAATCAAAATGGACAAAATTGTCACAAAGGGAATCTTTGTGTGAAAAGAGGGCTTCCAGAAGTGAAAGCTACACACCCACGCACAGCTGTGGATAGTGTGAGGACACTCAGTCCTCGGCGTGAAGCCGATTAGGGCAGTTCTCTTCTTCTGTCTTGGTCGAGGGCAGACCAGAAGCGATGAAAGAAGATATTTGTCGGTTCATATATACGTGAAGAACGAATTAAGTTTTATCGAGTAATAAGCACTTCACATATAGTAACTCTAAACAATGATATTGATAACCCTTGGTCGGCAACTTCGAGTTTAATGTAATGATAAAAAGAAGCAGTCATTAAACCAGTTTGATCCGGGCATTCCAGTGTCATTAAAACTATCCTTCTCATACATACCCACGCATACCCTGAGTGAAATCTCATTGCTTTTCCCTGCGCTACACACTATTTGTTTCAAACTGCCCCGCAAACGTGGAACTGTGCGCTCCGCTTCAAAAGGTAGACCACGAGCCCACACAGATAAAGCATAAAAAATTGGGATATAGGATAGTCTATTACTGTGCACATAGTATAATTCATTCATTGAAAATGGAAAATTACCAGGTATTTTTCACTTATATGCATAGATAAAATGATGTACATATCAACATTTTATTTGATACACATTTGTAATTTTGTATTGGTCCTGTTTAGGAATTATTGGGTTTAACACTTTAATGTACTATATGCTGTACGTTATACAACTCATTTAAATGCTCAAAATTTGCTTCAAATTACGATAATTGCCATTCTAATAAATCAAGCAACTACTAACGTTATCTATCTGACCTTGACAATTGTTCTTTTTCATCAGAATAAAGTTGTTTCGACTTGGTTGTTTCCAGCGCCACATACTGAAGTTGTCTTTGGGGAATCCCCAGCGCACTTGCGATAGTTTCACTTTGAGCCAACGGCAGACTCTTAGTCAGGAAGCAACTTAGTGGATGCATTCTTTTCGCATTTCCTATTTGTCGGTCGGCGGTTATGAGGTTAAGCTATACTTGTTTACTTTGGAGTACGGTGTAGGAGGTCCGAAACCTGACACGCAAACCAGCGATCGTTGTGTAACTAGCTTCCTTGCCTTGGGGGGACGGTATTCAGCCGAGTGGATGAGCACAGAGCCTGCAATTAATGACAGGAAGTGACGCAATTCCTCAGTGTCCATCGCACAAGAGCAAGGCTTCAGCTCACCTGTACGCTTATTGCTTGTTTCTCCCTTCACGAGTTTAGTGCTCAAGACTGCACTAAAATGTGTCATGTAACCTTTATGCAAGTGATAAAATAAAATCACACCAGAAAATGTCAAATGGCAGCAATAGTCGTATGATGTTGACAGTTTTTCTTTGCAGAATTGTTGGAAGATTCAAATATATGTAGGTGAATGATAGGTTACCATGAAGATCCTTAGGCGGATAATAAAGGTAGCTAAAAGTCTTATTAAATTTTGTGGCCAGTTAAATTAATAGCTTATAGCCTCATTAAGCTTAATGAATTTGTTTATGAGGCTTAAATGGTACGTTTTGACAGTAATTAAAGTATTAAATATTCCCTTTTGGGACTGGTGGTGTATTTTTTGGGGGGGGGGATAGGGTTTAAACTTCATAATCTGTGTTTCACCCTGTGAGTGTACTGTAAAGTATTAAATTAAAGAAATATCGCGTATTAATACATGTATACATAATGTCCTTCAGTATCTGAGTTAGATGGTGTGTTTTGTAAGTGTAGAGTCCCAATTAGTTATAAAATGTTCAATCTTATGTCTTCATTTCATTTATAAACCGGATTGTGCATAGTGATGTGATTACTTTTCTCAGCACTGTATCTCAGTTCTTCATATGTGCTGGTCAAATTCTTCTATTCTATAGATTGCACTGACTGTTTGGTTGACCTTCAAGGATGGGCACTTCGATGAAGTGTTTTCCTAGTTCTTTGAAGGTGTTGTGGACTTTTTTCCATGATTGGTAAGGAACTGTGTGAATGTGAACGTTTAGTTTAGGACAGCTGCTTGCCTGATATAAAAAGAAGAGGCATTTTATGATGATGTGCGCAGCTCATTCCGAATGTTTGCATAGTATTGATGAAGTCTTCGTTTACAAAATGAAAGAAGTAGCTTGTCGTTTGCTATTGTTGTTTGAGAATTTGAAACTCTCTTTGCGAGAAAATCGACCCTTTCTTTCCTGTGTTGACATTTCCTTCGATCCAGCAGTTTTTGACTTGGTGGTTTTGCTTTATATCTTGAACATCTGATTGGCAATGGGAATGATTAATTGCTTTTATTGATTTCTTTTAGGACTGCTTGTCAGTTGATGTTTATGGCATATGTACTTGTTTTTGACAATTTTTGTTAGTGGCATTTGAATTCTGAGTAGTTTATATTGAAATACTGTGCACTGGTAGTGGAGTCTGGCTGATTTTGAAAATACTTGTATTTTTTTCTTTGCAGGCTACCAGAATGTTCCGACGTTTACTTCTGTTTTTAATCCATCAGTGTAGATGGAGTAATCTCCACCTGAGCCTGTAAATTCTACTTTAATAGGGCTGGTAGTTTCTTTCACTCCGTGATTTCCAGTTTATAGAGAAACCATTTGCTATGGACTTCAAGTTCCTCTGTCGAGACTGATGCATATTCATAAATATGAATTTGCATACTGCATTCTAGCCAGTGTATATTTTTATTGGTAGTGAATTGTTGTAGAAGCTTAGATTATACAGGTAATAGACAGTAGTTGTATATTCCGAACAGGTTGATTGTAGAATAGTCCCCAGAACGACCTTTTGCCGCGAATGAGTATCTGTATGTTGGTTTGTGTTTTACGGCGTAGATTCTGGATTTGTTTGCTCCATGTGAGTTTGTAGTCAAAAGTCACACTCAAATAATTCATTGTGTCATGACTGGTAGGTGTATTGCTCTTTTTTTATTTGGTGCTTCCGGTATACGAGTGATTTGCGGCATAACATGGACATTTTAGCTGTAATGACGTTTCTTTATCTCATTTAATCATTAACATTGCATCATCTGCGTATAAACCTATCTGTAGTGTTCTTATAGCTAAGTTAAGAGTATCAATCGTATAATTAGATATGAAATTCCATGTGTGGGCCAAATACTGAACCCTGTGGGCAAGCCTTAGAGCAACCAAGCATTCGGTGGTACTTGTACACCCACTGCCCATCACAACGTCGGAAGTTTCGCGGTCTCCAGGCATTTTTTGAAATGGAGCTTTGGAGCTACCATGTCGCCTAGCTGGAGACCACGTTCACAGCAGCAAACCTGATGAATACCGGCCACATCGAAGCAGTTAAAATCTATGTAGTCAACACGAGTGCAGATGTGTCTCAAAGGAAATGAACCCTACCGTCATAAATGACACTTCAGAAATGGAACACTGTCGTTGACGACCAATAGCAACCCTGATTTTCTGGAAATTACAGTTGCATGTTTACTCACCTGGAGTCTCAGTTGCCAATGTTCCAACTTCCAGTTGATCTGTTTCATTGCGTGCAGAAATTCGTTGTGTGTCACAATGTGGAGACCGTGGGAGGGAAATGCAGTGGTGAATGCAAATGAAGTAGTAGATAACTTTCAGTAAAGTGAAAATAATCAAAGTGAAGACAATAGTGTGAATGAATTGGGAAGTGTTGCTGGGCCGAGTTAAGTTACTGGAGAAGCCTCAAAAAACAAAATTATGACAGGAACTCTTTCTTGTTTTTGAACACATATAAATATGTGCTGAAAAATAATCTTGGTAAGGGGTCATGCAATGAACCTGATAAATTCTGGGTATTCACAGGAATACAGCAAGAAAAATTGTGACGAAAGGAATACCAAAGACGCCAATCAAGTGTGAAAACAAAAGGAAACGTTTCTCTAACTTTTTCACATGCCATTTGATTCGCCGAGAAATGTATAGATTCTATGAAAAAGGGAGAGCGTCCACCTTAGATGAATTGGTTGCTCATTTGCAAGAAATTTGTAATTTATGGGCACGGCACTTTGCGCGGCCTCCTAAAGAAGCTGGGTTTCAAATACCGCACTTTTAGTAAGAAAAAGGTTATTATGGAATCCAGTAGAATTGTAGCTTGGGGATATATATGTGTGTGTGTGTGTGTGTGTGTGTGTGTGTGTGTGTGTGTGTGTGTGTGTGTATGATTTGTCAAAACTAAGAATGTTCCACAGTAATGTACATAAGATAATGTATTTAGACGAAACCTCGTACGATACCCATGACGTATTGAGAAAGGTGGCAACCTTGCACAAAGGACTGGGAGAAGGAGGGTCTGTGTTGTAAAATGATTATAGGGATTCGTCAAAGGAGGCGACCGAACTGCACTCACGTTTACTTGACAGACTTTAAACAGGAGGTCCAAGTCTACCTAACTCAGCAGAAGGATGGAGTGCCACCAGTGCTTGCATTCGGAGCAGAGGTCCAAAGCCTTATAAGCTGTCAGTGGTTCTACAAATCTCCCTGGTTTGAACAATCCAGCCAATGCGTCTGTACCGGCAATTTGGGTGCAAATCCTCACAAAACTCTTACATATTTCTCCGCCATGGCTACTTCCCAGAGGCATGGAAGCATGCAAACTCATCTCAGTGTGTAAACTTGAGAAAGATTGAACATCTTGGTAAAGCTAAAGGCCCATTAGTTTCCTTTCTACATTAAGCAAACTGATAAAGAGGTTAATGTAAACAACGCTGCGAACCTTCCTGGGTACTTAAAACGTGGTACGATCGGAACAATATGGATTTAGAGCTCAACGTTCCACACATCAGCTACTTCGGCTATTTGACAAAGTATCTACGGTCTTAACCAGTTCTTCTCGGCATTACTCCTCGACATAAACAGAGCCTTCGAGAGCGTGTGGCATTAGGGTATAATTTTTCGCATAATCAAATAGTTTTTTATTTGATCCATCTGATCCTTTCCTTGCTTACCAAGGAAACTTTCTGAGTATTCCATGAGGGAATCCTACCCCAACCTGGTCTCACCAGCGCTGATGTCCCACAGAGTAGTGTCCTTGTTCCCATGTTCTTCCTTCTATATATAAACACTATTCCTTCACTGTCACGATACTCGCTGCCCTGTTCGCCGAAGATATGGTAGCCACCTTCACGTCATCACAACATTGCATGTCTGCTCGCAAGATCCACCATTACGCTGACTCTTTCACTACCTGTTGCAAACATTGGCGCCACGCGTCCGCCCGTAGTAGTTCCAGGCTATTTCTTTCTCCAGGTGCCATATGGATGACCACTATGTCCCAAATAAATAAAAACTGTTTCTAGTATCTTCGCCAGATGTTCAAACTCAGTTACATAATCATGCCTAATTAACCGTCTAATACATACAATTACACACGCTACTACTGAAGTTGTTACTGCTTCCATAAATTATACGTACTCCTCAGTTCTGATCTGGCAGAGGACAGGGGTTGACTAGAATCCCCTAACGTCAAATCACTGATCTTGCAATTTGATAGTGTTAAGTTTGCGCTGCGGTCTTTAAGGATTGCTTTAAAGATGATGCTGTAGCAGTTGCATTTCCTCAAACTTGTGAGTATATTTGGATGCTAGACATTGTTCAGTGCGCCCTTAAAGCCTAAGTCGGTTATGTCAACATCTTATATTACTGGCTTTATAACACTTACGGTACCTATGATCGTTTGTATGACATCGATAGCAGATATTCCTGGTTTGAAGCCGTACTGCTGATGCCTAGTGTTATCGGACCTAAAGGGATGTGTTGGGTCTGTTAACTACTAGCCTATCATATCCTCTGTTTCTTCTGTAAACGTGACGCTTATATGTTTGCTTTTATTGTTTTTTGTTCTTTGCATTTTTGAGGAAAACAGCCTACCTGCAGGATTTATTTGTTTAGCAAGTTCTGCCAAAGTCATGGCAGAACGCAATGGATGGACCGACTGGACCTGGAGCCGTTTTAGCAGGCAGCTTTTCGATTACCACATTTACTTCTGACTAGCTAAATTCTAGATTTTCCAGGGTGAAGGAGCTTTACTCACTCTTTGATCAAAATGTGTAGTGTTTAACGCCCGCTTTTACTACATACGGCACCGCAGATCGCTTGCATTACTGCGAAAACTTATATATATTCAAATTGTGTTTTCTCAAATAAAAGTGTAACTTACTTTAATTGTTAATACAGAATTCAAAGCTATAAGCTGCACAACATTTTAGGGCTGTTTAATTATTGCCACTTAACAGCAGTTTGAAAGTGTCCTAGAGGTTAAAGGTATTAATAGATAAAGTGCTTATATATGTATGTATATGTATGTATCTATACTTACATATATATAGTAAATAGATTAAAATTGCCTTGTATTGAGTAGTGTGTTTTATGTCTAGAAACATGCATAAGTTTCATACCTCCTGAGGTATTTAATTTCATATAATTTAATTGTAATAATGGGATTAATTATATATAAACGGGGAATAGGAAAACTAACATGCATGAGCATGTCTCACTGAAAGTAATCATCGTACATTAAGAAATATTGTATAATGTAAATAATTGTAAAACAAAATTTCAATCGAAATGGTTTTAAATTACAAGAATATCAGTACATTACTTGAGTCATAATAACTTATAAAAGAAATGTACAATAAATATAAATTACTGATTGGTTGAAAAACGGAGGGAAGTTAAAAATAGATTAGTATTGTTGAAGACAGGATAAAAGTTTTCCGACAAGCGCGCACTAACTTTGAAAGAAGCAGACGCGGAAAACATCGCAGAAGAAATAAGACGAAGAAGAGATAGAAAAATATTGTGTGAAAGTTTATTTTTTAAAAACGGGAGAGATGAAAGGAATACACCGCAGGGAATAAGTAAAAGGGTTGTGGGAGGTTAGTTCCTGCTCCTGAATATTTGTGTTTAGGTGGCATATTTACATAGCTAGAAAAGTATGAGAGATTTTCCTAATCACGAAGAAAATTCCACTTCCACGCATAAATGATTAATATACATGGAAAACTAAATAATAATTCATAATGCAGCGACGTTACTGAAGTAATTGAAAACGTCATAAAATTGCATGTAATCAGAGATTGTATCTGACAAAAAAACATGCGAACAATTTTCCGCGTTTTTTTTTTTTTTTTTTAGGTTTTGTTATTAGAGTAGTGATAAATACTATTGATTTGTTACTACAAAATGGTAAGAAATATAGGTATGTTTCATGTTAAATAAATAAAATAACATGCCCGCCTCGGTATCGTAGATGGTAGCATGTCTGCCTCACGTGCAAGAGGTCCCGAGTTCGAATCTCGGTCAGGGTGAGTTACCTGGATAAGGTTTTTTTCCAGGGTTTTCCCTTATCCTAGAAGACGTATGTCTGGTAACTGTGAGCTCCATGGACCCAGGGCTCATTTGAGCATCATTTCACCCATTCCATTCATCTCCGACATGACTTAACGTTGGAGGACGTAAATTACAAAAAAAAAAAAAAAAAAAAAAAAAAAAAAAAAAAAAAACTGTATAGCAAGAAAAGAATCCAGTAAAAGCTAATAGGTAAATATTAAAGAAAACACAAATACTATAATTACAGTTGTTAATTAAATAATGTGGAGAATTATTCCGAACTGTAAAAGTATGGGCGTAGTTTCTAGAAAAAGAAGAACGAATTTTTAAAACAAAGTTTACAAGATTAGTTTTATAAATAAACGTAACAAGGATTGAAAACTTTAAAAACTGAGTTATCATTCAAGTAGAGAAGCCCTGATACCAATTCCGCTGATACGAATCTCGTGCTCACAATGTAGCTACACAACCTATTAATAAGTAGAAAACAAAGTATTACCCATCCTATTATATAAATGGCATACAACTGTGTGGCGCCTGAACGGGATCTGGAGAAAGCAAATAATGTAAATAAACAAAAACAATTATGATAGTAAGTTTAGAACGTCAAGATCATCCGAAACCAATGGATTTGCACGGCAAGGTGGGGGCTTACAACAGTACTAAGGAACCGTAACAAAAGAGAAGAAAGAAGACTCGGGACATTTTGAACTTCGTAGCATAAGCACAAACATGAGAAACGTTCACGCAGTCACAGTTTACATATACATGCTCTGTATAAAATTAATAGTTAAACTTATATATAACTGCGTGGTTCTGGGAAATGTTAGGTTACTCTAAAGTAAAACAAAGAAAATGAGTAGAGACGTAGAACCAGACATGGATTTAGCTGAGACTGCAGATAATCAAGATAAAACTGAACAGGATAGTGCTAACCAGGAACATATGAATCACTTTGCTCATACAAAAGAAACTGGAAATAACAGAAATTAGCAAAGAATGAAAAAAGGTCAGCTAAGAATATTAGACATTAGTATACAGCAGGTAAGAATAGCAAAGGAGATCACTGAAAAGCAAACTAAATTTGGTCAGTGATCAGCTATAAGTTGCTGGAGACATTAAGGAAAAACAACTAGAAATTTCTAGACAAATATCTAGAAAACAGTGACAAGTTGCTACTGAGATAAAATAAAAATAGACAGTTAGCAGCTAATAGAAATTAAAAATTGAAGAAATTCGTTTTGAACAAATAAAATTTCAGACAGCAATCAATATTGAAATAAAAAATAAACATATTTAAGAAAGAGATTAAATAAAATTCTAACAAAATGAACGTGACTGCCAATAATGAAATTGAAAAATTGAAATCCCATAGTTAGAATACAACTGATAGTGTAGTAAAAGAAATTGAAATGGTAGCTGAGAGTTAAGATAACAGAACAGAAATGTTTGGACAACAGAAATGTTTACTAAATTAGCAGATGGTCAGTGCAAAATCGAAGCAGAGTTTGGAAAGCATATGGAAGAAATCACTGAAAAATCAATAACTCTAATGAGAAGTCAAATCAATAACAACAAATTGTAGACACGCTTCATGTTTGTGAATAATAATGAGAATGTACTTGATAACAAGGAGATTTATGTGTGCTAGCTACAGGTCGACACAGACTTATGGTATGTTCCTGAACCAAGACTCACACACACGCACACACACAAGGTACCACAGCTTATTTCAAGCTTATACTACCAACGTCAGTAGCTCCAGGATATGAGGAGGAGCAGGAGCTCAATTCAAAGTGATTCCGTAGAGGGAGTAGGAATAATTAAAATAAAAATGATACCACAGGAAGAGAAGAAGGAGCCTTAGAAAACGGGCAGCTTAGTGGCTAAATATACGATTCCGAGGTCGTTTCTAATGATACAGGAGGTATTATCAATCTGCGAGACCGGAAACACCAGAAAACTTGAAAGGGGAACAAAATGAAAACCTGGTATCCGCTACATATGATATAACAGGGGAAATTAGCAATGAAGAACGTCTCATTTCCAAGAAGTACCGAAATAACCGATCAGGAAATCTAAAAAGGCGTTATATGGAGACTCTTGGACGTAACCTCAAAACTCATAACTCCGAAATGTAGAGAATCTTAAACGATGTAACTGTATGAATATGTATTAAAGGAATAACAAAAATAACACTATTGATGTAACCCAATGACGGATACTGGTGAACCAAAACCTGTACGCAGCGAGAAATGGTTTATAGAGTTATGCCACTTACGGTATCTACCAGTTTGTAATGTATACTGTAGTGTAGCAGCTGGAAAACATAACGCAACAAATATCAAGTGATATTTAAATGCGAAATTAGATGAGTGGCAATATGAGCTTCTATAGTAGTGATTAGACTACAATCAGATGTGATATTAACGTGCGAAATCTTATATAATTGGAGAGTCAAGTTAGACTTTGATGAGCGAGCTAGTAGTAAGTGATGTAGGTAAGGATGTAGTATCTTCCTTATTAAGGAGATATTTATAATAGGCAGATCTTGCCGCATAGATAATTGCAAAGTATAATTGTTATTAATGAAATTCCTCCAAACCGAGCGGGATGGCTTAGGCGGTTTCGTCTGTGGGTGGCATTCGGCAGGCCTAGGTTGAATTCCCGTCCTACCTACCTGACCCATGGGTTTTTTTTTTTCGGGAGGGGGGTTTCAAGATCGTATGGCGAATGCTGGGTAGGTTAATTACAGCCCCCAATTTCCTGTCCCTCTACTTCATATCCACTATCATTTCACGTCATCTCTCATGTGGTGGTCTCTTTCAGGGTAGAAGTGTCGGCGGGAGTCTTGGCGGTGCATGACAGTCTTGGGTTGGCCGCACTCTGTCTCCTCTGGCCTCATCTTTAAACACGGCGATGCCGCACTTGGGGCTTAGGTACAATAAACCACAGGTTTCGGTGCCGAATCCCCTCCGCAGTAATCCTAATCCTAAATTCCGTCATCAGATGTCTGACTCTTGAAGAATCCTATGACGAAATACATAGCGTATGGGAGGACAGAGAAGGGTTAATAATGCTCCCAACCCTATCCCACAAGTTAAAATTGACAACAGTTAATGCCTAGAAGAAGCAGACACCGTTAGAAAAAATTTCCAACAAAAATGACACCTGCAAAGAAAGAAACTATTTAGTACACGACTAGATAGTCATGAAGGTACTGACAGAATACGTTAATCCCAAGTGTTGGAGTATAAGCAAGGAACGAATAAATTTGGATGATGATAGATGGCAGAAAGTTAAATGCACGCACTAAGCCAAATAATATCAAACCAGTAGTAGAGTATGCATTAGAAACGCTAAAAGAGGCAAACTGAGTGCTAGAATTGATTTAACGTGTGTTTTGGCAGATACCCATATATCTATATGTTAGGAAGTATCTCTCAATCATAAAAGCCGGACTTGCAGTATTGTAAAATGCACCTTTGGATCAGATACAACTAGCGGTGTTCTGTTGTAAGCAAGGTCTACATATCTGGAAACGAGGTGGAAGGCTTCATTGCACAGCGTATAGACGATTTCTTATGGACTTTAGATAATTTCGATTACCATCTACCATGAATGTAATATGGCAGCAAAATTAGAAAAATGTCAATTTATAATGACCGAAACTAAGTTGTTGGGTTACATAATCTGCCAAGAAGGGAAAAGGAGAGATCCCACATGCATAAAAGCGATGCAAGGAATAAATTAAAACTAAAACTCAAAACCAGTTTCCTACAGTATAGCAGTAAACTCGCATCCGTTTGACAATTGTTGAAGAAAGTATCCAAATGTAACTGGACACCAGAGGGTTATCAAATACTTGTCTCAAAATAGCATTTGGTTAAAAATACTGAATCAACGGTAAAATAGTAAAATCGGATCTGTTTGGCAATTGTTGCAGAAAGTATGCAGTTATAATCTACTAATGAATAGATGGCGAAGAACCTACTACGTAAATGAGCTTAGAACAAAACTGCGAACTAAACGTACCTACCTAACCTATTAAAACTGCAATCAATTCTCCATTAGTTTATACTTTAATTACCAGACGTGTTTCACAGATTTTGAGATTCGATATTTTTCTCAGTTGTAATAATAGATCCAACATATCCTTAAATGTGGCATTTAAAGCTCCGGAATTTGAAACTACCTTCGAACAGAAAATATATACTTATCGATTATCAACGCACTGTGTATTCACGTTCTCTAAGGGAAAGAACTGTCCTGCACTAATATTCTTGCTAATACTTAGGTTTCTTCTGAGTGGTCTCTTCATCATCGGAGAGATGAGAGACGTGGATATTTTGCATTATTATCTATGTCCACACAGGATAAGCGCCGGTACAAAGAGATGAGCCATCGTACTCTTGAGGCGCAGGAAGAACATAAAGCATATGGAATAACTACAAAGAATTGATTTATGCAGGGGCCAATCCTCATCCTGTGTGACCCAGCGGCTACAAGGAAGTAGAGCCATCGTCGTCGGTCCTCGACCCGAAGTTGCTCGCCAATTCGGAGTCAGTTTTCGCTTTCCGGGGGCAGCAGGTGTGGGAACCGGTTCGAGTTGCACAACATCCTGTGGCGGTCCAGAGGATGGAGTAAAAACTTGTAGCAGGAAACGAGAGGGCAACAGTTTCATTCATAAAACCAACTCCCTTCTTGCTCTTAGATCTGTCGTCACGCCTGTTCTACCGGGGCCGGCTCCGAGAATTCCAAATATTGCTTTGGAATCTCATCCTCTCCTGAAATAGACCTGCTGAGAGAGAGAAAGAGAGAAAAAAAGATATCAACGCGGAAGGCCACGGCATGTTATTAACATCGTACATCTTCCATTACTGCAGTCGTTTAGAAATTCATTTTATAATTGGCGTCAAAATTCTAGAATGGTAAGATAAGAGTACAATATTTTGGACCACAAGTTTAAGTTGAATGAAACTAGAGTGAAGTTTGTCTTTTATCTGTAGATTTTCAAGTCACTGTAACGTCTTCTTAAAGGGAGCGAAGCGGTGGATGAAGCAGCAAAAGAAGTTACAAGACACCTCTTATCAGCTAAACCTATCGCTCCCTCTCAACAAGAGGTAATCACAAACATAAGATTTGGTGTCATGAATGGCTATTGGAGTTCCCAAGAGCGAGGACCTAGAAATAGTGCAAGAACTCTGGAGTATAATATCCCCTCACACACCTGAAGAGTTCAGAATAAATCTTAATTTCGTCTAGGGTAGGCCATTTCAAACTCTCTCAACACACATACCTACCTACTCACTAGGAGTAGATCTCGCAATGCATTCAGTGTAATATGATACAGATAATCGAATTCAAAACCTAATATTTACTATATACATTCTTCCTAGCTCTCCTCTTCGGTGTAGGAATAGTATGTCTGCCTCACATTCAAGTGATGCCGAGTTCGAATCTCGATTGAGGTAAGTTACACGGTTAAGGTTTTGTCTAAGTCATTCCCTTATCGTGAAGTGTATGTTGGGCAACTTAAAGCTCCAAGGACTCCGGGCTCATTTGAGCATCATTTCTTTCACTCGTTTTATATGACCTTCTGGGTTCAGGAATATTTAACTAATACAAAAAAAAAAAAAAAAAAAACCTCTCTCAGAATTATACAATGACTTGTGAGAACCCAGGACACAAGAAACCTCGAAAGTTTTGTGAAATCCACCCTATCAAGTCCATCCAAAGAAGAAAGAAGAAAGCATTTATCACTCCATGTTAACTCTATTCGTCAGGAAGAATAAACACCACTATGAATTTTTATAAATATTTCTTCAGCATTTGTATAATTATTTTCAGATTACAACCGAATTGTTATTAAAACAAATTGTGTTGATTGTGTTTCTGTTTATTGAAAACAAGAATTGTCATAATTCTTGTCTGTCGCAGTAACACCACTGTAATCAAGCGATTTAAAATAAAGCAGAAATAAAATCAATTGCGGAAAGCAGCTTGTGAATTATAGACAATAAACAATTAAAAGAACGTTCATTTCAGTTAAGAAGGAAACTACGTTATTTATTACCTGAACTCAGAGACGATGAACATTGTAACTGAGTCGTTCGTTGCTAAGGGAGCTATTCCACATTTCGGTGTTCTCGCTTACGAAGTCTTTTATGAGAATTATAATGCAACTGGAACAGTAACCCTTTATACAGATAGAATATTGGAGACGTATTATTAAATTACTGCTGATGTAATACATTGCTTTTGGTATGAAAATATTGATCAGTTGTTTTCAGTACTATACCTGATAAAGAGAATAAGCGAAGTAATGAATGTGCTAATTATCACATGTCTTCCAGATGGTACAGCAATTGCAGTTTACATGGTATAGGAGCAACTGTCTTTCCAATTTATTGATATTTATTCCAAAGTTAGTTTTAGAAATATGCTATTAACACAGTGAGTGTGGAGAGCGAGAGACAGAGAGAGAGAGAGACAGAGAGAGAGAGAGAGAGAGAGAGAGAGAGAGAGAGAGAGAGAGAGAGAGAGAGAGAGAGAGAGAGAGAGAGAGAGAGAGAGAGAGATCAGTCTCTAGTAGTGGCTTTTTAGATAGAGGGGTCCTTGAACCATATATTTCCGGTGAAATCTCATTGAATGATTGGATGAAGTACAGTAGATACATGTCAGTTAAGTATGGGTAAGTAGTACACGAAGTAAAAGACGCGTTAATTCTGTAGGTATATTTGGTAGCAAAATAGAGGATTAAGCTATTTACCGGTGCAAATAGTAACAAGTTGAGGTGTTGTTTTTGCCTTCTCGAGGTAGAGAAGTATTTTCTTGTAAAGCTTAGCGAAGAAACTCCAAAGTATGAACTCTTTATTCAGTAATGTTGAATACATATATTTATACGTGTGTATAGAAATTTTTATTCATAAAAGTATTAACTACTATCATTGTTACAACATTCAACAAAGTTAAACTGTCTTATAAGCCCATGTAAAATCATTTTCTATTACTGGGTTTTCTCCTGGAGTTAAAAATCTTACTAAACGTCTATGTTGTTCATAGACTATATTTATAGTATTTGTTAAATTAGCAAAGCTCTGAAGGGAATATTTATTTTAAAACAACTAAAGTATTTGGAGCCATAACTTACAAAGAATTTGCGGTAGACTCTAACCCAAATAATTGTAGAATTTCAAAAACAATGGTTTATACCTATAACAAATGTTTAACGTTTAGAGTATGAAACGAGTGAATGTTGAGACGTGAGGATAATGTATTTTTCCGAAAGGCGTCACACAGATTATACTTGAGTTGCATACGACGTTTAATTAATCCCGAATGTATATATTGAGTTTAATACGTTATAAAAGCCGAATCCAGGTTGTCAATCTTTGGGACATGCTTCATTATAACACTAACCCGAATCAAAGGCTTTGGAAATTTGCAGGTTAGGGAGATAGTGAAAATTGGAATCAAGTAGAATCAAAATAATTGGATTAAGTTCAATATTTCTAAGAAATTCTTAGGTCAATAGTGCTATAAATGTCAATATAGTTGGTCAAATTTGAGTTATAGGATTGTGTATAATCTTTAGATCATGATCTCATGATCAGCGGCTTCGTGTTAATGATAATAATCTAATGCTTCCGGTCAGTGTTGCTTACACCATTACAGTTGCCGGTTTAGTGTTAAACCTCGCAATGAAACAGATCTCCGCACGCAATTCCTTTGACCAAACCATGTATATAGTAGGAATGCATATGTCACATGTAGATCTAGAAACAAAAACTAGTAACAGTAAAGTCTGTCTAGTCAACGCGAGTGCAGTTGCCTCACAAAGGAAACGGACCCTACCGTCCACTAATGACCGTCATAAATCTATCTCCACACTTCAGAATTGGAACACTGTCGTTTAGGACCAATAGCAACACCGATTTTCTGGAAATGACAATCGCATGTTGACTCCACGTGGAGTCTCAGTTGCCAAAGTTCCAACTTCCAGTTGATCTGTTTCATTACGTGCAGAAATTCGTTGTTGTCACGATGTGGAGACCGTGGGAGAGAAATGCAGTGGTGAATGCAAATCAGGTAGTAGATAACTTTCAGTCAAGAAAAATAATCAAAGTGAAGACAATAGTGTGAATGAATTGGAAAGTGTTGCTGGGCCGAGTTCAGTTACTGGAGAAGCTTCAAAAACATAGTTATAACGGGAACTCTTTCTAAGAAAATTCAAGCGCTTGTTTTGGACACTTATAAATATGTGCTAAAAAATAATCTTGGTAAGGGGTCATGCAATGAACCTGATAAATTCTGGGCATTCACAGAAATACAGTAAGAAAAATTGTGACGAAAGGAATGCCAAAGACGACAATCAAGAGTGAA
The DNA here is from genome assembly GCA_030765055.1 of Mantis religiosa. Classification (NCBI taxonomy): domain Eukaryota; kingdom Metazoa; phylum Arthropoda; class Insecta; order Mantodea; family Mantidae; genus Mantis; species Mantis religiosa. The sequence goes on from CM060950.1 coordinate 358,741,206, forward strand.
AACGAAAGGAAACGTTTCTCTAAAGTTTCGATAATTTCACAAGCGATTTAATTCACCGAGAAATTTATAGATTCAAAAGGGACAGCGCCTACCTAGATGAATTGGTTGCACATTTGCAAGAAATCTATGATTTTCCTTGTGAGCACTATATGTATGTCAAAACCAAGGACGTTTCGCAGTACTGGACATGAGATAATTTATTTAGACGAAAACTCGTACGATTCCCATGGCGTATCGAGAAAGGTGGCAACCTTGCAGAAAGGACTGGCAGAAGGAGGGCCGGTGTTGTAAAACGATTATAAGGGTTCGTAAAAAAAGGGAGCCGAACTGCACACGCTTTAACTAAACAGACTTTATCAGGTCATGGAAACATATCCGCAAATGAATGAATGGCATCATTCAAGAACAATCAACTGGTTGTGTTATCCAGAGCCTGCAAGAGAAATCTCTCTACATCTTCCACTTCCTGCATCTGTTTAAGAAAAGAATTTCCATCGGCTTTTAATTTTAATAATTTGTAGGTTTTAAATGTTGTTCAGTGAAGCTGCATTCTCGTTATTTCAGTGAATAATACAAGAAAAGAAGCAAAAAATAATTCTAAAAGCTAGCTACATGGGATTGTATTACATAATCTTAGTTGTTTGTTGCCATGCAATTGTTAACAGTTGTTAAGCATCTAGTTTTAGCTTCTGCTCTTGTATTATTCCTAAAATAGTCAAACCAAATCAGTGGTGGTTTATAGATGCCCCCCCCCCTCTCTCTCTCTCTCTCTCTCTCTCTCTCTCTCTGAAGTTCAATGAAACATTGAGGGGGGTGTTGTAGTAGAAATAATAGAACATCAGGAATGAAGTAGCACGATGGAAATTAGATCTAAGAGTACACGAATATGGTAATAGAAATATGATCTTAGAGAATCAGCTGTGCGAGGAACAGAATGGGGTTTGCATTACGAGTGAAACATGCCAGATATAACTGTAAACCACTTTCGTCGTGACCCGAGGAAGGGGGAACGGGTTGTGCAAGTCAGGCTCTAACCCAGAGGTTTAGAATTTCACAACCCAGCCAGCGTACGGTGTTTCATTCATAAAACTTGGCGTCTGCAGAGAGCGGGAGAGGTCCTTCCGTGCTGACAGCCGTGAAACATCTGCGTGACCCAAAAGATGGTCGAGAAAACAGCTCAGACTCCTTGCACTGCAGATTTTTTTCACCCTTTTTGTAATCTTGTTTTCAACATAAATTAACAAGATAATGACGCTTTTTTTTTCTAGAACTACTCGAGGGCGATTAATAATATTTCTTTTGAATGTACAGGAATCAAATTACTATCTGCTTTTCGTTGGTAATAAGAGGTAATACTACTCAAATCATCACATGTACAACACGAGTTATTGTTAGGTATATTTCTCGAACAAAATTAACTATTAAAATCCAAAAATATATATTTTCAAAGTTAACTTTACATAATAAATCAGCACCACACTGGTAATTGCAGCTATGATGATAAACGTATTAGCATGTTTACTAACCTATTGAATTGGGCGCTGCATATAGTAATAAATCCTTTCAACTTTCTCGTCTGTGTAAAACATAGATTTAACCCTAAATGTTATTCAGATATTAAACATTATTTTTCTTCATTATAATTCTTAATCCAACGGGGAAAATTATTAGATTCTTTTCCCGTCATGACAAACACCATTTGGATCATAAGGCCTGTTCCATCTCCATATCAGTATTATCCTGTACATCTGGTTAGGGTGTAAGGCAAGGAAAACACTAAATACAAAACCAGGAAGAGCACCCTCGTGAGATATAGAAAGCCAGCCGTCTTAAGAGTTGGATATCCGCTCAGAAAATCTTCGTAAATCTTCTTCTTCATCCAAGTTGTAAGGTCATGTTTTAGGTCGGTAATAAAACACCAGTAACTTAGAATCTCCATACGATGTTTTGCTGTTTAAGCCAAAGCCTCTTCTCTGAAAATTAATATATTGATACCACGTCACTGTGAAATCGTTCTATTTTCTAAGTACAGAATGGTTACTTCAGAAATCTTAAAAGTAATAAAACGTGTAATATAAATGCTATTATCATTTTATTCTGATGGTTAAAGGATAGGGTGTACTTCGGAGAGGAACTCGTCGCATACCGCAACCTATGCGACTACAACTTCCCAGGAGGAAGGGATTAAGCAAAGAAACCACGGGAGGCTATAAGCCACATATAGGCAGATCACAGAGTCGCGCGGAAATCTTAATAGTTCCTGTCTCGAACATCTTGCTACTAGAGCTCCCTAGAGAGGGCGATGAACGAACAAAGTAGCTTTCTAGAACACTCTTTCCTTTGAATAAGCATCCGCGACATACACTACGCGTAGAAGCACACTGAAACACGAGAAGGAACCGGAATTAAATAAAAAAAGATGGAGGGAAGTCATGGTAAATCAGAAACCTTCACAGCATTGGCATATTGACCAGGGGAAACAATGAGAAACACAATGTCAATGTGGACGATCGACTCATGTTATTTCAGAGTTATATCTCTCGGTAAACCTGGTCCATACAATCAAAATACGTTTAGAATCTCCCTCCCAGAAATATTACTGCATTCCTGCTTAAGTGAAAACAATTATGAACTGTTTTCTATTATATTAATTAATATTTATTGAGTTTTATTCCTGAAATCTTATATGTAATGCAGGATTTAACATTCCTATGTAAATTTACTAAAGAAATAATCTTTCAAGGCTCCCGTTCCCGATAGGCTTTGGATTTTTAAAATCGTGTTCGTTCTTCATCAAGAGTTAATTGCCTTTAGAAGATCAGGTAGGTAGACCCAGATCTGTTAACTGGGAATTGGCGCTAGTAAACGAGCCTAGAGGCCCGCATATACCCTAGAGCCATGCAAATAGGTGGAACGGCTTCCGCTGAGGGAGAGAGAAAAGACCTGTAACAAAAAGAAGGCGACGAAGAGGCGACCGCAAACTGCCACGCGACTGATCACTTTCCTCTTACCTGTATCTTATGAATGAAGGAGGCGCTCAAGCACAACATTTGAAAAAAGGGCAACAAAAGAACTTCAACTACCGGAATTGTGCACCACAGGCCTACATTCGATGCGGAGGTTTCAGTGGGGCATAAAGACGAAGGATAGCTTTATAAGTTTGAAATAGTTTTACAGATTGTTACAGATGGTAGTGGCAAGATTAATGCTGGAATACAGTGTGGTGGGCAATCTTCACATGACTAACCCAATTTATATCAAAAGTTGGAAATAGATAATTAGTTACAAGGAAGTATAGCCCGCTATTTCTGCATCTCTCCAATGCAGATGAGTTCAAAACGAGCAATCTGACTCAATGTAGATACCAAAGTTTTTGTCGGACACATATTTACTATAGGCAACCGATTGAGAAGGTAAAGAAAGTTGTGTACTTAAGCATATTGCAAAAGCAACATTTTTTTTCATTTCAAAGGTAATAAATAAGACGTGCAGGACTTATGACATTAATTTTATCACTACCGGCTCCGATAGAAAAATTATGTCGAGGATGATTGGAAATCGAATACCAAGAGTCATGCTCCAATATATATATATATATATATATATACTCATGTAAACAAATATTTAGCCCATACCAAGAAAATATAGAGGGAAAATACCACATTGAGATCGTAATAGGTCACTAGCCTGATAAGACTTTTGTGGATAAAGAAAGATTATTTATTTGCGCTAAGCGGAAACCTACGCTGTGGCTTGGACTTCACCCGTGTTCATCGTTTCATAATTAGAAAAACAGACAATTATAGTGTTTGCAATATATGAGCTCTTATCTATTGATAATGTTCATATTTTTCTATCAACTCCAGTATTATTTCTCAGTACTTTGTTAGATAGGAAAGAAAATGTTTTAATTGAAAAACATAGCGTATGCGTACAGCACACGAGAGAGGGACGCAGGGAGGAAGGGAGGGAGGGAGAGAGAGAGAGAGAGAGCGTACCAATTTTATTCTTGTCAGCCAAGCGTTTTTAGGCATGAAAGAAATCTTCATTTAAATTTTACAAAAAATGGTTCCACCTGTTAACTTTGAAATAAATAATTAATTTCTCTTCTTACATAAAATATTTACATCCCTGATAAATGATTCCCATTTGAAAATTTGAAACTTTGTAAATTAGACTTCTTATACTTTGACCCCGTAGGTGTATGTATGGTGTTGAGGCTGTACAACAGCCACCTCTATGGAGTGGGGGTCGTGTCTGCCTCACATTCAAGAGGTCCAGAGTTCGAATTTTGGATATCTGGATAAGGTTTTCTTCCCGGCGTTTTCCCTTATCCCGAAAGATGAACGTTATGTATTTCTATAAGCTCTATGGATCCTGAGCTCATTTGAGTATCATTTCATACATTTCATCCATGGCTGATGCGATCTAACTGGCTAAGGACATTAACACCTTAAAATATAGCCCCTACAAGCAATTGCGATTATTGTGACTTCCTTCACTCTCTTGCCTCTTTGAGCTCCATATCCAATTATCCTTCTATATTGATTTCTTCTTATTGATTTCTTCTATATTATTCGCTCTTCTTAATTAAATTACATCTATTGATAATTCATTACATTTTCTCATTCTATATTTAATTAGGCAGTGGTAAAAGTCCTCGTGTATTGCATCCTTCTGTCAAGTTTGGCCTTAATCTTTTAAGAAATAGTACACCTACTCTCATCCAACGTAACCCATCCTTCCCACTTTCTCGCAGACATACACGTATTTCTTCCCTAACCCAATCCTTTTTAATTTTTCTATATAACTCGAATGGGTACTCTCTAAACCGGCCCATATCCCCTGTGTCTCTGTCCTCCATCCGCTAACGCAGCTACTTCCAAAATCCATATTTTTACCCCATTGCCCACTTCTGTCGCAATTTCTCTCACCAATTTCTTCACCTCACCAAACCAATTCTTTCCTCCTATTACATCTCTTTGATATTTTACGCATTACTTTGATACATTATAATCGTCTAATTTCAGACATCTATACCAGTATCTCAAAATGTTCTCAACTGTTCCACTCTTCCTCCCTCAGTAGTCGACCTAGTTCAGCCAAACTTCTCCAGGTGAACGTTTTGACAAGCCGCTGTACGGAATATTATATGCACTATGTCAGGTTTTTTTCTTTCATCCTTCCGCTATTCTCCATATTTGTATGGCATGTTTCATCTTACAAATAGCAATTCTATTTCATGATAATGTAGGCATTTTCTACCTGCTTTTGCGATTAATATTGCTTCCACTAAGGCAGCTTTAGCCTGTAACCCTTTGCGCCCAAAGTATCAGATACGTTTACCTCTGATCAGTTCACCTTTATATAGCATAGTTCACCAGTTCGTAATTTTAACCTACTTTTATTCTATTAAAATCATGTATTTGAAGAATTGGAAAAGTTAAAGTAATTTACGCCTTCATTCGTTTGTTAATTCCCTGATGAATACTCGTATTTTCATTGAATTCTGTGTAACCAACCTTAGGTTAGTTTGAACCACTCTCGAAATATTTCCTTTTGTCCGTTATCTTCCCTTTAGTTCAAGCAATATCGGTACATTAAACTTAAATGATCCTTCTTTTGTTTCTAAAATATTTTCTGAAACCCTACTGGCCTATGCTCTGAACAAAGGATATAAAAGGTTTCTAACGAGTCCCCTAACCTTTAGGTGAGAATAGAGCCTCTTGAATGGCTTTGCCTTTCATAACAAATGTTTGTAAAATTGGTTTACCTGAAGCATATCCTGTCCATTAAGGGAACTTACCTGGGGTCGTACTTGTAATGTTAAAACTGTAGGTTTCAAAAAACCTACACACGGCCAGTGTGAAAGAACAATTAATTTCCATTAATTTCAGTTTTGCACAACAACTTAATATCAACCTTCTTGCACAGTTAAAAACAAGCGGTTTTTATTAACGCCTTCAGTAATTAGTGTATTGTTAATCAATTTTATGTCAATAATTACTCTCAATACTTTAACAAAAAATATTTTCCAACAGTCTGTGTAGAAGTGCGTAATATAGATTTAAAAAGCATTTTTTTTTAATTTACTTCACCCAAAGTTAGTCATATCGGACGTTGAATGAAATGGGTGGAATGATGCTTAAATGAGTCCAGGGTCAATAGAGCTTACAGGTACCCGACATTCGTCTTTCAGGATACGGGAAAACTCCGAAAAAAACTGTATTCAGGTAACTCATCTAACCGAGATTCGAACTCGGGACCTCTTGAATTTGAGTCAGACCTGCTACCATCTACGCTACTGAGGCGGGAAGTGTAATAGTGGTGTATAATATTCCTACAATACGTTTTGATTTTATAGGCAAATTTACAAATCGCATTTAAAGGCATTTAGAGATTTATTAAACTATTACATGAATGCAATGTAATAAGTTGCATAATTAATAGCTGTTATAATGTTATATATAGTAATTTCATCCTCTTTCAACAAAACTCTTCAAACGAATTATATTTGGTGTTTTTATTATGCTCAAATGGCATGTCTTCCATTCGTTGCATTGTCTGCTTCAGTTGAAAAACAATAGTCTAATTAATGAGCTGGCCCACTACTTTTGGCAACTTGTCCTTATATTAAAGATTTACGTGTAAAAGTTTTCGGCAATGAGTTTTGTGTTATTCGATAGAGAATTGTGTTCTCTACAGAATAAGAATGTTTAGTTTTTGTATATTTATATACTCTTTGTTCTTTTCAGGGCAATACATTGGAGTGTCATGCTTACAACAAAGGACATTTTCGACACCTGTTTTTTCCGATTAAGTTGCCAAAGCCACAGAAGTGCTTGCGAGCGCTCGACTTGGCACTTCATTTTATTGAACTGAAAAGAACAAACAGTATATAAGCACACAAAAAGTAGACGCGCTGTTTGTAGGACAAATAATGCTCAATTGAATAAAACAAAACAACATGACCAAAACGTCTTATTTTGGAAGTAGAATTTTCGCTCTAAAAACTCAGGATTTTATGGTTCAATCCATTACTTCACAGTCGATCTTTTAGCAGATAAATGTATTCGTGCCTCCATCACAGGTAAATTTGACAAAATCATGTGTAGTGAAATTATTAGAGATTATTTAAAGGTAATTCTTCTTAATACTCGAGCTTCGTTCTTGAAATAGCCATCATATTTAGAAGTATTTTTAATCATAAATTACTGAAAGACTGTAGATTGTTTTAATGTTGATAGCGTTGCCAAGTGACTCACTCGGGTTACCTTGTTCCTAACAAAAAAGTGTTGCATAATAGCAGTTGCCTTGTCTTTGTATCTCGTAACTGCACCTACGTTATGTATACAATTTTCACTTGTAATGGTAGTTTTGAAATGGGTATTTTGTTGAACGCAAACAAGATATTTTTTTTTCTTTGATTAGATATTTACTTTTCGCCTACGGCTGCGAAGGTCTCAAGAAGAAATCTATTTGTTGTACTACCTGGTGGGGAGGTGGGGTATGCTGACAAGCCATATATAGACAATGGCGCTGAAAGCAGCCGATAAAGACAATAGGAACGAGTTCGAACCTGGAGCCCAGTGACCCAAATCGCTTGGGAGGCTTTCTCTCCTACACGGTCTCGACATTTCACACCAGCAAAACAAATGAAACGGTTTTAGCTAATAATACTGAACTTCCTGTGCTAATGGCGTAGTTCCCCCCTCAACCCCTCCCATTCCTACCTGCCACTGCAGAACACACCACTTGCAGAACTTTCTTAAACTGTACATTGTGTAGGACTGAGGATAAATTTGTCAAAAGTGGCATCAGCTCCGCACTAGCAGAAACCTTATGTTGCTCACATTAAATATGTAGGTGTCTGTATTAAATAATGACAAATACATATAACTATTTTCGTGAAAATATAAGGGTTGAAAAACAGGCCTTAAAGATTCTATTTCAAAGGAAAAATATGTTAAAAATCGGACACTCCGTTTCTTCTTATTTGTTAGTTTGTTATAACCTTTACAAATTATTGTTACACTCTTTTTTGGTCCTCTGAGGATGCTCAACACAGATTTGAGCGAAACATCAGGATAAATTTCTAATTTTCGACCACGGCCTACAAGCCCGGAGGAAACTTTACTTCAAATATTCTTGCAAAAGCGTATTTTTATAGCTATACTTCGTGCCAATCGAGATACATTTTTGCAGAGGCACGTTCATTGATCATTTTGTTCTAGATAGAAGAAGGGTAGGGCATCTTGTTGCTATAGTTAGTCCCAAAAATACTTAACCATTAATAAAGGTTTGTGTAATTTAGTATTGAAAAGTTAGGGAAGAGAGAAACACCCACTTCATCTTGTTAATCGAAAGGTAATTATGCCGTATATCTTAATTAAACTGTATTGCATAGAGAAGATTAAAAAAGTATATTCTACAGATTATTCAGACTTGCTTTAGTCTTAGAGGTAAAGCTGCAACTCTCCCTCATCATGAACGGACTCTTTGAAACTGAAGAGTTTACTTACTTTTAAAAATTGTGTTACACAAACCGTTTATTTATAGTCTGTCTATTTGGTCTGATGGTTAGCATGCTAGCTTCAAAATCCTTAGGTTTCGGGTTTGATTCCCGCCTGGAGGATGGAAAATTTTCTTTAGCCACTGTTGTTATACTCCCTAAAGTATGTAAGTATGAGTGAGAGTATAAATGTAAGGGTGCGTGAGAAAGTGAATTTAATGTTGATAAATAAGAAACCCAGTCAAACAAATAGTAAGCAAATGAACATCGCCGATGTGTTATATTGTTTCAAAGGAAAAGCCGCCGATATAGTCTTAGATATTAAAGGCAGCATGTAAATGGAGCAATACATGTGTATAGCTACATCTTGTCTGAATGTTTAAAATATTACAAGCATTATGATAACCTTTCAGATCTCTCGCACAACAATTTCGATAAAGAAATACATGACATCCTTTTGTAGTGTAAGAGTATGCCCTCTAGTTGACGTTTAATAATGCTTTGGTTATGGAACTAGGAAAAAGTGTTATAAACGCTTCCCCGTCTTACAAATAATGCCAGTATCAAAATATAAAAAAGATCAATATCGTATCCAGCATATGTTACTTACATTTAACATTGAAAACAGTATGCAGATAAAACTCGGCAAACACGCTCAACACGAATCATTAGTGGAATAGTAGTGATTTGAGATGAATTGATCGAAATTTAAATCTTCTAGCATCATTCACATCGAAGGAAAGCTATACCATTGTAGTAATGAAAGCCTAGAACTGTCTGAAAAAAGAGCATTCGTTTGATCCATACTTGTGTGTTCGTCTAAAGCTGGCTCACTCACTGAGTAAAATAGTTTTGAACTTATATAACGATCAGCTCCTTAGAAACACGAAAATGTGCAAACTGTTTTACAGCCAGAATCCGCCCTCGCCCCAAATCGTCTCTGCTAGCATATTTACCATTAAACACGAGAAAAAATATCAATATTATCTTGTAACACTAAATGTCGAATTCTGGTAACGCAGATAGATGTATTTGGGACATGTGTACTCTCTGCCCACCACAAGAAGGCAAGGCAGAAGAATGTGTAACGTAATCACTTTTGCTATGTTCATGCTCGCCTTCCGGATATAAGGATGCTAGATTCATGTAGGTAAAACATAGTGTCGTCACATTACTCACCCATGCATAATACCTATCACTGCAGTTATTGAAGCAAGCATTAGATCTGACAGCATGGGTGACACATATGCACTCTCATACTCATTTCGTACTAATTAGATCCACTATCAGAGCAAATAAACAGTTCAAACCTCTCTCCCTCTTCATGCCCCGCTTACCTTCTTGTGGTGGGCAGACAGTATGTTTTCCAAGTACGGAGACTGAAACCTTGAAGGCTCCAGTAATGAGTTCTCTCATTGCTTTCCTCTGCTCATAAAATGCATCATCTTGAAGTAGCATTTGAGTTTAAGGAATCTGCTGTCCTATAAATGTTCTTTTCTTCACCTAAATCTACAGGCTATTGGTTGTGGATTTCGAATCCAAGAGTTGAGAAATATAATGAAATATGCATAGTAGCAAACTTGTTGAAGAAAATTAATTTTTTAAGTTCAATTAAAAAGTGGTTAAAGAAGGAGATAGGCAAGTTGTAACTGAAATTAAAGGAACAACTAAATGCAATGAAGCATATAAAATATATAAAATATGTTATAATAATCCTATATATAGGATGCTTGAGGAAAGGAATATGTGTAATATCAACTCCGAGATCGCATCCTTCATTGGCTGGAGTGAAGTTGGTTGGTACTCCCCTTCCATCCAATTGAAGTCGATTAATAATTTTAGCCAGAAACATTAGAATGTCTTCCCCACATGGAGTTGTTTCGGCTGCTGTGTCCACCTTAGTTTCGTTGCCAGTCTAATAATAACATGATCTGTACATTGGTAGATAAAGTTAAAAAAGAACGTAAGACAATTAAGTGAAGGGTACGTATGAACAGAGGAGATGGTATGTCCAGAAAGAGCTGCTGCATAATAGTGTCCTGCAGTAGGAAACCCCATGAGGTAGGTAGCAAGTCTTTGTTGAGGGCCTGAGTCACTCCATGCGTGTATGTGCTGCATTTTAATCACGATGGCTCTCTTGGCAAGGTGTATGGCCCTCTCTACTGCCGTCATTTTCTGGACGTTTAATGTGAGATAAAAAGTGAAGGTGGTCTTAAAAAGAGAAAGGATTACGTGAGCTTGGAAAATGAATACCTGCCTTGAAATACACACACGTCGTTGTTAATTTTGATGTTAATCTGCATACCATGAACAAATGTATTACAAATGAAATAAAATAACATCTTTCTGCGCGTACATCTCATTTCATTACCTACTTCAACGAGGGATTAGGCTTATCTTGACCCGAAAACAAAGTTATTTGAAAGTTGTACTATTGTGTTTTTATACTTACATCTCAGCTACCCATTGGCGCATAAAGGTAACCTTGATGTGGACGACTTTATGTTTCTGGCTATCTTTGTTTATTTTATATGCCTAACCCTTTCATTTAGGGAACCTACCTTATGGTGGGCGGTAGAGGCGGACACCTCGCGCGCATTTCGACTTAAGACGTCTATTGCTGCTCGTATCCTTTAAGTTGAACTTAGCTGAATACCATGTAACCAACCAACACAGAGAGACACTTTTGACACTTTTCTAGAACTCTTTTTATTCAGCAATCTCAAAACATATATTTCTAGCAAAATATAGGCATTGAATTCTTGGACCTAATACGATACCTTCCTAATTAATATGTACGTGGTGCAGAAGTAAAACTTACTGAAATCATCCCAAGCCAAATGTAAGATGCCGCTTAAGATTTCTAAACTTCTACCAGTACTATTTTATGGATAACAACGAAATGTGAATGAGATGGCTAACAATAGCCGAAGAACTACAATAATTTATTTACATGATCGTCGTCGGAATGAAGTAAGTTATTCTCGAGAACTTCACGTCAAGTGAATGACCTGAAAAAATATTTCGTCATGAGGACCAGGAAACGTAGGAAGCCCTGAAAGGTATTATAATGAGATTGTAACAGATCTACTAGGTTTTATGATGAACATGTCTAGTCATTAACATTGGAATCTTAGTATGTACACCTCGTGTTGAATGTTTTTGCAGGGTTACAGGATTGTATCTATTAAGTTTTGTAGTGGGTATGACAATCAAGTATCTCGTAGTAGAAAGCTTGCCAAATTAATTCATGGAATGGGTGAACTCCATCTGTGGTCTGGTGGCTAGCTTGCTAGCCTACAATTCGCTGAGTTTTTCCTTAGCCAAGATAATTCTCTATTCTCCTTACGTCTGGTAGTAGGAATATGTATGTGAATTTAATGTAATTTAAAAAGTAATTATAGCCCAAATTTTAACACAACTGTAAACAGTGAGCAATTGTTTCAAAGGCAAGTCGAGGTGGTCCAAGATTTGAAGGCCGTAAATAAAAGGAAGGAGCATACACACAAAAGAATTGGTGAACAATTGTTCCAAAGGCTCAAGATGTTCAAGGCGACATATAAGTGGAGAAGGTTGAACTCAGAGCCTTGTGATTAAAGATGGAAGTTCTGTGAAGTTTTCCCCCCACATAGTGCACCCCAGATTACAAAAAAGAGCAAAGCGGTCTTCTCGAGCTACCCCTCATATCTGCACGTGGGAGAAACACGTGTACGGTGTCATCTGAGCTCTTGTGCAATATGCGGTGAAATAATTCTTCGTTTCCTCGCGCACGTGCAGAAACGCCGCTGTCGTTTGTTTACACGTCAAAAGGTAATGCATTTGTTTGGTACTGGTGTAAACCAGGATGGCTAGTGCAGTGGAATTAGCATGACGTAGATGTGGCCCTGCTGACGTCAATTCCAGAACAGGGCTGCCTGGGAACAATGAGCTGTGAAACAATAGCAAGGCGGAGCTTTAGGCCCCTCCTCTCTCACATAGGTCACGCCCCTCTCAACAAACATACTTGGAAATTCAGATCGAGGAAATAACAAAATCAATAGACGCTGTGAATTATTTCTAGGCCGGAAATGTGAAAAAGAATCAAATTTCTTACATGTCCTTGGAAATAGCTACTTTGCATTTCAAATCTTGCGAGACCTATGATAAATTTTGACACATTTACCACAAGGTTCACACAAACAATGTCATTTCTTATATTTCCTTTTTGACATGCCATGCGTTTCCTGAAAAGATATCTTGTTAAATCTTTTAAAACCAGTTAATGAAAAGCCACTTAATATATTCCATGGACAACTAGTAACATGTTGTTTGATGTTTTGAACTTCCTGACATTGGCCAGCATCACTGTTTAGGTGAAATGAAAAATAAAATCGAAAAGGAAAGTTCTGATACTAGAATCAAATACTATTTCCGTAAGGATGGGAGAATGAAGGGTCAACAAAGGGAACTTGTGAGAGAAAGAGAGATATAGTGGGGGAGTGGAAGAAGAAAAATAGTTATGTTCATATATTGTAATTCAGTCCCCCCCCCCCCCCCCAATTGCTTAGTCCCCTTTTCCTCTCCTTTGTACCAGCTTCCGCTAAAATTAGTGTGTGCATGTTTTTTTAATATGATTTTCTGTGGTAAATTTTGTTTTATGCCTCAAGATCTGTGGCTGTCCTGCAGTATACTCTTTTATCTGCTAGGATGCTTCTGCTTGTTGTCAAGAGTAACACAAAGTAGTTTATTAGCAAATAAACTTGTCTGGTAGGTAAATACTGATAATATAATTAATTAGTTACATTTGTTTTAGTACGTGAGGGTTGCCAAGCTGCGTGAAAAGCTATAATTCTGTGAAAATCAGCACGTTGTTTGAAAAGATGCAATCTAATAACTGTAACCTTGAAGCTCCAGGAAATTAATGGAGCTGATAAAGAAAACAATAAGTTTGAAGTTGTAGTTTTTCAACGAAGAAACGTTCAAGCTCAGTAGATGGATGTCACGAAGCTGATATTGTTATAAATAGATCTGTAAATTATTCATTTATTATTATCGTCTTCCTTTGTAAAAAGTAACACACAAAAGAACATGTAAATGATGAATGGTAATTTTTTTTTTACAAATGTTTCTGTCTGCACGAACAAATAAGCAAGTAATTCCGCTACTACCTTTATCTGAAAATACAAGACGTCATATGATTAAACATAGGTAAGATTTATGTTCGGTGTAAGATGCATTGGCAAAGGTCAAAAGGGCGAAGAACTTCTCTATGGTATGCCCCCTTCATCTTCTTCTACAAGATTTAGTGATTATTCAGAATTTTTAGAAAGACTTTTAATGGCGTTTCTAGGGGTTCAGTGATGTTAGCTGTAAGGCAAGTAATAGAAGGAAGGCAACTGCAGCTAATTGTTCATGGAAGCCTGGCAGCGTCATCGGCATAATCGCATCTTAGTGTGTTGGCTTCGATATCTGCTGACGGTGTCTTGGATTTTATGTGCCACCAAACCACCATATTCGTTGTAGCACTAATAAAGAATAAAAACCAAAGAGTACTTCAAAAATTTGTGGACTGATCAAACAAAATATGATGAAAAGGATAAAGAAGTTAATACCAATCCGGACCTAATAGATTACGAAGAACTTGAAATGACCCCGAAAAGACTAATAAAATAGATAAGCAACAGGTAGTGATGGAATAAATAATGAATGATTAAAATATGCCAAATAAATTTTGGCTCAGAAAAACTATATCTGAAGAATGGAATATACCAACAGTTAAACCAATATTTAAAAAAGGCGATAGAACAAAATGTAAAAACTATCGAGGCATATGTTTACTGAATACCACGTATAAAATATATACAAAAGTAATAACGGAACGACTAAAGCCAATATTAGAAGTAATAGTATTAGAAGAACAAAGTGGCTTTAGAAAAGGAAGGTCTTGCATAGACAATATATTTATACTACAGTAAGTGATAGAAAAACACAGAGAATTCAACAGAGAAATGCATCTTTTATTGATAGATTATATTAAGGCTTTTGATAAGATTAAGAGAAAAATACTATGGAAAAATTATGAAAAAAGAGGTATTATATCTATAAGAACAGGAAGATACAAATACATGGAGCACAACACTACAAAATAGAGAAAATAAATCTAGGCTTAAGACAAGGATGCAGTATGTATCCGCTACTTTTTAACATTTACATGGACGAAATTATGAGGCAATGGATTAGTAGGATAGGAATATATACCACAAATCTTAACGCAAAGAACTTTGTAATACCCTTTACTCACTCAAAAAAAAAAAAAAAAAAAAAAAAAAAAATCTTCAGAAGGCAATACACGAGCTAAACAAAATTTTAAAGGAGTTTAATATGACTATATCTCCAAATAAAAGTAAAGTGATGGCTTTTAAGGGTAAAGAGTATTAGATCCAAAATTGTATAAGAAAATAATAATATAGAACAGGTAGACGAGTTCAAATACTTGGGTTATTACGTGTCATATAAGAAAGAAACAGACATAATTAAAAGGTCAGAAACATTCAACTATATGAATGGAACAATAAAAAGAAGTCTAAAAAATAAAGCAAGTAAGGATACCATTCTAAAATTTTACAAAGTAATGCTAGTACCCAAAATACTACATGGCAGCGAAGTATGGACCATAACTGAAAAAGATAAAAGAAAACGTCAGGCAAATGAAATTAAATTTCTTAGAAGCATTGCGGGATGTAGAAAAATCGACCACAAATGAAATGAAGATATACGCGAAGGGTTAGAGATATTCGACCTGAATGACAGAGTACAAAAATATAGACGTAAATGGGTAACCCATGTACAAAATATGGAGAGAGAAAGATTACCTCTCTATTTTATAGACCAGTGGGAAGGAGGAACATTGGAAGACCAAGAAAACGGTGGAACCAATAAAATAAATTATGTAGACTGCAATAGGCAGTAATGCCTAAAGCATGAAGGAAGATGATAAAGAATAAAATCGAGGTAAGAAAACGCATAAAGTATAAAGGATCCCGGGTTCGATTCCCGGCGGTGGGGGTGGGGATTTTTCTATGATCAAGATAATTCCTCATCTTGCCTGAGTCTGTAAGTATGAATGAGAGTGCGAATGTGTGCGTGATCTAATGATTAAAACCCAATGAATAGGAGTTAATACCTTCGATAATTTCCAAAGGAGAACGGCCGCTGATATGAGCGTTGCAGTTAAAGCCGGGGTATAAATGGAAAAAAATGTATAAGGATCCCAACTGTCGTTCCCTAGGTGACCGAGGTGTAAAGTATGTGATGAGGACTCTCAAGTTTACAAGATACTTTGTGGAAGTATCATGTAATGGAATATATGGAACTGATATGCAATTGATCATATATTAGAGAAATTGTAATGTATGGGCTATACGCAAAAGATAGGAGAAGGTGGCTGAGAGAACTATCAAAACAAGACGTGGATAAAGTCGATTTACCACGAAAGTAATCGACAAGCTACAGGCATGTTATAGCTTACAGTAAGGAGACATACCCATTACATTGATGCTATGAGAAATGTTGTCAGTTACACTGTTTCATAAATCATCAAATGAAGAAAAGCTTCTAAAGAAGTTGCGTGCGAAGGGGCTTGCTCATGGTTATCATGCAAAAATCGTTTTTGACGTAGATTAGATTAGATTGATTTGCGTTCAGTAGGTTCACTTGTAGCCAGAAAAGGCTGTCAACATTGAACATGTCCAGAGGTATAAAATTTAATAGCATATATATGTACAAAAGTTAACATAAGACACATATTATAGTACACAGGCAATATGAACAACAATATGGAAAACAAAGCAGGGATAATTATATATGATACAAAATGAAACACTTTTTAAACCAGCTTTCACTTGGCTTATGCCAGTACGTCTCAACCTTTTTGCAATGGATACCATTCACTGTTATTTATTAAATACATATACATTAAAAATAAACTTTCAACTTGCATCAAATATTTATTAGTAATGATTTGTCATTGGAATAGTTAGATACTACTTAAAGAGCTACAGAAGTATTATCAGGATAATTTGTCATTCAGATAATCTTGTACAGAATAAAAAGATTTTGAGCAAAGGTACTGTCTAACAGCTTTTTTAAAAGCACCGAAATTATCAACTTTTTCTTTAAGAACATTAGGAAGTGCGACAATCTAGTCTGATTGTAAGGAACTGACAAAACGCCAATGAGCAGGTGCACACTCAGAACCAAAATGAAATTTTAAACAATTGCATATAGGAAGGAGGACTTAACAGGGACAGTGTGTCACCAGATGACAAAACGCTGTTATAATATTCAGGGGTGGTGTTTTTGTAAGCAGACGTTTGCGCTGAATGAAATGAGACTGAAACTAGGAATCAACACAGAGAAAGCTTTTCATCATATTGATCATCAACTACAAAAGAACCTAGGATTAAAAAAAAGGTAGAAGTAATTTATAGAAACAGTTTTATGAGGATGGTAATCCTGGAATGCGTTAAGGCAGGCCTACAGAACATCAAATTGTTTAAAATGCGTTTTTCTTAATAGCTATATGAAGATCGTGTGTGTGTGTGTGTGTGTGTGTGTGTGTGTGTGTGTGTGTGTGTGTGTGGGAGGGGGGGGCATTTTTGTCAGAAACTATTCATAATAGAGATATGAACTTTGTGCACTTTTTTCACATATAATAGTGTTCTGGGAACACACTTTTGGAAGTTCAATACGTCTTATGAAGCAGTTGTGCAATCTGAAAACTTGCCTTAAATTGTTTTAAACAGCTAAAAAGCAACATCTTTTCAGTTTAATAAATGGTGTTTAGACTGAACCAAAGGGTATATTAGAATAAATTTGCTTCACGGAGCGATTAAACGTGTTCTCAAGTTTGAATTTTTGCAGAAGTGTGTTGCAAAAACTTTCCAAGGAAAAGGTAGGCATTTAAATTCTGTAGCTTTTAGAAAATATATTTATTTTGTGTGTATATATATGTAGGTATATAATGTGTGCAATGTATGTAATGCATTACGCGTATATGTATTAAATGATGTAAAGTTATGACCATTCAATGGAAACCAGAATAATTGTAATTTCTTTATGATTGTGTGGTAAAATTTCAAACAATTACCACTGTCCAGTTTTGTTTAAGTGTAAGTTTTAAGTAATGTGAAATTGGTGCTCAACGTACTCTGTTCCCTTTACTTCCTGAACTTTTTTTTGGTAGCTTTGGTTTTGAAAAATTAAACTCACTCACATTATCACTTCTATTTGAAAGGTATCTAGTATAATTCTGGGCAAAGAAACATTTTCCCGCCCCACCTGGCAATCGAACCCGCTATGGCTGTGTTGAGAAAGCAAATTACTGACCACTTAGCTACCGAATGGTCGGACCAGTTTCTATTATTAGTGAAATCAAGTGGAAGAAAAAAGAGTAATCATATAAGATACTTAGACGCGCTCCCTAAGGCGACCGGGTTCGATTCCAGGGGACCGTAAATGGTGGTGGGCAAAGTGGCGTCTGGGTGGGGTTTTCCGCCATTAATTCCACCAATTGCTCCATAATCGCCTATAATCCATTTCATCATTATTCCATATCATTCCTTTCATTCTGTTGGGCTGGTCACCTATCCTGGATACACTCTATGATCCACAGTTTATTTGTTCCTCGACAGATATCTGATCCCCAGGTGCCGACTTGTAAGCCCTGAAAGAACCACAATGCTTTATAGATACGCGCTACATGTCATTCTGGGAAAATTTAGGTGTAACAATGAATACTCTGCAAAGAGATAAATGCTACAGAAATATTATATAGGTCTAAATTGCATAATCAGTGAGCTCATAGGTTCATTTTTTGTATTAAGAGTTTGTTTCCTGTAGATAGTTCATTTTGAATGAAGAGGACTTTTGAGATTGTTCACAGAAAATTATACTTGTAAATATCTTTAATACGTGTACTGTAATCAAAGTTCACACAGCTCATTTTGAAAGGGGAAAAAGCTAAAAAGAAGGGGCGAAGAAGAAAAGAAGTAACGTTTCTACGAAAATAATAGTGAGGGGGAGTTCTTTAAAATACTTACCTAAAGAGTGCCCTAGTGAAATATTAAATTCGATATTTATTTGACTCTTCGTTTTTAATCTATGCTGCACTTATCCTACCTTTGGATCCAGCGAACCCAAAGCCTGCGTTAACATTTTTGACTAGAATATTTCATCTATCTGTGCTGTAGTTGTAAGTACAAGACAATATATTGCACACAGAACATAAAAGATAGTGTGATAAGAACGTAGCAGAAAAGAAAGAAAAAGGATAGGCGTAAAAGTGATAGGGGAAAACATGTATAAAGGAAGGCTGAGCAAGCAAGAATGAAAAACAAAAGTGGTATAGGATACAATGTGCAAGACGGTTGAGAAAATGTGTAGTGAAGAAAACTATATTGGGGGGGGGGGGGTGGGGAAAGAAAGGTTTACAATACAACAAAATTTGGATTTGCTAACATTTCATTGGGTCTACTAGCGTACAGACCACATAAAAAAAGGTACTGTGATATACTCATCCTAACCTTAAAATTGATGCCTGGGTCTAGACTGATTTTGGAAAGTTTATGGTTGGTTTGCCACAAAATGAGAGAAAGCATAGCATTGTGTTGACAACAGCCGTTATTACGAAGGTGCGATGTGTGACAGTATGTCTATTGAATCCTCGAACCCATTTCAACAAAATTTGGACACGCCGTAATTTCCTTCGCACTCCCTCCTGTTCGGACCAGAACACCTGTCTCTGACATTTCCCACGCCGCCACCTGTTGTTTTATTAATACTGTTGGTGTGCCTGCAGCGTCATGCAATTCCACTACTTAATGTACTCACATGATCGTACATGAGATAAGCTGGGCACCAGGTTTCCCCTAAACTTGATGTGGTGGAATTGGTGACCATATGGCTGCGTTACGTAATGACATAGGGGTTATAGGTGTAACAATTACTGTGTAGGACGTTATTTTAATTTGTCTGTAAGCTAGCGTGTAATATTTTTCGGCTGCTAAAACACAAACATACATAGAATTTTATCCAGTTAACACCAAAATATTCAATATTCCAAAAAAGGGAGGTGAACTGTTTGACATAAAATTGACATACCTGCTGAATCTAATTTTTGGATGTTGGTAATCATCTATTTACTCTTTAACCCTGAATACAGTGCAATATCTGCTATGTTTACGATGAATGACCAAACTATCCCAAATATTAATGTTTTATTATTCAAGCCATTTTAGTGAACCAGGTTAAAAAATGTAAAAGACAGTGATACTCAAAGGTATGATAGTATTGCCCAAATGTATTCTGTGCTTAAGATTACTCTGAAAGAAAAGTGCGCACGAACACAAACAGACTCTGCATTTCTGTTACTTTGAGAATACCAATTAAATTCCAAAATGCTGAAAAGGAGGGTTCGTTCTTCTTTGCACATTATACCTCAAGCTCTTTCTACAGTGTCATTCAAAGTTTGCAAAACTTTTAAGTTGCTTTATTTTTATAACTAGTAAGGCTTTCAACCATAGAGAAAAGAAGTGTTTGGTGGCGACCCATTCTGCTGCAATTCATCTCGTGGTCCAATCTGTTGTGCAACAACTCTGGTTGCATAAAATAGAATACTTCTCATAAAGTCCTTTCGGAGTTCGAAGCATTAATAGTGAAATAATAATGGCAGTTTAAAGTAAACTTATTCCTATTGGTCATTACACAATTTCTCATACGTTTATCGCGTGTTTGACGTATGCCTACAACCTTTGTGGTGTGGCAGACATCAATCTAGTTCTTGCTGACATTCTAAGGATTGCACTCGTAATCCTTTTCGTAGGGTTCAGGTGGCTTAGAGGCCACGTTTCACATAAGCTTTGATTTAACCCTATGAGACCGGGAAGGGCGAGAAAGGCATTTCAAGTAGCACTACCAATTCCTCGACCTGCAAGACTGCCCTCTAACGACTAAATCTACTGGCGTGCCTCCTATTCTGAAGAGATTCTCTACTTGGGTTAGTCTACTACAATTATTGTGCTACCAATGCTTCACAGAGGGCTAAGGAATTTATGAATAATCTGTGTAGAACTCGGACACGTCTGTCATTAGTAAACCACACTAATAAGCATTTCGACCTCCGTGTTTGTTTATAATATTGCGCTATTCCTCACTCAGGGCAGAGCTTGCCCGCCTCGGTAGCGTAGATGGCAGCGTGTCCGCCTCACGTTCAAGAGGTTCTGAGTTCGAATCTCGGTTAGGGTGAGTTACCTGGGTAAGGTTTTTTCCTGGGTTTTCCCTTCCTGATAGACTCATTTGAGCATCATTTCACCCATTTCATTCATCGTCCGATGTGACTTAACGTTGGAGGACGTAAATTACAACAAAAAAGGGCAGAGCTTAGCTAAATTTGCCTTCCCTGCAATAACCCAAAAGTACATATGTTAATTTTTCTTTCACACTAGCCGTGTATAGTACACGGTTTGGATAGGTAGAGTCAGACTGAAAAAGTCAAAGCCATAGCCAAAACTTTTCAGTGTAACTCTACCTATCTAGTAGTTATATCTTTTTTAACTTTGGCGTTAACCAGTCGGTCATATTGGGCGATTTAACTGTTAATGACATGGTTGGAACTATGCTCAGATTAACTCGGTGCCCATAGAGCTTAGTTACTTGACAGTCATCTTTACAGGATAGGAGAAAGTCTTATCCAGGTAACTGACCTTAACCAAGATTAGAACTCGGGATCTCGTATAAGCTAGACGTGTTACCTCCACACCACGGAGGTAGACTTATATGTTACTGTCAAGCGCACATTAATTCTTTTTGCGTAAGGACACCTGAACCCAGTTGTTTACATTTTATAGAACTGGCAGTATTCAGAAATGCTTTCACCTAAAATTCGAGGATTACCCAAGGCTCTTGCGTAAGAAGGGATTTTATACCAGGAATTTTCGTTGAACCTACTCACAGCGTTTCCTATGCTTTCTGACGTCAAAATAAGCATCCATTGTCTTCCGTGCCTTACTACGAATCTGCAATGCTCATTTTTCCTGCAACTTCTGTCCCTGCTCAGAGTATTGTGGGAAGACTAGGGGGATCTCAGCATTATGATAGGAATATAAATGATCCAAAATGGGCCTTCAATATGTCGGCGCTCAAAGAACGGAAGAAATAATTTTGCAGACGTTCACATGAGACATTCTGTTTTCTTTTTGGCATAGCTAGGTATATAGTAATATGTCAGTCAATGCTGGAAATCCGAGTTTTACTTTAAAACTAGTAGTTTCACATTCAAAACACAGAAGTTTCATTGTGTATTTTAAATTTGAATTCTTGAGATTACTATTTGCGGAGTGTTAATTAAATTGCAACAAGGTTTGTTTAGAAAGATGTTTCTAAAATGTTTCTAAAATGTCTAGAAGTAACAGATTTATCGTTCAGTCATATCTGATATAGTTGTGACTTTATCTACCTCTAACCTCTGATGGGGAGAGGAAGTATATATCTATGAAATTGAACCCAAAAGTTCGATATCGTGATTTCAACGGTAATACACATTTTAAGATTGTTTGAAACCTGCTCAAAACATCTTTTAGGAAACTGTGTGAGTGTGTGCGAGAGAGGGAGAATTTTTACACGAAAACTTCAACATTATATTCCTATATTGCACTTCACTTTGACAACTTTTAAGCATGCAAGCGAAGAGTTTGAGGGAATTGCTCTCTGCAATGAACCTTTTACCCGTAAAGTGTTTTGTGTCATGAATAAAGTGTAAAACTCTGAAAAAATTACCATTAACATATCTAACTTAAATTTTCGGTAAACCACCTTGACTTATATAATTAATACAAGTAATTATGAACAGAAGCATAATTGTATAAAATCTGATCGTAATAAGATGTGTAACATATAATCAATGCTGTCATAGTATAATTGCTATATGCTTCGGTTTTCCAAGCTGATTTTTAACGGCTGAAATCTGCATAGAATGTGAATGAAATGATTGGTGTTCAAAGAGCCAGCTTCCCCGAGCTCAGAGTTAGCCAAGATTTTATTTACAAAGGAAAATCCTGGATAAACATCCATATGATTCCTCACGTAATGATTCCTCTTCATGTGCCATTCGTATTTTACGTTTGAAAATTTCATACTTCCCTCATTCTCTCTCTTAGCATAGCTGTTCACTAAAACTTATGTAACAGTTGTGTTGTTTGTGTGTTTTGTAGTTAACCAAATCATTCTCGATTATATTAGATATTATTAGATAAAATACGGTAACTTTACCTACTGTTGAAAAGCTTTTAAAATGGATTTCGGATTATAAAAATAATGACATTTAATCGTTTATTTACACCTAAACCAATTAACATTCCATTAAAATGTAAAACTAATCCATAACTCGAGAGAATGCTGTTCTGGCTGTGTTATAGCATTGCTAAACGTCCATTAGTTTATTTTTGAGTTACCGCAGAGTTAACGTTTGATTTGATCTATTTTCTCTAAGTAATTTATTACTCTACTGTAAACTAAATCTGATGCATCTTTATAAGAAATAGTGTATGTGTGGGGCTTTAACATTTTAACGTTTTCTCGGTCACTCTCTCCTTAACACTTGCAGTAAGTAGGTAATGCATTTAAAGTACTCGAGCCCTGCTATAAATGTTGAGGTACCTCCATAACAAAGGAAATGTGAGAGAATGCAAGCAGGTGGTTCAGTGTATACTGAAGTTATTTCGCTTTGCACCTGTGATGTTAATACGGGCGCATTTTCTTTATTTCCCACGGGATACCAGGAGATCCTCGACAGTGACGTTTGCTGATGAATTGTTAAGCGAGCACTTTTTCCGCTGTCTGGTCGCACGTGTTGTTACATTCGGACGCGTTTGCAAACTATAATTAATTTTCTCTAAATGACCACCAAGCGACACACGACTATACAAGTCCTTCAAAGACCAGCGACCGTAAGCAACAAAATTTTCTTGCTGCAGCATATGCAGTAGTGCAGGATAACAGAAGCAAGAATTTCCTGTTTCCTATTTCGAACGTTATAGAGCAAAGAAAATACAAGGAACCACGTCTGATTAAATGCACTTTTTTCTCCAACCAGTTAGCTTTCATTGTCAGAGTGAGTCTTTGGGCGAGATATTGAAATATACTTTTATTACGAGTTAAATGCTCACTTTTTACAGGATTTTTGACCTTCAAAGGTCAGTGTAGCAGAATATATGTCGGAGAAAAGCAGAATAAGAAGAGGCGTACGACAGGAATAGCCTTTATTATTGTTATCTGATCAACTCAGCCTGGATAATTGCGGCGTAAATCTTTCCAGAACAAGAAAATAAGGACAATAGGAAGAAAAATGTAATACATACCATTTGTTACTAATATTTTCTACTAACAATAGCAAAATCAATCCTAAGTATATCCACCAACTGTGTCCTCACTCATATCGGATGAAAATGAATGCACCTGAAGTAGGAATTTATCGTCAACAAGTCAAAAGAGGATAACAGCAAACTAACGTTTTAATGGAAAAATTAAGGAAGAGATTAGTGAGGTACTTTGTGTGGAGTGTGGCATTATATAGTGCGACGAAGTGAGGAAACACAACTGAGTGCATTTGAAATGTGGCTGGATATGAAGGGGAATGGAACGTAATATACAGACAAAATAAGAAATGAAACCGTTTATGAAAGAGTGAGAAATAAAAGAACACTACTGACACTAAGAAGGAAAAAGGAAAAGAAGGAATGGTAAATGAGAATAAGTTTCGGGATAGAATTCTCCATCACATAGTACAGAATATTGAGATAAGTGTTTCATATGCCGAGATGAAAAGGAAAGCTATTAACAAGAAGTGGGCTTGGTTGATCGTGTACAAAAATATGAATACACACAGCGAGAGCTAGCGATAGAGATGACTTGATCGAAGTAAATGCCATGAGAGCTTCTATCTTCCTATTGTGTGGGATTCAAGAGGACGAAACTGAAACTTGAGAACCTCACCTATCGACACCTTTGGGTTTTCAGTTGTAGTTACTGTTAGTTGGCCCTAGCAAGAGATGGAACAACTTGATATGACATTAAACTCTGTTCCATTAATACAAGTTGCGGAAGAGGGCGCACCTGCTGGAGGCTCTTCGCTAATTATGAAGTTTAAACATACATACTGCTCCCCGTGTCATTAGTGCGTAGGGGTGAACTGGCAGTGCAGGTGCACTGAGCAATTTCTCTGTCACGCCTCCGTGAGATACACATCAGAACTCATGGTTCCTCTCCTATACCTATAGGGTTTTCTTTTTTTTTTTTCCTTCTTTTTTGATGGTCATATGTGGTTTTATATTCTTCATATAGTATTGCAATGTTTATATTGAAATTATTCTCCCTTCGGACATTTCATTGTGCAACATATCTAATTTAACTTATTGAGTCGTACTTGTTTTAGCAATAAAGATTCATATATAAGATTAAGGGTTGTATCCATAGAGCAATGCTTAGATCCATCACGTGTGTGTGTGTGTGTGTGTGTGTGTGTGTGTGTGTGTGTGTGTGTGTGTGTGTGTGTGTGTGTGTATGAAGATTTATTTTGAAGAATGACATTACTATTGCTCCTCAAATGCTAGATTTCAACACGATACGACGTACACGTCTGTGGTTCTCAGATTCATTTTTTCAATAGACGGTATTGTGTGTTAAATTTTTCACTTTCTCTTTGAGAAAGTAGAGAAAAATGTTTTGTTGACTATTTGCATCAGTTACATTATTTCCTATTTAAATACATTATTGGAATGATATGCTTTTATGGTGTTTCCATTGCCTGCCGCTGTAATGTAGGTGGTAGTTTGTCTCTCACGTTGTAGAGGTGCCGAGTTCGAAACTAGGTCAGGGTGAGTTATCTAGATACGTTTTATTCCGGCGTTTTCCCTTATCCTGAAAGATAAATGTCGGATAACTCTAAGGGGACACTGGGCTCATTTAAGCATCATGTTGTTAATTTGATTCATCGTCCGATATGACTTAAAGTTGGAGGGCGTTAATTAAAAAACAAAGAAATATTAAGCAGTAAATTTTAGTCATGTATATTTAACAGAATATAGTCGTGTTATTTACTCAAAAATAATTCACCTGCCGTTTCAAGAACTTGTAGAAAACGCAAGCTATTATAATTTACCATAAGCCAGCCACGACGCATTTACCCCACCATAGTTCTTTCTGCCAGCACTTGGTAACATTCCTCTGTTCTGTTGACATCAATACCCATTCAATAGCCATTTTAAAATCTTAGCTTAAAATGATCAATGGGAGGGGAGAAAGATATAAAGATACTCTAACGGAGCGTTCTTAGAACGTTTTCGCTACAGTATCTGTCTCTTTCTTTGTCCATTCCCATATGCTTCCAACAGGATCGATGTAGTTTCAAACATATTATAGTAGCATATGTTTAATCTGCTCTGTCCGTTTCAAGTAACAGGTTATATATCCGGATCCCAAACCAATGATCCTGAAATTGCTTCCACTTTTTTTTTCTCAATCTCCGTATGTATCTACTATCTGCCAATTAATTTATAAAATAACACCGCGGTAGTCCACCAGATATTTATTATCAAACGTGTATGTCAATGCCATGGAATGCTTTTGTTTGTTTCCTTCTATCTTCGCTTCCTAATCTGTCTCGTAGTGTTAATCCATAGACATAAAATCCGGGTTTTCCTTATTTTACCTTGATCTTTGTGGTTTCCGAAATTGACTACCATCTAGAAATGTCATCTGAGATAAAACATTAAGTAATGCCTCTTTTATTTCTTGTCGGTATTTCTAAATAAATATCTTCCAATTTGCCCATTTATCTTGTAATTGAGGTAGATAATTTTCGATATCTTTATTGTGTGTTGAGTTCGTCTGATCTACTGTGGAATCATTTATCGCTACTTAAACTCTTCTTCCATATTCTTCTTCCTATTTCATAGCTTTTTGGTCTTATCGGATACTTTCAATTAAGGTTTCTAAATATTAGATTTAATTTTGTAAGCTTTGACTTGTAGCACATCTTCTGCACTTGCAAGAAAGACTTAATTCATCTCCAAATAATATTGTCTTATATTCGTAGTTTCCAAAACATATGTTTTGGCATTCTGAAACTCACTTCGCTCCTTATAATGAGAGATAAATCATGTCATATTTTGTCATATGTTACATATGATGCGGTCTTCTACTGTACTATTATATTATTGTATAATATAAATACATTAATTTCTTATCCATTAAATATACTTTTTTTTCGTTCTGTGGCGTTTCAGAACTTTGCGTTTAAGTATTTAAGGATATTTTCATATATAGAGCCAACTACAACCGACTGCCGTGTGTGCAGTTTGAAGCAAGAAACTGAAGTAGAGTGTTTCTTAAGATGGGGTTTACACAAGTTAGAGACTGTAGTTGGTGATATTCCCTCTTCACTTTTAACTAACGCTGAAATGTCAGAAAAACAATATTGGGTTCTTCTGGCACTGAGTTTCTCTAATTCCCATTCCAGGTAGTTATTACCTAAATGCCAGACGGTCTGTCATATTTTAAGAAAGAAAATCAATATAAAAATTAACTATATTTACAGACCACATTTTCTGTATAAAATAAACCAGCTAAACCGTCTTCTATTTCACATAGTTCAAAATCCTCAATGGCTGTTTACAGACGTTGGATTAAATTACATTTGTTAATACCATTCGCCAGGTTTTATAAGCGGTAGTCACTGCGTGTTAACGGAGCAACAGGCCTCTTGACTGATTCAATTTAGGCTATCATTTCGTCTTTTCAAATGCTAATTTTTCAATCGGAACCGTCTGCATGTCAGCTTGCTTTGTAAACAGGACCCTGGAAGTAGATCAGATGTGCGTTCTTTTCAAGTTGTATCTTCGATGTTGCAGTTGACGATTGGCGCCACTAGAAATTCTATCGAGAGTGGTATAAATATTACAAAATGTTATCTCGGTGCTGAAGTCCTACAAATCAGAATAGGTAGATAAGACTAAAGACTTTAAAAATAAATGTTTGATATGTGACTAAATGATTCACAAGACTAGAGCATACTGAACTTTAGAAAACTTTCAACGAAAATTAAATGCTTTTAACGTATATACCTTTACATGAATTCCAAGTAACAAGTTGTTACATTAATTTATATAAGATAATTATTGCAGCAGAATCTTCTGCAGTTATTGAAAGCAAATTATATGAATGTAACCCGATTCAAAATCTTCAAAAATATTTTAAAATAAAAAATATAAATGAGAATAAAATTCCAAAAATAAAGAATAATTTATGCATATTTTCTTTATTTTATGGACCCAAGTACTTAGATGCAGTTTATAAATCCTTATTGGAAAACGTATTTCCTAATCATTCATTCATAACCGTCTGAGTTTTAGCAGCATATGTTCCTGTAAACTCTTAAAAGTTTAAAAATAATGGCTTGGAAGCAAGCTTATATAATCTTCTAAAAGTGGCTAAGAGTGCTACGAGGGCTGCTCAATAAATAATGATCACATTTTTTTTTTTTTTTTTTTTTTTTACAACGTACCTTTACTCATCCGCGTAATTTTGATGGTCGTCCTCAAAATAATCTCCCCTGATTGCGATGCACTTGTTTCATCGTTTCTGCCAGTCTTCAAACACATGGTGGAAACCATTTTTTGAGAGATTCTTCAAAATCGCCTCCGCAGCCTTCACCACTGCTTCTGCTGATGGATAATACCTCCCACGAAGGCGTTTCTTCAAGTTAAGGAATAGAAAAATCTCACATGGGGCTAAATCCGGACTATAGGGAGGGTGAGGGATGCACTTCACGTTGATTTTTGCAAGATATTCAGCAACAACATTGACAATATGCGGCCGAGCAATATCGTGGTGCAGCATCCAGCCTGCCATACGAAAATGTGGTCTTTTGCACCTAATATGGACCTGCAACGTTTTCAGGACATCCCTGTAGTATTGTCCAGTTATTGATGTGTGTGCAGGTACAATAGGCTGATAAACCATTCCATGAATATCAAAGAATGAGATGACCATAACCTTCCCAGTAGAAGCAACCACTTTTGCTTTTGGGGGGGGGGGGGTGGTGATGAAGGAAATTTCCATACTGAGTTTTGCTGTTAGCCCTGAGGATCAAAATGATGTAGCCAAGTTTCATCAGCAGCGATTACGTTTGAAACAAACACCGGATCTTCTTCTAACATCAACTTTAACTGAATGTGCATGCGAATGTCCTTTTGTTCGGGAATCAACAGTCTTGGAACCCATCGCGCACAAACACGTTTCATGTGTAATGTTTCTGTTACCAACGTGTGGGTGGCACCCAATGAAATGTTCAGTATTTCAGAAAGTGTTCTTAAGGTAATTCGTCGATCCTCTCGCACAATGGCAACAGCAGTGCTATTTTTTTTTTCCATAAGAGCGGTAAATTGAGCACCGGATCCACCTTCCTTTGAAATTGATTATGTAGACCTCTTCAAACATTTTAAACCACCTTCGAGCTGTGCTGTAGGGAAGAAAATACTCTCCATAGGCCACCTGTAACATTGTACAGGCCTCAACTGAAGATTTGTTGAGACGAAAGCAAGAATTTCAAAGCCGCATATTGTTCCTCTTGTGTTACCTCCATTGCAGGGTAGACGATACTGAACGATACTTACCTGGTTCTCACGGGCAGGAACCAGAAGTACCAACAATGAAACTACTACGGCGTGTTTGTTTCACTTTAAGCTAACAGAATATAATAAGGTTGAATTTTAATGCGAAAAATTATGACCGTAAGAAACTATGATCATTCTTTATTGAACAGCCCTCGTATAAGGTTTCACTAAACACAGTATTCACATTTGCTGCAATGGAGTGTTTATTAGTAGACTTTTCGAAATGATGACAATTTCCTCTTTGTTTTTATGTCTAGTCTTAATCTCCATTAATTTTGAAACATTCTGCATTCTAAATTTTTACGGATTATTAATACTTACGAGTATACTAGCAATCTTATTTAGATTTTTAATTATTTAACCTCTTCAATTATCCTTTGAGAATGTACTGTCTTTATTTCTGTTTTCATTTTTTCATCAAAATAAATGGTTATAAATGTATGCAGGAATAACCTGACGGCTGAAATTCGTTCACTATTAAGTGCATCTGTTGGCTATACAGTTTTACAGCTTTGGTGCCTTCAGCTACGTGGTAAACCTCCATAGCGACAAAGGTCTGCCAAAACTTGTTTTAATGATCATTATTTCATGTCACTGTTACGCTTCGCAGATTTCAGACGTTTAATTGTTGGTTGCTGGTTTATTATCAGTTCTACTTGGTCGTTTTTTACCTCTGTCTGTCTAACCGTCCAGCCATATTAATAAAGCCTAAAGAATAACAACAACTTAAAGCTAAATAGGTATACAGAGATCACTACATTATCATGGAAAAAAATAAACTAGAAAACAACGTAACTCAGATTTGCTTGGAGCTATCGTAAATTAGAAAATAAAGAATTAGCATTAAAAATGACATGGAGTCAATATGCATGCCCTACACTGCTAAACATCAATATCGCTCAGTATAAAGTAGACAAATGTTTTTCAGATAATCTTGGTACCAATATCCGCCATTTGAGCTACGATATGCACCAAATGTTCAATTTTATACTTGGATTGATTCATTGGTAAATTATAGGGAAAGAAACAAGTTAGGTTTTATGAATACATTGCCTATTGACTCGGATTGTTATTCCTTTGTATAGTTTATCTTAGACGTTTGTCATGCCCTTTAGACTGCAATAAAACGCAGAATATAATGCGAAACAAATGCTGATTTTCGCTGATAGTGTTAGTGGATGTTGAGCAGTTTTCGTAAAAATGAATGAAAAGTTCACGACCTTAAAGAAAAAGTCTATTTGACGTTTTTATTTCAAGCCGCTTAATGTTTCGTTTTATCCTAAGGCTTGAAGTATCCCACAGTCTGTAAGGAAGAATTCATTAACTTGTTTTTCAGATTTTAATATTCAGTAATAACTCACTGCCTCTGAGACTAAATATTATATTTTTGAACGTTTAAAATAATGTCATAATTTGTAGGTGTTTGTTATTGCTGACTGACTTCTTAGCAAACTTATTGAAATATATTTAAGATATTAAATTCTCATGATGAGAAAACTACTTGAAATATATTTTGGACACTACATGTAAATGCGTTTATCAGTAGCTATGTATTCTAACGCTAGTAACGCTATATTACTTTAGTCACATAGGTTTAATTGAAGGCTATCAATTTATATAATGTTTCAGAGTTATAGTTCTGATGCTAGAGATAAATTTACTCCTCAAAAGCACGCCTAACGTACTATCACGGTTTCCCCACCAAATGAGTATTGGAGATTATCATTTTGAGTATTTAACATCATCTTTATTTATTCATCTTAAGTCTGTTTTGTATAGGTTTTAATAAATAATTTTAATTTTTCTATCTTTACCCACTGATGTTATATATTGTTAGATTTGGATTGCAAAACTCTTTAAAAATGTATATTACCCTTAGCAAAAACTGTACACTAAGCAGCTTTAAAAAGAAAGGCTATCTTTAAATGATAGAAGTAGATCATGCTAAATAACTTAGTGTTTAATGTGCACTTAAGAGTAGAAAAAATGAATACCAGTAGGGGATCAGAGAAACCAAGTAGAGCTGCGAAGGTTATAAATCCATGAGAAGCTTTATAGGAGAACCAAATGCTTATACTTACGTCTAATACACTAAACCAGTATTGGCAAACTGCCCTTAGTTCCGGACACACAAGCTCACCAACTGTTGAGTGGATATTTTTAGTTCACCCCGACCACCCTTACAACCAAAATTAGATTTTCTGCTCTCAGTATTGCTACGCAAATGAAGTAGTAGCAAATGGAGCTTTCTTGCTAGCAGCATTTTAATATTTTGCAGTTTAAGAAATTGGAATGAATTTTTATTTGTGGATGCTCTTTAACTGGTACGGTTCTATGCGTTCCATGCTATATTGGTCATGAAAGAGCACTTCCTATTGTTCAAATACCTCTTTATTAGTCAGTAGGTTCTCTTAGTGCCGAAAAGTTTACGGCTTTACTTGCTTTCCAAAGGAACCCATGTTAAGGATCTTTACGTCCAGAAAATGCATTGCTCTCCTCTGGGTTTGAACACACATTCTCGAGATCCAGAAGCTGGCACATTACGCCTAGATCACCGAAGACGACTTTGCAGTTAAAGGATGTGAGTGGGCTCCCAATGGTGATATCTTGAACCCCCCCCCCCCACTTGTCCCTGGGCCATGAATTTCGCATGGAATACGTTGTTAAGGCCAAGTGATGTAGGTGTACGACACAAGTGGGCGAGACCCAGCAACCACCTGTTGAACAGTAGTGTGCCTTTGAGAAGAGCACGTCCCAGCGCTCACTCCACCCACTTCCTGAATCGGTTAGTGCTCTAAACCAGCGTTGAAATCTCCTGCGTATATCAGCCTTGTAGTGAGCATGATTTGACTACCGTACTCCGCTGCTGGAAGCTGTCGGTTCACATGAGTATGTCGATTATGGACTGTTTAATATTAGTGTATATCCTCGCCACTCAGGAGATTTATTCAAAATGTATAATAGTGCTGATTGAACGGCTACCCTGGCTTTATCTTTGTTAATAGAAACCTCTCAGATAACGAACTGATTATTCTCGAAAGAGTGAGAGAGGAACTGCTGCGCTTCCCGGACCTGTGCTAAGCACCAGTGAACGCATCATTTCAGCCAATGAAATTCACAGGAATCACAAATGACAAATATATGTTATGTCCACGTGGAGTAATCAGTGCCTTATTTGAGAGGTTTCTAAGAACAAAGATGGTAGCCATTCGAGCAGCACAATAATATCAAATCCAAGTTCTAATGGAGACGTTTAGAGGAATAAAGCTCAGTGATACTACTGCAATTATATTATTTTGAATCAAATATCTATTTGGTTTTGTTTCATTTATGTGCTGCGAAACATGCAAAATCTATTTCTTCATCTCTGCATGGATGAAAAAATTGTCATAGAAAGGAACGTCGGAGTTGGAAACTTTATTTATAAGAGCTTGAAACATATTTTCTGACAAAGTTATTTCAAATTTGGTTGAAGTTGGTGCAAAGTGAGTGGTATCTTTTTATGGAGAGCTTCCTAAGATGTTGCTGCATCCCATATATTTACTCACAAGATGTTGCAGCTTAAATTTATAATTGATCATTTTTATAATTATGTATTGTTCCTGTGTCTCGCTGTTAATCTTATTTAACTTAAGAAACGGCTATTTTAAGATGTCTAGTTCTCTCTCTCTCTCTCTCTCTCTCTCTCTCTCTCTCTCTCTCTCTCTCTCTCTCTCTCTCTCTCTCTCTCTCTCTCTCTCTCTCTCTCTCTCTCTCTCTCTCTCTCTCTCTCTCTGTCTCTCTTACATATTTTGATTTATATGTTGACTAAGAGCCTATCCCGTCAATGTGAAATTATGCTAAATTAATTACTCATTATATCAGCAATGGTTTAAATATTTACGACTGAAAGTTTTGCAGAATTTAGATGCATGACTTCTGTGTTCACTAATCTAATCTTTTACAACAGGCTTATATATTAATTAAGTTGGATTACTTTCTTAATTGCACCATATTTTGATTAGAAGTTATGAACAGCTGTTTAAGAAAATAACCAGCCGTGTTATTAACACTAAAATATACCTAAAACAACACCATTATAAGTTGATCTGATCGTCCGAAACTTCAATTTAGCTACAATATTTAATTGTTTCTGAGAAAATGGATCATTTATATCATAAAATGCAATCATAATGAAAAGCTGTTCATAGCAAACATTGAATAAACAAAATCGTACGTATTTACACAAAAAAAATCAATAAACAAAGATGTAAAACGCATGACTTGACAGAGAGGCTGCCATATATAACAGTAGTACCAATTGTAGATCAAAATTTCACCTAAAAGATGGACTAACGTTTACTTCTCCACTCTGAAGTGTGCAGGCATTATTTTTTTTCGATGAAGCCTTTCAGAACACACACACACACACACACACACACACACACACACACACACACACACACACACACACACACACACACACACACACACACACACACACACACACACACACACACACACACACACACACACACACACACACACACACACACACACACACACACACACACACACACACACACACACACACACACACACACACACACACACACACACACACACACACACACACACACACACACACACACACACACACACACACACACACACACACACACACACACACACACACACACACACACACACACACACACACACACACACACACACACACACACACACACACACACACACACACACACACACACACACACACACACACACACACACACACACACACACACACACACACACACACACACACACACACACACACACACACACACACACACACACACACACACACACACACACACACACACACACACACACACACACACACACACACACACACACACACACACACACACACACACACACACACACACACACACACACACACACACACACACACACACACACACACACACACACACACACACACACACACACACACACACACACACACACACACACACACACACACACACACACACACACACAAATTGGCAAATGTAGTACTGTTATTAGAAATATGTTTGAAAATACAAGCACTTATTGTACTACAGTGATAAAACATACAGAGAGTTAATCAGAAAATTCCAACTAATAAGACTGCACAAAAACTAAAAATGTCAATTTTGGTGTCAATTTTCGCCAAGTAATCTCCGCTTATTTGGTTCAAAAAAGCTGACTACTGAAATAATGCAAAATAGTTCAGACATATTCTTGCGATATTCAATTTGAATTCAACACAATTACTTATATACCAAAAACAAACGCAAATTTTGAATAAACATAGTGTATAATTAATATTTAGAGCGATCAAATTTAAATGTAAGTCCAACCGCATAGAAGTTGTGTAGTGGATTATGTCTTTATTTATAAATGCCGAATTATAATTGTGAACGGAAAGAAAATGCCTGAGCGTAATTTTAGTGGTCTTTGTCGTAGTAGGTCATATCGGGCGATGAATAAAATGGGTGAAATGTGCTCAAATGTGATCAGGGTCAATAGAGCTTAGAGGCATCGATATTTCTTTTCTCAGAACGTGAGACATTATCGGGGAAGAATAAAAAGAATAAAACGTTATCTGAGTAATACCGTAACTGAAATTCGAACTCTGAATCTGTTGAATAATATTTTCATGCCACGGAAGTGGACCCCGTTGAGACTTGAACACAAGCATATCAGTTACATGCATATAAATGTTGTAGTTTCCCCTTGCAGAACTTGTGTATCTCACAAACTGCACTTTGCGCATTTATTTATAAATTAATAAGTTTAAGTTTTATTCTTGCTTGAACTGTTCATTTTAACATTAATCTTTCTCTATATGGAACATGCGCTGTTTGACTTTTTGAAGCGTTTTGCCACCTGGTCTATTAAGAAATTTATGGGCATAAAAGCAGAATGTTATGAGAATATAACTCTTTTGAGGGGTGTATAGAAATCAAATTCGATATCGGCTTATATATGTATCTTTATTTACAGCTGTATCGATTCGTTTTTTACACTTATAATGGAATCTATTAGTTGTAGATCAAGGGATTGAAGTATAGAATTTATTACCATTTGGAAACAAACTCTAAGATCTTTTTGGCAAGTAATTGAATGTACTTTTTCAACTTCGATAAACACAATGCCAAATTAATCTAATGGAATAAATGTACTCCGCTGTATTTTTTATCGTATGCATTTATCTTTCTCGGTGCTTATTCTATTTGTTATTGTCTTAAGGTGGCAACATCTTGGTGAGCAGTTACTTGATGGTCACTATGATTGATGCATGGGGAATAACCAATTGCATGTAACTACTTCATTAAAGAGCAGAATGCAGTTCAGCACACCAGTCCTGCTTGTCTTCAGCCTGAACAATTGGACATATACCAAATGCTTACAATCATAAAGACTACAAAGAAGTCGAACCGGTTCGAAGACGAGTCGCGTGGCTTATGGCTGACAGATGTGAACTTATTCACGAAGATGGGCGGTGTCGCAGAACGCGAATGTCTTTTGTAAATGCAGACCAGTTACAGATTGTACTGAAAGTGTTCGTTTTTATAAGTAAGGTCTTCTGCGTTTTTATTCGTTCGCTATTCAAATGCTACTAAAGTACAAAAGATTCCAGATGTGGCTCGAAGTTTTACATCTGCAGTGTAGTTCGTGAATTTTGCATGCAGTTATGCTGCTTTTAATGAAGGATTCTATCAATATTCTTTCTAATTATGTTATTTGTATCTGCAAGTATAACCTTAACCTTAAGCAGTTCGTTTTAAAAAATACCACCATGAATTCATGCGAAAAGTCGAATGATTCTAAAATGGACTAACACTGATAAATCAAAGGACCGCGTAAAATATTCTTCAGCAGAATAAAACTTCTGAAGAGAGAGATTAAACGAAATTAAAAGTACGGCGAAATTATTTAGAAAAACTATTTTTCCGTATATTGTTCGTATTTGAAGCTATTTAGAATGTTCGTGTTGTTAATTTTTATTTTGATTATATATGCATATAATACATACATTATATAATTCAAAGAAATACTAAAGTTTTAAAAAATCTGTCATCTTTAAGAAGGAAAAGCCTGAAACGTTTTATGTAATGAGAGAAGTTAATTAATTAGTTCAATTTTGTGTTCACTGTTTTTAAAAGGTCATTTTTAAAGTTTGTTCATATTCTGTTTAAACAAAATTAAATTCTCAACTTTAAATACTTTTATATTTTCAATAGCAGTTAAGCTTTTTTTTTCTTCGAGTAAAACATTATTTTGAACTCTTAGTTTCTTCTCCTTAATTGCTTGCATAAAGACCCGGTAACCAGTAACGATTTTAGCAAATGGGCTGTGTTTCAGTGAAGGAATAATTTCATACTGGTTTCAAAACTGGATCTGTACGGT
The DNA here is from genome assembly GCA_030765055.1 of Mantis religiosa. Taxonomy (NCBI): domain Eukaryota; kingdom Metazoa; phylum Arthropoda; class Insecta; order Mantodea; family Mantidae; genus Mantis; species Mantis religiosa. The sequence continues at coordinate 358,777,866 of CM060950.1, forward strand.
GATTTCATTGGCATATTGCGGAAGACAAACCACTACAGAATTACCTTTCCTGGTTATGCACTTAACCCATCATTATCTTCATCCAAGAAAAACAACTATAAATGTTTAAAGTTATAACGAAGTTTCATTACAATACATTTGTGTGGACCTGTGCCAAATATCAGTGTATTTGAAAGTCGACTCCGGTAAAACGCAATTTTTAATGTAAACACCAATGAAAGAAATGTCTTATGGAAATATAAAGTTACTAGTATAAATAGTCGTGTTTGCCGATGGGTCGAAAATAAAGAACATTGAAAGGAATTTTAAAATCAAATAGAATAAAAACCAATCCTTGGCCTTAATATACAGTTGATATACGAGTTGTACTGTTACTGTTACATCCCAATACTTATAGCTCCTTTTCCGTTTTTGTTTTGAGCTTATAAACACATATGTGGAAACGAAAAAGACGAATGAATATTACGGAAAGTATTCGTGATAATTCAATAATAAAAAGAGTTTAATTATTGTACACATAATAAACGAAAATAGAAGAAATTGGAAAACAAATTGAGAAAATGGAAGTTACAGATGTAAATTATATATAAGAACGGATAGTGCAAAATACTTGAGTGGGAATAAATAAGAACTTAAACGGCCCCTAGCAACAGAAAGCAAAAGGAGTGAGAAGAAGAAACAATGTATAGATGTGATGTACACAAGTCAGGTACATCACTTGGAGAAACCTCGTAATTAGCTAGATGCTGCAAGACGGGAAGAAACCTTCGTATAACTGACACCGACCAAGAACAATGATAGCAGCTTTCCAACACTTTAGACCCATACGTTTCGAACGAGCTAATTTATATTTTGCTCTGATGATCAAATGAGCTCGGAAATTTCCCACGATAACGCCACAGATCGTGACCAAGTCTGAAATAAACAGAACATTTGAACCCTATTACAAAACCAGCAACTGTTGCGTTCATTGGGGCCAGGAAATTTTGTTTTTGGCACGATCGTGTGTTGTTTCGTTACACTTTGACTCGAAAAGAGGTGTGCACAGGGTTTCACTGTGACCTCCCTGTCCTCAAGCACCTCCGGCCATTGACAGATGCAGCAGCGCACGAAACTGGTGCCTCTCTCCTCTCCGCTTGCTTATAAATAATGCAGCAATGTAAGTTAAGCTAAGTCTTGTGCGAAGCCAACTTATAACCTTTATTAATGTATTTTAATATTTTCTAGGTCTGCTTTACGATCACAGGAAATGTAATGTTGGGGTTTGTGCACTTTACTATTTTGGAAATGCTAAATAAAGCTAACTAGAGCGTAGTGAGCATACTATATCATGTAGAATTATTTTATGGATTGCACTTGTTATTTTAACGTTCATATTTTTATCATATATAAAGATAAACTTACAATAATTACAGATAATACCAACCAGTATTCTTGAATTAATGCTATTTACCTGTTATATAACTGCATACAATATATTTTGTTACATTGCCTTAAAATACAAATTTTCTCACTTTGAGACAAATACAACCTTGTTCGAAAAACTATTTTACAGATATTGAAGCCTATCAGGTTTATATTGGCGTCTCTATTCCATTTTTTAAAATGTGTAATTGGTAGCTTTTGAAAACAATCTTTAAACTTCGAGCCATGGTAGTGTAAAATAACTGACCATTACATACTCAGATCCTGACATTTTGTTTAAAAAGTTGCATTCTTGCACTTAGCTAAGGTTCCAACCGGTTAATTTATAACATGCAATAATCCCAATTTGGGTAAGCAATTGTGTTGTTAAAGTTTACTCTTTATACAAAATTAAATATGGTTCTAATTTATTTGCCGATATATTTCACTACTGTAGGCAGCTTTTTGAATGTATGTAACGATTATAGTGCTTTGCTTAGCGAAAATTTGGCGGAGTGAGTAAGACTATATAGGAGTAATATTATTGTGACTTTGTGGGCTCGTAGAATTAAAAGTCCAATTTGCAGAAATTCCAAATGATGTTCTTTATTGCGTAGAAATACACTTCGTAGCAGTAGAATTACATCACATATATAACACCATCTACCAAGGTCGATGTCCACATAAACAGCGTTCTGATTACATCAGCTCTCGTTACAACTACACTCTACAGCTGTTTACTGCTTACTGTGTTTACTACTGTTCACGACTCCTCTTGGCGAGTCGTCGCTTTCTTAAATACCTCATCTGATAAATCCAGACTGTTCCAGAAGAAACCGAATAATCTCTATCAATCAGGATGTCACCAGAAATTTCCATTTATCTCAGTTTGTTTCGGCAGACCTTTATCTGCAGCGCTATATTTATCTGCTTATGCAGGCTCTTTATCTCCGTGAAACACTATCCGTCTGTTATCTATTTCCGCCGAAACTTTTATGCCCGTTGCCGCGACATTATTTTAGAATTTTAAATCCATGCTTTATGTTTAAATATGTTTTAATTGTTATTCGGAAGAGTTTGTAGGCAAACAGTAGCGTAATTAAATGCAGTGAAATCCTTAAGCCCTCAGGCGTACGATAAAGGCAAGTCGGAAAGGTGTTGGGGTGGACACCCTTGTCTTGGGGTGGCGAGGTAATGAATACGGCGCGGCTGTAATTGGTTTCACAGAAGGAAAGGGATGTTAATGAAGGCCGCCTCATAATATAGAGTCCGTTGCCTGGAGACAATCTTGTTTAGTGGCGACTGTCAAGAAATTAACTTGGCTCTGTGGTCCCATTGTTAGACCATCCGTGCTTAAGACTAACGCTTAGTCCACACATCTCAAGCATATCTACATATTCAAGGGGGTACATGGAATGATTTTCACCAGTTCCAATCGGTGTAATTCACGTGTAATGAAAAGTGACTTTGGTACACTCATAAACACGTACTGACTCATTGTCTGTGATAGACTCAGGGAATTCAAGATATGCCTTTATTTGACATGCAAGTTGAAAATATGGAATTTAATCAACATTTCTGAAGCCAATTTAAGAAAATAAAAAGTAACGAAAATATTTCCTTTAAAGGGTAGTTTGGGGTGTAGAATTTTCTGAAAATCTTCGTATTACAGCCTTGGATGATGCTGTGCTTACATTGGTATGCAACAGAATTTTCGTTTTTGAGTTATGTTGTTCACTGTCGTACACGAAAGCATGACAGTTTTCTTTTCTTCATTGACCTCAAATGTCTTTTCCAATAAATTATATTTACTCTTTGCGTGGAGTGCAATACTTATTTTATTTACTATAGGTAAGACATTGTCGTGGCATAGTGGACTGGAGCGTTGTACTCTGGTTCCCTGCCACGGATGCATCCTGGTTCAATCCAATCTGTGGGGATGCAGATTTTAAGTCCTGGCTGTAGAACGGGTGACTATTCAGAATCTTGGGGAATTCAAGGAGCTGCAATAGGTAGCGAATGTCAATTTGCCTGCTGAGTGTCCCCCTATTGGTTGAATGATCGCCCACCTCTGCCTCTTGTATGTGGGCATGAGGACGGCAGTCAGTTAGCCTGGCCTAAGCCCGATTCGGGCTGTTGTGCCTTGGATTAATTATTAACTTTTTTATACACAAGACTGTCTGTAAGTTTTTCACGGTGACAGTTACTTGACATAAGAATAAAATATGGAGATCTGTTACGAGCAGTCGTTTCACGAGTGGCTGGTACATATCTTAATGATACGATGATTTGGTTAATTCTGCATGTGACTCTTGTCGTTGCTTTTTAATAAGACATGTAGGTCCTTAAATGTCACGCAGCTTAGAGAGAGGGTAGGCAACAAGCGTGACAGAATCAGGGTGGAAGTTGGAGGGTAGTAACCAGGCAACCGGCAAGTTCATTAAAGATGGCATAGCATTGTTACCCGAACTATGCCGACCCAGTGCTTCTTCCTCCAGATCATCTTTATTTGCACGTGGATTCCTTTTCGAGCCGCTGAACTGGAAGTTTGTTTAATCTCACAATAGCGGAAAGTGGAATAAAAATACCGCCGCGACCGAAGTTTGGGATTTTCTTTCATCTTCTCAATGATGCAGCATTCTTAAGTTATTTTAGTTTTGTGCATAAAACTCAGACAATTTCTTTGCATATTTGCAAGCATTTTTACCTTTTCTACTTTTAGAGTAAATAAGGAAGATATCGCATTCCACCCAAAAGTTTAACATCGACATTTCACAGACACATCCCCCGGAACAAAATCATTTTTAGAAATCTCTCTCTCTCTCTCTCTCTCTCTCTCTCTCTCTCTCTCTCTCTCTCTCTCTCTCTCTCTCTCTGTGTGTGTGTGTGTGTGTGTGTGTGTGTGTGTGTGTGTGTGTGTGAACAGCATAACTCAAAAATACAAAGTGGTTTAAACATCAAGCTTAATATTTAAGGTCATCTGACAATGGTGTGACATGAAGATACTCAAGAAAATCCTTCTACCGCTAACTACCCTAACCATCCAAAAATTTCACGTTTTGATTCTGTCAAATTGCTCTGTGATTTTGACTAAAACGTCACGTTTTAGATAGCCTCATGACATGAAATTTATATATTGAATTTTCTGGGAACATCCTCTGAAGTCCTGTTCATTCTGGATAACTTTTGAATTCAAATTATGTCAAACATAATAGTTAAAGTCGTTATTTTTTTGTTTCCTTGTCTTCCATACTTCCATTTCAGAAATGGAATTTGAATGCCATCACATATGGACCCGCTCTTAAAGGATTTATGGCCGCGCCATGGCTCAGTGGTTAGACCGCTTGGCTCTCACCAAGGCGGCCCGGGTTCGATCCCAGGCGACCGCAAAGTGAGATTTGTGGTGAACAACATGGTGCTGGGGCGGGTTTTCTCCGGAACCTCCGGTTTCCCCCGCCATCTCATTCCACCGGTGCTCCATCTTCATCTCATGTATCATCAGTGTCATCGCCTGTGGTGCCGTATGTAGTAAAAGCGGGCGTTAAACACTACACACACATTTCTTAACGTTTTTTTTTTTTTTTTTTTTTTTTTTTGTAATTTACGTCCTCCAACGTTAAGTCATATCGGACGATGAGTGGAATGGATGAAATGATGCTCAAATGAGTCCGGAGCTTAGAGTTACCCGACATTTGTCTTACAGGATAAGGGAAAACCCCGAAAAAAACCGTATCCAGGTAACTCACCCTGACCGAGATTCGAACTCGGGACCTCTTGAACGTGAGGCAGACATTCTACCACCACGCTACCGAGGCGGGCTTTCTTAAAGTATTTGACTATCCTTAAGTCTATTGTAGCTGTGTTCCTTTAATGCTTTTTTACCCTCAGGCAAATGTACAATAAAACAATTTATGCAAATGTTTATCTTAATTAGCCTGAAGTAGAAGAACAACTTTTGTAAGAATTGTTTGCAGAGAAAGTCATATGATTGCAACACACCCGATTTTTCTTCTACGTCAAAAGAGGGATGAGGCTGACCAAAATGCCTTCTGAAGATTATATATAACCTCCCCCCCCCCCCCCTCGGCTATTTCAATACCCTCAGTCTGTTGATTCGTGTATAAAACTAACAAGCGTGCGTCTCTGTTAGGTGCATATTTAAAAAGAAGTTAAGTTTTTTTTTATATAAAACCCTACTATATTAATTTAGAACACTGGAACTGTACGCTATCACGTTAAAAACCTTATTTAATAAAATCAGTGACAATTTCGATTGTGGATAAAATTTATGGTAACAAAAATGTTACCACTACCTTATCTTGATTTGATCTTCTGTGATGGATTATCCCCGAGTTCACGCGGCTCAAGCAAGAAAAATCACTAGGTTATTTTTACCTCCTCTGTGGCCCAGAGGTAACATGCTGGTCTCTGTCCCGAAGTCGTGGGTTCAAACTCGGCGGAAGGCGATGAAGCTTCGCCTTCTGAGCAAAATAAAGCGTTCTTTCAGCCCAGTTATGGTTTGGGATGCCGAGAACCTTAGCAATTAAAGAGCATCCATAAGTAAAAACACAGTTTATTTTATTTCAAGTTTTGAGGTGATGACTGATGTTGGTTTAGCATTACCTAAATACAGCTTGGTTTCGAAGAAAAACGTGCATTGTTAATTTGTGCGTTCGCGTGTAATAAAACGATGAAACTCGTTCGGGGGCGTTTTAATTGTTCAGCATACCATTTTTGCTTCGGATATTTTTCACTGTATTTGTGTGTTATAACATGTTAGATAAATGTTGCATAATTCATGTAATATTTAGAGAATGACGTGCATGATTTGCATTCTACGTCGGCTTTTTCCAGTGAGTGACAGCATAGCAGGTCACAGCAAATGATTACCTTTGAGTTGTCACAAATCAGAAATTCGATACAATGCGAACTGCGATAGAGCATAAAATTTTACGAAAGTGGTTGAGACATCCTAAGATGCAGTGAATGTTGAAGAAGGCCGCGTAATTACGACAGTGGAACTTGATGCAAGTAGAAAATTGCGGCTGAATTTGAACAAATGCCATGTTTTTCTTCAGGTGGGTACCCTGCAGAGAGCGATTAGGTCCTCTGGTTATGTTTACAGTTTTGTTTTGCAGAAGGCAGCAGTTGACATGTCACGTGCTGGATGCATTGTGAATCGTCGGCAGCTGAATCTTGTGCGTCACAGAGACCTGAATAAGATAATGGCTGCTACATGAACTGTTGTTGTGTACCTTTCCCTTCTTACTCCTCCTCCTCCTCAGCATGGAGATTCCCTTTCGGCCAACGTCGATCAGACCCAATTCTTATTTACTAGAACTTTCTTTTGGAGCAGTCAAATTTTCTCCAGGGAAACGCTTCTGTATTCACCAACAGAGTAACTCAAAAACAACTTCATTAACGCAATTGTATTGCAATGCTGCCTAAGCTCACACTATCTTCTTTCAAAGTGTAGTCTCAAAATAGGTTTTTGTCCTTTTCAGTGATTCGTTGCTTAGCTCCTCTGCATTTAATATATTTGACAACGTTTTTTTCCTCCTCAAATTGTCCCTGTTTGCTTGAGATTTACGGAATATTTTAGCTCCAATTTTTATTGTATGTCGTCCTTGTAAACTTTTCTTCTTAGTGTATTTGTATCCCGAAACCAATCCAATCTCAGAGCTTTAATTTCGCTTTGTTTTTAATCTCTATTCCCTTTTCTAACAGTACACAAATAGTAACGTACTCCACCTCAAAATTCGATATGGAGTTTTCAGTGGAAGTTCACGTTTTTGTAAACAGTTTAACTAATAAACCAAAAGTGTGAAGAATTCCAAATTTGCTAATTAAGTTCAGCTCCTTTCAAGAAAGATTTTCAGACAAATGAATCTACTCCTTTGGTGAAAAAAGACTAGCTTTTATATTTGCATGAAAATACTCTTTATTCTAAATGAATCTTATGTAACTTTGAATAAATGGTTAACCGTAAGAATATTATTACTCACTACACAAAACATATGCACGTGATTGAAAATTGTAGAGTTTATATCAAACAACTTTTTGTGTTGCATTAGCTGGTGTCAAAATACATTTTGCTACATTTTTAAGTTATTTCACTTTTTCTAAGGCACATGCTTCTTACCAACAAACAACGGACTTATAATATTCAGCCCAGCATGAATGGAAGAATACATGAATTTACATGCATTCTGTATTTATTATTATTATTATTATTATTATTATTATTATTATTATTATTATTATTATTATTATTATTATTATTATTATTATTATTATTATTATTATTATTATTATTATTATTATTATTATTATTATTATTATTATTATTATGATTATGATTATTATTATGATTATTATTATTATTATTATTATTATTATTATTATTATTATTATTATTATTATTATTATTATTATTATTATTATTATTATTATTATTATTATTATTATTATTATTATTATTATTATTATTATTATTATTATTATTATTATTATTATTATTATTATTATTATTATTATTATTATTATTATTATTATTATTATTATTATTATTATTACTATCTATTTTGTGAAGTTGTAGGTATGAGACTCATATAAATAAGATTTCTTAACGCATAAATTTAGTTCGCTACCTCTTTGTTTTTATTCTCGAAAGATATTATTCTCTTTAAATACATCGGACATTTAAAGTTTATGTATAGCAGTTGATGTACATAGCTTTTAGTTCTATTAGCTTTATGTCAGTTAGTTATATAGGTATATTTAAAAATAAATTGTCTTCTAAATTCAATCTGTGATATACCTAGGAAACAGTAGGTTTTCTTACTTCCATATTTCGTTTTTAAACACAGAAGTTAATTTTAAGTCGCCTGTGACAAATAGTCCTCCAGACTGTATGTTCCTGGATTAATATTTGTGGGATGTACAAACTAAAGGAGGACTTCGCTTCGAATATAATATTTTTAATTTTATGAAGTTTACAATTCATGTAATTTAATTTGACCCAGTTACTAAAAATTTAATGAAGGGGCAGCGAAAACGGGATTCGGAGGTATTGAGCTGCCAGTGCCTCTTCTGTTTGCTGTCCGATTTTGTAATAATGTCGTAGGTGTTGCATATTTTGTGATTCGGAGACATCCTTTAGTTTATAAGTCGGAAACTGCATTTATTTGCAAAGTGCCTAGTATAGAACGGAATATTGAAATGTGCAAGCGGCGAACATAAATACTAGAGTGATTAAAACGCCGCTCTGTTGTGTTTTTGGCCTTTTTTGTGTTCAAATATTTTGCTCCTTGTACTTCAACATCCCAGTTACATCGATGAGACAGTTATCCAAACGAAGTTGTTGGCAGTGTAAAATTATGCCCCGTGTCAATTGTGAATAAACAGCTTTTATTTTTAAAGTAAATGTAGATATCAATAATAATTTATCTCAAAAGGAGCCTCCACCATTATTCACCGTTTTGCAGTTTTCTCTTCGTTTCTCTATATTCAGATTATCTAATGTTGAATCTTATTTGGTAGCTCCTTGTGTCCCAAAGTCTTTGCCCGTTTATCACTCCTTCCAGTGCACTCAGTTTTTAAGCATTCAGCTTTCAACTCTTCTGCGTATCAGGGAATTTATTTTCCTCTTCTTTATAAATTTCAGACTGTCCCAATCTTTCTAAAATACCTAGTCTAATCATCTTTTGGCTCTCTTTTTCAAAAGTTTCATTGTTAAGCATATGCGTATTTCACATTCATTTCAGTATCTTTATAGCACCATTTTTATGGAAAAGCACCATTTTTTCGTCAGAAATATTTAATTTTGTATCAAGAAGTATGAATGTTAGATATTTTACGTTGACCTTCTGCTTGTCCGGAGCAAATCTACTAATCTTTTTATTTGTACATTTTTCTCTTCAGCAGCAGAAGGGGCGGCACCAAGTCCAAAAAACTATTTTAGGTAGTAGCTAGTGAAGAGGAGGAGGTACAACTGCAAGAACGCGATGCGCGCCGTCGTGGGGTATTGTACGTTACTTCCGGCCAGGACAATGAAAGCGAGGAGGACCCCGTCATCCGATACTAGCACACGTGCCCCTGGAACCTACGTGCGCATATTCTACATAGTCGCTACGCTGTCGCAAATATCCTCCCATTCTTTTGAATCCTTTTGGACGTCATTGTCGCGAAGGGTGAACGAGGTGTTCATTGTCCATGTCTTACATTTCCAGTTCCGAAGGTGCTGGATCTTGCAAGAGTTTGATATTTTGTTACAAATCACGTATAATGTTTGATGGATCTAGCTGAGAATATGTTGTTCATCTTAGGATGCTTGATCAGTAGATAAACGATACCTACTGCCGTCTTGCAGTCTTGACCGGAGTTCGTCACATAAAAGCTGATAACACACTTTGGGGTTGCAAGACTGAGAGACTGTATTTATTCCTCCTACTTCGTAATGTACTTAGTGTAGAGGATGAAGCATCAGAAGCTGCTGTAGAAAATACGCATGTTATTGAATCACAAATATTTTTCTGCCGGGGGATAGGTATTTCATTTAAACGCAGCTTCTTGCATTCTTCCTCCATTTTTTTCCCTTCAGTTTTTTGTTCTCTTCACGTATGAACCGTTTACTATGTTGTTATCTTTCAAATTCTATCCTTAGCCTTCTTTCTAATTAATATATCAGTAAATATTTTTATTCCGTCAACAATATCTTTCTTTTCCCCTGTAACATCTGTATTGCTTAATAATTTTATCTGTCCATTTTATATGTCGAATTTTCTTCATAATCACATTTTAAACGCATGTAATTCTTTTCCCTCACTTCGTGGGGATGTCCACATTATGGAAATAAGAGTTTGAGATAACAGCACTGAAAAGAGGTATACAAGAACAATTGGGGAAAAAGAATTAATTCATTAATTAAATTTAGTACTGCTCTGCATTGTTCCGTGTGGTGCGTAATGCGTAATGCAAATCGTAGTTTCAAAGTGTTGCATTCTTTAAACGTTTATAGTTATATCCAATTTTTACACTTCTTAATGTTAAAGGTTTTACCTCGAATTCGCTGATCGTTTGGGGTGTACTTCCAAATATCCTCTACATGACTTCTGACCCATAAAATTTAAAGTATCGCTCACATAAACCGTCTGTAGACAATGTGCTGTGACCAATCCCGAAAAAGAACACATCAAATAAGAAAGAAAAAATATGCATTGTCAATAGTTTATTTCATAAGCTAGTAAAGTGAATTGTTTACGCAAATATTTAATTTTCGTCAAAACTTTCAAATGAACTTCAAGAAAATTTTTGGTTGAACACAATTTTTTTTGGAATGTGTCTTTGAATGTTTCCCATATTTAATGACCAGAATGCACATGGGTACATTTCAGGATCGTTGCTGTGCAGAAACATGAGCATATGTGCCAAATCATATAGATAGGTGCACATAGGTCAAGGATACTGCAATCAGCACAACTATATGATATCGAGCGGTCTGTAAAAGTAATCTCCCTCCTTTAAAGAACATTTTGACGGTTGACGTGCCTTCTTATTTTCAATATAATTTTGAAATTTGTCTTAAAATATATCTAATGATTAGATATATTAGACTGACAAGTTCTCTATGTGGGTGAACATAATGCTATAAAGTTCAGAAAGAACTTAGGAGTTTGTTGGTATGAATGCTCCAGTCTATCGAAGAACTTGCTGGGAAACGGTAGCATCTGTGATTCTGCTTCAACTATATGCATACTTCTGCCACAGTAGTGGTCTGTATCTCAGCATGTCATAACTGCAACATAGTTTTATAAGGGAAAAAAATAGCCGTTTCGACAAATGCAGAAAAGAATAATGCATATATCCATATTCTTGTTGCTTTTCTCTGCCCGAATTTCCAATATTTCTTTTTGAGTTTTACCTTGATGGTGTCACATTACATCTCGTATATTAAATTTATTTAGTGCTGTGTGACAGAAAATGGACATCTCTATTTAAGGGAATATTAATTGTTTTTGCAGTCAGGTTCTGTAGGCTGAGGTTGGAAAGATAGAATCACACTTAAAAATTCAATACCATACCCGAAATTGGACTCTGAACTTCACATGTCCTTGCTCTAATCACCTGAGCTGTTGTGGCAACATGCCGGTATGATAGTAAATTCCACAACCAAAGCACATTTTGACATAGATACTCCGTTGGCGACATACAATCTCTTAAGTACATTAAGTGTTATAGAGTTACTCTATAATTTGCCACAACGTTTGTGATGTAAACATATGGGAGACGAGAAAGTGCGACAGTGATACCTTAACGGAACGCGCTTAGGCTGCTGATTAGTGTAGGAAAATTTGTGTAGGTATCTATAGAGGCAATTTGTGGTGGAAAACAACCAACAACCTAAGAACGTTCCGCAAAGTATCTCTTGTTTCTTTCTTTGTCGCCTCCTATATGTTTACAACAGGATCATTCTAGTCTGAGACGAATATTTTCTGTAATCTATTCATATAATGTAATAACGCTATTTACTGTTACATTTCTTGGTTTTAACTGTTTTTCCTCCACCAACTGTTTGAATGGCGCAAGAACAATAAGAGATGCACAACGAAGTATCGCAGGGAATTTTGTTGGTGGAATGCGAGTTATGTGCTCGGTGACTGGTTGTAGCCTTGTGCAACTTACAAAGGGAGATTGACTTCTACCTCCTTGACTTTTAGATTGGTAGCACCACCTCCAACACAATACACAAGTGATTAAGTGCCATTTCATTGTATTCCCCAACTTGTGTTCTCGTTACTAGTTGCGTCTTAAAACAGTGACCTGCCCTTCTGCTCACAGGTTACCCTGGCAACGGTTAACATGAAAGCTCAGCCAACATTACTACTCCTATTTAATATCATGAAATTGAAGCAAGGAAATTCAGAGGTATAAACTTCACATTTGAACATCTGTCTGTAAACTGCTGCGAACTGTAATTGAAATTATAAATCTGTTATTGAGTTTTCCAACGTGCATCCAGATTTATGTAAATGCTTTCCAAAATCTTCCTTTAGAAATGGATTCTGCAGGGATGTATGTCATGATAGTAAACGACCAGAAACACTTCGCTCTAAATAACGAGGGAAACTCATGCTTAAAAAATATTGAGACATTTCTGCTAATTCATAAGTTTTTCGCAACGAGTCAATTGTAAAGTAACCTGTAACGTCATATAAGTTGAATGAGACGTAGTTAGGATGAAAAACACGAGTTAGATGAATAATTGTGGAGCACAAAGTTAATGCCTGTTGAATGCACATGTAATCATCTGATTTGCTGGATCGACAACAGTTTGAGGAATACATCATTCTGTGGAAGACTCGGTCAGTGGTAACAGCTATTTTCATGCAGAACTCACCCGGGCTCCAGGAATTTAGCCTTGGACTATTGCATTAAGAATGCGCTTCTATTTGTCATGCCATCCACGTGCGGCGTGACGTCACATACAACGAAATATATTCGCATTGACTGAGATATTAGGTACGACCACACAGGCCAAAATTTTCTCCGCATGCCTGCCATGTATTCATCGATCCACCCACATCATAGATTTATTAGTCAGTAGGAATTGTTTAAGCAGGTTCTTTGTTGTTAGTATAATTACTACTTAGGTATTCAGTAGCTCGTAATTCATAAGTTACGGAAATCAGGGTTTTTATTAAGTGTGAATTTTTAGTAACATGAGTATATTAGCGTAGTTTGTTTTATTGTACATATTTTGTGATTTAAAACACGTGATATTTTCCCAGGGTTGCAATATCATCTGCTTCAATAATAGTTAAATTGTCGAATGTAAAATATACGTTCATTTTCATATCATCATCTATGGGTTTGAGCCTCTTAACCGTTTCATTCCCATTAGGAGTATTGTGCGCACCTTTCCTTAAGATAAGGTCATTTTATAATTAGATTGACATCGTAACTAAGGTTTCACAGCGGTAAAGCGGAACCAGCTGCTATCAAGTGAGAAAGATAATGAATGAATGAATGTGTAGTGTTTAACGCCCGCTTTTACTACATACGGCACCACAGGCGGTGACACTGATGATACATGAGATGAAGATGAAGCACCGGTGGAATGAGATGTCGGGGGAAACCGGAGGTCCCGGAGAAAACCCGCCCCAGCGCCGTGTTGTCCACCACAAATCTCACTTTGCGATCGCCTGGGATCGAACCCGGGCCGCCTTGGTGAGAGCCAAGCGGTCTAACCACTGAGCCACGGCGCGGCCTCAAGTGAGAAGTATATTCAGATGTCTCTGATTGGCCAGTTAGATATGAATCGATTCTTACTGGATGGAAGCATGGTAGCAATGTACTCTAATCCAGCCGTGAATGATGCTGTGGTACTTTAGCCAACCAGAGACACCAGAGTACCCTCTTTTCTCTCTTCTTCTTTAACTACCCATTTATACCACTACGTGGGGTCAGGGTATTCTTGTTCCCTCTTAACCCTTATGCCCGTAGGCGGCGGGTTGAGGAACGAAATCTCTGGAACAGTGATAGAGAGGGTAAAGGATGGGTGAGCAGCCCGATGCCTGGTAAAAGAGTGAGGAAAGTGGATGGCAGAATGAGGGCGAGATAAAATGATAGGAAAGGTGATGGAGCAATTGTTGGAATGCTGGCGGGGGAAACCCGTCCCAGCGCCGTGTTGTCCATCACAAATCTCACTTTGCGGTCGCCTGGGATCGAATCCGGGCCGCCTTGGTGAGAGTCGAGCGGTACAATCACTGAGCTACGGCGCGGCCGAGTACCTTCTTCACATGGAGTAAATCAGGTGATAGGAGCTGTTTCCGTTTTACTGCTGTGAACACTTGTTCCAATGTTCAGTCTAAATATCTTCCGATTTATGTATTATGGTCAAGGGAACAAACAACATTAACTATGTATGTAGGCCTTGTTTATATTGAATCACAGAGTATTACAGTGTTTAGTGAACGATGATACTGTTATTTATAAATCAACATTGCACCAGCACACATGTTAGGTAAATAGTTATTACTACACGATCGTGGATAAAAGAGTGAATTAGCGTAATTATCGCTCACGTACCCTCGTACTTATTCAAGCACTAATGGTACTCATATCTCACTAGTAGCGTAAATAACTATTATCTAGGTAATTGCTTTCCGTTTATTTTCTAATGCTGAAGTGTATTCAAATCTGTTACGGATAAAGTAACTTGTATGCATTAAAGAGAGTTACTGGGGTAACCCTACGCTCCTAGGTAATTCTCACGATCGAGAACACCTTAACTACGAACTAATGCAAAGGCAACAATATCTATTTAATATATTAAAGTTGCATAAAGTTCATACTTCAAGTCTGGATAACAATGAGAGGTATTTGTAGATTCTGCTGTATGTTCATAACTACAAATAGACGAGGCCCATACCTCCAATACTTGTAAATATTGATTTAAAACGTCAACCAGTGCAGTACTGCAAGACACATAACTAGTATTGGGTAGTACTGAATCATCAGGGTTGCTACTCTTGTTGTCATCGTCCTCTCTTGATGAATAAATCAAGTTAACGATCAGTAACTCACAGGTCATATCTTTGACGTCCCATTTGCTGGAAAGCAGTAGTGCAGTAATCATAATACAGAAACGAGATCTTCCTATTTGAGGACACTTGATGCTACCTTCTTTAGCCTGTATCGAAGCTTAACCTTGGCATAAAAAGCCACTGCGCAAATGTTAAGTGTTTTTTTTTTAAATAATGAGAATTCGAATATCGGTCAGGGTGAGTTATCTGGATAAGTTTTAGTCTAGAGTTTTCCCTCATCCCGAAAGATGAATGACGGACAACTCTAAGCTCTATGATCCTGGGCTCATTTGAGCATCATTTTACCCATTTCGTTCATCGTCCGATATGACATAATTTTGAAGGATTTGATAAAATCCATAATGAGAGTTGCTGCTAATGATTATACCTATATAGTTGTGCCTTTTAATCCTCAGGGTCGAGTTCGAACCTCGATTGGAATGGTTTAATAGGATAAGGCTTTTATCGGCGTTTTTTCTTATAATGGGAAGATTAATTTGGAATAAATCTCGGCTACATTATGGCTTTTTGCCAAAATGTCAATTTTAATCGTATATTTTGTGTGTTAATCATATATACAACTAAACTCCTAATGCATTCATGTTTAATTAAAACTTAATCTTTTAACAAGCTACGAGTCCCTCACTTAGCAGCTTTCTTCATATTTAAGAGAAAATTTATTAAATACAATTAGGGGATCATTTTATTGCTCCTTTTAAAATGATGAACACAGTTATGTAATGTGGGTTGGAAATTTGCAATAAACATAATTCATCACTCGTTTCAAAATATGGAATGTAAAGTAAGTTTAACATTTGTTTTAATAGTTTGAGTAATTATATGATAAAA
Organism: Mantis religiosa; assembly: GCA_030765055.1. Taxonomy (NCBI): domain Eukaryota; kingdom Metazoa; phylum Arthropoda; class Insecta; order Mantodea; family Mantidae; genus Mantis; species Mantis religiosa. Next base: position 358,793,705 of record CM060950.1, read on the forward strand.
TTACAACTGCAAAAAGAGTGACCCTCAGGAATTATTTCAAAATTTACTCACTGTCCAATTTTTTCCCCACAAATTAATTTAACTAGTTCAAAGGAATTTAATTTAGAATGCTGTTGAAAATATTACCAGATTACAAGTTGAGAAATGATTGAACATAACTACAAGTTTTATTCTTTTCCTATGTATCTATTCGTAAAGGGCAAATTGCCTTCGTAAATGTTGCCTTAAGAGAAGTATTGAATGATTCCAATGCTTGTTAAGAATATTTGCCAACCTTGACAATAAAGTGGGATTTTAACGGTAATCCAACCCGTTTATCGGTTCGTTAAACTTCGCACTCAAAGGGAGAAAAAGAGTTTTGTGAAGTGGAGGTGAGGGAGGGGAAACAGACAGCAACAGGTTTTTGCTGCGTCGATTACAATCGCCGTGCGATGTTCATTTGCCGACCCCGCCATTGTTATAATCGTTGACGGGGAAGGGATAATTTATTTATCCTGCTATGCCCTCTCGAGGTCAGGTAATGGAAAGCTTCTGTTCATTGGGCTGTGTTACAGCTGATGAACTGCCTCCCACATGCGCCTTGCTAGTAAGAGGTCACTTTTGAGCACTTTGTTATTGCACAAGTCAACCGACGTTCATGATAAGTAGAAGTTCATTTGTTATTGTACAGCGAAACTACATCGCCTTTCTAGCAACAATGAAGTATCAGGCAATATGACCTTTTCCTAAAGACGTTGCTGAAGCGTTTCTACAATCGATATTGAAGATCCTAATTCTGCACCAATGTACAGTGGTTAATGAAATGCATGACCGGGCTTTCTTTACCAAGGGACCTGGTTTGGCAGAAAATAATATTGTTTGCAACTTTGCTGCAATTATTATATTAAATGTGGAGATTCTCCCGTATTTTGTTTTGTCAGAATTACTCATTGCCTCTCGCTCCTGTTACAGTTGAATTCTCGCGCAATCTCCCCTTTCTCGCCTCTCTTATCTACATTATTATTATTATTATTATTATTATTATTATTATTATTATTATTATTATTATTATTATTATTATTATTATTATTATTATTATTATTATTATTATTATTATTATTATTATTATTATTATTATTATTATTATTATTATTATTATTATTATTATTATTATTATTATTATTATTATTATTATTATTATTATTATTATTATTATTATTATTATTATTATTATTATTATTATTATTATTATTATTATTATTATTATTATTATTATTATTATTATTATTATTATTATTATTATTATTATTATTATTATTATTATTATTATTATTATTATTATTATTATTATTATTATTATTATTATTATTATTATTATTATTATTATTATTATTATTATTATAATTAATTAATTAATTATTAGTGTAACGTAAGTGTTATCTTTGAGTTTTATCCCAATGTTAGGAAAATGTGAACATATGTGCGTAAAAATATGAAGTAATGTTTTTCAAAAATTCACGTTAATGAGTCCGATATTGCGATGTTACTTTATGCCTATTTAGAAACTCTTACCCTTTAGTATAAAAATTATAAAGTTTAGTTTGTTGCTTCAGTAAGCACGTGAAACACGTGAACACCTGTTATCTAAAATAAGTATCCTTAATATTCGAACAAAACCAAGTATTGTGCTGAAAGTAATCGATAATGAACAGTGGAGGTTACGAAAATTACTTTTCATCAGAATGTCCTACTTGGTAACATCTCATTATCTATGTTATGAAAATCATTTGAAATCTTCAGCACCAGGAAGGATATAATTGGATAATTGGTTTTTGATGTTAAGTCTGCTTTTCTAGCTAGGCCAAGATTTCATGTGGCAAATACTGAAATACTCAGCTTATTGAAACATATTACAACCTTTTGCCCATGCCCTGTCTATACGTAATCCTGGAGGATTTATGTAGAAGAATTTTGTTGAAGTAGTTTATGAAGGAGTATATATACTGTAGTCTGACATCAGGCTCCTTCACTGTACTCATAAGTCTTCTTGAGGAATAATTGATAGTTGCATTAAAGAAAGGCCTGTAGCAGGTTTTTATGCGCGTCAGAAGATATTGGTTTTTGCTAGCTATAGTGGAAAGGGAAAGTAATTGGTAATGGGATTCTTATGGTTCTGGGAGGGGGAGGTGGATTGAAATTACAGAGCCCCTGTAATTACACGATAATGGGGCGTGATTGATACAGACAGGATGTTTGCTCTGCTAGTCACGAGAGAGCAGCACTACTGTCGTGGCCACTGACCTTTTATAAGTATGGTAATGAGCAGAGGTTTGATCTCTTGTACCACTTAATGTATGTGCCTCGCACCACTCTTTGGTGTCCGTCGCAGAAACACGAGTTCCAGGAGGGGCAGATCATGTCCAGCAAGGACACACAAAATATGTTTTTTATGCTGCCTTTGCAACCTAACGAAATCCAGTTGCTTATTTTTGTAACGAGAAGGAAAGATATACATTTAATATAGATTTTTTTGTGGTGTGCTTGCATTTTTCTGAAATTTTAATTAAAATTATATTGTTTAAGAACTAAAAGCAAAGCTTTTTTTTTCAGCTAGCAGCCTTTAACTTCTTTGGTCATATCTGGAGCTTTAACTTGAAGAACAACTGATGGTGTTAGTGCTTTTTGTGGCGGTTAGGTAACAATTCTGGCTAAAGACAAATTCTCCGGCCTAGTCGGGAATCGATCTCGGAATTTCTGGGTTGTCAAACCAGAGCACCGATCACTCGACCGCAAAACAATTGACAAATACGTGACCAAAAGGCCTATTCCACTTACTTTATCTTCGCAATCTACATATCTCATCTATGTGAACAATTCTCATTGGTTGTTTAGAATAAATAACGTGTTTTCATACTTTATCCATAACTCTGTTGCTGGAAATGTGAGCATTTGACAAGTTCTTAGATGAAAACTGTTTCACAAGCCTCGCAGAGGAAACGATTGCAATCAATTGAAGAACGTAATTCGGATATATTCTCAATGTTAAACGACTTAAGCTCCACTTCAGTGCCTACTAAATTTTGAAAGAGCCTTTGAAATACACACTGTCTACATTCCGTACTGCTTGTTGAATCAGATGCAGGTTTACTGTGAAGAAGTGGCACAGTCAAGTTCAAGAACGAGATAAACAAAAGTAAAGAAGATCGCTTTCTGTTATCCTTCATTTGTCACCACATATTTATCAATGCCGGCTTGGGCTACGCCGTGACGCTTAGCGAAGCGCAACTTTAAACATAGTGGGGACACTTCTCAGATCTTGTACGACACAAATAATCTCTTGTATTATCGAGAAAAACATTAGCTTAAAGTATATAAGGTATATGTTATAGTTTGCAAATAAAAACAAGTTTATCTCTTTTTAACACATTGCGCTTTGTCACCATCATTTTCAAACTAATTCCAAGTGGCAGCTCTATGGGTACTCCTCTCTAGCTTTGTTAGATGCTATGCAATTGACCATGTTTATTTCCCCAACAATACAACAGAAAGATCACTAAACAAAATAGTGCTACTTTCATGTGCTAAAGTTAAACAATTGGCACGACAGGCTTTGAGAGCCGTATCCTACAAATTCAGACTTCCAATCGCCCGCTTCTCCAGACGGAATGTGTCTTTTTATGGCCTACAGACCGCCATCCTTCGTATAACTGCTGGCTGAAATGCACCACGATGCTGAATGGTCACCAAAATTGCGCACTCGCCTGCGTGGACTCGAATCTACACTTATTCTCTGGGAACTGAAGCTCTACGCTCCAATCCATTACACTTTGGTGCAGAACACTTTCACGTGCATTTAGTGATCATTTACATTTATAAAAGTCTTAAGATGCAGCATGCAGCAGAAAGCTGTAGGAGAAGCGGTTCATTCCCAAGACTTCACTCACACTTTGTGGGGTAATACAGTATATCACTATTTGTTGTTCCATAAATCTCAATGGTGCTTGCAATAGATGGAACAGCAGTATAACGACTTAAGGTGGCTAATGCCAGGAATGTTGACCTGCATGTAGTGCAGTCGTGCCATTCAGCGAGTAATGTACCTGTGTGTTATCAAGATATACATTGTCCCAAGGAGGCGCTGTAATTCTTTGGTATTTGCTATACATTATTAATATTAGGAATCGTGAGGACGGCGATATCGCAAACAGATCTTAAGGTCCTAAGCTATAAGAATTATTATCAATCCTATAATATGCAGCGCCGCAGGTACTCTGCCTATTCTATGATAGCATGCACTTTAAGCTCTGTTTGAACAGCAAAGATCGCAGTAACATTATAATACCTACCTCCATTCCAAAAAATTAGACTACTGCTTGCTGTCGTAGTGTATGTGATTAGAATGGCGTGGTCCAATAGGCTTTCAACCCTTCGGTATAAGAAGGCAGCTCTTCGATCACATTTTGGTTTGGCCCAACGTGGCGAAATTCTTAAACTCGCGCGCTCGAAAGAGTAGCTGACATAACCTGGTGGTTGAATTTGGAAGTTCATACTCACTCACTCACTCACTCACTCGTTCACTCACTCACTCACTCCCACCCACCCGTCCATCTTTTTTTATATATATTTTTTGTTGATCGATCAGCAGTACAATGCTTTACAGATCAGAGTGAAAAGAAGGTAACAGTACAATAAGAACAGTAACACTCAGGGGTAGGCTAACAGGCCGCCCCCTAACTACATTAAGTTAGAACTCATATAACACTCTCTGAGAAATTATGTCAATATTGAAGATGTAAGACAGACATCAAGCACTAGAATCACTCGAGTCAGAGGTATCGCTTAGAAGCAGGTCCTGTGGTAGTCTCCTCTTCAAGCGTGAGGGCTGGCGCGTGCGGACGCCCATGTTATAATGCACAGCTCCTGGAACTTCTTGCAGCGTGGAAAAGAAACGGCGAGCGATCCTGCGAATGTAGTCGTGAAGAGGTAACAGTCCTAGTTCGTGATGGAGCTGCTGATTACGGATGAACCATGGAGCGTTGGTAGCGATGCGCATGAAGTGATTCTGTATGACCTGAAGACGACGCAGATCATGTGTGTGCGGCCCCCCACACTTGGCAGGCATATGTAATGAGCGGACGAACGAGTGATTTGTAGAGTAATAATGAAGACTGTAGGCCGAGGCTGGAACGGCGATGCAACAGAGGTGAGAGTTTTGACAGTCGCCCGGAGGCCAGTGATATAAGACGATCGATATGAGCACGCCAAGTCAGCCGAGAGTCCAAAAGCACTCCAAGGTATTTAACGGGAGTTGTAGTGGGGAGCCAAGGGACATTGTTCCTGTAGAGACGCAACGGAGTAAGTGGAGTATATCGGCGAAGAGTGAAGATTTTAGCTTCGGTTTTCTGAGGGTTCATGAGATCCGCTACCCGTCCATCTGCTTACGTACCCACTTCCCTCCTCGTGTCCACGACTGTACAGGTCAGAGGTCTATCGAGGAGCAGACCGTCATTGGACCAAAAACTGCGAATGGAGGATTAGCCAGTTATGAGTATGAGGAAGATAACATGAAATAAAGGTGAAATGAATGAAAGGCAAGGTAATATTGATGATAGACCTAAAGTATAATTAATATCAGGGGAAATCAGAAAACCCGGACGCCGCTTCTTCTACCACAAATTCTACATACGATCCTGTGAATCGAATTTGGACCGCCTTGGTGAAAGACATGTGGTCCAACTACTCGGCCAAGGCGCCACCCTTGGAAGTTCATGCCTGCCGATAAATAATTGCAACTCATTTCACCTCCTCTCACTTTTGCTCTTTTCATTGAGTTGATCTTTTTTCCCGTTGGAGGTTAATTCATACTTTCTTTAACAGGAAAAAAAATGTATGAACAATTTGGGTTTACTTTTAGCCATACAACAAGTAGCATGAAATGAATTAGAAACGATATTCGCATAGGTAATATATTTTGGAATATATGAGATACGCACACAACTTATTTCCCTGAGGCACTACTGTATATAATAAACGGCATTACCAACATTCCCTAACCATCCCTTTCTTTACTACTTCTATTTCTGGTTTCCTTTACTGCTCGGGTACTGGCTGTTGATGTCTGTAATTTTATAGAATTTCGAAAATGTAAGCAGAAATTGCTTTGGAAAGTTATGCTAAAAAGAAGGGAAAGAAATTAAAAACAAAAAACAAAGAGGTACGCAACAAAGATTTGGAAAATTTTGATATGCATAAGACGTAATAAGTGTATATTGTTATTTACGTAATAAATACTGCTATTAAGAAATAAATCCCTAGCTAAAACAAAGTAATGCCTGTTCATGTAAGCTGTAGTTATTATTCTCATTAACAAATGCATATTAATTTTCTAGAGATGATCTAACACGCAGACACGCTACAACTAAACCGCGATTTTCACTCTGTAATGATGGCATCTTCCAAAAATAGTTTCGGATTTTTCTAATTTAGCTCTCCAGATCTAAAAGAATAAAGTCTTATAGAGTTGCTAGTTCATTTAAATTCTACCGTGTTTCTTCTGAAAGTTCCTGGTGGTTGGTGGTTTGTTTTATATTCTGCTTGTGACGAAGTGGTTAATCCACGGATAAAATCTTCAAATAGAAGAACGGAAAAATATTGTAGGCGGTGATAGAGGAACAAAAGTATAAACATAATGAATAAATGAGAATAAACAGCAAAGTGTTTAACAGTGACTTTGCTATTCTCAGGGTATTTGAGTAATGTAAGCCCCTGTTGGTTAAGAACACGTGTGCAGTAGAACAATTAACATACGTGACTTGTGTGGTTTCCCACGTGATGTGATGTCGTCAGTCACCGAAATGCGGCAATTCCGATGCTCGTAGTCCTCCTCCACCTGGGGCACGATGGTAGGCACAGGTGAGGCGGAAGTCCATCAAGCGCCCCCCGTTTCCGGTGGCATCGCATCGAACCAACTGTTTGCTGTTTGGTCTAAATTCCTCCTTGTAGGGTGGGAAAAAGAGTTGGTTTCGCGCTAAAATGTTACCATCGGGGAGGAAGAAGCAGGTGTCTTGACATTACAATGGGGCAATAAAACTAAATGCAATAGCGATGTACTTGTACAAAACTGGTTCTCTATTTGTAGACAATGGGAAACAAAAGTTGCCCTCTGGGGACCAAGGTACAGTATGGGAGGGAATAGGATTCTAAATTCAAATATCGTTGGAGAGGTGTTGAAATAATAAGCCTTTTGTAATAAAATAAGTACTTCCAGGCTTATCTAAAAACTATCTAAAATGATTTTTATAAATCGTTTACATCTGTCTATAAATACCCAAAGTGCTCTGCTGTAGTTCCTATGTGAATTTTAAGCATTCTGCGAAGCCACTTTTTAAAATGAAGTGTTTTCTTATAGTATCGAAAAACTATAAAATCCTCTAAAACATACATAGTAGAGAGATACACTCTAAGGCTTTAAAGTGTGCCTTTCAAGAGTGTCGACATGTAAGTATTTTAAGATCACATGCTCTTTCTTAACTGGAGTTTCCAAAAAACATTCAATGTTCAAAGGTGGTATAAATTTAAAATTATTTATGATCAATAGCGCAATAAAACATAAACTACTGTAAAACAATGAGGGGTATTCCTAAAGGTTCGCGAAATGTTCCAAAATGGGCTGCAACACTATTTAGCAGGCAGAGGAACATTTTTGAATGTTTATTTTAGTAAAATTGAACTGCGTGCAAGATATCCAAACTCTATCAAATCTTCGGCCATCTGATCTGTGCATTCCTTGCTCGGATTCAAATAGTTATGTAAATCATAGAAGACAAATGATATTTGAGCAAATGAATGTGATGTAGTGAAAACAGATTCTCACAAAAAAAAGAAAAAGAAAAAGAAAGGGAAATGCTGCATTCACTTGACACTATTCTTGTGCAAACTACTCTTAACAAAAGTCTATTCTTGTGTATTTATTGTTAACCGATAAAGTTTCTTAACTTATATACTTATTCGTTGTAGGATACAGAAGGCTAAAGCGATACTGAAATATTTAAAACATTGATCGCTATATGATGGCTTCGAGATTTCGTGCTCTTTGCAAGATGAACAGTGATCTTCTGCTTGAGGAGGTATAATAAGTATTCGAAGTGTGAGCCATTTACAATAATAGTAGCTGCTGTGGTCATATCACCGGGCAGGATGGCTCAGGCTGTTTCGTCTGTGGCCCCGTATTCGGGTTCGATTCCCGTGACCGACCTACCTGACCCATGGGCTTTTTCGAGGATTTTCCTGGGTCGCCAGACGAATGCTGGGTAGGTTAATTACATCCCCCGAATTTCCTGTCCCTCCATTTCATATCCATTATCATCTCACATCATCTTTCATCTGGTGGTCTCTTTCAGGGTAGAAGTGTCGGCGCTGCATGGCAGGATACTATGCTCCTGATAAACACTTCCTTCTTCGGTAGGATGGTTTCCGGTCTCCGGGCCGATCTGGTGGGCCACTTCTAGACCACGGCGGGTAGGATGTTGCGGAAGTTTCTAAATAGTAGGACCGGCCCTCTGCACTGTCGTGACTCCTTGGGTCGACCACCCTCTCTCTCCTCTAGCTTCATCCTTCCTCCCGGTAACGTCCCACTTGGATTGCTTAGGTACAATAAACCATAGGTTTCGATACCGAATCTCCTCCATAGTAATCCTAATCTCAATGGTTATGTCGGGGACTAATTACTGAAATATTTAATGGTGTGTTTACTCTTTGATATTTCAGGTTAGATTACTATAGGTTTTCGATTTTTTCAAAGTTATGTTTACTTGCACGATCACTCTCACATCGACACACCAGACACACTCAGACTCGCTAGCCAAGCAGTCCACAAAATATCTGTCATAAGTTTGAGTACTATAAAATCTTTCATCTCGAACAGCTTTCTAATTATACAAAAGTCATTCACAATGAAGTAAAAATTTATTTCGGCATGAAAATGTCTTAAATATATAATATTTTAATAAATATTGTTAGAGTCATTTTGAATAAATAAAAAGTTCGAAAAATGTACCATGTAAAGGCTAGTTAGGAATGGAGGGATCTTCTTGAAAATCGTCCTTTTTAATCCTTAAAAGACCAAGTTTGGTATTTAACTGAGTTTTCTTTCTTGAAGTACAGACTCACAATGCCCTTATTCTAAAAATGCTTTCTCTGGAGTCAGGAGGTCTCAAAACATGCATTTCCAGTGGAATTTCTGGTGTCAAATTTGTTGGCAGAGTGCAACACTTCCTCTACTCTACTGCTAGTAGAGAAATTAATAAATTTGTAATAGATGCAAGTATTGTGCCTACAGGTGGGATAAAAGGTTCGAAGTGAAGAGGAAATTCTAATTTATAATTTCAAAACCATAAACGTCCATTTTTTGCCATTTTTTTCAGTTTAGGCTCCTTAAGTACTGATATGTAAGTTGTACACACTCTGAAAATTCATAAGTACCATTAACTTAATCATTATATGGCAAAGTAAATTAAAGTTTCAGCCAGAAGCAAACATAATACGACATATTGTCACTTTGAAAATATACCGAGTCACTTAAACATGTTCGTTACAGCATGTTGGCAGCGACTGAAAACAATATATAATTAACTATTGTCATGTAACCCATGTATTGATATCTTTGAGCCCGTCCTTCGTTCCTGCCTGAGAAACAACGCCGGAAGAAACCTCACTACTGCAAATGGTATCGAAGCTGAACCTCCTGCATGAGCAGCAGCCTTACGCAACTGGACAGTTTTGGCATTTTCTTCAGCACAAAACAAAGAGACCTAATACCCATAAAGAATGTTTGTCTGTGATAGGACCTCTTCTCTTTTCTTGCAACACAAAGCCCTTTACCTTGCCCATCGCCAGGTGATGATGTCCTTGTCTTGAGGCATCCCTCCCGGCCGGAAGTTGCTGTAGGGTAGCAGTCTGGGTCACCGGAAGTGCGGGACGAACGCGCGCACCCAGCTGATGCTGCCTGACACTACACAGGTATCGATTCCAAGCGATAACGTTATATTGTTTACACCTTTCCATTTACAATATTGTCTACGTATGGTAAGCTACTGAAATGGTTCTTCCAAAAAACCTTCTTTCCCTTTGTTTTTCTGAACTAAGCCTTTGACAGCCAAAGCTATTTGGGTGCAAATGGGCTCTGAAGAAGTGATTTCCAGCATTTTCTGTTTTCCCCTTCTTTCAGCTACAAGACTGAATTATAAATGCATACGTATAGCGAGCTTAAAGAAAGAAAAAAAATCAGATCCAACCGAATTAGATTTAGAAGGGAATAGAGTGCTTATTGAATATTTGTGTTTGTATTTATTTGCCAACTACCATACATAATAATTTGCAGCTTTCTTATACAATATTAAGTCTTGCAATTTTATGCCTTAATTCTCCGTACTTTTGAACACCACGTGTCTTTTTATGTTTGTTTTTTTGTATGGTAACCCAACTTAGCTCTTGCCCTTTTCTATTTATTTTTCTTAGTTCTTCCCATAAATTCTCATAATATTTTCATGTCCTCTTACTTTAACAGCTTCATTATGATAATTTCTTAAATGTCTGTACTGGTAGGTATTATCGTATTTCTTGGGTATAAACTGTTCTCTCCATAACCTCATTTCTTCACATACTAATATATAACGTAAACCGTAATCTGCCATCCCACATAAAAGGCAACTATCTATGATGATTCCCTTCCTGTCTCATGGTTTGCTTCACCTAGTCCACGCCCAACCTTTACTCGCTAACCTATTACAAATATCTACATATTTGTTGCTGTCCCAATCTACCTTCAGTTGTCTAAACAATATTTGTAAAACATTGGAATAATTCTTGTTTCTCGGTATCCTCTATTCCTCACTACGTTTCTGAACCTCTAATTTGTCTATCCCTGTCTTCCCATATGTTTTCCATCCGAATCTCCTTGTAAAATTCTTCTCAGACGCTGAACCCAGTTCATCCCATCACAGATTTCCTCTTGCATTTTTATTGAATATACAGCTATTGTTGTACCGACTGTCTAATGGCGACTGCCTATATGGTAGAGTGGTCATGGTTTTGACTTCTCAACACAGAGGTTTTGGATTTGATTCTCGTGTGGAGCTTGGAAATTTTCTTTAATTTGAATTATTCTCTACTCTTCACAGAGCCTGCAAGTATGAATTTGAGGGTGGATATGCTTTTGTTTCCTAATGCAAATGAATAAAATAAAAGTTAAATACATACAGCTAACGAGTTAGTCACACAATCGTTTTTAAAAGTCAAAATCCCCTGACAACATTACAAACGTTAAAGGGGACTACACAGATGAGAGAAAAAAAGATTTCTCGGTTAAATTTTAACAGCTTATGTTTAGGTTTACTTTGAACTGCTTTGCAATATAGTTATTTGTGGCACAAATAATACAGTAGTTGTGTAATAATTTTATAACAAATATCTTAAGAAGTGGTCCAAAAATTATACGATTTTAAAACGATTTAATTCTCTCTTACTGAATTTATTTAAAAAATTTCTGATAAGTATTATACAAACATGTATGCGTTAAATGTCTACTGCGCGCACTCGAAAATACGCGAGTTGCGTCACGCAACATACTACCCAGGTACCCTGTAAACAGCAATTTTTCAAGCAGAAAATAGTAGCAGATTAGTCCCTCACCACTTCTCCCTCCACTAGATTTTTTTTACAAAGTTCACATTCTTCCTTGTTTATCTGTAACGTTTGTTTTATCTACAGTTGTTACCTTCTCTGGCACTTACCTGTGTGAGGTATAAGGTGTATGCTACCATAAATTCGCATCCAAATTGCAGTGGAAGAAGTGCAACAAAACGGCAGCTGCGCGTGAGCGCGTTGAGTTATCTTATAATACATTCTGTAAATTGTGCCAACTCAAAACAAAAATTCGGTTAATTATTTGAACCACCAACCATTAAGCATGCGAGATAAAAGTATTTAAGAAAATCTCCACTACAAAAGGATCCTTAACAAAATGTTTTATTTTGTTTTTGCAAAGTGACCTTAAATTGCTTGAGATATTTACATGAGTAGTAAGATCGGTGAACAGCATATAAAACTTTTGCATTCTTATCGAATATTATAATTTAGAAACCTTAATGGGCATGATGAACATCAGATGTACAGAAGAATCTTTTTGTGTGAATAATACAATATTCAACGGATAGTTATTAATCGATAATCGTTAGAGAAGGTAATTTGAATGTTTACCTACGCATCAAATTTTGTTCATTTTGTACTCATATCAGCCTGCTTTATTGCCTTTGTTTTTGTTTAAATTAATGCAACATTTCTTATAACGAACGTTTTCTTTTGTTTTACAGGTGAGTAATCTTAATGTGCTGAGATCCCACTTTGTTAGGTAAGTGGCATTCACAATTTATCTTTGTGGCCCTAACATCTGTAACGGACATGGGCGGTACAAGGTCAGCGAGCATTGTGCTAAGAGAAAAACGCCATAATTCACCAGCTTGGGTATCACACACAATCATATTCTCTTGACACAAAAATAGACCACCTGCAAATTTCTACAGACAACCTTCAAAAGGCAAGTGGAAGTTCATAAGTTAGCATTTGGTATATAAAACAGAGAGAAAAACAAACGTGTTGTACCTTAAGTTAGCTTAATAATCATTCAGCCCCCATGTCCCCCCATTACATTAACTATTACCACACAAAGAAAAGGGGGCTTGGAGTGAAATATAGGATATCGTTTAGGAAGGATGTGTGCACAAGTTTTATGATAAATACTTGCAGAAATGTAAGGATAAATTTGTAAAATGTATACTTTTTAAATGAAAATAGGCTCAGTTACTAATTAAATTTTACACATATCTTTAAAACAGTGCTTCTCAAACCGTGTTCTGTAGAACATTTGCTTCATAACGCGCGCGCGCGTGTTTGTGTGTGTGTGTGTGTGTGTGTGTGTGTGTGTGTGTGTGTGTGTGTGTGTGTGTGTGTGTGTGTGTGCCACTTTTTCAGTGTAAGTGATTGTGAAATATGAATAACTGGCTTGATTTGTGGTTAATTTAAATGGACATTTCAGTGACTGCATGTGAATTACTTAATGCATTGTTGTGGAAGAATATCCCAATGTTTTAAGCGTCCTGCAGAGCGCTTCTCATTTTTGTGACAAAATATATTTGTGAAAAGGGATTTTTGTATTATGCTGTGATGGAAAAAAATACAATAATAGACTTAATGCCACATTTTACATGAATACCATTTGTACCAACTTCAAGAAAATAAACAGCAAAAGTATTCATCACATAGAAATTTCAGATTACAATGTTATTCTTATCATTAGAATATCTTTAATATTTGTTTAGTAATTGCATTTTGAACATTACATTATATCAGTTACGGAAAAAAATATAACCATGTTAAGTAAATTACTTAAATGCGTTTTTAATACTCTAACATTTATTTTAAACTATCGCAAAGAAAGCGTTGTAAATATGAGTATTCTATATACGAAATGATTAAGAACCACTGTTTTAATGTATACTTTTAAAGCCCAAGGTTAGAAAGACGATGAGTATTTCTTAGGGACGGGCTGTTGTTACCTGAATTTTCACCTCCACCGGAAGTAGGGTGTCCATCGCGCTCTATTTAATGTCGCCCACTGTTGTCACAACCTCTCCCACATTGTTCTTCCACTTGTTTATTTAACTGTTGCATTAAAAGCTAGTCCTGTTTGTAAATAACATTTTAGGAAGTTGTTTGGTAGAAGAGCCGAACACAAAATTAAATGCAGAGTGGTTCTGCCCCGAAAGCAAAGCATGGTTTATAAACTCTGTTTTCCAATCGGATATTTAAATCGTACATTGAAATAACCTAGCAATGAGGCCTGTACGTATGAATACTCGCAATGATGTCTCAAGCAGAACAGATAGAATTAAAGCTTATGTTTTGTGCCTACTAGTGAACGATAGATTACAGTATATCGCATTTACATACTAACAAATATTTAACACATTCATTGAATGGGTACTCGTACAAACGGGTAAACCACAATTTTGCGAGAACAATGACAGTCAACATTTTCAAATGGCAATAAAACAAATCGGCCATATAGATTCCAACTTACTCAGAAATACATTAGCAATCCAGCCATCATATTCATTGACGCTATTTATGTGCCTCCTGTTTTAATGCCAAATGAGCCCAGTCTTCCTTTATAAAACAACATGGCATGTTTTCAATAACATTTCATAAAATTATAAGCTTTGTATCTTACCACACAAACTACCTTGATGTTAACCGTGTAGAAGGAGAATGTCTCCCATTCGGGTACTATCTATCGCAGTTTTTGTCATGAATTTTGGGCTAGTTAAGCTACTTCCGTGTTTTTCTTGCCACTCGCTTCTTCATTCTTTGAACCAATTTAGCACCTCTAAAAGGCGTTTGGGATGCACAACAGAAGGTAAAGAGATGAAAGTAGTGTATGTACAAGTTATATGTATTAGTAACCGAAAATTACAAGAAACAGGCTATATGCTGAAATTCGGAGTATAGGAAGATTCCTTTTTATACTTTTTTGCTTCTTTGTTCTGACATTGTTACTGAGTGTCACTCCCATATACTTATTTTTGCTATCCATATGTTTCACATGTTTAAAATGTATGGAAACTGACCTAGTAACTACCTGAAATTAAGTAGGAAATTAATCATATTTTATTCTAAAATCCCAAGTATGTTTTCATTGCTTGTTTTTATTTAATAAACGATACGTAACACCATAATATGAATATAAATGTTTAAAATTCGAGAAGAACATCTGTAATCTATTTCAACATACTCTGATATTCAAGATGCAACTATGTAGTAGTAGGTCGCAGTAGTGGATCTAGCGGAACGAATAGACTAATGCTTTCATCACTAAAGTTCGAGCTCCAAAAGACTACTTTAATTTTCTGTGCTCGCGTTTTGATGAACCTTACTTATCTACTTGCATAGAAGTAATAGAATCTACCTTATAATTCGAGCGATGTCTTATGTGGAATAGGGAATATAGATAGAGTATAGCAAAGCAAAGAATTACTTTTAAGGGAGGACCTATGAAAATGCTTTCCTTATTGTTTTTGTTTAGAAGATATTTTAACATCAGATTATGTTCAAATAAAATATAAATCAGTATTGATACCCGACTTTGTTGTTTGAACCACCCTTTCGAAGAGAAGAAAACATTAAAATTCTCGGTGTAAATGCAACTTTATGTTATTCGTCCTACATGCATTTGTTATTATTTGGATAATATTCAAATGATTTAACTTCGTTCCACTGAAGCGCACAAAAAAAATCAAATTCTATAATTATTGGCCAAAATGTGGCACAGTACTTAGTTTTTCCGTACGGTTTATATGCGTATGAGGTTGTGTAAAGCCTTGGTTTTAATGCTGAAAGCTCCAAATTATTTTGTTATGAGACAAATAATTCATTACAAGAACCAGACAATGAATAAAATCGGAGTTCGGGAGGGGGGGCGGATTAGAAAATAACTTAAACGTCAATGTCTTACAATATTATTATATACAACGAAAGTATTCTCATTAGCTACTGTGTGTGTGTGTGTGTGTGTGTGTGTGTGTGTGTGTGTGTGTGTGTGTGTGTTTTTTTTTTTTTTTAATTTACGTCCTCCAACGTTAAGTCATATCGGACGATGAATGGAATGGGTGAAATGATGCTCAAATGAGCCCAGGGTCCTTCGAGCTTAGAGTTACCCTACATTCTTCTTTCAGGATAAGGGAAAACCCCGGAACAAACCTTATCCAGGTAACTCACCCTGACTGAAATTCGAACTCGGGACCGCTTGAACGTGAGGCAGACATGCTACCATCTACGCTACCGAGGCGGGCAGCTACTGTGTGACTGTCTTTCACACTCAAAGGGAAAGGGTTAGTTTCATTTAAGAACAAAAAGGGGAAAAAATGTAATCGGATATATTGCAGCAATTAATTTTATTTATCATAAGAATTGCCACTTTCTAGTTCTTGTACTGCGATATTCAATTGCGGAATGAGGTTTAAACATAAAAGAAGAAAAGCAAGTTGTAAATATAACTGACAGCAAATATTATATTTACCATAAATGAAATGTTCTAGGGTGAATTATTAATTTCCTGGAAGTTCTATAATTTTCAAAAATTTTGCGTGCTGAATTATAATTGTAATAACCAGGCAACCAAATTTCCAAGCATTTAAACCAAGAATAAGGATATTCGTTTGAATTGTTACCGACTTAACATTGTGACGTCAAAACGTCAAACCTAACACTCCCTTCCCCCATTCCTGTTCAGTTTGTTGGCATGTGTAGACCGCGTGTGCGAGATCATATTTTATCTGTGTTAGTACCAATCGGTCGCTCTAACTTGAAGCCATTTGCTTAAGAATTATTCCTGACATTGCTGAAGATTAGGAACATTTTCGCAAAAACTATTATAGATACGGAATTCATAATCTTCTCACAGTTTCACTGCATTATATGTAGCAAGTTTCTGCAGATATATATTTAAAATATTTATTATTCATGTTAACACACCACTGTAATGGCTATCATTACTCTTTTAAAATGTCCATTTCTTTTATCGGCAAATGCTATAAAATTACATATAGGAACAAAATATGTGTATGGATTGTTCTTCATTATAAAAGATAATGAAGTGCGGGGAATTTCGGTATCTTCTCTGTAATAGGTTTTGAGAAAATGTTTCTTAAAGTTAGCAATATGAACGTTTCAAAGAGCGAATAGTTTGTAAAGACAGGCCTATTTCAGATATTTAATTCTACTTCTGAAACAACTAAACAAGCCGAAAGAACTGTAATCTGCCCTCTCACTGCCTCTTATAAAAAAGTGCTCCTATAATTTGAGCACACACATTTGCAAATATACTAAGCAAATGCATAGTGACTAAAAACATTGTAGTCCAAAGAAACAGTGGCAGTGTACAGACTAATAAATGTTTGCGGATGTATTCCCAAAACTGTATACTTCAATTTCAGCCTTTTTGAAAATTGTGAAATGTTATTTTCAGTCCACGTCTAGCCTTAAAGATAAAGGTATCCTGTTATAAAGAAGAAGAAAGAAATAAAACTGTAAATTGATTCACCTTTTTACTAACTTTATTTTAAACAAATTTATAGCCGTCGATAACAGTTTCTTTACAGTAATATAATATGTTTTTGGGAGCTTGCATTTAATTCCTTGCTGCTTGTTTTTAACAGGCAAGCTGAGGGAGATAAAGTAATCAACAGTGACATGTGTTGGATGCCATCAGATCTAAGATTTTGTTTCATTTAGCATTTCCTTTGTGGTATATAAGAGTCATTAAAAGTCCATTAGCCCCAAAGGGAATTGTGGACGGGTGGTCTACCACAAATGTTCTTAGATATCCCTTATCATTTAGTAAGGATGCCATTAGTTTTGCGCACACCCGATAGACACTCTTATCGTGTATAGGGGGTTGATGGTCTCATAGTGTGTTTACCGCCATTCGAAAATTGACCATACAAAGATTTTATTTCTATCCATTTTCCATTGCGTTCCTCTGTCTTTGGATGCATCTGATGGATGCACGAAAACTCAGAAGCGATAACATTTAATACTTACCTACTAACCGTCCTAATAAGCTAAATGTTTGACATGGAAAATGTTTCTTGTAAAGGATCAACCATCACCAGTAGTGCTGATAAATGAAACTGGATGAAGGTCAATGAATTTTATTTTTCCTCTTTTCCCCCACATACGACATGTGTTGGCTAAGGTTGAATGGTGTACTCAGACTGTAAAATTAATGATATTGCCGGAGTTTGAACAACGGAACCTCGGCTTTTCGTGCTATTGCTCTAAACAACTCAGCTACCATAACAACATCCCGACAGAACATTAAATTATCGTGCTTCTTCCGTTAAACCACAAGACGTACTCAAAATCATTTTGAGGTAGCATAGGTAGTTACAACAAGGTGTTTAAGCACTGGGCTTCACGTTAGATCAATTAACGCTATTTAATTGTTTTTATACCTATACATGTAGTACATAGATAAACAGATAAAACAAATAGGTAATCAGACTAAAGACTTTTCTTAGCCGACATTTGGACCACTAATCAGATTAGAGCAACAGCATGGAAATCCGAATTTTTTAATGTTATTTTACCTTTTCGAGATTTTTCCCTAGTTATAATCCCATTTTTATGGCCCCGTAGCTCAGTCGGTAGAGCACCTGCCTGCTGTGCTAGGGGTCCCGGGTTCGATTCCCGGCAGTGGGGGTGGGGATTTTTCTCCGACCAAGATAATTCCCCATCTTCCCCAGAGTCTGGAAGTATGAATGAGAGTGTGAATGTGTGCGTGATCTAATGATTAAAACCCAAAGATAACGAGTTAACACCTTCAGTATGTTCCAAAGGAGAACGGCCGCCGATATGACCACGGCAGTTAAAGGCCGGGTATAAATGGAACAAGGAAAAAAAAAAAACATTTTTTACGCAGTACTTACCAGAAGGCAGGCACACATAGCGGTGTAATAAAAACAAGAGTAATGTAGACATTTATAAGCACACTTCTTTATTTAAAGAAAATAAACTATTTAAAGACAAATTAGAATTTTAGTCTCTCTTCTGTTTTTTATTATTGGAGTTTCATAATTTCGGCACTATATCTAGTGCGACAGTTAAGGCAAGAAAGAAAGAAAGAAAGAAAGAAAGAAAGAGAGAGAGAGAGAGAGAGAGAGAGAGAGAAGAAAGAAAGAAAGAAAGAAAGAAAGAAAGAAAGAAAGAAAGAAGGAAAGAAAGAAGGAAAGAAAGAAAGAAAGAAAGAAAGAAAGAAAGAAAGAAAGAAAGAAAGAAAGAAAGAAAATGATCTCTTCGTTTTTTATTAAAATTTCTATTTATAGCCTTCCTACTCCCCGTGCTTGTGAGCGTCATATAGCTCAAATTGCCCAGAAAAAATATAACTAGTGTATAGGCTGATTAAAGACCTAACCCTGATTATAGAAGGCCCTGGAGGTTTGTAAGGAGGGAAACAAGAGACTGTACTCACAATGTGTAGTAGGAACTGTTATGAGATTGTCATCACAAATAAGTGCAATAAAAAGTTGGGCTTGTATGACATCTACGCGCTTCATCCACATCTCTTCTTACTTGATATTTGTTTTCGCGTTTCAGTAAAACATTTATACTAAACTGGTCGAGATCATTTAATACCGATACATTAACAAATAGCAGAAACACTTAATGGTATTTCGCTCAGTAGTTGATCTCTTTAGGGTTGTTGGACTTCTAACAGGATTCGAACCTGTTCCCAACTTTATTAAATACAATGTTAGAATCCCTGCGACGTCCGTTTCCTCTTCAGCAAGATTTTAAAATGAATTACCAGTTCTTGACTTCTGACAGGCAGCGCAATTATCCTTCATCATTTTTGTTGAGACGCAAATAAATGAGTGCCGTAAAATGTGACTATTTTTAAAATAATTATTGATCGTTTAAGCGAACCTACCCAATAACAGGATATATTTAACTTTTTATAGAGCATTGCTAAATAACTAAATTACTGGTAGGTAATTATTTACGGTTGTTTGGTTGATCTCATTACTGTAACTTAATGATCCATGAAGTGCAATGAATACAGGAAATAAAAGGTGATCGCTTAAGGAAAAGTATTTGGACTTTAGTGATACAACTTCACCGGATTCCTCTTCGTTATGGACCGATGCTAATGGAGCTACTAGCTTTCCGTTTGAGATGATTTGGTGAAGATAATTTATATTTCTCGCGATTAACCTTTGAGTTTTCATAGGTAAATCACTGAATCTTCTTACGAGTTTTACGATCCGACGTAATGAGAACTATGAGAGCAACTTTTGTTAAAAATGGTGTACCCCAAGGATCGGTATTATATCACAATGTTCAAAGATGCTATCGATAGCGTGGTCTCCAACCTTCGATCTCTAGTAAGGACTTTATTTGTAATTATGAAGTTGACGGCACAGTTTTAGGAAGGAACGTTTCTGTAATGCTAAATCTGCTCCAAGCGTCTATCAGCAACTTATAAGGATGGAGTAGCAATACTGGTTTTCGCTTTTCTCCTCTCAAGAGCGAATGCATAGTTTCCTCCAATTCAAGAAACTCCTCTGTAAAACCATGCTCTTGTTAAGTAATCATTGCATTACACAGTGAATATAACACGAATTCTTGGAGTGCAATTCGATTAGCGCATGATTTGGATTCCCCATTGCGTCTTAATTTACTTAGTTGCTAAAACCCCGGGTGCATATCAGACTGTTCTCCCCCGCATATACAAAGCAAATTGTGCGCTCCAAGCCTGATTACCAGTCTCCAGTATATAATTCTGAAAATTACACTGCTGTGGAAATGCTTGATAGTATCACCAATTCTGCATTAAATATCATTGTTTTGGGCGCCTTTCCTCCTAGGCGGTCTGAAAGCCTACCACTTCACATTATACGTGCGATTCTAAGCCTAGCCTATACTACTAATGTCTTCCTTTGATTGTACTCCTCAGTAGTTTCTCATATATATCCTCTATGTCTTAAGCATTTCAACAAACGGCAGAAAATATTTTATTCCCCGTTTTACCGACAGCTTTAATTATCTGAGAGATTTCTACCGGAAATCCTACAATGATTGTTTTAGTTTCCTAAAAATTATCTGCTCCATGGAACCCAATACTCCCTCGACTCTTTAAAATGACGTAATAAATATAATAATGCTTGCTTGAATTACTATCATGAAATTTGTGGAACATACACTAATTATAAGCTCGCCTTTGGCTGCAAACTAAACAGCAACAATAGTTGACCATGGTTCTTCCTCGATAATCCTGATGTATATGTCATACCTAAATACCTTTTCATATTTTCCCCTAAACTGCTTGCCATCCGATTTGCTCTAGAGCATATACTTGAAGTTAATAACCAGAACGATTAACTCATATTCATAGTCAAAGCGTCCCTCTTCGACAAAGATCCCTTACTAACACTTACGTTTCTTACGTACAAATGCTATACAACAGGATGGTACCTACACATAAGAAAATTGTCCTTGCATGGAATCTCAGGAAACGAAATGACTGATGGAGCTGCCAGAGGCCATAAAGCATCGAACTAACAGCACTAATCTTATAGTTCCATAGCACAATTTCATTAACTTCATCCGACACTACCAACAGTGGTCGGTATAAACAAAGCTATCCTTTTCTCTGTTTTCCCCAGAAAGAACAAATTATGCTACCCCGTCTGTGCATTGGCCCTCTATACTCACGCACTCATATCTTCTGCCTCTCAACCCCCCCCCCCCCCCGTCCTCCTCCTCACTGTCAACGTACCTATACACAATCTTTTTTTTTATTTTATTTTATTTTATTTTATCCATCGATCAGCAATTATGCTTTACAGATGCTATACACAATCAATTGAACACTAACGAGTGTGGGATGCGTATGTACCTTCTTTATGGGTGGCCATGGGCGACTCTGTTTGCAAGAAATGTTGAATTTTTAAAAAAAATAAACTAGTTGTATAACTTAATTTAAATATAAGATACTGCGTTGTTTATTATTGTTTTTAAATGTCTAAGGTATGTAAAGTAATTGTTTAATAATATTGTGTTAATTGTTAATTTTATTATTGTTGTAATTGCACCATTATATTAATTATTGTATATGTATTATATGGCCCTTGGGTTAAAACGACGGTAAATAAATAAAAAACTTTCATAAAAGTATGTCTTGCATGTCTGAACTGATTTCACATGCTTTAAAAGAGGTGCATATATCAAACGTATCCAGTGTCACGGGATGAAGTTCTGTAATAATATGCAATGTTTTGTGGTTATGAACTTTATAAAGTAACTGCTCTTTAGCTTGACTTCCTGAAAAAAAAAATCTATTCATAGGAAAATATGTCATTTTATCGCAAATGATACACGACAAGAAATACATAAAATATAATCTTTTTGAATGCCATGGTGTTGTGTCCTAGTGGAATTGAGTCCTTATCAGTTCAGAGAGGAAGGAAATAGACACCAAATCGGATAAGCATTGTCGAATGCTATAAAACAACCACAGTATATAGCCATACGAATTGCTCTGCAGTGGAATAACTTAACTGCTTTGACCTCAATCCAAACATTTCTTGTGCCGTCTCCCAGGTAGGTTTATAGCGTTAGTACGTATTCTCGGACCACATGTTTAGCGTCGAATAACACAATCAGACTTAGAAGTGAAGTCCTCTGAACAAAATTATTCTGATTTTTATCATGCTCCTATGTCTTGATTTCGTACACTGCCTGAATTCATAAAGTTGGCAGTATTGGCACTAAAATAAGGGACCATTCCCCTTTATCACTGGATAGAATACTTGTGATTTAGTCAAAGGAACACATAAGTGATGCACACAATCGAAAGTTAGGCACTTCATTTCTTTGCTCCATAGAAAACACAGAAATGACGTAAACCAACGGCTGCGACATGCATGGGAAATCGTGTAGAACATGACCAGAAGTTGCTGTTAACGAAATATTCTAGTGATTTTTAACCAGCAGAAATCACTTGGACATAAGCTTATGTTGCCAATGTTAATGCTTAAGTTCCAGACTTTGCCGGCAGACGTAATATCCAAAACCATCTAGCTTATCAACTGCAGATTGAAATATTGGTAATCTGACCAAAATCTAAATGTATGGGCCCACCCTATTGAGTGAAAACAGGCTTATGACCCAATTACATGAGGCGCAGGAAGTAAACCTGTGTTTACAAATAAATAACGAAAAGTTAAAACAGTTACAGATATGTTTATTATAGAATTAATGGAATGCAAATATACTCCTACCTTGTCATTATCTAAAGTGTTCGAACATGAGTGAATTACTTGAATTACTAGAGAATGCACAAGGAACATTCCAGCTGTCATTGAGATGCAGTGAAATTTATATGAAAAGGTGGAACATAGACGATGTGTTCCGCCTCCATCCAATTGTTCTTACTTTCCTCCTATCTTAATTCCTATGCTGTCTGCATTTTACACAAAAACTAATTAAAATAATTTAAGTTTTCATCCATTTTAATTTGTTGTTTTGCTAGTACAACCCAAACAAGTAAATGAATGGGAAGTTGTGTTATTGTTTTAATATCTATAATTAACTAATTGTTTGGTGGCCAAAAAATGCATCGCTTTGGTGTCATTTACGAATATTTTCATCTTTAGATAAATTAAGAACAGTTCGTTAGACATTTTCGCTTTCACTTGTAAAACACCTAGTCGTCAACAAATCGTACAGTTTATGCCCTTTATTTCAAACTCTATTGATAGAGATGTTACAGATTAACAGAAAAACAACATAGAAAAAATACTGTGTGATGCCGTGTGACATAAGGTTCGGTGTATCACATAACGTAAATACCTTAAACGCAGACGTTCTGTAAAGAATATATCCTTAGCAGCTATGACACGTGGATGTTGGAACAGAGGTTGTATTCGTGCTGAATTTAATTTGCTCTGCAGTCCTTCAGATTCATAGGTGCTTCCGGACTGTCAATGAATAACGATGAATCATGAGACACTAGACATGGTATACAGGTACAAGCAACGCTGCGGCATCAATATCAACTAATTGACTGTGGTGAATGTATGAAGACGGTTCAAGAATTGCAAGAATTTTATACGGATGCATGAATGAATGTCTGAAGGAATCCAAAGACAACGAGCTACCATCCTTATCTTTAGGAAAATATCCTGCCATAGATTCCTCTCTCTGACACTCATACGGTTTACTATATTTCACTTCCATGACAGCACACTAGGTGACGTCCAAACTTTTGTGCTTACATGATGCTATATTTAGCGAAAAGTATACGAATCGTCGAGTTTAGAAGCGTTATGGAAACATATAGATACTTTGAAAGACAACTAACCTCTGATCACACAAATTGGATTGAACAGAAATGAATAAATAAGAAGTAAATGTTTTATTAAGCTAGAAGACACCAGTTTCATTCCCATTCATTTTTTCACCTTTGTTTCCTTGTTATTGTAGTGTATCAAATTATATTGAATAGGGTTTTAATGACTGTTTTTATAAGAAAGCGTAATATTTTGGAAAATAATGATTATTAAAATACCCGAGTAGTTTAAAGCTTGTGGTTAACTCATTATTTGTATTTTTAAAATTATGTATAGTACTTAACATTTCAATGTAAATAAAATGTGTAAACTACGTAACATTCCTATACGATACCATAAATGAGAAAACCATTAAATGCTTAAATTTACATCTATTCATCGAAATTTGAAATAAAAACTCTGCCTCTGGCTAAAATCCTACAACACCAACCGCAAGAAAAATCCCCCAAAACACACATTAGTTGTAGTGCTCATAATAGATGTTTGTCGTGCGTGGCGCTCAAGGATAACGTTGGTTTTGTGTTTTTGTATGATTAAAATGAAGGTTGTCCACCTCGGTAGCGTGAATGGTAGCGTGTCTGCCTCACGTTCAAGAGGTCCCGAGTTCGAATTTCGGTCAGTGTGAGTTACCTGGATAAGGCTTTTTCCAGGGTTTCCCTTATTCTGAAAGATGAATGTCGGGTTTCTCTAAGCTCTATGGACCCTAGGCTCATTTGAGAATCATTTCACCCATTCCATTCATCGTCCGATATGACTTTAAAAGTTGGAGGACGTAAATTACAAAAAAAAAAAAAAAAAAAAAAAAAAAATGGTTATGTAAACGTAATAAAGTGGAACGACAACATTACTGGACAGAGAGACCTGATTGGGTTATAAATAAGATTGTTGAAATCAGAGAGCAAAAGTGGGAGAGTGAGAGAACTCAAATAGTACATTGAATATATATCTTTCATAGGTTTGCATAAGAGAATAAAAGTTTCGAAAACTGGACGCATCTGGTAACAGTGCGTATACCCTTATAGTTGGGCTGGCCAAATCGCGTTGGAGGGAGGTCGAATAATATCCAAATCAGTTTGTTTCCAGCAAAGAGTTATTGCTTATCGAAAAAACTTAAAACCGAAATACATTTATTCCAATTGTGAAAACAGAATTAAATATTATTAGCAGAATTCTCGTAATATAGTGGTTGATACATTCAGGACTAGCTTCAAAATTTCAACGAACATTTTACTGTGGAGCAGGTGAACCTAACTGCCAAGCGCAAGTTGTTTCGCCGTCAGTGGTAGAAAGCAATCGTTTGTCAAACATCCTTATTTGGTAAGTCTATGAAGAATATTTCCAATACGTTTGTTTCAGTGTACATATCGAGATATAGCTTTAATTTAAATGGTGAGACATCAACAAGTGGATGGTATATGCTCCGAACCTTTCTAAAGATATGCTAAGGAGCTGATTGATATTTTCAAAACGATACATGGGTATGATTGTTTTAAATTCAATATGGCGGAATAAATATGATGTAGTAAATATGCTAAGGCATCTGATGTTATCTACCCTTAAATAATCCAACAGAATACCTTAAAGGGCTCCTAGGAAATGTAAAATTTATTGTATTAGTGTGTCGTAATTACTGAAGCTACATTGCATTTTTAATCTGCAGCAAGGTGTATCCACTTACCTATATACAGTACATTTTTAAAACAAATTATTTATAATGTTAGTCGATCGTATATTATGAGAATGAACGTTAGAATGCCGTGGTTTGTAATAGTATGTTGGCCGTCAAGAGAGAAATGTCTGTGCCATTGTTAGGGATCCAGTTTTGTGCAGCAAGGGTGGGACGCTCAGAGACACATTTGGTAACGTCATGCTGCATGTTTAGTCACGGTGGACTGCTTCTGTCTCTCTCGAAGATTCCCATAATTACACTAACTGCAGAGTTTAGAGCTCGACTCCTGATCGCCCCAATGATATCTCTGAATCATGTGAGAAATATGCACGACCTTATAAAAAGCAGACATCAGTGGAAGTTTATTCTGAGTACTGCAGTAACCGTATATATTCCGAGCAGTAAAGTTATAGCTATCATAACAGCAAAGCGAAGTACTAAAACCGAATGCACTGTTTGCTTCTCATTTTACTTTCTCTCTCTCTGTCTTTGTATTTTTTGTTTTGTTTAGAAGATTTTACGCCCGTTCTTCCTGTATGTGTCGCAACTGAAGCTAATCATGTAAAATACAGCGTTGATTGAAAGAGGATGTTTGGCAGGAAAACATTCTAGGTTTCATGATATTTGAGAAGGCAAGGCGAGGAGAAGACATTTTGTAGTAGTAAACGCAGAAATATGATCTCAAAATTCCGAAGAAAATGCACGCTTTGACATCTGTTGGAGTAAAACAGACATTTCCTGAAATAAATCTGTAGCAGTGTTGGTATACATTTTGGCAGCCATCCCGACCCTAACTCATAAACGAGAAGTTGGTTTCAAATGCTGCACTTGCACTTCACATGTTCGGTTTAAAGAACACAAGGCGTGGTTTCCAAGCTTTTCTTAAACAACCCTTTATTTAAAATATATTTCCTTATTTTTTTCTCAGAAATCTCTTGGGGTTATAGTGACGTATTTAAATTAATTAAAGATGTATACCACATGTCAGAGTGTACTGTTACTGTTCTTTGAAACCAGAATGTCCAGGAATGTCCTCCGTCCTTCTACCGTTTAATATTGAACTGGATATATGGGGTAGAAGGCTCGGCAGTGTGTTCTAATCCACATGGCCAGGTAACGAAGGTGTTGTGCATATCTGAAGAAGTGAGATACCATGAGTGGAACACTGGTTTACATGTTTTTGTCTGTATCTAACATATCCCAAAATATAGTAATGGTGCTCGTTTACGATATTACTTGAGCGATCTAATTTAAAATTCTAGACAATTTTTATGTCCTTTTGAAAAGCATATGGATTCTTGGTAATTATGGTGTTTATTACAAAGGAATGACAGGCAGAATCTAGCCTTGAAGCTCAATCGGTAGAGCAGCTGCGAATCCCCGGTTCGACTCCCGGTAAATGGTGATCTTTTTTTCTCGATCTTAAATATTTTTGTTGATAAGAAATTGGTTAATAGTATTACAATAAAAGATATTTGGGGTCGAAATGTTTTCCTAGCTAAGATTGTTCCTTATTCGCCCTAGAGTCTAGAGGTATGAATGATAGTGTGAATGTATGAAATACAAAGAAAATTCAGAAACTCAATGACAACTATGCACGAATTAGTACCGCTGCCGATTGCCGATATGCAGTATTTCCAAAAGTAAACAAACAGCCGCCGGTGTGACCATTATAGTTAAAGGCAGGGTATACTTGGAACAACGAGAGAGGGAAGCAGCATAAAATACGATGAAAACACATTATTGTAATTATATAAATATATAAGCATTGTGAAGTACTTTAAAAGTTCATGTTTTTTAGAACTTATATGGAGCCCAGAGATTTCTATAGAAATCGCGGTAATCAATCGCATTACTTTTCCCGATATGTACTTCCAAGAAGACACATTACAAACAATGTTGAGCCAGTGGTGCTTTGCAGTGGCGGTTGGTGAGTGGGGCGGGGTTGAACTGTTCCGCCAGGCTGGCTCTGGACGGTGTGGCCCGGGAAAAGGTCAGGTCGGGCGGTCCGGAACCATGCCTCACTGGCTTCGGCAACTACACGAGTAGTCACGTGACCTGCATATATGACGCAATTGGTCCATTGTTCCAGCTACAGGTACTGTCGAGGTTCGAACAACTCCGAAGTTCATCAGAATTTCATCGTAATTGCCGATGGCGCGCTTTTTCGTATGGCCAGAAATTGGTGATGATAGGTTCATTTATACGATTGCGAAAATGATCTTGGGGTATTTAAACTGACTTGGTGGTATAGTAAGCGAATACTTCGGGATGTGTTATAAATTACAGAATATTCTCTACCTAACATTTCATAACGATTCTGCGCATTCATTTTCTGCTTCATGTTGGTGATAACTTCTTCGGGGCATACCGGTCATTTATTTTATGTCTACAGTGATATTACACACCCTTTGTGGGTTGGAGCGAAAGAAAGGAACGACAAATTGCTAAAATAGTGTAAAATTCAAACGAATATTTCCATTGCGGCTAATTCTAAGGAAATTCATTACACAGATTGCATATTTTAACGAACTCTACTTTATCAGTTAGAAACATATAAAATTTAATTATGAGAGGATGTTACAGACTTTCACAGAAAATCACATATAAATGTTAATTAATTAACCGAACTTTTTCTGCGCAAATGATAGCTTGAAATAGAGGCAGTTTGTTTGTAAAATCTTCGCCTGAAGACTGGTAATTGCTTGAAGTATGAATTATTTTATTTATCAGACTTTTCTCTTCTGAGTTGTTTTTCTTAGACCTGTGGGTATTCTTTGTAATCAGAAACATCGAAACCTGCATTTCGGCGAAATCTCTATATTAAATTTTGGATGTGCAATGCAATACTTTTGATACAAGTAGTAGACCAACTAAAATGAAAGAACAGGCGCGAAAAAACTCTTGCCTGTGTGGATTCTGTCCTGTGACATTCCTATTTGCAGTGAACTTCATTAACGTTTTAAGCTCAGAAAATTAAAGTATTGGGCAGACCTTGTAATAGATGAATTGACGATAGAGGCAGAAATATATGATGACACCTGAAGAAGAACAAGAAAACAAAGTAGCTGAAGTATTCGTAAAAGATCGTTTAATGCTCTGAACAAGGTAAACGAACAACTGCGATGGGAACAAATAAAACTAATTGGAACATTGTACATTAAGACTACCAAGGTTATGAGCCTTTGAGCTTGCAGTTACTTCTCATTTTGGGGAAAAAAATTAACAGTACAAACAAAAATATGTGGTGAGTAAAAATGAAACCTTTGTTATATATCGTTATATATTGAATAATTGTAAAACTGTATAATTAATGTGCTTAGTTCTAAAATTGGAGCAATAATTATTAAATTATATCCTAAAATATTTGCGTATAAGGCTAAAATATGTTTGATAAACTTATTTGAAAATTGTTGGTTTCTTATGGAATACATGGTCTGTTATTGAAACCTAGTCTGTTTTGAAACCACTGTTTAAAGATATTTGTTTCAAATTGATGACAGCTAATTGAGCCCTTTTCCATTGAAAATACTCTTTCTAGTTTTTTAAACGCGTATATGAGGCATTTTCACTGTCTCAAGTTTTAATTCGGTAAACAGCGCAAAACTACTGCATTCTTTATTTTATATAAAAAAAGAGCTGCGGGTATGGAGAAGAAAAGTGGGAGGAATGCAGAATAAGACTTGAAGCTCCCCTGGTGACGAATATTTATGGAATGGAGAATGTACACATGACCAAAGAGATTTTAATGGTAAAATATATAAGGTATGTTTATACCTTTTCCAAAAGCAACATATTTATGTTTAAAACAAGCTGCACCTTAAGTAAATTTTTCCACAAAATTCTGGATTTCGTAGCATATAAGCTCTCAATACAAATCTAACACATTTATAGAAGGGATGCAGAAAATATACTATTTTTTGTTTTACTGTTACGTTTGATACGTTCCTTTACGAATACTGTGTTTTTCAATAACTAAACGAAAGCAAAGTTCATGTATACAGCAGTACAGGTAATAGTAGTCGAACCGCGTCTGCTACTCTGCGCCACTGCAAACGTCATGCATTGCGTCATTATCAAATTAAAATCTCATTTGGATGTGAGTCACTGACGTCAGTCACTAAAACTAGCGTACGACGTTTCTCAGGTGACAGCGTTTTGAAGAAGTGCAAATGTTTTGAAAGCGCTGGTAAAATATGAGTGAGGCGCGCCAGTGTTTATGTGTTACACAGATCAGTACTGTGCAGCGGGTTGCGGCCATTGTAGGCATTCAAGTCCCATCATTTCTGTTGTTTGTTGCACGTCTTTGAGGGTAAAATAGTTGCGTTAAGGGCACAAATTTTGAGAATGTTTGCATTCCGCAACAAACAGCATGAGAACATTCGCCCATATAGCACCTTAAGATAATTGAGTGAAACTATAGACTGTTATGGTTGGTTAACAACACTCCCTATATGGCAGCCTTGGCCTTCGGAGTAACCTCGCCCCACCAAATGATATCTGGACCCATTTCTCAGGATGAGCCACCCAGAGGGCCGTGTGTGTATTACCTCCAATGATAGTGACGATGACGGCGAGGCGAGTTATAGATGATATTAACTCTTAAATAATATTGATTATGAATTTATGGGTTTACATGCTATATTCAATTGGGTTTTTGCTAATACTTATGAAAATCTGGTGTAATCTCACTTATGACAGTTTTCATTTGAGATTTATTTTCGTCCTTCAAAAGTAATACAAATATTTAATTAATTACTTCGTGTATGATGAAGCTAATTATTCAAGTAATCGCCAGGCAGCAATTTTACGAGACCAGCATGCCCCTACAAAAGCTCAATACACTACCTTGTTTTTACGGGGGAACGTAAATCGATTTCAATCCTCATTTCGGAATGAATACTGCATGCAAATTGTATTGAATCTTTGATCTGAAATTTTGTTGCATGGAAACTACCGCATTCAAATCGATTTGAATTCTTCGAAGATATTGCTTTCTGCAAACTCGTAAACACGCATGTTATTTTCTTTTCTTAGCGGAACTGGTGTAAAAAAGAGCAACAGCGGATCCACTTTCATTGTTCCTATAATCTCACAGTGTATTCTTCTAAAAAATAATCACTAACCTTAAAGCGTGCTTAAATACACCGAAGAGCAAACCAGCATGTTTCACAGGTTCGTCATCGTAAACAAAGTCAAACAACAAAAAGCTTGAATTACTCTCGGACTTAGCACATCCAAATCGATCTCAAGACATATTGATCTTAACATAAAAACAAGGATGGTGTTTATTTTAGGTTATTGGACTCAGCCATTTGAATTCCCCAGTGGAAACATAAATATATGCAACAAGTGCTAAAAGTTAAGATGTGCTCCTTGGTGCTGAAAGAGCTTAAGAAATATTTGGAAGCACTATGCTTACGACGAATCTGATTCTGACATAGAACTTTATTTCTTATGCTTTCTTAAAAACTGATCATGACATACCTATCATGACACCTTTAGGTCATTCCTTATATAATTGTGTCAAAATAATACAAGTTTCATGTGCGATAGAGCGGGATATGACTATTGTAAATCCTCGTGGATGTTTAAAACATATTTACCTATTTTGAAATGATTATAATTCTAGGCTATAAGTATAATAAATAATACGTGAAGTTTTGTAATTGTAAGCACTTTCCTTTGGCCTTCCTATGTTGAAAAATTCAATTTTCGGTGAATATTTTAAGAAAATTTGTCCCGATCGGTATTATTTTAAAAAATGCTAAAAAGATCATTTGAGAAATTATTGCGAATTTACACATTTTTAATCAAAATGTTAAATTTAATTTAACACTTTTTTGGTTAATGTAATGTTCTACTGGTAAAACTTTACACATACTTTCTTCATGTCAACCGAAATATTTAAAGCATGTTACCTTTCCTTTTGTGATAACGTTGTTGATTGTTTAAAGCTGTTTTCACTCTTATATTTCTATTCGTTTCTCAATTTTTTTTTCGGATATAGAATGCAACTTTTTAACAATGTACAGATGAAAATTATGCTTTAAAGCTTTAGATTTATACTTCTTTCACTTTCTATGAAGATTTAAATAGGGCGAAATGCTCCACGACTTAAAAACTTTATTAAAAGAAAAAGTTAGAAAATATCATTACAACGTAAACTTACCGCACAGGTTTCAATACCAACTGGCAGGTAAACATTTAAATGATATACCATCATGGTAATAAATATCAGAGAAGGCAGGTGATTCTAGATATTATAAATCAGTACATGTGCAACGTCGGTAGATCAGGGTGACGCGGAGAAGCGGGGGCAGAATTCCATCGCAAAATATAGCGCGTCCTAGTGTTTTCGATCTTCTTTTCTAAATACTTTTACAGTATTTAGATAAACAGTTCGTTGGATTGCATTGAAACTGCAGTGGAGGAGAGGAAAGTTGCTGATTTAAATGTATTGTGCAATCACGTTAACATGTTCACATCGTTTTAAGTGTGCCCGCCTCGGTAGCGTAGATGGTAGCATGTCTGCCTCACGTTCAAGAGGTTCCGAGTTTGAATCTCGGTCAGGGCGAGTTACCTGGATAAGGTTTTTCCGGGGTCTTTCCTTATCCTAAAAGACTAATGTCGGGTAACTCTAAGCTCCATGGACCCTGGGCCCATTTGAGCATCATTTCACCAATTCCATTCATCGTCCGATATGACTTAAAAAGTTAACGGACGTAAAATAAAACCGTTTTAAGTAGAAAATCTCATATTTTATTCTATAAATTGTTCTGATCTCTTCATCCGGAGTAAAATTATATAAACATTAAATACAGTAAGTTTGTATCCAAGTAATTTACTATACAATAACAATTTAAACGCTAATTCCTCCTAGGACAATCGACGGAAATGAAATTTGATAGGATTTTCTATCAATTGGGTCGGAATCATGTCTTGGCGCTGAGGTCAAGGTCAAGACCGACCTATAATCCATTTTATAATGAGACTGACATCACAACTATGATGTTTACAACAATAAAGTGGAAACAGCTCTTATCACGTGATTTACTTCACGTGTGGAGGATATTCGATTGCGGTTGCAATCCTTGATTGACTGGATTAGAATTCTTCTATCGCGCTTTCATTCAGTAGAAATCGACTCATATATAACTCTGAACAATCAGAGACAGCAGAATATTTTCCCCAAGTGGTGTAAATTACGTGATGGAAGTTAGTTTCGCTCTGAAAATATTAATTACGATGGCAGTGTAATTATAAAAAAGGATTATCCTCGGCGTCTTGCAACGCATTTGAAGAATGTATTGCGTTTATTTTGATTCAGATTAAGGTAGGCTTAAGTTATTAAACCAACTTAAATGTTGATCAGTATTTTATTATAGGTTTCCTGTAATTGTCCTACGGTTTAAAGGTAATTAGCTTTTCATAGTGATGTAATGTGTGGTGTTTAACGCCCGCTTTTACTACATGCGGCACCCCAGTCGGTGACACTGATGTTACATGAGATGAAGGTGGAGCACCTGTGAAATCAGATTGCGGGAGAAACCGGAGATCCCGGAGAAAACCCTCCCCAGCGCCGTGTTGTCCACCACGAATCTCACTTTGCGGACGTCTGGGATCCAGCCCAGGTGAGAGTCGAGCAGTCAAACCACTCAGCCACGGCGCGGCCTCAGCTTTTGATAGGTTTATTTGGTTGCGTTTGAAAGTAGAGCTTCTCAAGCAGTTTCTTTAATTTCGGGAAACTGAGATCCACCAACCAACTCTCGGAGTTTTAGGGAAAGTAATTTTCTGCTTGCGAATTAGGATATAGAAGACAAATATATTACAGAAGAAAGATAAAAAGCGAAACGGTGGCATAGGGCTTTAGTAGATAATCGTTGTCGTATGGCTTTTGTGAAGTGCTTTCTGGCTATTGCTCAACTAAGACGTAATCTTTTCCTCGTTTGGAAATTGGCATATAAATACTGTTAAACGTTAGGAGATTGATTGGGAAAATCTGTTTATGTACGTAGGGACAATTACGATAGTATGCTTTCGTCGACTTCCTTAGATGAAGCAGTTTTATTCGCTTTAACAAGTCATAGTATTTCACTTTTCCTCTTAACTAGGAGGCATTTACTCTAATTAAGAGTATCTGTTATTAAGTTATCTGTTAACATTTGTAGTTTATTTATTAACAGAAGGTAGAGCAATTGTATTCCATACAAAATATTCTACTTAAATGTCATGAGAAATACAGTTATCAGAATGCTGGTAAAAGAAATATCATTATTTCTTTGGTTAAATATTGTTTTCGAATATCTTGTTTTTTTTTAAATTGTTTCTCAAATATCACACATTTGATATAACCACATGACGAATAAAGTGTTATATATTTAGTTTTATGAAGACCTGCGAGCACCTTTCTTTCTGATATAATTTTTATACCTAATTTGAAAGCCATAGGAAATAGACAAAAACTTGCTACAGAAAAAGAAACTTAGGAATCGTGTACATGTACAATAAGCTTCAAATAATAATGTATTCTTGCGTAGGTCAGAGTTTTCGGAATATTCCGTACTAGGTAATACATTTTTCGAATATCGTAGGTATCTTATCTGAAGATGGTGCTTCAAACTTTCCTTTTCTTTTTTATAATTTTTCTTTTTAAAAACTATTTCCTAAGATAAAGGTGGAGTAATTTATTCCACCATGACTACGATTTAGTAATGTACTCCTTTGTACTTGTTTTAAATATTTGAATCTAGTTTCTACATGCGATTGTATATAACTTAATATTTCTGATTGACATTCAGGTAAAATGTATCTTGAAGTATATGAAGTGAGTAAAAGAAAAATTCTTATTGAGTACTTTAGTATTTAAGGAAGTGTGCCTATGCAACGGGTAAAATAAGACGTGTGACTGTATCACGTCAGATTTCTTTGAAAATTAACAAAAATATATTTTAATTGTTGATGCAATATCCCCCTTGACGAAAGTTTAGAGAACAGTAGTTCTGTGTCCGGTAGTTGAAGCCATGATGTTTTGCTATTTATGAAGGATGCAAAATTAATTCGCACACCAGTCTAAACTAAAAGGAAGGATGTTCAGTGTCTGGTGCGACGTTGCTGCTTTGGAAAAACAAATATACTCATGTTGCTAACACACTTATAGTCGACTGACAAAAAATGCCAGAATTTAGGACAACGTCGCCACTTGTTAAACTGGATATATTTTTAGAGAACGCGTTTATCAAATAGAGCGCTTAATGTAAGTGTTGCGCAGAAATTCTAAACTTTGTAGTAGTAATTCGAAAACAAATTGTAATTCATTTGAATCGGCAACTAAGTATATCTTGTCATCAGTTTATAAATTAAGTACCAATATAAAAATTGCATGCAATGAGTGAAGCAAAATATCTGCTTAATGTTTTAAAATGCAAGAAACTATATGAAAAGCGAAAAGGACACAAAACTTCAGCTCTATTTTTAGCTAATAACGTTGGAATATCTTTTGTGTAGCAAAATATCATGGTTAAATCCGGAAGCTACGAAGCTGTTATTTCAGATAATTTTATGCTTGAGACAATAGCAATATTCGCTGCAAATTCAATTCCATAACTTGTTTTTCTTGTTTATACTATCCAATTACGAAAACAATGCTGAGAATAATATTGCTCATAGATTTCTCACACAAGCCCCTCTGCATGTATATTTCAACTATAGAAGCAATGTACTTAACCTAAGGTAAAATATATAGAATGAAAAACACGATATTATTATTATTTTTTATCCATATAGGTAATATGATATACGATTCTCTTATCGTGAATATTTATTTCTTCATGTCTCCTTCATTCGTACATTGAAAATCAGAATGATATTAAACAAATAATAATTACGAAATAAATTTAGTAGCATATGTGAAATATTTTTCAACACCCAAGCAATTACATAATCTTAGGTGAAACATTTATTTACTTAATACCCCACACCAACCCATATGAACATCCGGCTTATCTACTACATGGTTTGTTTATGTGAAGGGTTTAGTTTTTATATTGAGCCTGCATAATTCAGTGAAGAAAGATGGCAGTAATCACCAGTAAATGTAAAGCTATAATAAATGTCTTAGTTTGCAAATAGAACAGTGCAAGTGTACAAAATGATTATAAAATCCAACTACGTTTGTAGAGCGTGAAGTGTATGTAGGTATATGATAGACAAGGCCCAGTTTGCCTCTTTCTGTGAGAACCAATGACGCATAAAATGTGCTTACAGTTTTAATTAAATCCTAACCGCATTGTGTCGCTGGAGGCCAACGCGGAAATGATAAGACAATAGTGCGCATGTTGATACGCTGTTGGTGGGAAACAATACTGACGGATTGTATGTTAATAACAGCGTTTGCAATTACAACAGTTCCCTTGCGCCATAGTAGGTAAATACGAGTGTTCATTGTGTTCTCAGCTGCGCCAACCGTGTAATAAAACATTTTAAATACCAAATAAGAACAGCATTGTTAGCATTTTCCAATGCATTATACACAAATAAAATCTATCTGGTAAGAAAGTCTTCATGTATGAAGAGGACAATTACTCCAGGGTGTAAATACCGGAAAAATACGGATGGAGATCAAAGTAGAGCAGGGATTTGGAAGAAGTTAAGGAAAATAGTTGACGAGATAACTAAGCAGGAGATTTGGGATGATTTTAGAGAAAAGAATGCATAAAACGTACCTGATATACTAAAAAGGATGGGGGAGGAAGGAATATGTGGTTTGTTGTGATAAATTTAGGAGCAAAGCATTTGCATTGATGCGATCTGGAGCTTTGCATTAAAAGGGCTTGAGAGGAGAAGAAAATGGGGTGAGATGTGATGTGTGTGGCAAGGATGAATGCAATGGGTTTGAAGAGATAGAGGGAGAACATACGAGGAAATAAAATGGGATAACTTAAAAAAACCAAATTATTTAAAGAGCTAACTGATATGGGGCAAATAGGAATAAAATAATGGGAGAAATATTGGAAAACCTTTATTAGGTTATAAATTTGGCTTTAGCACATAAGTTGTAATTGTAAAAATGTTTCTGCTCTTTCCTTATGTTCGTAAATTCATGACATTGTATTAAGATTGAGAATAAATATTTGAAAGACAAACTCCAAATATTCCTTTTTCCCTAACATTACGCGAGAGAAATTTATGGCTAGGTGGGAAAAGCCGTCATTGTCCCATTGGTGTTATAATTTACCTTAGGGATGTATTTATTTAGTACAGTGAAAGTACATCGCAAATAAAGAGTTCTGTTTCTTCCACTGTAGTTTCGCAAAGGAATATTTTAAATGAACAAATGAGTGGTATGAAATTTCCATATGCATGCAGGTTCACCAGTGTTCAGATTTAATGGTCGATAGTACCTAAGAAGTTGTACTAGAAGCAGAAAAACTACCCCAAGAGAAAGTGTGTAATTTTTCTTTTTCTTTATATTTTTGGCCATCGTGGAACGAAACCTGCAACATGTGAATATTACAACTCTTTCAAAACTTTCCTGAAAATAAACCCAACGCCCAGAATGGACACAAGGCAGAACATATTGATATTCTTAATTTACCTTAGTCGAAAGAACTATCAAACCAGACTGTGACAAAACCTTCGTTTCTTAGACATTTCTAAAGAGCTGAAGGGAACTCCCGTAAAAATATAATAGAAGATCTAATGAAAACGCAGTTTAACTACGAAATAACAGGAAACGAATTAGCTCTCAGATGTATAGGTAGTTCGTGGATGAATTTAAACCGCACAGTTTTACAGTTAGCCGCGCCATGGCTGAGTGGTTAGACCGCTTGGCTCTCACTAAGGTGGCCGGGGTGCGATCCCAGGCCGCAAAGTGAGATTTATGGTCGACAACATGGCGCTGGAACGGGTATTCTCCTGGTCCTCCGGTTTCCCCCGTCAGGATTCCACCAATTGCTCCATCATCTCGCCCTTATATATAATGATATAGGTATATATATATATGTATATATATCATCCATTTCCTTCACCTTCACACTAGGCATTGGGCTGATAACCTATCCTGGTTCTCTATCGGATACAAAGCTACGGTTCCTCAGGCCCTACCTTAAAAGAGATAGAGGAACAAGAATGCCCTAACACCACGATAGTGGTACAATTAGGGAAGTTAAATAATAATATTAATAATAATTACAATAATTATTATTACTTATTATTAAGTAATAATAATAAGTTTTACAGTCTTCAAATTTCATTACCTTCAAAACTCTTTCGTTTCGTCATGTTTTTTCGTTTTTTGTCATTCTCGCTAAACTGAACTATGACACTTACATTACTTATTCAGTATGAAGAAATGCAGCTTCAGCGACCCACTGCATCGACTAGTATTCTGCATTTTCTAGTATTATTAACTTAGCACGTCATTTCGACTTATGTTGTTACCAGTCTATAAAGAAGAAACTCCTTTTTTCGTCTTGTTTTGGTTTTTGTTTGTCAACGATATTATTGCTCGTGAATAATAAGTAACACTTCGTCAGGCATCAATATTTCATGAACGTATTGTTTAATTCGAAGGACTCATAATAATGAGTGTTTACCAGCGAAGTAGGTCATAAGAATGTACTTAGGCGATCGAATGCGATCAGAACAAACTAATACGAATGACGGATTCTGTAGTGACGATGCTAGAGAAATAAAATAAAACATCGCAAAAAAGTTCTATATTTCAGAGTAATTGTGAATACTACTACGAATGTTGTCATCGTCATTTAAATAATCCATATCATTATTTCATCAGTGCTGCTGTTTCATCAGAAATGCTTAGTTTGAAGCTTCGAAGAAACAAGCAAAAGTGCTTTTCAATATGTGAATTCATATAGCGACTTATTATTTTTACACACTGACAGATTACGGAAGGTAGTTTCTGTAACCTTGTACCAGAATGATGATATTTTGAAATGAAATGTGTAGTGTTTAACGCCCGCTTTTACTACATACGGCACTGCAGGTGGTGACACTGATGATACATGAGATGAAGATGGAGCACCGGTGGAATGAGATGGCGGGGGAAACCGGAGGTCCCGGAGAAAACCCGCCCCAGCGCCGTGTTGTCCACCACCAATCTCACTTTGCGGTCGCCTGGGATCGAACCCGGGCCGCCTTGGTGAGAGCCAAGCGGTCTAACCACTGAGCCACGGCGCGGCCCGATATTTTGAAAGTTACTTAAAAAGTTTCTATCGATTTTTGTTTGAAATGTTGCTTGAAGGTAATGGCTTAGAGAAATAGCTTGTTGTTGGAAATGTTCTTTGCAAAATTGATAAAACAGCATTTTCGCTAGTTTGAGCTTAGAATTTGCACTAAATTGTTATTAAATAGCAGCAGCTAGAGAAAGGGTGCTTGTATATTTAAGATGTGTCTAGCAGTATAGTATCCAACGGTTCATTGTTAACAGACCTCGGAAGCTGTGAGTTCCCCGCAATAGGCTCCCCGGTGATTTACTGTTTCATTTTCCTCTCTATGAGTATAAGTTACGACTTTAGAAATGGGTACTAAACCAATGGTCTACTGCACCTGATGTGTCATAATCGTTTACAAGGCTCTCAGTACCCTTGTTTCCGTTCTCCAGAACAACGAATGCACTAGATCGGTTCAAGGATAGGCAAGCGTAACTTGGTGCAGCCTTGAACGCGGTTCTGTCTGGGGCACAGACGCCATGGTGTTGTATATGACACACCGGAAACTGGACTCGTTAATCATTACCCGAAGGGGAGATCGAACCGAGGCTCCCGAGGTAGCACAACATCATTCACTTCTTGTTTCATTCACTGTTCTATGACCTTGATGGTGAAAGTGTTCTGTGTACGGAGTGTTTCCTTATATTTTGAGCTTCGGGACGCGGCCATTGCTGTCATTTCTCCTTCAATTACATCCGCATATTGGATGACGAGAGTGTAATTCCTCATTATTTGAGAAACGGAACATGAAACACAATTGGCCAACAAGACTATTCAAGAGATGCCTAACAACGAGGGGAATGTCATAATTATAATTTAGAAGCTGTAATCTGTCTCAAGCCAGAGCAATCTAGTTGTAAAGTTATGGGAGTGGGGAAAAATAA
This sequence comes from Mantis religiosa, assembly GCA_030765055.1. Classification (NCBI taxonomy): domain Eukaryota; kingdom Metazoa; phylum Arthropoda; class Insecta; order Mantodea; family Mantidae; genus Mantis; species Mantis religiosa. The sequence goes on from CM060950.1 coordinate 358,833,432, forward strand.
ACAAACAGTAAAGCGGAACGCTCTTAAATCACTCTTTTAAGGAAGCAGAGTTCACGAGTACACATTAACCGCATCTAATAAGTACAGCACTCTAACTATAGCCATTACAACAAGACAACTCACTCGCGGGGTCTCTCAGCTGATCTAGGGAACCGAGAGTCGCTGGCGAAATGGTGCCGGCAGAGACACACTAAAATACATACGTCACAAATAGGTAGCATATCGTCCGTTGTTTCGTTAAACAAAAGGGTATTGTAATTTTTCTAGAACCTATGCTTATCACAGGGATGTTTAGGACATAGGCGTTTCAGACAATAGCATACGAGTGTAGTCACGTTAATATTTGTTGAGTTAGTATGTTTAGGATTTCCGAGGCACTCCCTTGGTACGATTTGAACTAGGTTATTATTATTATTATTATTATTATTATTATTATTATTATTATTATTATCATTATCATTATCATTATCATTATCATTATCATTATCATTATCACTATCACTATCACTATCACTATCACTATCACTATCACTATCACTATCACTATCACTATCACTATCACTATCACTATCACTATCACTATCACTATCACTATCACTATCACTATCACTATCACTATCACTATCACTATCACTATCACTATCACTATCACTATCACTATCACTATCACTATCACTATCACTATCACTATCACTATCACTATCACTATCACTATCACTATCACTATCACTATCACTATCACTATCATTATCATTATTATTATTATTATTATTATTATTATTATTATTATTATTATTATTATTATTATTATTATTATTATTATTTTGTCAGAGTCGACAGAATGTTTCTTGTCTAACATCGAAGACAAAGCTTCACATTTATTTAAGACCGTTTATTTCTGGAGGATTTATCATGTTTACACGTGTACCCTGTACATTGGGTAAAATAAATAAAAATGAATGGATAAACGCCGGTTTTTAATACTTGGGGTAGGGGTAACCAGTACCTAAATTTATCATTATAAATTGTTGTATAGAATTAAAAATTACGTTTTGTGTCATAATCATATTCAATTATTTAACCTAACTTTTAGAACCTTGTTTAAAACATATTCATTGTATTTCTTTAAAAATGTATCTATTTATTAATACGTTTAAAAATTTAAATTAGTTTTATTTATACCATCTTGTAATAAATAATCAGCTCATTCTTTACTAATATAAAGTTCAAAGTTAATATATTTCAATTTATTTTATGTTATTTGCATTTATTTTATTACCTATAGTTGTTGAATACCTTTCTAATTCTTAATTAAGAATTCCATATAGTAAATTTTAATTATATTAGCATTAAATTAATAATTATCAATCAACATTATTAATTTTAGTGTATTTTATTTAAAACCTTTTCAATTTATGTACGTATTATTTTTTATTTTTTCAAAAGTATTATAAATAATTTTAATCATATAAACTTTGAATAAATTAATAATTCATTACATTACTAACACTTTATAATTAAGCTATTACGTTTTAATATACTTGCTCTATTTACATTTATTTACTATTTATTTTAATATATTTATCTTCAATTGTAATTTTAAAATATTTTAAATTAATTTAATTTATTGTAATTAATTATAGAATTTTTGAACACTTTAATTTACTATTTATTCACATTTCTGATCTTTCTTCATTCACTTAAGACCCTTCACTTTCCTATCATTTCACTAATACACTTTCACTTTTCATTAACATGTCTTTAAAGGAACCTAATGTTTTATTTAAAATACAAATATGTTTTATTCCGGGAGGGGATTAACCCCTCTCTTTGCACCTATCCATTTAACACATACACACAGGGCCGTAGTGGAGGGGGAACGCAGATGTACGCCGTCCCCCCACTATTTTTCGGAGGGGGACGCAGTCCCCTTACTACTAATATTATTTATACTTTTTTAATTTATTACATTTTTTAATTTAACATTCAAAATACTGCAAAATATATAAATTCAAAATACATTCAAATGATGTTTATGACTATTAACAGACCTCCAGTACATATGTGGAAACCAGAGGATTACATAAAAGAATGAATAAAAACTCGTACGCAGGCTGAGGACAACCAAAGCAGGAAGGCGAAACTACAAGTACAGAATTCTGATCGGTTCTCCAGCATCTGGAAAATTGTTTAGGTGTGCGTCCCACCACTTTTTTTAGCCCTGCATACACACATACTGTTATTGTCAATCATAGTGTTCCCAAACGCCGTCTTCTTAAGAACTCTTTCTGTCCAGCCCTGCAATCAGTCTCCACGACTTTCTTCTGTCCTTGTCCCCCTCGGTCGCATCCACATAATTCGTTTGGTCTTCTTACAGTTCTGCTCTTCTTTTTGCCATTGTTGTCTCTACCATATCTGCTTGTCGTACTCTTCTTCCTCTTCTTATACGTGTGGTGGCTGTTCCATGTTAATAATTCTATTGTCATTATTTTCTGTTTCTTATCATTGTACGCTAGTAGGATATAGCACGTGTAGCTCCTCAGATGGTCGCAAATAAACAAACGCAGTGCTATCTATTCCGAGTAATTCACGTTAAACATTTGGTGGATTGAGTCAGCTCCTCCTTGGTGTTTACAAGATCATACTTATCTGATACATAGTATAGTTACTTCCTGTTTATGTTCAAAACTTAGTATATTTTTATTCTTTCTCTTCCCTTTAGGTAACTTAACCTCTACTTTAACCAGTGATGTTATTTCTGGAGATGAATGAATGAAAAGGCTAGAATATCATCCCAATGAACCGAGAATCCACAGAACTTGGTAACCCAACATGTCGTGAGAGTAAGGAAAAGCGTTGGAAGAAAACTTTTTCCTAAGTTAAACCCAGTTAGATTAGAAGTCGGGACTAGGAAAATGAAGCAGGTAGTTACCCCACAACACGGAGGTGGACGAAGTATGGTTAAATCAGGAATAGTGGTATATCTAGCAGCACAGAATAGTATTGCTTAGTAACTATTCTAAGCCGAGCTAACACGTTTAGAAAGTTTCCTTTTGTTAATATTTGAGTAACCTACGTTAAAGATATGGTTCAATATCACTGAAAATTACAGGAAGCCTCTGTTAGCAGTATATTGCACTACCGTTTTAGCTTGTTTTATCCTTATATCTAAAACGAAATAAACGTGGTATGAACGTTCATTTGTTTAAGAAGTAGTAAATGGAAGAATAAGCGTTTGTAGAATGATTTGTAAAGAGTGGAAAGAGAATGTAACACAAGATTTCTTTTTAATTCAGTATTGATAAAATTCTATCACATATCTTCGTCTTGTCCGTCTAAATATTGTCACTGTCTATTCGGGGATTTGCAATTCAATTTGTGAAAGCCTGAACTTTACTGGTTATGATTTCTGTGCTGCATGTTATCTGGTTCGAATTCTTGCTGCCATTCTTATGTGGTAAACAACACACCTCCAGTTTTAAACTGAAACAAAACCTTACTTTTTTCTGTTACTTGTTTAGTTTAAGACTTATTAATCCAACTGCAGTCGTATTTCGTTTATCAGCAAACTGACCTCGAAGTGAATGACCATTATCACAACTCTTAAGTGTCCAGCCGTACTAAGTACAAGGAACTAAGGAAAAAGTTTAATTTAGTCAGGTCAGTTTGACTATTCAAAAATACTGCTATAATTTGGGCAAGTTTAAATTCCAGTAGGTAATACCACAAAATTAGTCAATGCAAATTGTATATCCTTCCTGTTGAAGTTTTTTTTATATATCCTTTATACTTCACATTTTCTTGTGGCATATACACCCATAGTAAGAAAATACACGTAATCGCATATGTTCCTCCTTTTCCATTTGAAAACATTGATATGATACAGTTACGTGACTATTTGAAATAAATGAATGAATGAATGAATGAATGAATGAATGAATGAAAAGCCTGCAAATCCCTTGAGGGCAAAGGCCTCCTGCTGCGCAGGGAGTAGCAATTGATAAGCTCATTAGGGTTGGAACTCCTAAGAGCCTTGTGCAGTTGTTGCGCTCCATTAACGGAGTACTTTCGTGTCTTTAGCACTGTCACTGTTTACATCACACACTTAACACATGCACCATTTTTGTACATATTTAGCTATGATACGCACACTTCTAGTTTATAGCACCTGGATAGGTACTTCTTCCAATGTCTTCCATATAGCTCCTTTTTTAGCTTGTGTTCACCGCTATGTCCCTGCTATCTTTTTGAAGCTATCTGTCCATCTCATCTTTGGTTTCCCTACCGTTCGACGTCCTATTCTGGGGTCCCACATTGTCGTTTGTTGCGTCCATCGGAGGTGGTGCATTCTGGTGACGTGCCCTCCCCATCTCCATTTCAGCTGTTACGCCCATGAAGCCACTTCGGTCATGCCTGTCCTCCTCCTGACTTCCTTGTTTGTTATCCTATGCTTTCTTGTCACGTGTAATATCTTCCGCTCCACTTTGCGCGGACAGATTTGTAGTATGGTACTCTCTCTCTCTCTCTCTCTCTCTCTCTCTCTCTCTCTCTCTCTCTCTCTCTCTCTCTCTCTCTCTCTCTCTCTCTCTCTCTCTCTCTCTGTGTTTTTGTTTGTTTGTTAAGGACCAAGTTTGGCATCCAAATAACAACACTGTTAGTACACAGGTTCCAATGACTTCTTTCTTTATACTTTACTTTTGGAACCTCTCTTCCAGGATGAACTTAAGACTTCAGTATTTCTCCATGCTTGGCTGATGCGCCTTTTTATTTCCAGTGTGGATTTATTTGAAAAGGACATTGTTTGGCCAAGTAGATAAATTTTCTGACATACTCCAAGTCTTCCGTGACTATACTTAGCAATCAAACTCATTTATATCCCTTAAATAGAATTCCTAGAACAATTGTTAACCACATTAGGTTAGTAACAATATACTGTCACACAATTATCGGAAAGCACGACCAACGGCAGCTGAGTAGGGTACCAGAGGTATCTGGGCCACGCCCACCCATTTATCTCAGTCACTAACTGAGGGGATGATTAGGGAAGTGTCACTGGTCACTGGTCGCTGGCCGCCTCTTCCCCCTTCCGCTGCCGTCTGGAACCTTCGCGGTGATTCACTGAAATGAGAGACTTCGAGAAACAGTGATATTCCTATAAAGGGGGCTGCAGTGAGTGAGTTCAGTCAGTTCTTGGCGAGCAGCGTAGGATCGCCGTGCTAGTGTACGGACGAGAAGACTGTGTAGGTGCATCGTAAGAGTGTACGTAACTGTGAGCGTGCAGTGGAACTGTAACGGACGAACTGGTGAATCGTAATTGTGTGCATTACGTAATTCTGTGTAATTGGCAAGTGTTCAACTGTAAGTCGGTGGAAATAAAGAACAGTATTGAGTTTGTGCAATTGGACTTTTTAATTTCACGAACCCACAAAGTGTCAATACTTTCATATAAGAATGATTTCAAATTAAGCAACAAGTGCATAAAATGTTTATCTGTGGTTAAAGTTATTTGGGATAAAGAAAGAGAGAGAAAAGTAAAAAGTCTTCGGAAGCTTTCAATTATGTCCGTTAGATGACGCATTCGTACTTGGAGAATGTCTAAAATTCCAACTTAGAATATTTCGAAATGGGCAAACGCCACAGAAAAGCACTAATTTTTAATTTAATGAGGTTCTCATATGTTTTATGGCTTCTAAGTTACAAAAACTCATTTAGTAAAAGTGTACTAATCAGCTCTTTGTAGAAAATATAAGGCGTATATTTTATTTCTAATGCCAGTATATCAAATAAAGAATAGTTTCATCAAAATTTTTGGAGCAGTTTTTGATGAAACAAAAAGTATTGAAAACATTTCCCAGGAGAGGAGTAGTTAGCTATGATGGATTGTCTTGAACATTGTCGTGTCCCGTCTTTGTAAGACGCTGGACTTAAGTAAGCAGACTTTATCGGGTTTTAGTTTTACACTGTTCACACGCACGCGCAGTTTAATCAGGGGACTTCATACATGTACTTCGATTAAATTTTGATAGGTCTATCCAATTGTATCGTGTTATGGCATACTTAGTGCTATAGAGAAAATAAAAATTGGAGATTGTTTCCGTTTTAGTTTCATCAGTCGGAGACATTTTGTAACCACAGTTTGCAGCTGTTGAAAAATATTCAGACACACATGAAATGTTTTCTTCAGTAGAAAGTAATTTTCTGAGTTAACCATTAGACAGTGTCATAATGTTCCCAGAGGTAAATAGCAATTCCCATATTATTTAGGGAGGACTGGTAGATCGTTAGGATTTTGCTGCCTGGGTCAGAGGGAACATGTTTACTGACTTCTCCTTACGCAGTAGCGTCTCCCCACTCTTCCTTGCGGGGTTTCCTCGATACAAGCAGTCGATTTAATTAGATCTCCTTTTCGTTTGATCTCAGCCTAGAGGCTTGACAATTAGCTTTTGAAGTGCACCCTTCGCCTGAGGTCGCTCTTACAATTTTCTGATCGCACGCTCTACAAGAAAATCCTCCTGTAGGAACAAATTAATTTTGACAACTTCCTGTGGAAAAGAACCTACTGATGTTTTCCATTTCACGTGCAGGTAAAATCTTGGTATTTTGCGACACGCTCGATTCTTAAGGACAAATAATATTTACAAATGAATTTCTTAACTCGTAAATCATGTCTAATATATACAAGCAAAAATGGTTGAGGAAACAATAATGGCTAAGTCTTAATGCTTTCCATAGGATATAGTTATAAACCAGGGTGTCAAGGCAAAAATTGCAAATAATCTAGGGTGGCTTTCGTTGTACGGAGTGAACTGTTATTTATCTTAATATCAGAATAACAATCCAGTTTTTAATCAAGCAGCACACAATAGTATGGCGTAACAGAATGAGATGCTGAAATATCTTTTAGCCCGCCACTGTGGTTACGCCGGTTTTACTCCACCAATATACAATCGTGGTTTTATATATATCGAAGTCAACATCGTCATGATGCTGTAGACGATGCTGTAATCATTATCATCTTAGTAATATATAATGCCCCACAGTTTTCTTTCCTCCTCATTCCTTTGTCCTTGCTATGAATTGTTTATCTTAATACTGCCATCATCTATTATTTTCTAACCTTTTTGGCGTACTCGCCATTCCTTTCCGTAAACCGAAAGGAAGCAATGTTATATTTTCACGATGATCTGGCCAAATTATTTTCTTCTTTATTAACAACTCAGAAGTGTTCACTAGCTCGCCGTCGTTTTTGTGAATTGTATGGGCTCCGCTTGACTCTATATCGAAGTTCAAAGTTTTCGAGTAGTTTTTCTCACCTCGTCAAGAGCTAAAATATTCGCACAATGTGCATAACTCTTCACTGCTCACAAAGAACACCTCTTCTGTAGTTCTTTCTTCAGGGTTACACTGCAAGTGTTTTCTGTTTCATCAACAGCTTCCTTCGTTGAACTTCATGGCAACAGCTCATATCATTACTTAGCATACTGCAAAAAATAATCTAAAATGGAAAATATTAACTTTTGATATCCCTCCAGTAACCATGGTTGTATATTTTCCTTCTCTTTGAGCAGTGTCCTGTTTTGCATTTCAAAATGCATCTTCCCAATGCCGCTCCTTACTTCTGCTGAAAGCTCTTCTTTGCAAAATTCTGAAAGTAGATGTTGAACACGGTAAGTGGTAAATGTGCTTTCTGATTACCAGTCTGTCTTATCATCTCATATCCTCAATACTATCAATTGTTTTATATGGACTACTTAAGAGTCTTCCCTGTTTCTAGTTCACATAGTTTTCTTTAGAATCTTCGGATGTTTAAAATGTACTGTGCGAAATGTCTTTGCAAATCTACAATTGCTCCAGTATGTCTATTATCATGAAAAATTACGAAAAAGAAAAAAATGAGGTGTAATCTACTAAAACATGTGTTATATGTAAAGTTACAAAATTTGCAATATACATATGTAGGAGTTAGAAAGTTTTCTATTAAGTGAGGCTGAAGGGATAAATTAGGCATCAAGGAATAGACACATCAAAGAATAAATTAATAAACAAAGGGTAGTCAAGTTTTGTTTGCATTGAGTATCACACTCCAATTAAGCTACCCAACAGGAAATTGTGACACAGCAACGCTAAGCCTTTCTCCCGCTTCTTCTATAACACAATTTCTGTTCCATGCCGGGCCAAGTAATCTGTTTTTGATCGCCGTACTTCATTTCATTAGAGTGCCTCTGTGTAGTGTTCTCCACATGAGTGGTAGGCCTAATTCAATATCTACACCGTTTTACATCTTCTTGAGAGCAACAAGTGTACGGCAAACGGGGAAGTTTGCATTGGAAGGAAACTTTCCAACTCTCAACTTCTTTGTTCTTTGAAAAAATCGATGTGAAAACATGTTTCTATTTCCCAAGTGAACCACAAACGTTAAGTTCAGATTGGTTTACACCTATTTTAGTTCTCTGTGTTGTTAACCCACAGCAAATAAAGAAATTCTATTTCGTGGAAAAATTTAAATCCGTGAGTTTACTGGAAATATGTGTTAAGGTCCTGTGACCCAAAAGGAAGTATTTTAGAGAAGTAACCGCGCGTGTGTGTGCGTGCGTGCGTGTATTACAGAGAGAGTATAATACATCCCGGAAATAAGTCATACACTGAACTTCCACTTGAGCTAGACACTACTGAATAGTGATAGATAAAGATTTGCAAATACCTAATCGCAAACTAATATTAAATATCGAAAAGGTTATATTGCTGTAATTTTCTCAAAAAAAATATTTCGAATGGGGCATCATATGTTTCATATATTGACAAGAAAAATTCATGCATGTATTTACCTAGAACAGCCTGTTTTAAATCCTTTTTATTCTCATTGAGCTTCACAAGCTTGTAACCCATGAGAGGCATAAACGAGTTCCATCAAACATGATTTTTGTCAAAATCTTCCCTCATAGCTTACGCAATTTCTGAAATATTCTTTGTTACAGAGTTCCGGTTTTTCCCGGTTAAAATGTGATGCAATATCATTATGGCATTTTTTTTTAAATATTTAGTTCCTATTTCGTGCATGTGCCCATTAGCAGCAAACATTTGACTTGTGATATGAACATTTATGATATGTGTTTCATATTACGCTTCTGAATGCACACGACCTAAATATTTTTAAAAATGTGTTCCTAGCTTCGCAGCACCTCATATTTCTAGGAAAATTTCGCCAAATATTTAGGTCGAGTATAAGTACGATTTCTTATAAATAAATAGGTACAAAACAAGTATAAGCCTATTGTGTAAAGTTCCCCTAACTCTAATATGAGGTTTCTGTTTCTGATGTTCAGATATTTGAAGTTTAGTTTATGAGAAAATACAGATTTTGGTTGACTTCCTTCTCATGCCACTATTTCACCTTGCATTCACTTAAGCACTATTTTCATGCTCCAGAGGTATCAGGCAACTTTTACTTCCTGTTCCCACTCTTGGATCTCAAATCATCGTGTCTTCTTTTTTTTTTTTTTTTTTTTTTAATTTACGTCCTCCAACGTTAAATCATATCGGACGATCAATAGAATTGATGAAATGATGCTCAAATGAGTCCGGGGTCCATAGACCTTAGAGTTACCCGACACTCGTCTTACAGAATAAGGGAAAACTCCGGAAAAACCCTTATCCAGGTAACTCACCCTGACCGAGATTCGAACTCGGGACCTCTTGAACGTGAGGCAGACATGCTACCACCACGCTACCAAGGCGGGCAAATCATCGTGTCGTATACCTATCTGGTCACATGACATCGTACAATATGCCCTGGTGACTGGCTGTATGCTTAATTCCACTGTTTCTCACCTCCCCGACCTGGTTTGTCTTTGGGTTATATATTTAATATCTCCCAGTGCTCTAGCATTATCTCAAACACACCTCGCTCACTGCGATTTGGTAGGGATCTGCCTCTCAGGAAGAAGGGATGAGGTGAAGGGACGCCACAAGGTGGCATTGAGCACAGCCAGCGAAGATGCAGAGACGTACAGAAGTCCGCACCACCACCCAGGGAGAGGACGATCAAAGGTTATCCTGTTTTTTAGTTGTCAAGTCTGGCCCACATACATGATGCAGGCTTTCGAAATGTTACATCGATTTTTTTTTTTTTTTTTTTTTTTTTTTTTTTTTTTTTTTTTTAGCAAATTACATTTTAATTTAAATTTGATTCTAAAAGGTGGTGTATTCCGTGCTGTTCCTATTCTTGTTCTTTTTATTTACTGTTATGCTTACTCCGTTTTAAAATTACTTAGAAAATATGTGATGAAATTCATTGGTCTCTCTAGTATCAACTTACTGCAAGTGGAAGAAGTACTGTATTTTACCAAAAAGTTTGATGTGATTTCATCTGAAATGGACCCTCCTGAATGAAAATCCTTGAGAACAATATAACTCAAAATGAAATTTCTGTATTTACGTTCAGCTTGTTCCAAAGATGCTAAAGGAAGACTGTCAAGAAAATCCCCCATACTGAGCGGGATAGCTCAGGCGATTTCGTCTGTGGCCCGCATTCGGGAGGCCCGGGTTTGATTCGCGTGGCCGACCTATCTTGACCCATGGGTTTTTTCGGGGTTTTCCCGGGTCGCTAGGTGAGTGCTGGGTAGGTTAATTACATCCCCCGAATTTCCTGTCCCTCCATTTCATCTCCATTATCATTTCATATTATCTCTCATCTGGTGGTCTCTTTCAGGGTAGAAGTGTCGGCGGGTGTCTCGGCGGTGCATGGCAGGATGATATGCACTGAGGAAAACTACTTCCCTCTCCGGCAGGTCGGTTGCCGGTCTCAGCAGCTCTGCTGGAATCATTTCGGGACCGCCAGCCAGGGACCTTTGGGGCTCGAATCACCTTCCTGGGAGCATTAGGGCTCGGCTGCTGGGCTCGTTGGCGTCCCGCTGCAGGGGAGCGAGTTCATTGTCCTGGCCTGTCGGAGGAGGCCTCTATCCAAGTAAACAGTAGGGACCCTGCCCTCTGTATTGTCGTGGCTCCTTGGGTCGGTCGCCCTCTGTCTCCTTCGCCTCATCATTCCTCCCGAGGATGCTCCCATTTGGTGGCATAGAAACAATGGTCCCAACATGGTGGCATACATACCGTATCCCCTCCGTAATGATAACCCAATCCCAAGACAATCCCCCATCCAAACGACCTTTTATATGAATAATTTCTTTTTTATTGATCAAGCGGAGTAGTTACCGCATCCTTCATTGGCTGGAGTAGAGTATGTTTCTATTCCACTTCTATCCAGTAAGAATTCAGTCGTATCTAACTTACATTAATCAGAGACTTCAGAACATGTCTCAGGGAGTAAATCAGGTGATATGAGCTGGTTGCGATTTACTATTGTGTACACCTTCGTTGGCATGTCAGTCTATAAAATGGACTATATAATAGTCAGGATTTTCAAGCGTGCCTGAATTCAAGTATAACCTTCAATGCCAATACCTGTTTCTTGTATCAACAGATCGGTGTGATGATGTCACCCATTGCAGTACACGTTTCCAAGATAAGGTGGACGAGCGATAAGATCCCTGAGAGAATTTCTCTGTTTCTTCCCTAACCTTGAGGCGGCAGATCGCAGTTTGCAGACAGAATGTACGCAGCATGTTGTTCCTAATTGCCCAATTGTGCGGTGAACCGCGCACTTGTTTGTGTGTGTGCGTGAGTGAGTGAGGACTTTCTTTGTCCACATTTCCACTCGAATTACTCTTCCAGAGCAGCCGACTGGCGCCAAATTCTGGAATTGTGAGCGCTTCTCATTGAGAAGCTCTCCTGGAAAGAGTAATGCATCCCCCTCCGTTTATTGCAACCTTGCTATTCTAAATCCACGTTAAAATCGGTAAGTGATTGTGTTGCGATATCATTTGAAAGGGGGGGGGGGCAAGGGCTAGCGCTTCGATGATATACCAAACTCCCGCACCTTTCCCTCTCCCACTGTCCTCATCTTTGTACAACAAACGTTTATCGTAGTATTTCTTATCAAGGATCCACTTCTGCTCGGAAGCGTTTTACTATTCACCTTTTCTTCGAGTACATCTCTTAGTTAAAAATATCTATATCCGAACTAATTCCTTGATTAACCTCACGCTATTCTTCCTACACCGATTCTTAATCGGCTTGCTGATTATTTTCCGTGCCTGTTTGAACGTCTCCATCATTCTCCATTCCCACTCGCAAATACTTGCAAATGTTTATCTTCATTTCGTCGAAACGTTAAATTTTCGGCATGGCACATTGTCTACTTTCTCCACTACTTTATTTGGAATTTGCACGTGCGTATTCTACTTTAATTGCCATAACCATGTTTATATATCCATCCCATACCCTTTACCTTGTTATTTAGTTTCATTTACAAATTCATTAGGATTTTAATCCCTTTTACTAGCATCTACATGATATAAACATTTTATTAATCATGCACACATCACTGTTCCGTCAATTATTCCAAATTCTGTGGTTTGATTTTATTTTTATATTTAATAGATTCTTGGAAAATAAATGTGTTGTAAGTTCATGACTTATTTTTAGCCTACTCCGGCGCCTGATACACGTCATTGGCTCCAAAGCTTGAGCTGTCGCCTCACATAGGAGAGAACTTCGTCCATTGGATTTTGCATGGCCTAGAAACCTTGAAAGACTAAGTAGATTGTACATTTTTGATTAGGAGTTGTCTGAGTGAGGATTTTCCCCGGAGTTTTATTTTAAACTGAAAATGTGAATATTACATTATGTAGATACCAATGCTTCTGTAACCCTCACTCATTCATTTCAGTCTCTGTTTTCAAAATATGACAACTGAGGGTCATTAAATTTATCAAACTCTCTCTTAACCTTTACGTTTCCTAAGGCTGTTTTCAGTTCTCGAAATACGTATAGGCAAGAAAAAATACAGAGAAAATACAGACAAAATTTGTCTACCTACAGTTGATGCAAAATATACTTTTAAAATTTGCTTTTCGTTTGCCAAACTGCATTTAAGTGTAAACTTATAGGTTGTTTGCTAATAATTTAAAACTACCTCTAAGTCCCTAAGTACTAATTTTATGTGTATCACTATCTTCTTCGAACATTATTTTCTGGTGATTAAATTGTTTCTGTATTACAGAATTCGGTAGAGACACCTTCAGGTGAAAGTCAACCCTGAATAGAAGCAAATATTAAATCCGTATGTAAAACAAACGTTGCTGAAAATTGTATTTGAAGTTACGGTTTTACTGGCATAAAACTAAATGCATCTTATGGAGTAATTGCATAAAATGCGACATTGTTCCAGATATTTAAAAATAATTTGAAATACTTAAACCTGCATTTCCTCGTAATGTAACAAGCTTTCAAATGCTATTTTCTCACCTTAGATTTATATTCAATATGCAACATACACAAAATAAGCTGTAAATTATTTACTTTCTAGTTTAAGCCAGAAACGTATTGTAGGAAATATCCTTGCATATAAGCTGATATGTAATTAAGGGTTAAGGGGAGACTAAATGTCTGAAATTATCAGAAGTGATATGTTTAGTTTTTTGTGTAGTCTTTAGTAATTGATTTCCACTTTTATCGAGTAAACAACTGTTTTACTACTGTACGCACAATATTAACATTTTAAATATGATTTTAAACACAGTACTGCACTTTCCGTTTTACTGTAAATTCTGCAATACTTCACAAAAAGAAATTTCTAAACACTTTGCATCAGTGTGGTAAACTTTAACCTGTCTTTTAGGGTGAAGTATTGCTCCATAAACTGGCACTATTGTTAAGTATGGGAGCTTTCTATATATTCATGCAGTTTCTTTCTTTGCAAATATACGCACGCCAGCTTGTCCTCCTCAGATTTTCCAGCTTTTTCCTGCGAATGAAGTTTTCTCTCGTTTTCTCAAATTAATGAAACCAACTAAATTTAATTTTAGGAAACAAAAATAAGCTCTTAGGCTCGGCATGGAGTCTGCATTCGTATTAATTTAAAAAAAATTACTGATGAATTTTAATCAAAATATACAAGATTACAACAAATCGGTAGGCCAAGAAATCGAATCTGTTTTGTATTTTTTCGCTGAGACGACATTTGCAGTGGAAGAAAAATGAACCGTTTTAAGGCACTTCTCTAGGAAGCGGTACTCAAATATACTTTTTTTCTGTGACCTAAATCGCAACATATGCATGAGAACAGCATATCCACAAGTCTTTGATGCCTTCTTTAATCTACACCAACACTCTCGACCTAAGGAGAGAAGGATGAGGTGTTAACAGAATACTCACGCTGTTGATAACAAAGCTGGGGAAATTTAGCTAAATATTGGACTTTTACGCGGGTGTTGTATTTTTACGAGCTAAGAATGCTTAGGAAGTAAAGTGAAGACGAAGGAGTGATGGACCGTAGTGATGCTGTAACATGGGATGTCTATAATTATCTTCGGTACTGCACTTCTTGATCCCCTGCCAATTCAGGGACGCACTGGCCTCTAGCAGGGGGACTGCAGTTATTCACATCGCACAGAAGCGAATCACTGTTTGGCGTACGAATATATTTCTCGTACCAATTATTCAACATTGCTTAAACTTATTCACATGCGGTGGATTTTATTCGCCAGGGGCCATCGAAAGAAGCAGATTTATTACAAACATTTCTAGGACATTATTTGGGTTGATAAAAGGCCTGTCCTTTAAAGTCCTAAATAAATGATGCATGAGTATTAACGAGGCGTAAAGCGTTTCTATACTACCTTCCTTTCCAGAATGGGGCATTACTGTTGAACCACTTGCTTGGGTACAAACATGCATGAAGTTCATGTATTATTCTGCAGCGCTGGTCGAGGCAAACGGAAGGGCAGTTTGCGTCACTACTTGAGGAAAAATGTTATTGTTTTATGGAATACAGAACGTGGATATAGTACGTGTTCACTTCGCTAAGGTTGGCTTGAGTGCATTATGAGTAAACGAAAATGAGGAAGTTGAACAGTGAACATATTCATTGTCCTTGAACAGGTATGTGAAGTTTCAGCAGATCATATGTTTTATTATTGCAATGACAGAAAAACGAACATTAAGTGTAGGTTAAATTATTATGGACAATCATTTTAACAATTGATTAAGGAATCTTAACTCGTTGAAAAATTTTGAAGCTTCAACCAGTTCTTAAAGACATACGTTTTGCGTTAAATTTAGGGTTTGTAGCAGGAATATTGGATTACTATTGTAAAATTTATTACCATTCAAATTTTATTAAATTAATCTAAACATTTAAAACAGTTAGAAAGTTCTATATATAAGCTATTATTTTGTACTGGTGTAACAGAATTTTAAGCAAGTGAACGAATGCTCCATAAATGCCACATACAATGTAAAAAGCATATACCTACCTTCGCGTTTTACATAAAAATAAGTTATTTTATATGCTGTTCACTTAACAATCCAAAAATTTCTTCTCATTTTAATTAAAAAACTTTAGTTGGCAATGCTTTCCAAACGCAATAAAATGTCCTCTACTCTGCAGCTGTTCACGGGTTATTTCGTGCAGATAGACTCCCAAAGTGACGCTAATGTGAATTCTGTTGTAGAGAACCTACCTCTGAAATGCATTCAGGTTAATTACGAGATACTGTTTTTCCAGGAAACAGCTTTATATTGAGGGACATTTTAAGATTCCATCTGCATATTACCTAAGCATTTTGTAATACCCTCTTGGCTGTAAAGCCCTCGTGCGAAGGAGATTCCCCAAGGCATAGCTCAATTCAGTATTGTTCTAAATCCAGTAAGGATGGTGCGGTTCTAAGGTGGACTAATGCCACTTTACTTGAATTTCTATGATAATGGGAAATAGGACATCCTAGAAGGAACTCTACTCCAATGTTAATTCTGGCATCCTCATACTGGCTGATATTTACTTCATTTCTTTGACCTTTCAGATGTTGGCAATATGGAAAGTGTAATATCGTTTGCCTTTAGTGCACTTTTTTTTTTGTAATTTACGTCCTCCAATGTTAAGCCATATCGGACTGTGAATGAATTGGATGAAATGATGCTCAAATGAGTCCAGGATCCATGGAGCTTAGAGTTACATGACATTCGTCTTGAAGGATAAGGGAAAATCCCGGAAAAAACCTTATCCAGGTAACTCGCCCTGGCCGAGATTCGAACTCGGGACCTCTTGAACGTGAGGCAGACACGCTACCATCTACTGCACTTAGCATCACCTCAAATTTTCCTCGGAAACCTTCAACAATGCCAAAGAGCGGGAAACATTTTGCTACCTTCCTTGTAATTTCAACTTTAATTTGTTCAGATGCGATATTAAATCTTTGAGGAAGACATTTGCATGCACTTTTAATCTTTAAGATAATTTTTATATTCTTTTCCAATGTTTTAATTATTGAAATTTTAAAATTTCATTTCATAGCTCAAAACTTTTTTGAAGACAGTTCCTAGCACATAAACAGAGAACTTCACAAGCAAAGAAATGCCGCCTTTACATATGTGGTGAGTGGCTGAAACTTGAGCTCTCATTTCAACAACCCTTGTACTCAATGTCTGATTGTACAACTAAAGTTTCTCAAAAACGTGCAACTGTTTTATTGTTCCCAAAAGTTAATGCTGTGTGAGTAGCATGTCTCACAAGAAGCTTTCAAATATGCGGATTTTCTAGTTGCAAAAAAAAAAAAAAAATAAATAAATAAATAAATAAAATAAAGAAAATAAAAAAATCTGGATATTAATTGTTTTTTCACACTAGCCGTGTGTAGGTGAAAATTTGGAAAGGAAGAGTCAGACTGAAAACTTCAATGCCATTGCCGGGATTTGAACCATGTATCTCCCGACTGGCACGTTGGCCATGGTAACTCAATGATTGAGAGCAATCGGACGGAAACCGGGAGATCCGTGGTTCAAATCCCGGCTGTGCCGTTGATTTTTCAACTATTATAATGTCTGCTTACATTAAATTCTTCTGTAACACCAAACATTTCCTAAAATCACACACTAAAAGTTATCATTATGTTCAACGAAGGAGTACTTGCATTGCCACCTTGACTGGAATGGCCTTTTCCATCGGACACGCGACATGTTCCTGTTAAAGTAATTTTCTGTGCAGCTGAAGAGTTGGCAGTACATTTCGACCAAAACTGCATCTACTTTATGTGATAATTCTGGCTTATATCCAAGTCGTCTGTGAATAAGGTGCTGCTATTTTTAGAACGATAGGTAGTATTTTTATAAAGTGTATTGCATAATCAAACATATATATGAAGTAACTACTGCAGTTTAGCGGAAGGTAAATAAATATAAGAAAATGTTTCTCTTTCTTACTTCCCGAAAAGTTTTAAATGCATACAACTTGTTTATTATTTAAATTTCTAAATAGTACTAGAGGGCTACAAAGATATGCGGTCCGCGTGCCAGGAGTTAGACCAAACTGATCTGTGATAAGGCTCGGAGAGGGGAGTTAGCACCTCACCTATAGAAGACTTACTTTTGCCTATGCTCCTGATAGGGCGCTCCCAGGAGGGAGAGGTGAGGTGAAAGGATACTAGTGTGGTTGGTTCTCAGGAAAGATTAGAGCAGACTGGAAGTTTACGAACCAGTACGAATTGAAACTGCCCGGTGGCGGCTCGTACAACATGCTCTCCTCCCTAGGAATTTGCACATCCTTTAGGGCTTTTGGAACCGGAGACCTCCCTTGATCCGGAGGACGAGGATTTACAGCGATCAAATTCCCGACAACACACGCCCAAACTTCCAGCAACACCCAGAACCCTGAAATAGCCAACGAGGATCAAAAGTGAGGTGAAATGGATGGACAGGAAATTTGGAGGATGTAATTATCCTTCCCAGAATTCGCCTAGCATTCCGGGGAAACGCCCGTCCCCCCAAAAAAGGAAACAATAGTCCAGGAAGGTAGCCCACGTGAATCGGACCTACGACTCCCCTAATGTAGGCCTCAAACACCAAGTCTGAGC
The DNA here is from genome assembly GCA_030765055.1 of Mantis religiosa. Lineage (NCBI taxonomy): Eukaryota > Metazoa > Arthropoda > Insecta > Mantodea > Mantidae > Mantis > Mantis religiosa. Next base: position 358,851,395 of record CM060950.1, read on the forward strand.
CATTCTGTTCGATGAGAATGAGCAAACGAAAACAAATATTTAGTATATTTATTTAAATCTAGAATCCTTTCTCTGCCTAAGTTGGCACGAAATCTTTCCTCTTGGTGGTCACTTTGGCTCGAATGTTGGAATCGAAAAACGGTTATGGAGCAGTTTTCTTAATCGGCAATGATACTACAGATCATGTACTGAAGCCCTTTGCAGCTGAACTACCTTATCCCTCAACCTTTCACACAAACATATCTTTTCTCGCCTAATTCTAGATTTTCATACATCCCACCATTATGAAGTAGCTTCCGTTCCGCCACTGTATTCTCACCTCATTCACTTCCCCATATTTTAGCTATCGTGAATGGGATGGTGAAAAGCAGCAAGCGGTGATCTGTCTTGCAGCACTTCTGTGTTTGTGTCGGCCTCAAAGGAAACTGTTAATTCTGTCACTTGGACAAACACTGGTGACTCGCTCCATATTTATATTTATCGAGAAGAGGTGCTTCTGAATGAAATGCGTCCGTCCATCTGCTTGAGATGTGCTTTGCCTTTAGAATGAGAATCAGACTGCCACTGTTTTGTGGTAATTATTATTTGGATTTTTATTCTGAATTGCATAAGCCACGAAGAATATTTTGCACATAACGGATAACTATTTTCGAAAAGCAATTAGTTCATTTTAAGCATTTATGAATGTATTTATTTTAGATTGCATGGGTATTTCTTCATCCATGTTAAAAATAAACAAATAAGAGCATTCATTTTTAAACGTGGGAATAAAATAGGATTGAATTTGCGAAAAGATGCTTAAATTGTATTGCAAAAAAATCCGTTGTATGTCACATGTTTATCATGATTAAAGTTAAATGGATTAAAAACTAAGTTTTTCTATGTTTTCAGTATTTATGCATATTTATTCAGCTGTCCAGATGCGGTTGCTTCTAATTTTATCCACGTAAATGATCTATCGTTCCACTGTCAGTCTTCTAAATCAAACTCAGCCATTACTTTTTCCGACTACTACACCAAATTAGACCTTCCTTTTTCCTTCTTCCTGTGGGAGACCAAGCAATTTTCCCGCTGCGCCATCTCCTCTCGCACTCTCCATACCTATTGTTCTTCAAATATTCATGAAGTTTGCAAATGCATTAAGTTTCTGATATAATAAGGTTTATGAGATATCAAATGTAAACATTTTTGGATATTAAAATAAACTTGCTGTTCAAATACTACAAAAATAAACTCTCTGGAGCACGTAAAATAGCCCTGAATGATCAGTCTTAATATTTACGAAATTCATAGGCAAGGACACTAGAAAATTGCACAGCTAGGAAGTATCTGAATTGGAAGGACATAATGGAATTTTTTAAACTAACTCGCTATAGCACAAAAGCAAATTCAACTAGTGTACATTCAGAACGTTTTAATATTAGTTGGTTTTGTGTAAGGTACCCTCGATTTTGCGCCTCATTCTCCAAGTGACAAAACGTTTATGGTACTATATTCTAAGCAAAATAATCACCAACTTACAGACGTGAAATGTTAGTCAAATCCACTTGTGTGACCCGTCTGCGCTGCTGGACGATAAGGAAAAAAAGGAACAGCGGAAAGTTGACCGTTAGCCAGATAGCCGGGCCAGCCTGCATGTGTGTAATGAGCAGCTGCCCAGCAAGTTCCTATCACTAAACTGTGATACAATATTTCACCTTTTTACTGTTAACCTTTTGAGGACAAACATAAAAATTAGTACACTTAGAGCATACATACCATAAACGTTTCCTCCAGTTTTTCCGTAGAACAGAGTTTTTGATCGCCAGTCCGCGAACCACGTATAAACACTTATCAAACATTTCCTGACGTTTTAGGAGTTTGTACTTCTGCATGTTTCACAATCAACAAATCTTGTTTCATTTAGTACTGGAAACAGACCAGAAGTGCAACCTGTTTTATCCAAAGAGAGACGATTTCGGATTTAACTTTTGACGAAGATTTATTTTTTGTTGGTTTAGATTGTTTTTTACTTTCGATTAGAGATTCAAATCGTAACTCCAGCCGTACCCGAGAACGGGATCTCCAAAGTTAGCTTGACCAAGTCTACCAAAAGTTTCTCGCTTGTTATGAATGCGCGCTTCTGTTCCCTCTCTGATTCCTGTTCCCGGTTATTGTGAACTGCGTTTAATTTTGAGATTAATTGAACATTTTTCAGACATAGTCCTTAAGATTGAAAAGCGGTTGTTTAATTCGAAGAGAATGCATTTGAATATTATATTTTAAGTAGGCAGAAAAATAAAGTAAATAAAATACTTGGAAACAAAGTAACATTATACATTATTTCTGGAATCATTTTGTAACTGCGTATGAAACCAAACGGCTCATGTGAACAGCACCGCCTAAAGTAAACTCGAGGGAACGATTTCATAAAGTGATGTAATATCTTCACAGAGTGTGACATTCACTGCTGTGTCAATCCGTTCTGCCGTATCTCTTGTTTCCACGTAACACTGTAAAGATCGCATCACAGACGAGCAAACCAAGTATTTTGCGGGCTTTCCCCCTTGTGAAATACTGAATTATATGTGCGCTTTATGTCAGATGTCATCACATTGCTCGGAACTGGTTGCTCTTGTTTCCCGTCCAAATTCAGTTTATTGACACTAGTCGGTTCTGCCTAACTGGGTTCAGGTCTTTGAATTACTAGAACTGCTGTATCGGGATTTTCCTTTGTTGTATTTGTGGTTGCCTAAAGCGTCTGGCTGAAACATTTACTTGCAAACATATAGCCTCTCTGTAGAAGATGGCTTAAATTTTGAAGTACAGAATCTAGATTAATTAATGGAAATTAATTATTCTTTCACACTGGCCGTGTGTAGGCTAAATTGTGGAAACGTTGAGTCAGACTGAGAACTCCTAAGTGGTTTACCGGGAAAATACGAGTCAGTTGGAGAATTTAATGTCATGTCGGCACGTTGGCCATAGTAGCACAATGGTAGTGCGGCTGGACGGAAACCAGAAGATCCGTGGTTCAAATCCCGGCTATGGCATTGAATTTTTCAGTCTGACTCAACGTTTCCACAGAATCTAGAGTTTCTTTAATTAGTGAAAGTCTCAGGAAAAGACCTTCCCCTCAAGAAATACTAAAAATCGAACTATTTTAAATTTTTGATAATTTTCTCACGTATCTCTACATCAGTAAACTAGAGAAACTTAGAATAATGATATGTATTCATGTTATTTATTAGTAATTATTTTTCTCGTCACTTTCATTTATTCAAAAAGCTCCTTAAAGTCCACAAGGTCTGAATATTCCATGCGTATTGCGAACTGTTAATTAAAATCATGGTTAAATTTTGACACTGTGACGATTTTTTAATTATTAAGTTTTAAAGCAATAAGTAGAATTCTTAAGCCTTAACATTAACTGCGGCAAATAAACCACTGTTGAACTTGAATTGGAAAATTGTTACTGAAAAATTTGAATTGTGTAAATTTTTCGTTCAAAAACTTACAAGCATTTTTACATCTTTAAAAAGTCACAATCACAAATTCTCAAGCCAGTCTGTATGGGTTAGGGTATCTGTACGAGGCTAGGAGAAGTTATACTGTTTAGTCCCTTTTAAAACCGCCGTACACTGCATTTCTTTATTTATATAATTATTTTTGTAGAATTTAATTTAGATGATTTTGATATCCTAATTGCCTAAATGAAAAATTCTACTTCTATTATACACTTCTCCTTTGTCCAGTGATGTATGCAATATGCTAGGTACTCAGGTGAAATGTTGAAAATATTTTATATGGCAGTTTTAAGATACTGCATTGTTGGTACCTGACATGCGTAGATACTCCAGTTGTGTTTGTAAACGGGTAAAACGGAATGACTTTTTGCGATACCAATATAGTTTTAATCGTTAGGCAGTTCAAATTAGAACTTTAGATATAAAAGTTTGGTAATTATTAAAATAAAACATGAGTGTTGGGGTTGGTTACAATGACTACGTAGTTGGCAACACTGTAGCTGTCTACACATATATCGTTAACAATTGCGTGTAAGTTTGAGACATGAGTGTGTGTTACATTGCCGCCTCGTCTTCAAGATAGATTTTCCCGATAAGACGCGTTACACGAAAATAAAATATGGACAGTGCATGAAACATTCATAAGGAGGGATTACAAAGATAAAGCGGACCAACGTTGTACATAAGGCTTTGTATGATGAATATATTATCACCTTTCAGTTCAAACAGGTTTTGACGTGGAAAATTGAATTTACAATGAAGGCTTTAAGGCAAAGTAACTGTTTTGGCAGTGTTGTCTAGACTGTGCTTAACAAAGAAGCAGTTTATACATAGCTAAATGCAACCATATACTTTTTGCAGCAGTGATGCTATCTAGATGCATGAGACGAATTCAAGTTCCCATAGCATCTAATGAAACAACTCAGTATGAATCATTGTGTTGTGCTTTACAGGTAGGTATACTTTGTGAGAACTGAGGTTTTTTGAACAATAATTTACTTAACAGAATTTCTTCTTAACTTACAGGTTAATCCGTTTGGAAATAAATAAAGTAAAAATATCTTAATGCAATTACTCCTGTTATTTTCGCTGCAATTTGTAAATAAGCAAGGAAGCTTTCTGTTGTCATTAACAAGTTTATTTTCGTTATCATTCCCTGACGTATGGCCTTGCACATTAAAGACTACTGGTAGGCTGTGCTTTTCAACAAACTTCTAACCTAGTGTCCGCCAGAATTGGTATGAATCCGACTGAGTCGATCTAGCCAAACCAACGCATACGTACATAGGCAATCATGAAAATGTTCATAAACTAATCCGAGAGTATCCAAGACTATTATTTCTCTTCTACTTACTTACCTTTAGTTTTAATAAGAAACGAAGATGTCTCCATGCTGCTAAATAAGATTGTGGTTAAACACAGGGCCGAAATAGAATACCCTTATTGTGGCCAAAGTTAGGTATTAACGTACTTATAATTTGTAGTGGCAGAAGCAACCAATACTGATTGACTAACTGAATTACATGTGATGCAACACAGCTCGTGTGAGTAGAATCAATTCCAAGAACTTCGGTAAGGGGTGCAGATTGCTTGCTTCCTGTTTTAAAATCGCGCATGCATGTACAGCCGAGTGCATAAAATTGAGCCGCTATAATACTTTAGGTTTATGTTGATAAGGAATTAGTAAAGCACCTTTGCCTAACTCAGCCCCGCTCCCTCCACTTAATATTTTTCCCTTTTCCTTCGATTTTAAGCCTAGAACCGATATTTATCCATTCGTTGTAGTTTTTGAGTGCTAGATGCAACTCATCCAGCGGTTGGTGTCGACAATCGGAATGAAATTTACCATTTAGCCACTCAAATGAAATGTTTCCGTACTTCTTCCACTGTCTTCGCTCCCGCAGGCGTGACCTATTGATAGTGGTTTTGTGTACGACTTGAATTCAAACCAGTAAGAGACTGGATCACCCAGATTGTCGTGGAACACCGGTTGTAAGGATATTCTTGCATCATTAAATAAAGAATAAAACGATATAGGAAACTAGAAGCATCGGCATGTTTTATTGCACTCGACTGTAACTGCATTGTCTTCTACAGCTTCCACAGGTTTTCTCGCTCTACGCCGCTGACGAGAGACGTGTTCTGTTTCGTCACAGACCTCTGAATTAATATCATAACACCGTCATGTCATCCTACATTCATTTTCTCAAATGTAGTATCTGTTCCAGCTTCATCTAAAACAGGTCAGGTATATTATGGAATGGAAGAAAGTTTAATGTGAAACACATAATAAAATTGATATAGACTTCCTTAACTGAAACAAGTATTAGAAAAATGATCAGCATCAGCAAAGCTTAAGCATGTGCCATTCATTTCATATCCTTATTTCTAAGCCTAACTGCAAATTTGTTTTGTAATAGATGTGGGTGAACTACGTGGAAACAAACCGAATTGAATGTAGTATAAATGACCAAATAACATATATAACAGTTGACTTCGTTTATACAATTTATATACATAAATGTCAGTCTTTGAAATTTTAACAGCTACGGCTTGTGTCCACCATTGTGTGATCTCTGATTTTAATTACATGTTACATATGCCTTAAAAATCAATGAAATTGTGATAGCAAAGTATTTTGAAAAAATGTTTTTAATTTGCATACGTTTTTATTTTATATATCAAAACTGATACTTCAGTTGTCGCCGAGATCTACAAGAGATGCCTGCGGCTATGCCACTGAAGATGTTCGACGCAACTTCGAACGAAACGTCTGGAAAGAGAGCTTCCACTTGCCCACACGGCCCATACGGCCCAGAAGCTCGGATAATCATTTTCTATGTAATCACGCCGGCCGTAAAAGCCCACGCAGTATTATTATTATTATTATTATTATTATTATTATTATTATTATTATTATTATTATTATTATTATTATTATTATTATTATTATTATTATTATTATTATTATTATTATTATTATTATTATTATTATTATTATTATTATTATTATTATTATTATTATTATTATTATTATTATTATTATTATTATTATTATTATTATTATTATTATTATTATTATTATTATTATTATTATTATTATTATGGTTAGCAAATCCATAAACATGAAAATATTAATTAACTTTAACATCTGACACAAAAACTGCCGCCGTAGCTGATTGGAAAAAGAAGGGACCTGATGTCTAGTAGTTACAGGCGTGTTTGTACCCGCAAACATTTTATAGGTACTCTATAACCGGTAAACGAAGACAAGCGAGAAAACGCACATTTTGGGGAACATTTGGAAATATACCTACTTAATAAAATGCTTCTCAAATGATTTTCCGACCAAAGGGTTAGTAATTGTAACTGAAACCCAATGCGTTGCCATTAACAGAAAGAGCCTCAAGGTTTTTTTTTCTTTTCTTTTTTTTTCTCCTTTTTTTTTTTTTTTTTTTTTTTTTTTAATTCTTGGATACTGAAAACGGAAATGGGATGATCCATTAAACTGACCATTCCTCTCGCTACTTAAGATCAGGTAGCCAGCAATGAATCCACTACTCCAGTAGAAAATCTCTTTTATCAAGGAAAGAAAACGCAGCATTGTGGGAGTTTTTCAAGGAGAAGGGGGAAAATCCAGCTCCAACTGCTGGCTTTAGTGCGGTTCTAAGGAGCATCGAAAAGACGCGGAACGTTTTCAAAGAAGGTTTGAGCAATAACAGTTCCACCTGCTGGCACCTATTGTAATATTGCTCGTTTCTTGCAGAGTTCCCATGGAGACGCCTTCTCTGGTTTTGGGTCGTGTGGGGGAGGGGGAGTTGAGGTTGTTGTTCAGAAGCTGCTCAGTCCTCCTTGTTAATCTTGTTCTTCTTGGCAGAATGCAAAATACATCTTATTGTGATCTTTCTGCTGCATCGAGACGTCTGATTCACATAAATCCTCTTTTACGATCACCGTAAAAATTGCCTTTTATGTGAATTATATATGCGTGCATATGGCTATGTTTGTATGACACAGATCATATTTTGATACTTTATTGTAACAGTAGTAAGATCTATCTTCTTTAAGGTATAAAAACGACAAAAATATTGCAGTATATCCATAGCAGCAATGAACTCCAAGAGTGTGTGTGCTTGTGCGATAACATAAAATATGAATAAATAAAATCTAGTTGTGTGCCCTTTATAGGGTACTTAAAAAGCACGCGCATTCTATTGTCGTGTATTTGTATACACAAATCACCCATGCAAACGTGCTAAAGCTGAGATAAGATCACGTGTCACGTTATATAGCCCATGTGATGTAGCAGTAGAGCAATGAAGCGATTCCTGAGAATTATTGGTAAGGGGTGCAAGCAAACGGAAGTTAGCTACACTCACGTGCGCGCATACAGGTCTTTGGTAAGCAAGGCGTATTTAGGTCAAAATAATGACTTTGTTATTTACTGTAAACACAAAATGTGCAGTAAAATAGACAACTCATATATTCTGTTTTAAAACCTAAAATTGTATTTTATACACGTATCGAACCTTTTAAGAAATAGACAAATTTGTTGTTATTGCCATTACTAAAACTGCTGAATGTTATGAAATGGCATATTTCCCGCCAACCTTAAGCATAAGAACCGCTTTAATAGAAAAATATATCGTTCTTAAAAAGTGACTTTTGGTGGAACATTCCATTTATTCTGAATTAGCTTCAGAGCTGCTTTTTCTTACACAATGAAGTCAAATTAATAAAATATTCCACACTTTTGCATTTAGGCCAGTGAATTGTGTCACTGAAAGATCCACCAGCTGTGAAGATGTACAGTGCTCTCGAGTTCTCGTGCACCTCTTGAAGTTGTTTGCGTCGCACGGGTTGCGTGTTTTCTGGAATTTCAGGAGTGTTAGTACTTTTAGTTAATTACGAGTTGTGGTTCTGTATATCCTAGATAACGTAATAATTAAATAGTAAAAGGCGCACTATAATGACATTCATTAGTTTCATATTACGTCGTAAGTGTTTGAGTAGTAAATTGTGTTCCTTTCGTTGATGTTGTTTGTGTTTGTGGTCCTAAGCTGAGATTATTTGGGTGGGCTCCAGTCCATAGAAGTCCCTACTCCCGTCATGACCTTTGTCCTGCGTTTCCTCAAATGTCCCGAGAGACAAGCACTTCCCCTGCCTTTTGCGGTGACGTTGTTTATGCCCTCGATATCAGCAAAAGGACCTTGCCGCAATCACTCCACATGTATCGTCAGTAAGCGATTTGTCTATCAGCCCGAACACTTGATGCCTGCACTTCCGACAAGGGATAAACACAGAAGCAGGGGAGGGAGATGGCCCGGGCGCGTGGTTCCCCTTCTATGTGTGACGTCTGACTTCCGGTACATGAAGCTGGCGACTTGTCAAATGTGGATATGTTGTTGCCTTCCCGTTCATTTTAAGCACGTTAGCCGAGCATTGTAGCAAAACATTTGTTATACCGGATGGCAATTCGACCTAAGAATGCGTTGGGGTTGAATGCGAAGAGTCCGTGGAAATTAATACGAAACCGGATGACATGAGATGAACCAGTAAAGCAAGGGAAGTGTCGAGACGTAACTATGTATTGTAGGAAGTAATAAACTGCTCAGAGGCAGTATCTGGGATTTATTTTCCCTTCCGACATTTACACTAAGTGGAAGAAAAAGAATTAGACAGCCTGTGAAAATTATTGACTATATATTTAATTACTCTCACATTAATTACTCTCTTTCTGAAGTTTATGTTTTCAGTTTGCTTACAAAGCCTTGCTTTGTTAGCTTGTTTTCATCATTTATCTGAAACAGTTCGTTGTATCTTTTGCTTGACCTGATTTATCATATGGTGGAATTTAAAGAGCAACAGCGCCAAGTTGAGAGATTGATTTCACAAATATTTTGATGATGATCTGTTCCGAAATGCAAAACAATATTGCTTTTCAGAAACGATGGATGTCTTCAGAAACTTTTGTAAGCGATTTTGACGTTCAAAACGTTGAGTGATTGGGTTTAACATTGTATCTGATTTCTTTCATTTCCTCACATGCTTTAAAATATGGATGTATTTTAGGGAGATATTTTGATTTTTCTCCTCATTCGGCGATTCATTCCCAAGTTTTCAACATCGTAGTCAAGCAGGAAAGGTTGAAAACAAACGCTTTCCCATGAAGCTACAAAAATAATGATTTAAAAAATATATCAACGTGTGTTTCCAGTTATGCAAGCACATGAAAGATGTTGACAAACGTAAAACTGCATTGACATTACCGATAAGGAATTCCTTACTCCCAAGGATTCAAGGAATTGAGGTAACTCCTTATCCCTTATGGAGGTTACCGCGTTCTCTGCCTCTAACGTTTGCATTCTTTGGCAGTATCAGAATTTCTGGACTGGAAGGAATTCTGGATTGGCCATAAGCAGACGTAGGAGTTCTTAAGCAGTTGCCTTCAAGTTATCTACATTTAAACCTTTGCACTGTAAGGATACAAAACAAGAGAGGCCAAGGGTCCTAATGCTTTCTGTAAAAGCCAAAAAGAATGCACGAGAGATGAGGGTGGTCTGTTATCTATGACACCCTTACCCATAATCCAGTGACGGTTCAACCTTATTTATTTGCATGTTAGCTGTAGTCTGGGTCACAAGGAAAAAAGTGGGACATATTGGCACAAGGGACTCAATCTGCTTATAAACTTGGTTTACATCTAAGACATATGACCTTCACTTTTTTTGCTCTGCCCAACCAAGTAGCCATTTGATACAATTATTGCATGTGAGCCAGAAAGAGATGATAAAATTTGGGATTAAGAACAAATTGTTATTAGTACTATATGAGAGAATGCAGTGTACAGGCAATTACAAACAGAATTTTAATAATATTAGTATAAGCAGATGTTGTACAGCAAAAATGATCTATATAACGCCTCATGCATTGCGATCTACATAAATCCAATGTGGCTATCATTGCCAGGTGGCCCGATATGACCATTGGAGTTAAATGAATAAAAACAAAAAAATCGCCAGGTGGAAGGAAACGCAGGGCGCTACAACCATAAGGAGTCAGGCCACAGATATGCGTTGCTGGAAGACCCCTCCCACTACTCGAATTCCTGGAGAGGGCGATCAACGACCCTTCGACCAAGTAACCCTTAATGTCCACGGGGACTATGCTTTCAGGAAACATCGCGCCAACTGGCCGGTACCGTCATACACCACTAAACGTCAGAGCACACCTGGTGGAGAAGAACGAAATGATAAAAACGAAATCGCAGTAATGAGAAACTACTCAAGCATCGTCTAAACAACCGGGGAAAACCACGAAAAAACAGATGATCAGGCTCGACGGATGATATTCATCTATCCTGGGACCTCCCACATGCGATGCTGACACATTACCGCGGTGCTATTCTATAAGCAGATCTATCAGTCGAAACGTAAAAATAACAGCTGTCGACCAATGGAAGGCAAGGTTAGAAGAGTTCGTTCTAGGCTATAGACTTCAACGAGATCCTGACTGCAGTCTAGGGGAATAGTAAAATAGTAGGTGTGGGAATAAAATATTGTTTAATAACTAATTCAAATCTATTGGCTGTTGTACACATGGGTGGGGGATTTCCTCAAAGAAGCTAGTAATGCATAAGATACTTTTAATCCAGAACTTTCGTTCTTCCTCACATCTTTTCATTTTTTTTGTTCCCTCCCCCCTTAAAAATTGGCAAACTGGGCTGTAGCAATATTGTTCTATGTAGAATTGAATACTTAACAGAAGCTTGCCGTTGGAAAATCTCTAAAAATTAATATTATTTTGATATTTTAAAAATCGCACTGTACTTTACCTTTTATTATAGGCAATTAGTTTTCATCCGGAAGGAATTGCTCTGGTTAGTTTAGGTATGGATTATTGCACCATCCCAGGAAATGTGTATGTATGTATTTATTAACTGCAATTGGGTACTACCCGGTGGCAGAGTTAAGAATACAGATCAAATTACATATACTAGATTTACAACAATAATACAGTAAACAATACAAACATGATATAATTTTACTTTAGTCACTTAAAACTTATCTAATTACTTCTCTATTTACATATTATATACCATTATACTTCAAAAGTTAAACTATAAACCATCTAGATTTTTTCTAAATTTCTTCAACGACAGGGGACAGCCCTGAAAGACTGCTACAGGCAATTCATTCCATTCTTCAATGGTTCTATTAACAAAAGAAAATTTTCCTACGTCGGTTCTGTATCTTCTACCCTTAATTTTATACCTATGATCGTTTCGTCCATAATAATCCGGATTATCTAACCTTACATTAACGTCCACCCATGCCTTTACACCAGCATTAGCTTTGAATAACGCTACCAACCTATGTTTTTTACGCCTAATTCTTAAATCCTCCCATTTAGTCTCATCTCCTTTTATAGGCCCAAAATACTTGCCTCTTTTTATGAATTTTATTGCCCTCTTCTGTATTTTTTCTAATGGATCGATTTGGTTAGCTCTATACGGGTCCCAGCATGCTACTCCATATTCCATAACCGGCCGCACTAAGGCCTTGTAGGCAATTTCCCTGGACCTAGCGCTCCCCTTTTTCAATATTCTCATTACGAAATGTAATGCCTTCCACGCATTCCTAGTTGTGGAATTTACTTGTTCGTCCCATCCAGCATTACTTGCCAGGTACACTCCCAAGTATTTGCAGCTGTCCACCTGTGGAATTTGCACCCCTCCCATGTGATAGTTAACAATAATTTTGCCCTTAGTTCTACTAAAAACAATCGACTTACTTTTCTTGGCATTAATTGACATTTTGTTAGCCGCAGCCCAATTACAGATTTCATTTAAATCATCCTGAAGAGCGGTTTCATGCATGAAGTAGTGGTTTTCACATATTCCATTCAAGGTTCTTGTAGCTTAACTGCGGTTCTGTTAAGTTAACCTCTAAATTAAGATTAACAATATCGCTAACCGGAAATAAAAGCTGCTTCATCATTTTGAGGTATTTTAACAACTATCGCCTTGCGAATATTCGGGGAAAGGAGTCAGCTCAAATAAATTTAAGGGGGTGTTCTGGTGCCAGCGTTAGAGTGAAATTACATAAAGCCGAAGATCCTTAAATCGAATCCCAAGAGAGGTACACTTTACAAATACGAATCAGATATGATTCATTGCAATGTAAATGCTCTGGCATGATGTGCGTACTTCCAATAATTGTTTAAGGGTTCTGAATACGAAATGTCCAACAAGATGCCTTAAATTTAGAACCGGAATTCAGTTAGAAGTTTACTTTTTTGGCTATTCAGAATTTAGATGTTCCAACACGACTGGTAAATGAATGCGTTGGTGTATACAAACAGTGCGTAAAGTTAAAAACTTATTTTCTCATAGTCTGTATTTATGTCTTTATAATGTTAAAATGTTCCCATGTAGCCACTTTTATTTATTATTTTTTGTTTACCTTTTTATGGTGGATGAAGCGATTTTTCATATCAGGATTTCAGGATTTAATAATGTTGAAGGTAGATGATTGGTTTAAGGCAAATTAAAAATCTTGCCCATAATACTTCTATTCCTCTTTCCGGGAAAAGATTTTACGTTATGTAAAGGATTACATCCGAGGATATGAAATTTAAAGCTTATACATTTTCAAATTTTCATCACATGGGAATTTTCATTATATTGGATTTTTACCTTTCAAAAATAAAAATGTTCGAAGGTGAGGTGCATACATACATAAAAATCAATTCAGTGCTACAAGAATTAAGATAGTATTATAACAAATGCTGCAGTGAATGCTGGGTGTTCATCAGTAGTCACATATTAGAGAGTATACAACGTTAAAGCTGCTTAATGAAGAGAAATTGCGATGGACGTAAACTCCAGGAACACACAATTCTGTTTAAGTGTTGCGGATGAAATGAATGTTGAAATGGGAATTAGAATGAAAGATTGAGGTAAACGTGTATGTCGCTGCTGCCTGTGCCGCTCATTGCAGTAAATTGTTCTGACCCTTGTGGAAGACATAATCGTCGTGTCGGCTGTCCGTCCACTCTGAGGAGATTTCTCCCGCCTGGAGGCTTTGCCAACCGTCTCTGTCTAGCTCAAGGCTAGAAGCTTCGGGGCGGACAAAAAGACTAGCTGCTAGCCTCGCAGCGAGGTGCTGCAGCTCGCTTCCGGTGAGGGTGTAAAAGGATGCGGCACCCCCACACATACACGACTTCCGGTCGCTCGTTCCCAACCCCGGATTCAACCTCGTAGCCTTCCAGTAAATGGAGTATTTCCTCACAACAATTGACGCGAACTGGTTCTCTTCCTCGTTGGCGTTTTGGCACCCTCAATAATTGCTAATTTTAACAACCCAATTTCTAAACTGGTGACCATTTCTTTTAGAAGCCTGCCTTTAGGTTTATGCACAATGTGGCTATATGAGAAAGTTAATAACTTCTTAAATATATTCTCAGGAGACTGAGCTTGATTTTAAACTTTGTCTTAAAGATTTTAATTTGCGAAATAAATCTTAATTTTAATCTTTATTAACAGTAAAACATTTAAGGTGCGCATGTTCTCATGCATCCAAAAGCTTAATTGGGATTTTACCACAATTGTACACTGTATTTTTATTTTATTATTTTTTGTAGATTGCTTCATCTATTAAAGGAACACATGTCTTTATCTTATAGACATATCAACTTGTAGACGGTCAGTTAAATGTTATCAGTAGTTGTATTGGAGATATAACAGGACTAAGGGACTTAAATCAGTGAAAACGTGTTACATTCACATGCATTTCTCTGCCCGCTATCGTTTATTTTGTATCTCTCTACAGACTTCGTTTTTTTTTCATTTACCTCAAGTTAACCGAGATAAGCAGTTTCGTTACATGTTTAATTATATGTACAAATCGATATGAAGCAATAGTAAATATCTTTAAAAAAGCACTTCGTGAAGTGCTAGCTTTGAAATTCGATTCGTTGCATTATGTGACGAGAAAGAAACGACTGGAGATGTAACACCTTAAAATGTATAAGTATTGGAAAATTTAAGCCGATAACCAAAATCTTATAAGCAAATACTAAGAAAGCATTACACGTAAGTTGTATGATCATCTTTCGAGTGATAATTGTTTTATATTTATTGGAATTGCTCACAGTTAATTCCGGATGAAGAGGACCTTACAGGCAGTTTGAAGAACATTTAAGTTATTTTTTATTGGTTGTGCAAATGTAAAACGTAATGTGATTTTATCATCATCGTTTGAACATTTTTAAGATAGTTAAAAAATAAAGAAACATTTTTCTTTAAAGTGTAGTTTATGGTGGGTAATTTTCTTATAAACCTCATTTTGTCGTTCTTGCAAGCTGCTGAACTTGAGTGCCAAGTTCCATTTGCCTTTTCGTTTTTGAACATGATTTTGACGAATTTGCGAGCGTGTAATTTTAACTTCAGCCTCCTGGCTTCAATATGTATGTAATAACATTCTGCAACATTAGTTACTGTGTTCTTATGTACTCAATAATGGATATACTTTTTGGAAAGAGCTATATATTTGTATGAGTTAAACTATAATTCAAACAGAAATACAGATTTGTATGCCGCACATATTTTCTCGATATCCTATGTTAATAGGCCTCTAATCCTTGTTTTTAAATGTCTGAACTGTATAAATTAATAGTATTAAGAAACTTCTATTTTAAAATTACTCATTAAGGATAGCAAAAAATTAAAATAATATCCTATGTATAGGAAAAGTGACACAGAAACATTAGTACTGGTTCTTTAATAAGAAATTAAATTTTCCTCGCGTATGCATTCATCAACATATGTAATATTTATTGCTTATTTTTCAATATACTTCACCGATTCTCTTAATGTTCTTTGTAGAACTAATAATTAATTTGTTTGTATCATGTCAGCCACCAGATACCTAACACATTAGGTCTTAAACCTCTGATACTTAACATTTATATTTTACTAAGAGTAGAACTTAAATTGATTGGTGATTTTTTTTTTCTAAAAAGATTAAACTGATAGTGACAAAATTTGGATCCTGGAATGCAAAATTGAGAGGCTCACCTACAAGCTGAAGTTGCAATATATTTTGATTTCAAACGCTATACTGCATGTACAACATGTAAGCTTCCCCAACAGCTCATTAGAGAATATTAGTGTTTTGGTCTACTGTCCAAACATTACTGATACACGAGAAGTGCAATGAAACGAGCGGGTGGTGGCCACGTAGGCGCTGTTAACGACCACCAGGTGCTTGTGCTGTGTGATATCTAGGGGTCACTCACTCATCTCCCTGGTTCTCACGCCTACCTCTACATCTTGTTCTGGTCCTGAGGCACTTTGCTCACTGCAGCAGCGGTCCAAGCATGGGATTTTCCACCACTTTGTCCTGGACTGCAGTTCAAACTCCTCCGGGACCATCATAAGAGGAGACAGCCTAAACTTAGACCCAAATATCCTCTCCCAATTAGAATTCATTTCATGTATTATCAGCGCCGTCCCCTGGGATAGCGTATGAAGTAAGAGCAAACACCATTCAAAAACAAAGAAAAAAGGAAAGAAAGGTAGGTACTAATGCAGCAGAGTCTTCCAGATATGTATATCAAGTTGATTTTATTCATATTGAACACAATTTGAAAATAATTTATTAAAATGGTATACGTTCAAGCACATTGTAAATATATGCCGTTTCAAATTACACTGTAATCCGGATATGATTAAAATTAATAACTGAAGCTACGTTAAAAGTAAGTTGGCTTAAACTATCCATTTTGAGCTCTAAATATTCGGTAAATTGTATTGTGGTCTGTCTTTTATGTAGTTAATCGCTTAATATTTATTCTAAAATACCTATTGAATACCTACTTTTTTCATTGAAATATTCAAATACTATTTCGACTGAAATGGTATATCTTGTACCTTAACCATGCAGTAGAAAGTAATAATAGGATGATTAAAACTGAACAGGTGTTTCACTGCACGACTACGCATACTATTTCTTTATTACTTTATAGTTTATTTATGATTTTCCTCATTTTTAAAGATTAAGTAGCTTAATATGCAAGAATGCATAGAAAAGAAATGAGCTTCGCTGCTGCAGGCAGTTTTCTAAATGACGTAGGCCGTAAGCAACCGTACTCATAAGTGCGGAACTTTAGAATTATCAATCCACCCTTGTGAAAGCCTGTGTGAGTCTGTTTCAACATGTATACAGCGTTGAACTCTATTCTTTCTGTCATTTTTTTTTCATTTTTTTTTTTTTTTTTCATTTTAAAGGAACAAGAATATAAAGTGATTCTCGTTAATATTAGTACTTTAATGTAATTTGGTAAAACAATTAGGTGAACATTTAATTAGTTTCCACATTATATTTATAATTCCATATTATGTACGATGCTTTTGGTTTCCTTTCATCCAAATTTTAATCTTCATTTTTCTCCAATTTCTAATTTAAAACGCTCATTGCTTTATAGTTTTGGAAACTGGATAAAAAAACAAGACAGGCAGATTCGCTTGTAAATTCTAAAGGTACTCCTTTAATGAACATTGTCAAAGATTTTCATATAATATTTACGAACTTTGAAATAGCTTAGATGATCGCTTTCTCATAATTTTGTTAGGAGTCCATAGAATGTGTTCCCATTTTGTGTAAGGTTATTTCCAAACTGAAAGCCGATAAAAAACTATCACTATTTTTGGGGAAAATTACTAAAATTCAGCACTAGGAAAATGTTTCAGATCTTAAAGAAGTGCATGTTTCTAACTGAAATTGTGTAATGCTATAATGAATATGTCAACACATTATGTTGAAAATGTTTGGGGTTATGAAACTCCAGAAAAGTTGCCTTATAGGATATGATATTATACAACACATGGGGACACCTGGACACTTCAACCTACATGCATAGATACGATTGGATTACGACCCCCAGAAGAAACCACAGGAGACTACAGGCCACAGAGATTTACAATTTCTAGCTTAGAGGCCCGAAGATGATGTACGACCTGTCGATCAAGCAGCCCCCCGTGTCCACGGGAAGTACTCCTTCAAGTAAGCGTCCGCGCCATCTGTCCACGAAACACACCTGAAGTATGAGAAGGAAGCGGAATGAAAGGAAAGTTCTAAATAGGAAATATCGATAGATGAGAAACTACTCCAGTGTTTGCCTACTGACCAGAGAAAATACGAGAAAAACCAAGGTCAGAGTAGCCGGTCGGCGGGAACTGTACTCGTGATCTCCCAAAGTGCGAGCCGAACACTTACAACAGATCTGTCTGCCTCGTTAGATACTTTGCCTTAAAAATCCAACAGTTTAGAGCTGCTTCATACGTAATTGAAAATACTTTGAACTTAGAACGCTGTGAGAGTTGCTGTTTAATATCCACAGTTAATTACCTAGAACTACAAAGCCAGTTCTAGCAATACTTATGTGGGAAACGCAATTGACTTGCAGTTTTTTTTAAAGATGGAAGACAATCACGACTAGTGAAAGATTATGATCGATAATTATTACTAATGTAAGTGAATGCCAAATGCCTCGGGGACACACTGTATGTCAAGAGAAGATGCGAAATGAATCGGTTCTTCATTATGGGAAAGGAAAAACTCAGTTCGTTCACTTTCTTCATAGCCATCGGCAATACTAAGAAATGTTTCCTTAAAAAGTACAACGATGTTGCATGTCAACTTGAATTATTCCTTCTGGCTCCCTTCAGGCAGAGCGACTTAACCAATGCTAGATTTAGCTGCTCATTCTTATTTCATGCTTGATTGAAGCATTGGTCCACTTTTTATGCTGTCTGTGTAGTTTGCTCCATCTAGAAGCACTCCTAATTTGTGAAACAGGACGAAATCAGATTTACATGAGATGTTTTGCATTTAGCAATCAGGGCGCAAACTTATTGCAAATACATGGTTGTTTTGTGAGTGTATCAGAGAATACGTAATTTTACGAACCCATTCTTCCACGAAGTAATGGCACACGCGTGCAAACTCTGGCCAACTGTTTTCACTGCAATGGCCTCGGAAAGCGTATGTTTAAGAAGAGTATAATGAATTAATTAGATCTTAAGTTTTCTGCTCATCGATAAGCTTAAGTGGAATTCACGATGAAAATATTTTTACAGTCCACGCTGTCATAAAAGTGTTAGTTATTATACAGTGGGCTTAACACTTATATTTCTAGTCGTGACTTACCTTGTCTTTCCTAAGTATTTTTGTGTGTTTCTGGTATAGGAGTTGCTTGTTGCTTTTAAATGCTATTTTAAATGTTTTAACTGCTGAAAGAAAGAAAAAGAAAAACAACATAAAATTCAGAAGTTTCCCCAACATCGTTATTTGAATATCATAAATCTGTACTGATCTTAAGTTTATTTATATTTTTTTTCATGTTGTCTTAAAATAACACGATAGCCAACAATATATTATTTATTAAGGTTTTAAGTTACATGCATACAAAAAACACGATTCATGTTAAACAGTAGTTAAGGCACTATTGCAGAGAATTTCAAATGACATTTTTCCACTTAATAATCATTATTTGCCGTCATGTTTCGCGAAACACTGATTCTGAGATAGAGGCAAACAATCTGGAGCCCGCAAATTAGGCTAGCCATCCAGAGACAGTAGGTACCACTTAAGAATTCCCACGCTCTGTTGTGCATTTCCCTCAAGCGACCCTCCTCAAGTGCTTTCGCTTGAGACAACGTCTTGTCTCGTTTTAGATTTCCTCCAATCTTTAAGGTTAGTGTTAATTAGAAGGTATCATACTTGAAAACAAATATTTTAAATATTAATCCTTCATTACTGCAGCATACGACTGGAATTTGCCAACATCTTACGAATTAACTTGAGCTAGTTACATAATTTACCTGCCGTGCAACAGATTTCTTAGAAAATAGCTGAACAGTTGAACTACAAAGAATAACACTTGTGTTTCTTATCTTGTAGCACCTTATAGCTTTTATCTAAACTGTGACGGCTGCATATGGCTTATTTTATGAGGCAGATACGTGAGAAACAAGAATTATTTTATTATATCTAAGCGATTTCAGATGCGAATGATTTTCATTTTATATTGTCTTTGTTGAATAATTAAAAAGAAACATTCTTCACAAGGGCATTAAAATAGAGATTAAAAGCTGGAGAAAAAAACTGCAGCCTTGGTATTACTTCCTCCGGGTGGAAGGAATGGGTCAAGTTAGTACAAAAGGTTAGTTCCAGATGTGATTATCTTATAGCACCTTATAGCTTTTATCTAAACTCTGACGGCTGCATATGCTCATTTTATGAGGCAGATACGTGAGAAACAAGAATTATTTTATTATATCTAAGCGATTTCAGATGCGAATGATTGTTAACCTACAGATCCTGGCTTCGTTTCCGGGTAGGAGTGGGGAAATTTTATTTAACTAGAATCATTCTCTGTCCTCCACACAGCTGGGAAGTATGCATGTAAATGCGCTTAATACCAAAAACTATTTAACAAAGCTCAACAAGTAGTGACACTGTCAATTGCTTTTGTAATAAAGAAAACCCAAAATTATCACAGAAGTTAAGGCAGGTATTAAATTAAACAATAAATAAATTACATATTATGTCCTAAAAGTACGTAAGGCTAGAGTGTATTTGTACATATAATTTTCCTAGGCATGATCGAAAATGAACACAATCACTTCAGCAGTAAAATCTCTTTAGTAAGGACAATATCAAGAATTTGCAAATGTTTCATCCTGATTCAGAATGGACTTTCATTTAAGCATAAGTAGGTATATGTAATGACAACTATATAAAGAGTTAACATATGAACATATGAGCCAAATGCCAAACGATGTGTTATAGTCGTAACAGCATATTAATATAGCTCTGATTTTCATTTTATATTGTCTTTGTTGAATAAATAAAAAGAAACATTCTTCACAATGGCGTTAAAATAGAGATTAGAAACTGGAAAAAAAAACTGCAGCCTTGGTATTGCTTCCTCCGGGTGGCAGGAATGGGCCAAGTTAGTACAAAGGGTTAGTACCAGATGTGATGGTAGCAGGCGCAGAGGGGTTCCTAACGTTTCCAGATTGTTGTACACCTCCTGTTCGCCCTTTGATATCCCCTCAGTTTCCACCCACAAAATTGGGCAAAATGTCTCATGCCAGGAAAGAAACATATCTCTTTTAAGCACAATCACCGTTCACCACGTAGGTACACATCGCTCCTAACCATGGAGAATGAATGCAACTTAAATGAGAGGAGATCATGGAAGGACAGTTTTTGATAGTGTGTAATCTATATATTATGTCCAGCATTCCCCGTCGACCGTGGAAAACCGCAGAAAAATCCAAGGCAAGGGTGCCCACTACTGTACGAATTCAACGTGGGACCTCCCAAATGAAAGTCTCAAAAGCTATCTCCTGAACCATCCCTTTCGGTCTTAAATCGTTAAAATC
Source organism: Mantis religiosa (assembly GCA_030765055.1). NCBI lineage: Eukaryota > Metazoa > Arthropoda > Insecta > Mantodea > Mantidae > Mantis > Mantis religiosa. The sequence continues at coordinate 358,872,356 of CM060950.1, forward strand.
ATGTACAAAAAGCGGCAGGGTAGTAATGATAACTGTGCAAATGAATCATGAAGTGCATAGCGACTTCCAGTGCTTCATAAAAAAGGAAACACCCGTTTCCACTGTATCTTAGCTAATACACCACATAGCTTGTTTGTCTTTCTGCTTGATAGTACATAAGCATTTATAAAAGCTTGACTTTTGTGTACAATTAGCCTGATTGTTTCTTACTTTTTAGTAGCTCCAATAAAAGGCGTAAAAGTAGTTTGTTATTTCAGTGCGGGCACAACAAAAATACCTTCCACAACGAGTCACTGGGTATGCAACATGCGCAACTCCACTCAGTAGTACGTGAGAAAATGGATAATCAGCACCGACAGTTGTTTCTACTAGTCTAAATGACTCGCGAGTCCATTATCACGTCAAAGAAACGATGCTGAATGGTAATGATTTATTTAAAAAAAGGTTCAAGTCATCATTTTTAAGTTTTTTTTTTCTGTTATAATAAATATTCAGATGAGTATACATTCCTTTGTTAACAATCCCTTGTTTCATATGTGAATTATTGCATTGGCTATACGGTAGCACACCATGTGTCTAAGATCCTTTTGGTAGCTATTCTCTATTCACCTCACACTCCCTTCTCTTCTCACTCTCCCTTCTATGTATCTGCTATCCATACATGATACAAATTAAAATGAATGAAGTTCAATTGTGCGTCTTGTTTATGCCTGCAATCTGCTGTTTAAGTAACCAGGAAATAATTATGTAAATCCCGAATGGCAATATTTAAATGGCATACAATTGATATAATAACATAAAACCGATTAACCTTTGAATATCATTTTATAAAAATTTGGTTAGTTATAAAATTCATAAACTTTTTGCCTGACGGTTTTTTGTATACATGCACTGAATTAAAAACCCCAGATAGTTGCACCAAACTTAATATTATTAGTGAAAAGAAAACGTGCTTACATGTACGATACATATGTGCAGAAATAAATGTTCTAAGAAAGCGGGATTTAACCTCATTACTTATACATGCCAACATTTATCATGTACCCATAAAAGAAAACCTCTTTGTTTTATTATGTGTATACCTATGTAAACATTTACACTAAGTAAAGTAACTAAATTAACTGTCATAGCAGAGAGGTTTTTGCTTAGTGCAACACAGAAATCTGCAAGGAGGTTGCACACATATACTCGTAATTTAATTGGCAAAAAGGTGGAAGGAAGTCGTCATCGAAGGTCATAACACCGAAGATCCGCTGCACTGTTGCATACCCTGACTTGCAGTTTTTCCTATTTTGCATTTTAGTGTTACCAGCCATGTAGGTTATCATTGCATTTTAAATTATTGTTAAGGTATAATGGTACTGAAATTACATTGAAGTAGGATTTCAGTCTGGCAGAAGAAGGAACCCTTACTTCGCATAAGCAGTTCTCGAACTCAGGGCACCTGCTACAAGTTATAAGTACTTTATACTTATTTGTATAGGCTTTATTATGTCAGCTTCAGGAAAACAAACATTTCAATAAGATAAGAGCCGCTTTACGTTTTTTGCCCTTTGTTATCTTTTTATCTATGATAATTAAGTTAGTATAAAATTATAATCTAAATTCAGAAGTCATATGGTTTCGTTTTAAGAAATACGAGTAGATACTATTCACACTCATTATGCTTTCTATATACAGAATGAAATGATAAAAAACAGAACTTGGTATTTTCGGTATTTATTTTTTGCTTCTGGTTTTATTCAGGAATACATGTTACAAGATGATTGTGATACACTTGGAGGATTGAAGAAATGCTCTCGCGTTTAAGAAAAATCTGTTCTGAAATTAATTTCTGAAAATTCCAACCAGTTTAGTCGAAGTTTAGATTTCTTCAGCATAGTATAATATAACCTTAATTTTTAACTTCCTTTGTGAAAATGAAGTCCTATGGGAAGTGTAGAATTGTAGAATTCTACACGAGTAGAATTAGGAAAGTTTAAACTTCTAAATGTTTGCGCGTTATTCTTTGGAGATAGTTCTTTACAATCAAAAATTAAATGTTGTGGCAAATTAGAAGCTTTTTGAAAAAATATACGTGGAGTTTTTAATTTGATAAAAGCCAGTCATGTAAGTATTGAAATATTAAAATCCTGACTACAGATTTATATTCGATATCAGGAAAACCGTAATTATAATAACTATCCTTAAAAGAACGTACACTGAATATTGAAAGTAAATTGGTGGAAAATTCCATCTTGGATTTTAAATTCCCAAAGACATAAGAAAACAGGACCATGTTTTAAACTTTCACATGTTATTTGCAGGCTCCTGCAGGTCCTACATTTAAATGTCTCACATATGGAAACTTAAATACGAGAAAGGGGAAAAAAACTGCAATTGGATTTGTATCTACAATGTTGGAAGATTTTACATATTACAATTTTTAAAAATGAGGTTTTTTTTTCGAAAGTTATGGGAAAATTCAGTATCAAGTATCCTTAATATTTGAGAATAAATTTCTTAATAAAATGTGTTAGAGGAAGGTTGCAGTTTTCCTGTTTAACCTGACTTACTCTAGACTAAAGGCTTGTTCATTTTGATACTACGATTTTTCTCAACAGCTGCTTTGTGACCAACCAATTCGTTCTTCTACTTGCACACTTCTAAATGTCATTTTATTACTCACTTGCTTCAACCCATCACATTGATCCATCATTCGATGGCCATTTGCGCAACATTTCATATACCAATTTGACAAACTGTCCTGAAAATGTGTTCACAAACGACATGTACCACCACCACCACCAGCAGCAGCAGCAAGAGCAGCAGCAGACTGGAGACGGGGCTGTTGACGCTCTTCCGATTACAAAGAAGGGTCGTGGTTACGAGGCTGTCTTCATTGGAGTTAAATCTCCTTTACAGCTGGTTGTGAAGGCTAACGAGCTAATTCTCCAAATCACCGCAGCTTCTCATCTGTTTCTCCCTTCCTGGATTTCTCTTTCGCCCCCGCAGGCGAGCCTTTGCGTGTCGCACTGAGCGTGTATCTTTGTCATTCTGGAAATGTTATTCTTTCTTTAATGTCTTGGTGTCCATGCACTTCTAATGCGCCAGTTTTTCTTCTGGAGCAGTTCATACCTTCATTCTCTGTGGCTTAGAAAGAAAAAGACCGGATTACTTGGGACCTGCTACCCATTCTTTTAGAAAAGGACGCTACATAAGTGAAAATTGTTCAAAATTATATGTTTTTACCAAGATGCCATATTAGCCCTTTTGTGAACAAATGTGGCGTTTTTGAAGATACAACCGCTGGTTTGTGAGAAAAGTCGCTGAAGACATTTCCACCCATTTTACATTGAGCGAAATTTAGGCATCATCCAAAATATTCAACCATCTCTATCATTTTCAATTTTCACTGTCCAATTTTTAAATTAAAATCACTAAAATATCAAAGAAAAGCTTATTATAATATATTATTTAATGGAAAATTAAAATGAATAGTAGAATAAAAAATACATCTCTCACTTCTTTTTATTTTCCATAGGTACTTTGGTGTGCGGGAGGTTCCGAAGTAGAGAATTCCTGAGATGCAGAATCTTTGCAAGTTGCCCTAGAAATTGTATGGATAAATGTTTATATATAGAAGTATATCGAAAATAATTATATGGCGCGTGAGGGATGAAATGCGCTTTCTTTTTCTTTCTCTTTTACCTCACTTTCTCTAAAACATTTTTTTTTTTTTTGGTCTAAAGTGCTCTCGTGAGCACCGTATGCTGAAAAAGGCAAGAAATTATTCCTGAACAAAATACATTCCTTTGACAAGAAAGAAAGATATTTTACAAGATTGGCAAATGCAGTAGTGTGTAAGCTTACTTGCACTAATGCTGTTCAATAATAAGTCACATCTGGCCTTTCTGATAGAAATCTTCAGCCACTTTTCACCAAGAGTTGACAACACTGAATTTTTACTTTTTCTCTGGATATTCCTTAGAATATTAAAACACACAGATGAACAGGAGCCCTTACCTCCAAATTGTATCTGACGATTGTGTATCAAGTCCTGGTCCTTAGAGAATAATTCTATCACATTATTACCGCAATGGGCACAAATGATGGTTGCACATCTTTTCCATCTGTGTACTTATGTATCAGTTTCAAGGTCGACTACTGAAATAGCACATTCTCATAGTCATAGGACTTTTCTAGCAGTAAAGCCAGAGTGAAAGGAAATAGTTGAACTGTTAACCGGAGTATACGCCGTGATGTAGATAACTAACCAACACCTCCCCCAACTCTCGTTCCATCTGTTGGCGTACGCAGACCAACCACAAGACCTCGTGTTACCTTGGTCTGTGACTAATGGTTGCTGTTTGATTGTAGTTAATTTTAAACTAAGTGCTAAGGGAATTTCTAAGCTCTCAAATAATCTAAATATTGATTCACTGCCTGCAATGTACTTCGTTAAATTTGCAGGTTTAACTTTCACGGTCGATAAATGAATTTTTGCTGGATTTAGGAAGCTAAAACAATTACTCAAATAAGGGAAAAATTCGTTATAATCGAATTTCAAATAACTTAGAAATTAATATATAGATGGTTTATTTAGATAGTAATTTAAACACATCAGTGTGTTCCCGTTGTTTTGTGGTAGTTCAGTTTTAAATAGATCTCACGAAACAAAAATAATTTGTTTTCTGCACAGTGGTTTCAAAACCATTATATTCAAATACAACATGAGGCATGGTGTTCTTTATTTTTTGTTTAAATTACTGTTGAAGTATTACCCCGGTAATCAGAAAAATTCCAATATTAAATTTGTTCTGTTGAATGCTACTATAAAACTGCATTGTGTAGAGTAGCTACTACAATCTGAATTTTAATTTTAGGTTTTGGAAATTAGAATTTCAGTGTAGGGTGAAACAAACTTACATTTCCTTCCGCGAGCACTGCTACGGTCTTATAAGGAAAACTAAATGAAGCAACCCTATTGCTCTGAAAAGGTGATCCAGTTCGATCGATGCCAGGAAATGGTGTTCCACCAAGAAACTGCCGTGTGTAAAATAAGGGAAGAGAAATGAGATTGAAGAAAGAGACGGAAGAAAAACCGGCTCCCCCTAAGGCCTGGCGGTAGGACCTGCCAGCGAGGGTATTCATTCATAAAACCGACGAGCGAGGGAGAGGTGTGTGGAGGGAGTAGGCTTGCGTGAGTGCTGTTCTTCAGTCTCTTGTCCCGTTCCGTCCCGAACACCACGGACAGTGCTGGAAGTTCCCCAGGGATAGCAACAGGTGTGTGTAGCGTGGGCTCAACGCGGGGCCCACATATGAGGATGCCGCCACCATTGTCACTATTATCATCATCCTTAGTGATTTGTTTGCGTTGGAGGACATGGTGAAGAAATGCGATCTGGAAGAACATGTGACAATCTAGAGAACTCTACTCAAACTTCCCTAAGATCTCATCTTTGGATAAGTTATTGTGAATACTTAATCGTTTTTCTGTGTTTTAAAAATAAATATATTGAATTGTTTTGAAAGTGATCTCATTGGACAACAGTTTAGGGTGTTTGTGAACGTGAAGGTGCACGTATACGTAAACTGAGTGTCTCAAAATAGTCCCCCCTCTAGTCAACAAATGTATATAGACTGGGATAGCTACGCCGTTATGGGAATAAAAAATATGAAGTCATTTAGTAGACCTAGAGGTAAGTAACACATGAGACCTCTACTCGGGGGTCGAGCATGGTTAACTATTTAGTGTTTATATTCTAGAAAATGCAGTGCTATTCACGGTTTGTGGATTTCTTTGCTGTCACTGAATTAACTATCTGCTTCGCTAATTTTATACTATATATTTTTATTTTATGAATTCTTTTTTTTTTTTTTTATTTCGCTTATAATTGAACGCGTAAGTGCAGTGTGTAAATCCACCTTCATTTTATAAAATGTTATCAACTATATTTAAAATCCTCTGCGAAGCCCAATCTTTTACTAGTCTGCTGAAAGAATTCAGATATATTTAAGTAATTTAAGCCTGTTCTCAAAACAAGAGCTGTTTATAGCATTTATCATAATCTATTTTGAATAATATTTGTCATCTTTAAAAAGAAATAAACAATGAACATGAAGGTACTACAATCGAGTGATAAAAATTCCATAATTGCGCTTCATTGCAAAATATACTTGTTACTGATTTTTATTCCATAATTTCGGTGTTGTTTATGAAAGTATAAAATTAAATTTGTGAAGGGAGATAGGCATATGCCAAAACGGTGAAACGTTTAGACCTCCCTTAAATTAAATAACAGTATCCATTATTATTTTAGTAAATCATCGCTTTGGTAAAGAAAGGACTGCCAATTTAAGAGGTCATAGATTTTTGCTTTTTGAACATAAATTCCATTGAATCTTTTTTTTCTCCCTAAAATATATTACATCTAATAATAATGTTATTGTAATAAAGCGCGCACAGGGTTAATAAAGCTCATCAATATTGTCTAAGGTATAACACATATTTGGCAGTTTTTATGTGTCGAAATAATCAAATCGCAGAGAAATGTGTGTGCTTTATTTATTTGTATGTATAGTTGCCGCTTAACATTTTGCTTATTTAGGTTAAAGCGAGAATAAATCTAAATGAGGGTTGTTGAAAATATATTTATGTTCTGAATGCATTACAAATATCTAGAAGCATTAAATCATTACACTAAAAGCCGAAAGGATTTAATTTGTGACGTAATGTTTATAATGCCTGTAATATTTAAAACGATATAACATAAACTTAGTAGTACTGTACAACGATACAAAATGTTGTATTTCGTCCCTTTGGCACATCACTGTGGCAGTGTTCCTGTTGGTTTGTTAATAAGCCCTCTGCTGTTCGCAGTCTTTGACATATATTTGTTTTCCAAAAAGGAACAAATATATTTGTAGCAAATACAATCCAATTCCTGTCAAGGCTTTTATGTTCTTATAATTGACAAAACACTGCACTTCTACGCTCGTAATTCAAACAACAATGTGTTAATATCATTGATCCTTATCTCTATCAATTTGGATATGGTTGTTTTATGTTAAGCAGAACATGCCTTCGGAACGGAAAAGCATTGATTATTATAATCACAGTGACCGAATTTCAAATTGGCTATTTTAATGTCCTCAATGAAGTGGGACTTGTTGCATTCTCTTATTTTTAATTCACCAGAGGGAGAAACAGTTGTCGATGTTAATATTCTGACACTGCACTTAAGTTGTATAATATAACCACATTAAATTAATTTCACAATAAAAAAGTGTGACAAGGGTTTTAGTGCCTCCTGATACTTCTGGATATAAAAATTCGTCAAGAGTTTCAAAGAAAAGTTTACGGAAAACGGTGAAAAGTCTTCATGGTAACTGATTTAGTAAATAAAGCTTACTTGTAATATTGTCATTCCTATCATTTATTTCTCCTGATTGAATATTTGTCATGAGTTTGGATGCCCAGCTATGTTAAGGGCAGTGAAAATGCAAGTGATGTTAACAATATTTAACTAAGAAATACCTTGCAAGCTCGTGTTTGTCTGAGAGATTGTTACATAATGCTTAACTGAGAATATATGCTTAGACAACTGAAATTTCAAATTGTAGAGTAAAAAGCTGCGATCATTAATTTCATGAATTTCTGAGAGATATCAAGTTCTGTATAATAATTATTTCTAGACAAAAATGAAAACCGAACATTAAACCTACCCTTTGCTATTTTAGAGTGGGCCAATGACTGACCTCTTTTGTTTACAAATCTTAATTGCATGGACGTGCATGTACTTCTGTGGTGATTATCAGTGATGTGTGTTTTACAAGCCGTTATAAAAGTGGAGCTTTAAAAATGGTTTATTTGATATCCAAATGTAAATGAAGAGCTCATTTTGCAATTGGTGTAGGTAATAGTTTATGTATATTAGAGATACATGTCCGATTTAATTTACCTCAGCAGCGTGTCTTTTGGTTAGCATACATGTTAGGATTACCTTCTTAAACTAAAAACAGGTATATAATTATATATAATTGTGAGTTGAAAAATAAAGCATGTTAGTAATAATTGCAAAAATACTAAGTTAAAAACTGATGTGAACTTCAAGAAGGAAATATTTGTAAAAACGTTTAGGAAAGTACTGCACGTTTGGTTTCTGGGTTAGTGCAGTAAAACTCGGAATAATTATGGTCTATGTATAATACTTGTCCGTAGTACAGAATTAGGTGCATATTAAATGGAAAGCAAAAACTTTACATTAAGTGTAGATAATGGCCTGCCTTGAATCACCTTATTCTAATCATTTCTCACTCCACAATTTTGAAGGTTTGGAACACGTTTACCATTTGAGTAGAAGCATATTTCAAGAAGACTCTTGGAGGGATTGTTCCAAGGGCGATTTGTTTTAATTGTCATGCATCTAACATATTATGCCGCTAACAAAGAAAACCTAAAAGTAATCTATTAACTTCATGAATATGCATAAAACAATCCGCCGCAGTGGCAGTAAGCACTAATTTGCTTCATTAGACAATGTTGTTGAAACGTAAGATTGCATAGAATAATGTCATTTAGTTTCCAGACAATTCCATTTTAAGGAAAACAGGTGGAAAAACTAATTTGCCTACCTGTAAGTTTTCTTTATAGCTGCAGCATTAGTAAAATGTACACTCTAGTATAAACATGGTAAAATGTGTTCCCTACATTTATATTTAATGCCGTTAAGGTACAACATAAGGAGGACCCCTAACTTTATTTACATTTTGTTAGCATTATTCTTAGATTCTACATGTATACACTTCTTCAAAGAGTCTTTTGTTTTTTGGTTTCAGCAAAGGTTTCTGAATAGAGACGGCTACTGTGAAAAACTAGCTTCCCATTGATATATTTTAAATTTTAAGCTGAGAAATCATACCGTGTATTATCATAAAGCGACCGAAACATGGATAATATCTATACCTACTTTGGATTATGAACTTACTATTACTTCAATTCTTGTTATTAATCCTTTCATGTAAATGATATACCACATTAAGTAAAACAAAAAACTCAAACTATATTTTAGACTCGAGAAAACGTATTTTCAAACCTTTTAAAAATCCGTATGGTTTCTCACCAATGATTCATATTTTAAAAAATAGTGTATTTTAAAATTTTTATACCGTATTTAGTATACCAGGCCTAACATGTTATCACTTTTTGGTCGAATGTAGATAAATAGAAACAAGTTCAATAACAGGAGGTCATACATGTAGAAAGGAAGCTGCACACCTTTTTTTAATTATCTCAATATTTAAGAAACCAATTTACAGTACAGACTTTTCCGGAATAGCCATACCTGTCATGTCCCAGAGCAAATCATGTCATGCCAAAATATTCTAAATGATGCTGTACAGATGCAGCACTAGAAGCTCGGTTCTCATCGGCAGATTTCACACACTCGCAGCGGGGACATAGAACATCGCATCGCCAGAAATTACGACGACTTTCTGTCACTGAAAAACACCTAAATTCTCTGCACATGCGCTGTTTTCTTTGTTTCTGGAGAAGTTTAGCGTAAATTATGTTGTAATTGGTCACGGCGCAACTTCTAAAAGAAAGAATAAATAATCGTGACTGTCATCTGTTTAAAGAAAAAGCCAACAAACTACGGTTTTGTGCTTGACTACCGCGCCGTTAACCGATTCTCTACACTGTAGTTTATCTTTGTAGTTTCCCATTGTATAACTTGTCTTTGGATCCTGGCGTTATACTGTAGAAAGGTTTAAGAAATAATTTCAGAAATAGACGCATTAAGATACAATATTCCATTCATAGGAAAGGTGCGCACCTGTATATCTATGCAGGAAGGTTCGTAAACGTGTGGTAATGTAATCGATGCGTGGCTATTTATGGCCTCTTAAATTTACTAAGTCTTAACCATCCATAACATTCCTGTTTATGCAAATTGTATACAGATGACACGGTTAGTATGGAAAGAAGTCTGATGTGTTGCACTCACATGACTTTCTCTACTCTTAGTGTACAAATTCTTACAAACGCTTATTGCTCTATTTCATGTTGCTCGAGATAAAAATTTGCAGAAATTACCTTACTATTCATTTTTTTCTAGATTCAGTGGAGTATGGGAATACAATAGTCTTTAAGCGATAATCATACTTTAAGACCTGGTCGCTATTTAATGACTTTGTCATTCCATTCTCTTTGCCTGTCTAGGACATAAAAAGAATACCGATCTCCCATTTGAGAAAAGTATAAGTATTGAAAAATTAAAATTAATAATAACGAATATCTCGGAAATGGTTCACTCCACAAAATAATATATTTTACATAATTTGTGTGTTTTAAGGAGACTTACATTTTTATACAGCAATTTTGCAGATTATGTCTAACTCTTGTTTAATAGTTATAGAAAAGTCATTCAGATTGAAGAGGACTTCCGAGGACGTTCCCGGAAAATTCAAAGTATTTCATTTGACTTGAAAGTTATTGTAAACACATGGTATTTTACTCCTCCTCTTTTTTTTTTTTTTTTTTTTTTTTTTTTTTTTTTTTTTTTTTAAGCAAATCAAAATGTTCACACAAGGTTCTGTGCTAGTTTGGTGTAGGGATATTGGTTGAGTATCTTTGTGTCGTATCCTTGGAAGATGCCTTAACTAAAATGCCAAGTTTAGTAATTATTTATCAGGCTTTTAGTTTTTCAGCTATTTCCACAGCTACACACACGCGCGTGCGCGTTTTCTCAAAATACTCTTCTTTAGGTTCGGGGAGTCTGAAAACACGTATTTCCGGTGAAATTTCGGTATTGAATTTTTGGGTGGAATAGAATACTTTCCCCTAATTTCTATACGCGTATTTATACAAAGAACGCATAGGAACGCTTAGTTTCACTTAGGCATCATGGATGATGCGTATTTCTGAGAAAACAAAGTTTTTGTACAATGTACAATTTACAAGCGTCATGTATTTGATTGTGCAGTGTTGACAATTGCTCTCTACTTGTTTAAATAGCCTCTTCAGGTTTCCCACATTTCCCTTCAGTTGAGGAGTTAATCCAACACAACGTGTTAAGATGAAATTGCTAGACGAAGATTAGACATAATTGCCACGCTACAGTTAATTAAATGTGACCATAAAGATATACTGTTGTCTAGCAATGAGAGAGAGGGGGGGATTTTCAGAGAACTATTCAGAGTTACAAAACAAAATGGTTTATGTCTGACACTTTCTAGCACGTAATTGATGAGTAGGTATGCTTAGAAATAAGATATGGGAAAGTTCTAATCAAATATTGTCAGTAGATATTTCTGAGAAGCCGACTGAAGTAGGAAGTGTGATAGAAATGTGTAAAATGTCCGGAGTATTGAAAACGTTAGTAGCTCATTTATAAATCCTAATTTCTATCATATAATTATTTCAAAGGTAACATCACCTATGACAAATGCAAGGCCCATTCGCACAGTTTCTTATCAATAATTTTTTCTTGGTTTCAAAAATATTTCATTAATTTAATTTAGCGGAAACATTATTGTGAACTGTGAAGGTTAGAGCAAGAGTTTTGATAACGGATTTTTCTATTAAACTTCTTTGGAATTAAATTTCGGCGAGTATTTATTTATTGTGTGATATTTTAAGGCTTACGTGTGCACGCTTACCTTTAAGTTTCGTTTACAGGCCTTTGAGATAAAAACAGAAGCAAAATGTTTGCCGTTTTTGGTCAAAATAGCTGAGTTGATAAGTTTTGTCCTTTTTGGCATGCACATTATCTTTTGCCGAGGCAAAACCTGTACAGATTGCTACTCTGTAGTTAGTTGTATGGTATACATATTTCTTAACGACTCCTAATTGCGAGTTGGGAACCTGCGCGAGCTCTTAATTTTTAGATAATATACAAAATTTTAGTGATTATCAAAACTAGAGGCTTCTTCCAGATGCGTTTATGTGATAAACTTTCGTTTCAAATTTGTAAGAGCAGGTGCAGAAGAACTCCCTTTAAAACTTTTTTGCATAGAGCCAGGTTCTTCTACTGTCGTAACTGAAAGACTGTTGATAATCAAAATAAAGGATTTTATTATTTTGTGTTTAGAAAGCCACTCGCACCTGCCACTAAGAAGAAAACATCAAATTCTTTCTCCCCCCCCCCCCCTCCGCCTACAACTTATAATCGGCTAAAGCAAAACAGCCGAAACATTTGGAAATACAATGTTAAACATTTCATCTGTTGTGGCAAGGCATAGTGAAAAGTATTTCCTTTTAAATGCCATAATTAAGAACGACTATAACGCAGTGTATTGTTTTCTTCTGCACCCATATCAAGTAGGTAGTAAGGATATTGAATTCCATTCAAATATTCTATATTCAAACTGGAAATTCATTTTTAAGGTTCCCTAAATCCAGCAAACGCATTTTTACAAAAAGTTTCTTGTGAGTGCGGCGTGCATACCTTTGTGACAGCATAGCTCAAAAACGAAAGCTCCGATAAATGCCGAACTTCTGTTATTAAGTTCAAAGTTCAGTGTTCTTCAAAGTGCAACATGAAGTTTTTCAAGAAAATTCTCCTAGCGTAAACTGCCGCGTACATGGGAAATTATCTGAAATATATTTAATTAAAATCGCCAAATAATTTTGATTAAAATGTCACATAGAAATACACGACAAACGAAATATATTGAATTTTACGCGAATTGCCTGGGGAGTCATCTTCTTTGTAATATAATTTTGTATTATGTTGTAAAGCTCATAAATGCTAAAGAGATTAACAAATATTTCTTAATGTAGCTCTGTTTAAAATACAATTTATTTAAGATATTGCGTTTTAGACCTCAACCATTTCTGGGACATGCGTTGCTATTGGCTTCAATCAGTCAATATTTTGTCAGTTTTTAAAATGTCCACACTATTCCGTGTTGTCTCACGAATTCATGTAAAAATAAGGCATTTCAAGGCCAGCATGTAGACACTCCCTTTGGAGCATCTGGCTATAGATTCCATTTTCTTTAATTATCCCTGTAGCTGTTAAGAAATGTGTAATGATTGTATTCCTGTAAAGGTTTATCTCGATTATCATCAAAATTAAAAAGGGGGAAAAAGCTTTTGTAAAACTTGTTTGAAGAACTTATAAAAATAAAGATTGGAGGATAGGAGGAGGAAAAATAGGAATGGAGGGTGGTTTCAGACTTTTTTGTTATTAAATGTTACACATGGATAAAGATGGCAATTTGTACGGTGTGGCAAATAGTTTAGTAAATATTTGGTAAATATTTTTATCTTTGTTTCACAGCAGTACATTATGGATAAACTGTTGTGTACTTCTTAAAGAATATGTAAGATTTTTAGTCATAAATCCAGCTCATCAAGAAAGAAGCATGTAAAATTGATAATCTGAAACTTCACTAAGAAGAGGATATAATGCTCAATGTAAGAAATCTCAGTTGCATTCTTTCACATTGATTTGTATGCGCACGGAGACAAAATTAACTACTAATACCCTGCTTTGCATTTACGTTTAGGTTATGCTTTCACTCTGGATGGACATTTTCTTTAAAAGCTTTTGTTTTACTTTAGGGTGTAGATTTAATTGTGAATGACCCTTTAGTCTTAAAGGTTTCTATTTTCTGTTCCGTATGAAAGAAAACACCTTGTTGTCCAGCATGCTGCACTCTAAATACACGGAGAGAATATCAGTTTACTTTGTGAGCAGTGTAATATTGCGCTTAAATTCTAAAACCAGCTGACGAACCTGCATTTCAGTTCCCTGTTGAACTTTTTTTTCTTTTCCTCGCCGTGTAAAGGCACATGTCAGGTAACTTAAAACGGACTCCGAAATCATTCACGCCACGTTAATTTCACCCCTCGTCCAACAACTTATGGCAGTGGGCTTGGAACGTTAAGCGGCGAGAGAGAGGGAGGGAGGAAGAGAGAGAAGGGATAAAAGTACTCTTAATCAAAGAGCATTTAAGTAAAATCGGACGTGTTTTCAGCTCTATGTTATTGTACATTATGAGCTTTATGGCAGTTGACTTTCTTGTTGAAAAAAGCACCAAAATGGGAAAGCATGCGCTGAAATTATAGCATTTCTATTACGTCTGTTATATATTTGTTACCCACTGCTTTAAGTTAAAGTTTGGGTGCTCCCAGTTTTAAAATCGGCGTGATAGATCATAGTTAACAGAAAAAATAACAGACCAGAAAAATTTCCAATTATATTTGAATATGTATAACCAGTGAGGTTTTAAAAATTTACTCTAATTTCTACCCTTTAGCACTGAAGTTCTGTATCAGGACGCACGTTTCTGAATATTACTCTGACAGAGGAATAGCTGTGAAAGTAAGTCAACCACTTCAGAAGGATCTCTCCCCCTTTCCTTAAAACATGAAGAATATAAACCAGTCTTTACTCTATGGAATAAATAGTTTTAAATAGTTACTCCAACTGAGTGATTTATAAATTTGAGCTTGCTTGGCATAAAATATCCAACATCATAAGGAGGAGCTAGATAGTTCCACTGACGATACTAGACAACTGCGGGATGGGCTCCAGTGCATCTAAGTTCCTATGTGAAACCATTTGAAAATGTAAAATCCATTATCATTGTCTAAAGCTACCGCTTTTGCTGCTGAAAAAATATGTAAGGTCATCCACTATTTTCTGAGCTAACCCTGAACAACAATCAACACAAATTATCTCTTTTTGTATAACACATTTTAATAAAAAAAATATTATTATCCCTATTTTCAGTTGCGTAACAACATGGTTAACAAGGAACACTAAAATATATTAAATCATCAAGGTAAATTCTCGTTTTTCGTGCTATGGTCACTCTACTTGAAGAAATAAGAGATATATTTACAGTTTTGGTGAAGTGTATGTAGCTATTTATAAAGCAACCTTTTAGAAATAGTAATATAGAGATTTTTAGCAGGTATTGTCGCATTTGGAGTGTCAATGTGTGGAAGCCTTTACGTGCTTCTGTCAAAAAATTATGGTTGCTAGCAACGGCAGCGAGCGCAATTTTAGGAAGATGCAAAAATCTTCTCTTATTTGTACGCATTGCCATAGTTGATTGTGACATCACGTGCATTTTCTTTTGCAAACGCTCTATGCGTTCATTTGAAGTTTCGGTTTATTGCAATTTTTATAATAAATGAAAATACAGGAACATTCTCCCAAGTTTAACGTCAAATTAAGCGTGGGATACGGGAGTTTTGATTTTCTATCACGAGATGTGTAAATGTTTCTTTTTTTTAATATACTTACGTCTTCCGACGGTATTAAGTCACATCGGATGAGTTTATTCTTTACTTCTTATTCTCAACTTGTACCTGCACATGAAATTAACTGTACTTTCTTGTAGAGTAATACTGGGTTACGGATTTAAGTCGATCTACTCAAAGGGCATACCAGAGAGAAGATGGTGTTTGAATTCTCCCGACAAAAGCAATGTAAGTACTGAAGCTACATTGGTGAGTGAAAAAGGCAATAATTCATCTAGGCTTGCCAGGTATGTTTACATTGTGTACGGCTGGAGCGGTCATTTCGTGTCATTAAGGACAGCCATTCACTATCACAACAAACTTCTCAGTGGGTCACTTCGTACTCTCATAGTGAATTGGGCAGCCGCCATGCGATGAGTCTGCTAGATACCTGAACGCGAGTACTCCAACATACCACCGAACAGTCGAGGGGCGCAAACGTGCTAGTCAGTGGGTAAAACTCTGTCGAAACAGCATCAGTAAGTCGAGAGATACCATTGAGAGAACACATTTTACAAATTGCACTATGTAAGAGCGCAAGTTTGTTCTGGAACTTAAAGTAAGTTGCCCTGCCTATCTATGGCAGGTTGCGAATAGTGACTACCAAAACAAAGTGAAAAGAAATGCAGCTCAAAAGTTACTTGTTTTCATCCGAAGGCATACGGCAGCTACGACAACGGCAGCACACGACTGCATACGGCAGTTGATTGCTTCTGTCGTTCACTGTACATAAGCACCTAGTTGATCAAATAAACAAAACAAAAATTTTAAAATAAAAATTGAGAAATGTGATACAAAACGTCCCAAATGATTATGAGTTTGATATTTTAAAGCCAAGCAGGTTAAGTATACTTTCAGGGTTTGGAGCAGTTTCACTTGATTCGGTTAAAACAATAGGCTTTATGTGTAAATATTTCATGTTTAACAATAAAAATCAAGTGATTACCTGGGAATGAAATGAAATGAAATGTGTAGTGTTTAACGCCCGCCTTTACTATATACTGCACCGCAGGCGATGACACTGATGATACATGAGATGAAGATGGAGCACCGGTGGAATGAGATGGTGGGGGAACCGGAGGTCCCGGAGAAAACCCGCCCCAGCGCCGTGTTGTCCATCACAAATCTCACTTTGCGGTCGCCTGGAATCGAACCCGGGCCTCCTTGGTGAGAGCCAAACGGTCTAACCACTGAGCCACGGCGCGGCTGATTACCTGGAGGTTATAGATTTTAATTATAATGAAAACTTCAAATTTAGAAGAAAATAAAAAAAAGTTACTGATTGTTTTGTCCTTGTTTAAGTATGGGTTCACGAAAATACAAGACTCTTCAGGGATAGAGGACATTTAATTTTGCATATGACATATAAAGGAAATGCTACATTTTTCGAATTGTCCTGTTTGAAAGAGTGACTTGAAATTGAATTCTACATTCTGTTAAACGTAAAACTACTAGTATCCATAATGACAGCAAGAGTCATTTGTCTGCCTCTAATAATTATAAGCATTTGTTGTTGCTGAAGCGACTGGCAGGAGATTGCGCTGCTGTGAATTACTCCATAGTTTTGAATGTCATCGAAATGGCAGCACTCCATTTGGAGAAACAGCAAATGGCAGCTTTGAGACGTTTGTCGTTGAGGACCGGTACACTTATTCAATTCGTCAGCTGCGAGAAGTGCTCGCGTAAAACCATATAGGTTTGTGTAGAGCTATCAATCATGGACCTCATAGGATAAAGAATGAAGTATTGCCGTTAAGGCGGTCATCACAATGCAAAATCTAGACACACTTTCCAACACATGGTTCACAGATAAATGGTTGGTCCCATTTATGTGATTATATGAGCTCTTAGAACTCAAAGTTCTGGATCGCCCAAAATCGACATCATTCACGAACCACCTATGCATCCAGTTAAATTCGGGATTTGACACAGAAAATAGTGTGACTAAATTAATTTTACCAGACTGCAGACACTGCTAAGTACCGACGGATTTTCAAGGAGATTGTTGAGCAATTGGATGAAGTAGAGCTGGGTCAAGGATATTTTCAACAAGTTGTAGCTACGCGTGCATCAAACAAATCCATGGGACTAATTAAGCTTCTTTGATGACCGGATAATGTTCAGGAAGCAGTTGCCACCGAGATCTCATTCAACACCAGACTTCTTCCTAGGGATTACTTAAAAAGATAATTTATGCCACATATCCCAGACAATAGACGATCTGAAGTACTACACTTCAAAGGAAATGATGGAATTTCCAATACAGTCCTCTAATGAGCAAAAACGTGTTGATTTATGCCGAAGGGAAGGCATTTTCAACGTAGAAAAGACTGATAGTTCGCATCTGAGATGTAATATGTTGCGGCAAGCATCAGTCGTTAAGAATTAAAGACAGAAATGAGGTCTTTATACATCACTACAGTTAAATGTCCCTCGAGTGAGTGAGTGAGTGAGTGCGTGAGTGAGTGAGGGAGTGCGTGCGTGCGTTGAGTTTAAGGACCCAGCTAGGTTATTTGGACACGACTCGAAATCAAGAGATGGTCTTGCGCTTATCATCAATAATAAACTCATACTATTTTTTATACCAATACCCCGCGGTTATTAAATTTTCAGTAGGTGTCAGTTTGTAATCCATGTATGAGGATTGCTTTGACGGCGATTCCTCAGAAAAACAAACATCATGGACGTTCTTGAAACTGAGTCACGCATTGTAGCTTTGAAAGCAGCCGCTGGCTTCCTAGAAACTTTGCAAACAAAGACAAGTGGAAAAACTGCTCGGTTCTGAACACGAACGGTGTCTGTGTTGGATGTGAGTGCGTAATGTTTGGGTGATAAATAATTCAAGGTTATCATTCATAGGTTGGCGAACTACTATCGCGGTAACCTCAGCAACTGTCAACCTTGTCGCTGTGATAAGTTAACATTCCTGCAGAAAACAAGGGAGTTTTGAACGCGTGACGCACTCATGCGTACGACAGCAGCCTCGTGCAAGTATAAACACATGGGTTTTCGTTTTCGTTTGCAGCTCGCTTTTTATTCTTTTACCGACCATCTTTTTGACTTTGCAGATGAGATTACTGATTCAATTTCGTCGTTCACCCTCGCTTCATGTACTGCTATAATTTTTTTCATTTGTACACAAAAGACTAAGATCTATAATTATTTTAGTTATAGGGACGAAACAATAATTTAATTTGTTACTTCATATGAATTCTCTACACACGATGGTTTATTTTTATATCCCTATTCTATTCTTGCACATGCTTTTTTCCCTATTCGAGATAAATGTTTGCGAAAACATTTTCATTCAGTATTTCGTAAATCGTGATTGCAAGAGGCTGAAGGATAGTCGAATTTTCATGGCTTTGAAGTATTTGAAGTATTAGCGCATGGAGACAAAATTCTCCATTCGCAAGCGCTTCGGAAATGAGTACTTTATTGTTTTAATGGATCGTCAGAACATCTAAAAATATCGACTTTTAAGCTATACCTATGTCTTTTCAATCATGGCGTGAACAATAGTGGACTAATAGCTTTTGAAAACCACATGGACGCTATCTAAAGTCATTCAATGAAATGATCTCATCCAAGGAGTTGGTAATCGTTCAGTAGTTGATGACTTTTTGAGGTTCAATACAGTGGATATCATCCTCATTTGTTTCCTATTGTGAGAAAGTAAAAATAAAATAGTATATTGATGATTAATTAGAAAAGCAAACAGAGACAGCACTATGCATTCAAATTTTAACTAGTTATATTCTTTCAAAGGGGTTGAATTTGTATTAAGTATAGTATTTTATGACAGGCATCGTTTCAAAATTCTGCAGGCGTTACTAATGGTACAATGCTCGACTTTATGGTGATTGATTTCTAAGTGGGGCGTAAGCAGAAATTTCTTTTTCTGTGCAAATGTTATAATACTAATAAAATGCACTTCTATTGATATAGATTTTATTTGTGAAATAAGTGAGAATAACGGTTTTGATCTTTGAGGATAATGTTGGCAATCAAACCGTTGAAATTAGCTGTGACTATTATAACCTCACCTTTAGGAGGCGTTACCAGATTATTTGTTCCGTAATCGAATAACTTAACGCCTGCGTCAGATTGTAACTTAAAGTAGAACATTTTAATAAGTGTTCATTTGATCCGTGCTTGAACTATGACTGTAAGATCTTGGACGTGATCACACATCAGAGCACCATAATGTGTACTGGTTTTCATCCAGAATTATCCTGACCGACTTTTCTAGGTTTGCTACTTACAAATTGCCGTTGGTTGACACTCGGGCCACAAACTAACCAGTCAGTGTTCGTGTAGAGCTGCATTAAGGTCATACCTCTGCATCCTGAGAGAATTATATTTTTAAACGAGTGGGATACAACCGAATTTATCAAGCATTCAACGATTTTAAAGTGCTGTTCATCTGATATCACTGAAATACGTTGCACAAGGAGTCAATCAAATCACAGGTTGTTATGTGCCATCCAACAAGTCATGGGCCCCGGTTTCCTTGGAAACGATTTGCTTCCCTAGATTCCCAGAAGTAAGGCAACTGCCTCCCAAACAATTTTGTCCTTGTGACCGCGAGGAATTGTGTCATCACCACTGGTTGACAATTAGCGTTATTCTCTTTTCTTCCTTTGGGCATTAGTTGTCAACAGAAGAAATAATAACAAGGCCATCTTCTAAGTCACACTGCACGACAACATTGAGGAAGAATACACAGAACCTGGCACAGAAAACATGCAAGACAGTATCGATAAAATTCAGATTAGTTTGGAATGCCCAAAGAGGCCACTTGGAACGTAGCAACAATGAATGATCCATCTCGGAGAAGCACGCAAAGTAATTTTGTGTATTCTTCATCCACGTGAACTAGTCTTTACCTTAAGGTGGTCTGGGTAGCTGGCAGGTAGTGTTTCTGGAAGGCCTGGGTTCAACTTGGCTTAAAAGTTGCTTTCCTACTATCTTGAAAATGAACTGCAGAATGTACATTTGGAGTTATGTTTTAATATGGTCATTTTCAGTTCAATATTCAGTTTTATTTTCATAGGAAACCTAAAGTTAAACTAATGAAATCTGAAGTTAAACTAATGCTGCGAAGACTGGCTGAGGAAAGGGCAAGATGATGTCTCACCTCTCATTCTTTATATCGAGTAAAACACGAAGTATTAGAAAAATTTAGCATGAACTATACGCAGTGCAAAATTCAAAATGTAACCTCACTTCGCTCAGCTGAACGGAACTGAAAGAAATGACTGCTACGATAGTTTTATTAGGAAACTTCCAATTTGTGCTGGAAAGATATGAGACTAGAACATCAAATTTGCCCCTTTTCTTTTGAGCTGAATCCAGAAAATAATGAGATTACTTCCCATCTCGTGACTGTGAATGTTCACTTCAGTTTTAAGATCAGTTTATGTTAGTTCCACACTCGATTAAAGTATTTATGGGGCATTACACTTTGTTCTCCATTAAGGAATTTAATGAACGTAAGTTCATGAAACTTCAATTTGAAAAGCAAGAGTTGAGCAGCAATTATATTAATGCAAAATTTGATCAGGATCAAGTGAATCATATCAATTGTGTATGCTGTGGTTGTCTGAAAACTGGCATAACGTTCTTGTCGGAGAATACAGAGATAGTCATTGGATCTTAACCCACTCATCGTCCAGGTAAATTTATGACCCTCTGTTTATTTTAGGACACATGTAGCGATAGTGTAGGAGTTTCCAAAGAATCGCTTGAAAACATGCAAATTGGAAGTTTTCATTACTTCAGAGCTGTACACGTTTTACAAGAGACAGATAGAAATGGATATTAAAGAGTAAACGTTGTCAACGCCCAGCAAAGAAAAACAATTACCATACATTTTTGAGGAATTAAAATGATAGGAGGGTGGCTATACGGGGAAAGGATGACGTTACATAATGAGCTTCGTCTGGCGCCACTTGCTCAAACAAGCAGACATTATGACACCTTGTGGTGGTCCACGAGTTTAAGATGTATCGATTTGTTATCCTTCAACTACAATATGCGATCATTTCAGAACTGCGATCATTTTGTGTAAAATTCATCTTTGCAGTTGTACGAATCAAAATCTAACTTATAAATGTTTCCAGAATGTTTAGAATGTTACACAACCTATTTTACAATATGTACTAAGTTATATTAGATATAAGCACTAAATTAATTACTGAGAACTTTATCCGAATACATTTCTGTAACTTCGACACTATTTGATTTCTAAGTTGTTTTAAGATTTCATTAAGGTCCAAATGGGTAATTGACTTTCTGTCTACGTCAAACAGAACAAGCTAATTTAGGTCTGTTTCTAAGGCTCGTCATTTAACTCGCCATTTTGTACAGGCTAGAATTGCCAGAAAATATATTGTTTATAAGTGTCTAATGTAAGCATACTGTTATCCCAATTACTCCTTTGCTTGTATTTATTTATACCAGTTACTTATGTGAACTTTCAAAACTATATATATATATATATATATATATATATATATATTTCATATTCGGCATCAGCTGCTTGAGGTCAGCAGGAAGGTGACGTGCGTGGGCATAACATTCTACAACCACTCTTGTGTTGCTGTCGAATGGTACTAAGCTACTTCCATTTCTGACCTCTTCTTCGAAGTTCCGTATCTCATTTGGGAAGTCGCCTGGAATTCTTTTAAGGGTTAACCTTATCTGATAGACACCGTGTATAGCACTCAAGTCTATTATCGGTCCCGGGTTCATTTGATCATTATTGCATTAACCTCATTTACCATCTCTGCAGGTTTCAGTTGTCTCATGTCAGTTATTGCCCAAGGGTTCGTTTGATCATTATTGAATTAACTTCATTTAATATCTCCACAGCTTTCAGTTGTTAAAAGGAACGCTATACTTTTCGTTAAATGTATTATTACATTTATTATACAACGCTATTGTTATGATAATACACATGTATGATCAGTTGACTACATCGCTTCTTTTCAGTATTTAATGACAAGTAACCGTTGGAAATTACATAAGATTCTTGTTTGTGATATGTGAGTAGGCTATTTTATCGAAGTTTCAATCTTTGTGCGAAGTAGTGCAGTAAAATTCAAGCATTTGGTGATGGAACCAAATAATTGTAATTTGTGAGTGGGTAGTTGAATGTGCATACGTAACCCAAATAGATGAGCGTTTATTCCTACCAGAGATGTTTGAGTAGCTATGCAGGGTACATCGTGCATATTAAAACTCATCGAGTTGGTGTAATAATTCTATCCGTTAGTGCAAGAGTTGCCCACATGATGAGGGGGTTATAGTAACGTATTTCGGCAGCTGAGTGAACACCTGCCCTCATCTCAAGGTTGCCATTGTTAGGTGAATCACCAGAATTTCCACAGTAACAAAAGAGGGGCCATGTAATTAAAAGAAAAAACAAAAGACTGGCAGGTGGAGGGGTGAGATAAGACGTCTAGGCCAGAGGTCAGGAATCTAGCTTTTGAAATTGTAGCGAAAAATAGGTTCCAAGTTTGTCATAGCCATGTGTTTCATTAATAACTTAAGTGTGGTTGTTGCAGAAATGGCTTTGTCATTATTAAACTGATGAATGAATGCAATAATCTCTTCAGAATATTTAAATCTGAGAGCAGAATTTCAAAATTCATAATCTCCCCCTCCCCATTATTTCTATCCACAAAAATGCGTATGTCAAACAATGAAATTTCAACTGTCATTCGAAATTTTGAAGGTGCTTGTGTATGGTATCTATAAATTGAGCTGAAAAAATGTTGCAGTGAGAAAGAAAATGTTTTTTGTACGTGAATTGAAACCCTTAAGGGCTGAATTAAACTGTAGGTACATAAAAGGAAAACAGAAATCCAAGTTAAAAGTTTAGTATTGAGGAGCTATTCTGAGTTACACTATACTGTCAAATTTAGATAATGTCACATCCGCTTGGTAGGATTGAGTGTAGGTATATGCACTAAACCCTAAAAACATCACTTTTTAACTACTTAATCTGAAGCAAAAATGAAAGAAAAGCGAAACTAAGAGCGGTAGTAAGAATTGCAAATTTTGTATATTTACGGAATAACATTTTAATTGTTTCACATATTTCAGCCATTTCCTTTGAACATGGCGTATGTAGCATGCGTTACTGATGCATTTTAATATCGCTAGTTCTGCTGAATGGGATGCCTAAGTTGCAGAATAAATTACAGGCGTTGATATCAGAGACCGCGGGGTTTCCAGAACCTCGCCTGCTATGACCCAATTAGGAAATGCTCACATCCGTTCCAATTCTTTCCAGCTAATGGATTTATTGTGAAATTCCACGGAAGGAAATGGGAGCAACGTAAATTTGGGTGGAAAAAATCAGTTTTTAACGAGAAAATAGTGACGGCGAAGAGGAAGCAATAATCTTTAAACCACTTTCTTCGGTAGTCTACAATGAATTCCGAATTATTGACCTCATAGCAGTTTCTTGTGTCCTTTTTTTTTTTTTTTTTTTTTTTTTTTTTTTTTTTTTTTGTGAACCTCCAAAGCGTTTCATTATACTTTGCTATGAGAAGTGCAGAATACAAATGAGAATAGTAAAAAGTGTCAAAATAGTTTTTGACCTCAAGTGCTTGATTAACAAGAAATGATCCAATGGATCCCTCATGATTTAATAAAATGCAAACATCTCTTGGGAGCCTAAATGTTTATCAGGTAAATATACTTTATTTAAGGAGTTCAGGTAGTCGTTTACAGCTGAGCTTTTCAGCCTCTAAAATACGTAATGCCTTCTAACAATAGACGATATTCTTATGACTTTTCATTTTAGAATGACTTTAATTCGATGCGTAGTAATGTTATACTGAAAGTGTTAATTTCATGCACGACCAAGCGTATCCCCACATATCCAGCGTTGCAAAACTGACAAATTTGGCGCTCGGGTTGTTGTTTTTCCTCTTATGGTCTCCAGAAGCGCTGCATTTTGAATTTGGAATACCTGAATATAACATTACAGCAGCAATTGCAGAGTAAATTAGATAAAAATAAAACAGCACGTCTTCTAATCAACTTGCAGTAAATGAACGCCGAGTTATGAAGGCTCATTATTTACTGTCTTATAGACAAATGACTTTGTGTGTTAATCGGATTGTGTTCAACAGAGTACATACAGGCAATTAAATTAGGATAATTTCGAACTTTTACTATCATACATATCCTTAGGGATAATTGTCAATCTAAGGATTTTTCTTCTCTCTTTTCTAGCGTCATCTGTAAATTTGTCAAACTATCCGAAAGGTTAACTCCATACATACTTACCGTTTGTTAGTATTCCACTCAACTGAACTGAGCAGAAGATCCATTTCGTCCGGTTTCTTGCCGAGAGTTTTAAGTAATTTAATTTTTTCAATTAGATTTACAATATACCGAGGTTATTGCTTAGAGGGTTTGAAAGCCAGAGTTGCACCATCTTGGCTGATGTTCTGACCACAGATGGGGAATAGGAGTCTATATCATTATGACTTATAGATGTGCCCCATCGCACCTGTCTCTGACGGCACGTGCTTTCCATCTGCCTTAACCGACTTCTTAGGCCGTTAGAATCAACATGCTGGCTAACCTACTGCAATTACTGCTAATTGTCTTAGCTTTTCATTAAAATTTCCATCCCATCAGAGGGACCCGTTCTTTCGCCAGTCTTGAGTTCAAATCCTTGAGGGATCTTTCAAATTTAGCACGAGAGCAATGGAAATAACAGATCTCCCAAATTAACAAAACTTGTTTAAATAAAAATTATCGTAAATATCACATAGCATAAATATCAGCCGCCTTTTTTTCGGTATGAAGTGTAATGTTTAACGCCCGCTTTTACTAGATGCGGCACCGTATGCGGTGACACTCATGATACGTGAAATGAAGATGGACCACCGGTGGGAGTAGATGGCGGGGAAACCGAAGATCCCGGAGAAAACCCGCCCCAGCGTCGTGTTGTCCACCACAAATCTCACATACGGTAGCCTAGGTTCGAACCCGGGCCGCCTTGGTGAGAGCCAAGCGGTATAACCACTCGACCACGGCGCGGCCAGCTTTTATGGTGGCGAAAATAATACATCTATAGCTGTTACCTCAGGATTTAAGTTATGTGATATTCTGTCATTCATTTTTTTTTTATCTTGTTGATTTTCTTGTTATTTTTATGGGATTAAAATATATTGAACTCTTCACCTATGCCTTTATACGTGTGATTCTTCTTGTGCAGACTTTAATTATTCTGAAAAATCGCACATCAGCGTCTTGTGTCTTTTATCTTTTCCTTTTGGTATCCAAGATTTTGTGCCATAATATAACCCTACAACAGTCAATGTTTAATTTTTAAATTGTAACCTCTTTACTTTTATTCTGCAATATTCTGCTAACTGTTCCAACTGTCTACCAACTGCTAGTTGTCTACCAACTGCGGTGGCCACAATGGTCCAGAATAATTACCTAATACAAGAAAGACAAACAAAAAAATTGATATAGAGAGGAAGTATAAAATGCTAACATGAATTATACACAGTCGGCACTATTGGATATTACAGAATATCAATGCGGCCCTTGTGCTTTTAACCTGACGTCTGGGAGGAAGGGATGAGGGGAAGACCCTAAGGGCGACTAGATCTGGACGAAGATATGTAGAAGCACGGACAGAGTCCCTATGGATATTGAACGCATCCGACGCGGTCATCCTTGCCCATAAACCGCGAGCTTACCGAGAGACCCCGGAGCGGCTCCGCCAGTTCAACCAACCCCAAAGAGAAACCTTTCTAAATGGCATTTCCACCGCTCAGGCTCAACACACCGAATGCCATCGTCTGGTCCTGCAGCCCTGAAACGGACGATAGGAAATTGTGGGGACTGGAAATGATGGACTAGAAATTTAGGGAGAAAAGAACCACCCCTGCATTCGAATACCGACTAAGAAAGCCACGAAAAAAAAGACGAGTGGCCAGCTCGATTGGAATCGAATATCGAACCTCTGAATGCGAACTTCGCGCGTTACCGCAGAATCAGCTTGCTTGGTAAACAGTTATCTAGTTTAGGATTAGGGTTTACTGCGGAGGGGATTCGGCACGGAAGATCAGTCGTGATCCATTATACCTATACCTCCAAGTGGGGCACACCGGGAGGAAGGATGAGGTGAGAGGAGAGAGAGGGCGGCCCTCCCAAGGAGCCATGACACTGCAGAGGACAGGATCTCTACATTTTACTTAGAGACCTCCCCCGGCAGGCCAGGACAACGGACATGCTCCCCTACTGCTGTACGGAAGAGGGCCCAGCAGCAGGTTCGGAGATAGACAAACGACCGACCGGAGGAGGAAGTTGTTTTCCTCAGAACATATCATCCTGCCAAGCACCGCCGAGACTTCTTACTCTGAAAGAGACCACCAAATCAGAGATGATGTGAAATAATAATGGAGATGAAATGGAGAGACAGGACATTCGGGGGATCTAATTAAGCTATCCGGAAAAAAATACCTGGGTCAGGTAGTTCGGTCACAGGAATGGAACCCAAGCCTCCCGAATGCGGGCTACAGGGGAAACCGCCTGAGCTATCCTGCTCGATAATTATCTAGTTTATTCAGAGGCAAATCTGTATTAGGTGTCTTATTTCATTTGTAAAATTATCTCTAATTTCTTTGATCATATCGAATTATTTAAATTGAGAAAGAAACAAGTACGAGAAAGGTTTCTCCTAGATAACTTAACGAAGAATGAAACATTCACGAAGAAATAAGTCGACGAAGAGTATTAGAGCACTAAGTGTAGGAGGCCTTTGCCCTTCATGGGGCATAATAGGCTATTTCTAATGTCTAATTAATTCAGCCACCCATGGTATATGTGTCAACGTTTAGTAAAATAGCAAGTATAAGGTAAATAAAGTCAGTGAGAGAAGAAAGAGAAAATGTTAGTCAGAATAGACTATATAATTAAGGCCCTATTCCAAATTCTTGTAAGCATTCTTCTTCCCTTTTCTGTTCTGCTGTATTGACATTCTTTCTCAGAAACCAATGTGAATCTTAGGGAAAAAATGCAGAAAGAAGAATATATTGATGAAAAAAAAGTCAAGTTCCAAATGTTTGTTGCATACGGATTCAATCACAAAAGAAAGGCATTTTCACAAGGAAAATATAAATCTATAGAACAATGGAAGAGTTTTAATAGAATGTTTAATTCTTTATTTCGAAAATTACTAGTTAAAAAGAAGCAGGAAAATCCATTGACAAAGTGGCTGTTAATCTTCTCCATTTTCCTCACATGCTTTTAATTAATTACCTTATGCTCAGCTGTACTTCTTTAAGAGTTAAAACAGTTCATTTGTATGTTTGCAGCGCTCTTTAGTGAACGTTTTACAGGTTTTAAATTACAGGCTGCTGTTTTAAGCACTACATTTTGTGGATTTAATACGGCTTGCCAGACTGAAGGAAATCTGTAATCCAGGTTATGCTTTAATGCATAAAATCGAGGTGGAGAAAAAGTAAATCTAAAATACTAAAATGAATTTAACAAAGTAGGAATTGTTTTATATAAAAAAGCGCAGTTTCCATAAGATACTTATGTAAGTTTTCCAAGATCGTCCACAAGTTGCGAAAAAACATATTATCAGTACTGATCTTGCTGATAAACCATTTTCAAATGCTTAATTGAGAATTATGACGTCAATTGTCTAAAGGCGCATGCGCAGTTCTAAAATTCATCTTGCATATTGAGTTAACTTTGTAGTGAATTGGTGGATTATATATTTTCGTAGTAAATAATTAGGCATTGAACTATTCCTTCAGAGTTTAAACGTATTTGTAAACTCTGTTAGCAAACAGTGACGTCCTGCTATGTAATTTTAAAATTTATAAACTGTTAACCATGATAATTAACGAATATTTAAATCGGAGCCTTTTTGATCCTCCAGTTATTTGATTTTGGCTTTATTAAATGTTGTATTTCTATTTCGTAATAAACACTTTTAAGATTTTATTATTAGTAAGCTTTTCAAGTTTTTTCTGTGGGCACTACATGTAGTATACAAAGGATATCTAATTTGAAATTTACATATGTCATTGTGAAAAATCCCGTCCATATGAGAGCTAAAATTGAATTTTTATTACTTAGCAGGAAATTGTCATTCTTGACGTCCTGTATACGTTCGTCACATTTTGCAGAATACGAAAGTGTTCAGATTTCGAGGCTAAATAATTTTGTACTTCTGTCCATTGTGCATTTTCAAATATACCTAGTACTCAATGGAAACAAGCTCCACGTTTGTCTAATCTATCTCATTAAATCTAATCTAGCCTTTAGAGATCCTTGCATGTGCAAGGTTTTAAAGATGATAGCACCACGATAACTAAATTACACTGTAAGAGTTTCTAATTTCCTACTAAAGCCTGATGGTCTGTGAAATAATGGGTGCTGTAAGGAAGGGGGTACTTCTGGAACGATGTGACATTTGTTAAGAGCATCTTATTACTTGGCTTTCGATAGTGTCTTCACACAAAAACAGCGCCTCCCAGATGTCGTACGTTGCGCTGTTGCCAGCTCGCCTTCCCAACCGTCGCGTTGTTCACTAGACTGGTCATAGTAGAGTGCATATGGAGAATGGACAAGGAGTGAGAGAGACGTCTCGCGTATGTTCTGGTTCTCGTCAGGTCCCTTGAATATGTCATGGAAAATATTGCATGTCAAATAAACTATAAGATATTTTATAACAGCACATTCTTTTCTATTTAGCGTCTGAGGTTCTTAAATTTTCAAATGTGAAATTAAAAACTTTCACACTACAATTTCAGTTGGTGAAAATCACTAGAAAATATTTCTGATTTGTTACATTTACATTACAATCGACCTACTCTTTTACAAATACATCTTAGAAATGTTTAATCTTCCATTACTTCATAAAACATTGACAGAAGTGTTTTTATTACAGATTAAGTTTTAGGTACAAAAGGAATACAGGAGGCTGAAGCGATAGTAAACACTTTAAAAATCGGATCGCTATGTGTGGCTTCGTAATTCTAAATCTTGCATGACCACAAGAAAAAATACTTAAGAACAACCTGTTAAACTAGAAAAAAAAAAAAAAAAAAAAAAAAAAAACATTGTAATTCAGATCAACCCCTAACACATCTCGAAAATGTTTTATGCTTAGACTTTAATGAGATCTCTTACGGTTTACTCAGTCATATAAGAGTATACACTTTTAATTCAGAATGAAGTAGACTGTGCAAGCTTGGTGATTTCAAACATGAAATTTTAAGTAAAATCGTTGGCCATCTTTAGTGATAAAATAGGGTTAATTTTCTCCAATTAAAGAGTAGCTTGGGTTGGAAAATTTTCTCTAAAATCGTTATTAATCCCTGGAAGGTGCCGGACTTAAATACGTAGTTTGCTTTTAGTCTCTTGGTGTTCTGTGTTGCTCTTGCCTCCGCCCCCACCGCTCTCTCTCTCCCTCTCCCTCTGTCACTCTCTCTCTCTCTCTCTCTCTCTCTCTCTCTCTCTCTCTCTCTCTCTCTCTCTCTCTCTCTCTCTCTCTCTATCGCACACACGTACATATACGCATAAGCCAAAAAAAAACTCGAAACGTGTATTTGATGTGAAATATGCAATTTTTTTGTCAAATAGAATCAATTAATTTTGCAAAAATTAACTTTACGTTTTAACTACTTTATCTAAGTGATAGTATAAGCTAATAAAAATAGGTTAAACAACTGAAACAAACGCTTAATTTTTCCATCTTTGCCAAAGCGCCGCTTTAAGTGAATAAAAATTAGCTACAGCTTCAAACAAACACTAACTTCAAAATTTAAATCCTGACCAATAGGAATGGTACGTTTTATTTTTTTTAAAGCCATATATGAAGCACGTAATATATTTTATAATTTTGATTTTTATCAGATGCCACTTTTGATAATAAAATCAATAATTACAAAAATTCTCAAAACCACCAGAAAACTTGTGCCAGTCCTTTTTGGGAACAGGACAAATACAAATCGAACAAATGGGTTAAATAGCAAAGTTCATATTTAAGGACACGAGGGAAAGTTTAATTTAGTTACTCCACTTCAAATAACCTGTAAACTATGAAAATTGTCATTATTGTTTATCTTAATAGAATGATTTAGATAATGTTTATTATAATATTTTTAAAACGCTAGTTTAGCAAACCTTTTGGGTTATATTTTAAAACTACTTAGGGGTGTTTCATTTTCATTAGCATCTGCGTATATGAATTGCCTGATCCTGCATCATCATCATCATCATCATCATCCATCATCATCATCATCATCATCATCATCATCATCATCATCATCATCATCATCATCATCATCATCATCATCATCATCATCATCATCATCATCATCATCATCATCATTATTTTTATTTTTATTATTATTATTATTATTATTATTATTATTATTATTATTATTATTATTATTATTATTATTATTATTATTATTATTATTATTATTATTATTATTATTATTATTATTATTATTATTATTATTATTATTATTATTATTATTATTATTATTATTATTTCATATCTTGAATTCTTCCACCTCTGACGACCACTTTGCTTTGCTATCTACGTTATAAGTTTGAAAATGTGTGTGTGTGTGGTTTTTTTTTTTTGTGGTAGTTCATCCAGATTTTAAACTGTTACTTCACTAATTTTTGCTGCCATTTTACTTTAGCTTTCCCTGAGATTTCGCCTAACTCACACTGTCACTTCACATATGCGCTAGTTCAGTTTCCCTGCGTCGTAAGAAATACGCATGACACAGCCTCTTCTTCCGGACGGTTCACTCGCTGGGTCGAACTCAGACATCTAGAATTCGTTGCAGTAACATGAAGTCGCCACAGCCGTCATAAATTTGCAGAGATAACGCTACAAAAGCGCACTGGCTAACTCGCTCGCTTACCTGTTTATTACTCACTATCTCACTCGCGTACTTGCCGTCTCCGCGAACGATAGTGCTCGCAGCCGTTGGAAGTTTCCAGAAAATTCGAATTGGCGAAACCTCTAGAAGAATCTGTTCATCTAGCGATAACGCTTCCAATATTTACCTGCGCGAGCGTACTGCTTATCGGTTTACCTCCGACGGTTGCCATTACCGTTGCGTCACAATGATCTATTCTTTATACCTAACAAACAGCTACTTTTGATATTAAACAGCTAAATGTCGACATTTCTCAGATTAGGTGAACGAACAACTTTTAATATGAATAATAAATAATATATTTATTATTTTTATACAAGTAAATGCTTCACTTTTTTTTTTCATTCAGTACATCATAGACATTTCGTTGAGTTACGTTAACGTCCGAGTATGGTATAAAGTTTCATTGTCCATTAGCTCGCGTGTTACCTTTCTCCGATTCTGGCTACCTTTCAACACTCACAAATCTCTTTGCTTTGAAGTGAGTATAATAGCGTCCAAAGTAGTTCATTTTTCCATTCGCTTTAAAAGAACAATTGGAAATGGTCCAAATCAGGCTGTAATGGCTTTCGAACTGGGTTGATTTGGCTTGATTCTATTTATAAATCATGAAACTGCATTTAATTTCTTATCCTAAGCTTGTGGTTAGCATTCAGTTCTTGGGCTTGTGTAGAACCACGCAAAGAGAACCGCTGTCAGAATAATTGTGCACTCACTGCACTTAGGGCTGATTTGATAAGCATTTTGCCCAAGGCGAAAACAGAATTAGCATACAAAATCGAGGGGCTTAATTTGGGTTAAGTGTTGCTGTGGTTTAATTTCGCCGTTTTGCTTTACTACGCCGTGCCCCGAGGTCAACCCTAAACGTGGGAATTCGTGCATTCAGGTAAGAGAGAAAGTAGCTGCATATTCATTAGAATATTTTATCTGTTTTGTAGAGTTGCTTCTTATACTTACTTTTCTTCCTGTATTCTTTATTATTTATCGCTGTATTCTTATTCGTCCCTGATATGTTTGTGACGTTGAATGGGGTTGTAATTAAGGGCCACCTCGTACCCCTGAGAAACCGGTCGCCCTGGACTTCACTCTGGTACTGCAAGTAGCCGACCCTCGAGAGCAGCAAGGCGCATAGCTACATATTTAAAATGAATTTCATTTATGTTATAGTCATTAGACTCACTCTTGAGCTATTTCTAATCTGAAAAATGGGAAAAAGCCATACATCACCTAGAATATTCTTTATGTAACAAAACAAATTCTGGGTTAGGACAAGGATGTAACTTTATCATGTACCTACTTAATTCCATTTTATATTTCGTGTAAAAATCATGTAAACTATATGATGTTAGAATGATTAATAATAATAATAGTAATAATAATAATAATAATAATAATAATAATAATAATAATAATAATAATAATAATAATAATAATAATAATAATAATAATAATAATAATAATAATAATAATAATAATAATAATAATAATAATAATAATAATAATAATAATAATAATAATAATAATAATAATAATAATAATAATAATAATAATAATAATAATAATAATAATAATAATAATAATAATAATAATAATAATAATAATAATAATAATAATAATAATAATAATAATAATAATAATAATAATAATAATAGTTATTGGCTTCTAAAGTTGAAAATACATTGCGATCTAAAATTGCTCTAGAGGGTCAGTCTAGAGCAAATTCAAATACATCAGCATTAATATAGAAAGGGATATTGAATCTAAAATAGATAATTTATAGGCAGTTGGGGAACTATACACAAATCTTCAAAAACAAGGCAAGAAAGAAAATAAAATTAAAACTGTACAGAATTATGGCAATTCCCGTAATATTGTACGACTGTGAAACTAGGGTTGCATTGAAGAAACGAAGCATAGAATTCAGATGGTGGTTTCCATAGGCAAGTAAATGGTTGCATCAAATTAGATATGATTGAACTGTGGAAGTAAGGAGTGAGTGAGTGTGTGATGTTTTAGGGCCCGTCGACAGCGAGGGCATTTGGGCCCGGTAAGGAAGGAAGTAACTGTATTACCTTTATATGATAAACTAATGAACCGTAGACAAAATTAGATTAAGCGCATGAATGGAAAGAATGAGGACAGATATTGGCTACATTAATGTATCTCAAACTAGGGCGATCTTGGAAACTTGAGTGGAGAGAAAGAGAGGCATACTCTAATGGAACACTCTTTGGCATCCAGAGAAATTCATGGATTTACAATAGATATTGCATTTTAACCTCAGTAGTTTGCATTTATTGCACAATTTCAGCAAAGGGAAATCAAGTTTTATGCTGAAAACGTAAGTTGTGTGGCAACATTGTTTGCTATCTTTTTACGTTTTACGTTACCCATCTACTGGCATTGCAGCTGTATTTTAGTTTCCTAATTTCACTACAATCTTTTTCTCAGTTATGCGATAAACTCTAAATATGCCCATAGTTTCATTCCTTTTCCTTTCTTTTAAACAAGTGTATCGATTAATGGAAATTAATTTTTCTTTCACACTGGGAAACGTAGAGTCAGACTGAAAAATTCAATGACATAGCCGGGATTTGAACCACGGATGTTCTGGTTTCCGTCCAGCCGCTTTACCATTGAGCTACTATGGCCAACGTGCCGATATGACATTAAATTCTCCAACTGACTCGTATTTTCCTGGTAAACCACTTAGGAGTTCTCATAAACACGTGAGACAACTACCTTAATGGTGACTTACAAGTACTTTAAGGCCCGGGCTTTATAGTTAACCACTATTAGGTCAATTAATGGAAATTAAGTTTCCTTTTCTACGTCCTATTTACCGTGCCAAAAAGCAGAAACCTGTACAGTTAACATTACATACATTGAAAAGAAGTGTACTAAGTTCAAATTACCTTCTAAGGATACCTTTAGTTTTAACATACACCTGTAGGACGTATGAGGCAAACCTCACAAAATAAATTAGTATATAAAGTCACAGTTATAATCATGTTTTAATTGCTATTTTCAAATAGATTATATTTTATTTTAATTGTATTCTGGATGCTAATGGAGCTTGTGGAAGTTGATTTTCTGCGTTCTTCTTAAATAGATGAATGAATATGTAAATAAAGACACATCTT
Organism: Mantis religiosa; assembly: GCA_030765055.1. Classification (NCBI taxonomy): domain Eukaryota; kingdom Metazoa; phylum Arthropoda; class Insecta; order Mantodea; family Mantidae; genus Mantis; species Mantis religiosa. Next base: position 358,906,702 of record CM060950.1, read on the forward strand.
AGTTCAAAAAGACTTCATTTATTTGTTTCGGATAGATATGTTTCGAGTCAAACTATAAGAGTCTTGGAAAGATAAGCGGTCCGGTCGGACCCTACTACCCCACTCGTATCCACCTGCCAGAAAAGTGACCGATGTCATCGTTTAAAGCATTCACAAGACAAAAGATTCGCAAGGTAATCTAGTTTGGGGTATGTCGCCTTAAAATCTGTTAATGCAACACCTGTGTACATGAATCTCAAAATTATGCTGCAGAACTCAAAACATCCTTAAAAATGCAAAATAATAGATCAAATATTGTTTTATAAGCACAAGAAAAAAAACTGTCTGAGATATGTGAGGCCTTCAATTCTCTAGGAGAGGAGCTAATCATATGCTCGCTATCTTTCGGTAGGATATTGACTTGGAAATGAGAAGTGATGGTGTACAGGTGCGATGCACAATGGGCCAGTAATAATTTTCTGCTGGGGGACATGGTTCAAGCAGGCACCTGTTGGTCATTATGTCGGTGATTCAGAGAATGGGAAACAATGGCCATGTTATGCAAGCTTTACACCGACCCATCTTCTGTATTGTTTTACTCGTGTTGTGTTTCAAGCGATAAGTCCTGTAGAATCGCGAGGAAATAATTAGGCAGTGTGCTACTTTTTGTAGAGGGTCTTTGTGTCGGCTGGAAAGATCAAGAGATTTATTGGCTTTGTCTCTGCATCCAATAGAGTTGTATTCAAGTAAGCTTTAATGGGGAAAAAAACCACCATGTTGGGCATTCTACCTTGAAATTCTGATGCCCTGTTGCCTCAAATAAACACGAAAAGTACTTTAATTTTATGTAAGACTTAAAACTTTGAACGGCTAGTGTTATTAATTAAAGCTTCACGGATGATCAGCCACGTCAAAGTAACTAAATTTGAGCTTTCGAACATTGGAAGCTATGGCCTTCTTCAGGAACTTAAATTTTACATACATAAATACATATATATGCCATACATTGTTATGTCTTATTTAATTTATACTTTCTGTTCATTATATAATTTACGCAATAATTCTTTTTTCTATTATTATTATTATTATTATTATTATTATTATTATTATTATTATTATTATTATTATTATTATTATTATTATTATTATTATTATTATTATTATTATTATTATTATTATTATTATTATTATTATTATTATTATTATTATTATTATTATTATTATTATTATTATTATTATTATTATTATTATTATTATTATTATTATTATTATTATTATTATTATTATTATTATTATTATTATTATTATTATTATTATTATTATTATTATTATTATTAAAATTTGTCTATTTTAATTAAATATTTCGGATTTTTCAACGCATTTGTGTTGTTCTCCAGTGGTACAACATGAGAATGACGAGTGGAAAACATGTCACAGGTCGATTACGGAAAAGATCTGGGTTTCACATGCCATTTTATACCTCAGACTCACGACATTTCTGTTAAAGTTGCTGAAGCCATCCTTCGAGAATATAACTTATTCATATTTTTCTCTTCCTATTTGCGAATTAGCAGAGAGGTATATGTTGCATACGTAACAAATAAACTTTTTCAAACACAAGCCCTTTCTGTAAGAAATGGAGTCAGATTTGAACAAGTAACTCAATGGAAGCAATTCTAATAAATAACATTCAAGTTGAAATCTTCTCACTAAGTCCCTCTCATTCATACCTTGTGTAAGATTTAATCATGGAGAAAGAATAAAGGAATATTCCAATGAGTAATTTCTGTTTTGGTACCTATTAAAACCAGTGGAGTATTTAAACTAACGATTATTTGCTTTGATGTAATTTTCTTAGACTTTTCTCTACTTTCTCTCCTGCACTCCAACTTGTATAATCTCGTTTTACTTCTATAGTATCATTATTCTGTTGAGATAAGGGAATGATTATGATAGCCGGCCCTCGTAGCCATGGTCGTTTGAACGTATGTCTCTAGCGTTCCACAGCGTAGAGGGTCGCGGGTTCGAGTACCGCCCTGGGCATGGGTGTTTATGTGTGTGAAACTACATAAAACAGCTAGGTAATTAAACGGAAACAATAAAAAGCGGTTAAATAAGAAAAAGAAATATATATAATCTTTTTAATAAAAAAAAATGATTAAAGAGAAACCTTCCCGTTTGAACCGGGAATGGGAATCCGAACCACTGGGTTGAGAAGCTAGGAGACTGCTCACACTACTGAGATATTTTAACTTCGAGAGGTTGTTTAGTACCTATATTTAAATTAAGTAGATACGTTAGAATAATAAATAGTGCTTAAGTAGTTGTATGAGTTTACTGCAAGTAAAAGGCACCAGAAAGTAAGACAACCAGCCCTTGATCAAAGCTTTTAAAAATATTGTCTTGCTAGATAGAGTTGAAGTACTGTGCTATCCCGCTAGCATCAGTGGTTATTCTAGTTACTGCTCGTAATTCAAATGCTAACATAGTTAGAAGGATAAAAGGGAAGAGCATAGCCTTAATTCTTGAAAGCGGACGCGGTGCAATACTCAAAGGATATGAAACATACGTTAATATTTTGTGCTGTATGAGTTAAGGCCTGAGTCAATAGCAAGCGGTGACGGACGGATGCGCTGGGAAATTGTTTCCATGTCATATTCTAAGTCAAGGCCACAGACATACACGGCTTTAATAATAGGCGCTGCAAAAACAAAATGACTTGTACATGGCCTCCTACACTCGATATTCATGTTAGGAACCCGAGGGCCGTGATACTAGCTATTTAATTATCGCTAACAACAGCAACAAGGGGACGGCAATTCGATGCACTTCTACAGCTTTTTTGTCAATATAGGATGAAACACTTTGGGATGTTACATCTGGTTCCTATCAGCTATATTCGCTGAGATGATGTAAAAAGGTAAGCTCTTGGTTTTTTGTATCTGAGACTTAGGGTTACAAACTGTGAATAGCATAACGCAACGAAAGCCGCAGCGATTCCTTTGCAGTGGGTTGGGTCATCGCTCAGGCATCTCAACCCAGAGATCCAGGGTTCGATTCCAGGCTTGAGCGGGTAATTGTTCTTCAACCGTAATCCAAATAATTCCCTATCCCCCACAGAGTCCGAAGGTATCAACACCATGGGAGTGCGTAAAAGTGCTTTTCATAGCAAAAAAGCAAACAAACATAGTGAATACTTTACTATAATCTGTCTCTGGCTAGTTAAATCCTGCAGTAAACATATGGGTGGGAAGAGAGACAGAGACAAAACGGTTAAGCTGTTGACTGGTTTAGCGAAGTTAATGGGCGTTTTCTTTTATTTGCATGCGTATGATAAACCCCTCCTTTAAGTACAATACTGTAAGTAGTTATCAGATCACTGCTCTGCGCGAGCTAATTTCGCAGAGAGAAAGTGTGCAAATGTTTCGATTCTTATAAACGTAATAGCCCCACATTTTATCTTTCTGCTTCACATACCACATAGATGTCTTCTATATACTATATACAGATAAGTCAGAAGACAGGTGAAATTATACACTTTATTTGCCTATTATGTTAAATTAAGCTACATTTTATGTAACAATTACTAAAGGACACTGCTATTATATAATATTTTTGCATTCCTATACCAGGCAGCTCTCTCGCAACGAGGTCTGTATCGAGTTGAATGCTGATTAAGATGTTATTGTTTATAGTGTGGAGTTGGTTCTAATATTTAACACTGTATTTGCTGTACATTTCACGTACCTCTCAAGACCAAGAATTCTTATGCATATGCATTATGCATATGCTTTTCATCATGGAGCAAGCCGGTGCTTCAGCCGAAATGAAACACAATCGAGGCAAACCTTTAAAAAGTGGCGAGAGGCGAATGATCGCGCATTGTTTCGCCGTGCTCAAAGAAAGAAACCCGGGATCGTCTATAAAAAGCATTGAGAAAGAAACTGGTGATTTCCGTGGTGTTCCCGCAAGTAACAGCAAGCATTCGGAACTCTTAAGAACACAGGGAAAATCACGTAAATGCAAACAGCGCATGGAGAAATACGACGGTTTTACGAAAAGTGCTAGGCGCAGTAAAGGTCATGATTATTTTTTTAGAAATGAACCACCACATAGAATTAATAAGTTAATGTGTAACCCAGCTCTATTTATTTACTTATTTATTTCTTGTGTAGAAGTTAGCGCTGCTATATATACTACTAGTGTTGCAAAACTTATGTGCGTGCATGTAGCGTCTAACACGTAGCCAGGATGGAACTAGCCTGAGATACAATATAGTAAGAAATCGTAATAAAAGCATCAGAGCCGCCGTTATGATAAGGAAGTTAAAGAGGATCTACAGATTAAAAAGAAATGTTACAGTTGCATGACTTTCTCCAACTATTCTTCAATAAATTAATAAAAACGCGTTTTCTTCTATCCACTTCATGTTAACCAGAAATAAACAGTTGTAAAATGGTTTTATTACATATTTTCTTTCAAGTACAGTGGGTATAGGAGAATACAGTAGACTTAAGCGATAGTCAAACTTTGAAAGAGCAGCTCGCTATGTGATGACTTTGAAATTTCATTCTCTTTGCATGTGCAGGGCATAAAAAAGCGAATAACAACTTTCTATATGAGCACAGTACAAGTTCTGGAAAATTCAAACCAATAAAGAGAAATATTTCAAAAAATGGTCGTCTTCAAATAAATAAATGAATAAAACCAAATAAATTGAAAAATGTATGTTGTATGAGATTTGCTTTCTACCGGTTTTACAATATCATCCAGAATGAAAAGGCTGATTACATTTCCATAATATTCAGGATATGCATTTCGTTTGTCATGAAAATATCTTGAACATAGGGTGTTTTAATCAAATTATTAGTCATTTTTGTCAAAATAAAATTAGTCGACAAATTTTCCGTGTTAAAGATCGTTTGTGGTTCAGAGTTTTCCTGTAAATCTTTGTGTCGCACCCCTAGGAGATGTTTAAATTACTCATATTTCAAGAATGCTGTTCTCTCTCTCGCTCTCTCTCTCACACACAACACACACGCACACATACACACACAAACACACACACACACACGCACGAGCGCAAGTGCACATCGTTTTTGTCAAAAAAACCTTTCAGGACCTCCGAACGTGTATTTTTAATGGAAAAGAGAATACGAATAGTTAAAACAGTGATACTGCAGAGAGCTACTTTCAACCTAAAATAATCATGTTCGATATTCTCCTGGGGCGGAAACATATTTCTTTATGAAGATCAGATCCTACCCTTTGCAGACTCGAGAATGGAGTATCTTTGAAAGGAATAAAAAAGCAACGTGAGGGAGTTAGCACCAGAGGATTGCTTCTAAAGCCAAAGTTGCCGATAGCATCAGTAAAGGCGGCGATACAAATGAAACAAGCGGGGGGAAAAAGCGGAAATAATTCTCCAGGGTTTTACTTCCAGACATCCGCCGGACTAGGCAAAGTACTTTCATAGCTGAAATGCCATTTGTGTTACACCCAATTTTACAGCTTTCTGTTTCCGCCAGTGTACATTTTAGCGTTACATTTACTGGTGTTAATTGTGTGTCGCCAATATAGAGTGATAAGAGCGGCAATACTTCTGAAATGTCTTCGCATTGTTATGTTGGTTCCAGAACGGTAGACATGCTAACTGTGTAGCCAGAATGATTCACAAATGTTTAGAATGAAGTGGTGAATAACAAAAATCGTATCACGTTTGTTTCCGTACATAGTGGAACCAGCACTGTATGCACACATCGCCTAAACGATATGAACGCGTGATCTGCGATTTAATGTTGTCTTTGTGTAGTAAGCATTTTAGTAACTTAAAGTTCTTAGATAAATTTAATTCCGTTAGGTTTGGCCTGTACTTTAGACGGATGCATTTCCTAACAAAGCAATATTATTGTTACAGATATACCGACACAGGTGCCGCCGCTGACGCCTGGCACCAACAAAAAAATGACTGAGGCCCTCAAAGCCTCATTCGCCTCGTGGGAGAAAGAGCAAATCCGACTCAACATCGTCAAAGGTAAGTCGTATGTTATACAGGATTCTCAACTGAGTTTGTTTATAAACTACAGTTTAGGGTGCATTATACTTGTCCATTCGTATCACATGAAGAAAGGGAAAATGTAATGAAGCACGCACCTGAAATCTAATCATTTCCTTAGCAACAACGCCGTGATCGAGCAGTTTTCGGGGATGTAATGTCTGTTCTATGAGTGATATGTATCTGAGACTTCGGCCTTGAAATGAAATGTGTAGTGTCTAACGCCCGCTTTTACTCCATGTGGCACCACAGGCGGTGACACTGATGATACATGAAATGAAGATGCAGTACAGCTGGCATGAGATGGGGAAACCGGAGCATCCGGGGGAAACCTGCCCCATACGCCGTTTTGTCCACCACAAATCTCGCATGCGGTCGCCTGCGATTGAACCTGGTCCCTTTTGCTGAGAGTAGAGTGGTCTAACCACTCGGCCACTGCGCGCCCATACTTTGACCTTATTTGTTAACTTGCTTTGCCGATGTATACCTTTCAGGTTGTTGTTGACATGGCTCCAATTGATCTCTCTTTGAAAGCAAGGTGGCAATGTTGACATGCATTGTACTCCTGGATGTCCTGCTTGTTTAGCAGGCTTAGCGACCTCAAATCTTTTAAGAACTGGTCGCTATACAGTGGCTTTGAAATTTCGTTCTCTTTGCTTGACCACAAGGGGGAAAAACGACTAACGACTCTTCCATTCGAAAATAGTATAAGCACTTGAAAACTGAAACCAACAAGGAATATCCAGAAATGGTAAACTCGAAGAAAAATAATAACAACAACAACAACAACAACAACAACAATAATAATAATAATAATAATAATAATAATAATAATAATAATAATAATAATAATAATAATAATAATTAATAATAATAATAATGTAAAGTATATGTTTTGACGAGCTCTACGTTTCTTTTACCTAGTAAGACATTTTCTATCTCTCCGTTTCTGTTTACCATAACGCAAAAGTCACCCCACTTCCAGAGGCTATTCTCAGAAAATTCAAGATATCTGTTGAATTTTTCGTGAAAATTAAATATGTTTTAATGATAGTCATAAAAAAAAATATTGTTGATACTGTTTCTATGCAAAAGGTTGATTTGGAAGGGGGATTTTTTTTAAAACTTCATGTCTTAGCGTTGGAAGATGAACTTAAATACCACGGGTATTTAAGTTGATTTTTAACCTAATTCTCGTTTTGGGAAAAATAGTTTCTTTCTTAACGGCGTTGTCAATTACCAGGATCATACCAGCGTCGCCGATGTCCCGAAATTTCGTCCGTCAGGTTTTTCTTTCGCATACCAGTAAACCTGACATGGGGCTGTCGCTGTTAAACACTCTTAAAAAGCATCGATCTGGGCTGGATTTGAGCTTGTACCTAAGCCAGCGCTTAAGTGAGTCGCCCATATTGACTTTATAGTGTTCGGAGATACACAAAGAGACATATATAAACTGAAAATCGCTCATGTTCGCCTTTTATACCAAAACTGCTTCAATATGTCCATCCTAACATTCTGTAGTTACAAGCACCATCGTTAATTCTAGAGAAATTACGAAATTACTTCCAATTCAGTTTTTGTTGCTGAAAATCAGCTGATATTTTGAACTAGAACCCTTTTTATGTTATTTGATTTTTATTAATGCAAATGCAAAATGTGCCAATGTGTCGATTTTAAATTAAATTATGACTTTGAAAAACTTGTCTCCTTTGTGCTCTGATTTTAGTTTACCTTAATTTTGAGGTTAAATATTTTCTCATGCCTATTGTCTATAGCGTTGGTAATGTATTCGTAATACATTTGATTGATAATTCAGTTAATATGTTGTGATCTGGCAGCTTACACAAATGTGATTTAATTTCAAACAATCCAAGTAAGAATGTAATTATTACTTATATAATCTGTTAAAATTTAATCGTGAAATATTTTTAGTAAATTTCACTCAAGGCTAGGAGTATATCATGGGTTCAGTGTGCGAAGGACGAGGAAGAATTCATCGTAGTACATATAACGTGATTAGAACACCACTTTTTATATGGGTAATACAAAAGGTTTTGTGGTGTTGCAAAAGTTATAGGGAATCACATGTTCGTGGTGGATCAGATTTATTCGTTTTATTCGGGATTCTTAAAATACATTTCGTACAATCCTATTTAAAGGAGGAATGCTTTTGATGATGTGGAAGTTAAATCTCTCAGCTTTGAACTTATATATTTTAAGAGCTCAACCTAAGCACTGAACCATATCTTTCTTCTCTGCCACTTTCGGGAGACTGTTCACTACTGTAGGCAACATATCATGATGTATGATGACAGTGTTTGTTTATGCTCATAGTAACGTGCTAGGGGCACTTGTTTCTGAGATGGCCCTCCGCGACCTGTCATCACACACGTGACAAACAGGACCGCAGGAAGCCCCTGTCATCGCCATTAGAGAGCCATGTGTCGGGAATATAGTATCCAGGTGCCCACTCTTGTCGACTTTGACTCACCCCACTTTGTTGCTGCATTCTTTAGAGAAGCTGCGAATTTTCAAGTAACCCTTTCCAATAAAAATGCCTGAAAGCCTTTTCTGAAAAAGAAAGACATAGTAATTTGTAAATATAGGTGGATCTGGAGGAACTTTCTCTTAAAGAAAACATTTGCATTTTTTATGACTAAGGTAACTTGGTTGGAGTAAGTAAAATCAAAAGCAATTCTTGTGTTGGTATTCTATCTTCTTAATCCAGATGGGCATATGTTCGTTTGTCAGTGAGTGAATGTCTCGAAGGATGTTTCATTAACTCGGAAAGAAAAAGAAACAGATACGCTGAGACAAATATCTTTGCTTCTACTAGTACTTCTCAATAGGTATAAAACGTTGCAGTAAAACTGAATAATTATATCTACCTACTAATTAATATTGGATATTTATGTAAGAAACCCTTTTAAGCAATCCATCTGTACTAACAGATTATTATTACCTCTACTTGATGATACAAAGAAGCGTTATGCACAGTGATGTTATTTTCATTTTATTTAAAATACTTTTGTTTGATCGTCATTACTAACACAGGCTTCACTATTTTGCTTTAAGTTGAGCAAATGGAAACGTTTACGTGGTGTAGTTGAACCATTGTTCAGCTGAAGGTTGACCAAAGTTAATAATATCGACCTAAAAGTATTTTAAACAAAAGGGTCATTGTATTCAGTCGTGCATAATAAGCTCATTATGAAAAATGTGCCAATAATATAATTAGTATTTTCTGTAGCAATTACCTAACAGCTATATTCTAAGCTGCTGTGGCTTATAGAGGAGAGGCAACTGTTTTATGATGTTTTTCCCCTAGCAACGAAGAAACAAAAGCCATTACATATTTTTAAATGTGGTATGATTATGATCTGAAAATTTTAATTACTTATCGTTCTAAGACTACATAGTCTGTAATACCTGCTCACTTTGCTCCCAGGAAGGCAATGGCTGCAAGAGGCTGTCTTGTTTAACGCTCCAACACACTAGGTAATAAATGAAATGCGCGAAGAAACGCTGACATTTCATTTACGAAAGTACCAAGATGATCTCGCTTTGGTGTATCAGCTAAGGATGCGAATAACTATTTATAACGAATATTGCATGTCAGACACAACTCTTGGATAAATGGGGTCATGATTTTTCTCAATATTTAAATTAATGTTTGCATCCAAAGGATTATCCGTGGATCTCTTCTATGATTTGAGTCTAGAAACATATTATTCTCCGTTTTTTACTACATTTTGCCGATTGGCAAGGTTACAAAATATGTTAATTCCTCCCTCAAGAAATCTTGATCCACCTCTGCCTACGAAAAATGGAAGATTAAAGGGTGGAAATGATAGAGCACAACTGTCGTAATGGAATGTTGTTTTAAATTAGCCATTTTCTTGAGCAATACATTTATTTCAACAAGTAAATCTTCTTCCTTTTAACTTTCCTGTGTGAAAATGTCTAACAAGCTCGGAGTAGTTGTTAAAGCACGGTAGATGTTACATCTGAAATGTTCATCTTGACCAGGAGGTTTAACAAGCCTGGGAGAACGTGAAGTTTACACGCTTCTTGGAACTAGTTTTAGCAGTGGACTCGTTAAGCAGTATCTAGATGATAAATCGATGGGTTAAGTCAGAATGAGTTAAGTGTTAATCAGCACACGTAACTTTGTGGTGTACCATCAAAACAGCAGCAAGGGGAGAAAATGGGTCGAGAAACGTGCAAAAGGGAACTAAGCTGGTAGCTGCAGTTACAGAACTGATGGCCGTAGATAGAGACACATTTTTGGTGTTCTGAAGTCGTTACCCTTCGCAAACGCTTATTTTGCCATCAAATATTTAAGCATTATATCCTGTTGCTATTAAAATGTCCATACTGATTGCATACAATTGCGAGAAACAATTGAATATCGAAAGGATTCGATAAGAACTTTAAGTATTGAAAAATTCGAACCATTAGTAACAAATGTTCTGCATTCTTTGTGTAATGTGCTTTCGTCTATCCCTGAACATTTACCACTTATACAAGATTATACAAAATTCCCTGCGAAAGAGGACTTCACATTCTGCTTCCAGAATATAGGTACAAGACACCCTACATTTTAATTTTATTGTAAGTATGACTAATATACGATTATTTTCAGCAATGTTAGTAGAGTTGTTTTGAAAATAACGAAAATTTAAAAAAAAAAAAAAAAAAAAGACTTAGATGTACATAGCGTGGGTGGATTTTCCTGAAAATGTTCGTGTCGCAACCGTTGGAAGATTGTGAACGTTTTATATCTAACGATTTTACGTTCTTGAGATATGCCGTTTACACGCACCACTCACACAGCTGCTGATTTTTTTTTTTTTTTTTTTTTTTTTTTTTTTTTTTTTTTTTTTTTTTTTTTTTGCATATAAGGGGATCTGAAGACATGCATTTCGTCTGTGATCTCGCTATCGAATTTTGTGGTGGAATGTAATAGTTTTTCTGCTTAATACAGATTGGTAAGCATTAGGGAAAGTAAGGCAAAAGTAATATATATTGTTGCTTCACACGAGTTTCCCTACCCTTCAAAAATTTTTCTTATAAAGGTTTTTTCTTCTTTCATGTTAATTAAATTAAATATTTTTAATCATGATTTTATTATATATCTCCTTGTAGATTTGAGTTGGAGAAATTAGTAGGCTTAAACATATTTTAATGGCCAGCCACTATTTGTGACTTTGAAATTCCTCTTTTTCAATGATCAAGAAAAACGGTAAAGGGAGGTAAGGAAGAAAGGCAAAGGTAAGGGAGAAAAGTATATTTCCCTTTTGAGAAAAGTATATGAAAAATGAAATGAATAAAAGGGAAAGAAAAAACTGACAAAGTCTGTGCTTTAACGATATCTCATTTTTTGTAGACTAAGATTGTATCTCTTACTGATTCCGAGATAATGGCCAAAAATTTCCAAGTATGCATTTCATTTGTCATAACATGTCTTAAAAATAGGATACCTTCATAAAAATTGTTAAGGCCGTTTTTGAGAAAGTCAAACTTTTCCATATAAAAGGTAGTTTGTGGTGGGTGATTTACTTCAAAATCTTCGTGTCACATTACACTCACTCATTAATATTTTTCTAAAAAGGCCGTTGGTTTTTGTTTCAGGGGGCTGCAAGACATACATTTTTTATTTCATTCCGATATCAAATTTTTGGGTGCAATACAATAATGTCTCTACTTCCAAGTATGTATTACAGATAGCAAAATGAACTAGTTGTAGGAAATGATAGGTTTTTAGGCACTCTGGCACTGCCTTCCTACGTCTCTGCGCCATCTCTCTTCTTGTCATAAAAACTGTAATTAAAAAGCAAAAAGTCGGACAAATGCCACAGTTGAAAATTATAAAATACGCAATTGTCTTCCCAGTGGTTTTAACTTAGCTACAAAATATTCCTCATTCATTCAATCAATAGCTTAACGGTTTGTATATGCCCCCCCTTAGTTGGCGTCCTCCAAGGTAAATCACAAAGGACCATGAATGAAATGGTGAAATGATGCTCAAATTAGCCCGGGGTCAATAGAGCTTAGAGTTATCCATTCATCTTCCAGGACAAGGGGAAGCGTTGGGGCGAAAAAAGCTATCTAGATAACTCATCTTGGCCGTTGTTTTAAATTAACCACCAAAATAATGAAAATAAATGCGTAAGAACTTCTGCGTCTTGGTTTAATGTAATACTTAGAACACGTCTACAGAATTTTATGGAATGTATTTAATTTTTTAGGAAGAGAAACATTTTTATAATTAGTACCAAACTGCACTATCCCCCCGCCCTAAAAAAATTGAATGGTTAAAACAGTGATATAAAATGTTTCCAATAAGTTTAAAATCCATAGTTAGTGTAGACAGTCTAAAAACATGCATACAAAACTTGAATATTCTAATTTCAAATTAGGGCTCCCAAATTTCGTTTCACTGTACGCTTAAAAAGAATATTTCTTTTGTCCAGAATGGATCTTATATTTGGAAACGAGGAAATTAAACCATATCATATTAACAGTGTAACAATTTACTTTTAATTTTCTTTTTAGGAGTCCTGCAAGTAAATGATGCCTTCAGGCTGAATGGGGTCAAAAGCAAATATAAATTACCCGGTGCGCAATGGACTATTAAGGAAGATTAAGTGAAGCATGCGGTCACACGGTCAATTGCTCCTGGGATTCGAATCCCATACGCCAGATGAATTTGTTGGGAGGCAGTACATAAGTATACGTGGGTGTGGGAGGAGGAGCCCATGTTGGTCCTGCGTGCCTGGACCCTCATTGAGCTCCGCCTCTCAGTTACATAACGTCTGTCTTTCCTCTGTTACGAGCATGCGGAGCTGCGTGTTCATACACTTTACCTAAGTTCCGATGTGCTTGGAAACATTAGACGCAGCAATTAAACTGGGAGATAGGCACCGCGGAAGCAAATGTGTAGAAGAAGTTGCCTACGATGTAGGGGCTCTCACTCTAATCTAGGCAATCGATTGCTCTGTTTCGACATATGTGTCAAACAAGCAGAAACCCCAAAATCAAAGTTCTGAGGTTTTTAGCACTGTTAGCTTACATCTCTCGAACAGCAGGAAGTTTACTGTAAAGTTCGTGCTGAAGTTAAATCTGCTTAAATTAATGAACCATTGAGTAATAAACTATTTAAACTATAGGTAATTTGTACAGGAAGCCTTAATTTCATCCAACAAATGTAATTATTAAGAACATACGATTTTAGCGTTTTGACTAAAATTATTTTATTTAAACAAGGCATTGAAGTAAATGCATCAAATTTTGTCATCCTTAAACGTCATTCACAGAAACATCTGCTCAACGCAAAAGCGGAGAAAGACTTAATTTATGTGCAGGTACTCTACTACATAGAAGTTGCCATTCTTAAGGTATTATCAATTTGTATATCAAGAGTTATGACCCTTTTTTCTCTACCAAGCACACACACATATATATAATAAAAGAGCATTTTTAGAAGAGGGCGCGCGCGCGTTTGTGTGTGTGTGTGTGTGTGTGTGTGTGTGTGTGTGTGTGTGTGTGTGTGTGTGTGTGTGTGTGTGTGTGTGTGTGTGTGTGTGGTGTCCATGTGTGGTGTCCATGTGTCTGTGAATTTAAGTTCGTCAAATACCAAACTCGGTATTTAAGTTCAGCCCTTTACAAGTATACGATACAAAGATGTTCAATAAAATACCCTCATCCCAAACTACCCTTTACTAGAGTTTTTTGAGGCATTAACGAGATAATCTTTATAAATGGTTTGAAAAGTTTAGCATATCACCATTTAGTTGTTTCTCGTAATGCCATACAGAATAACGAATTTCAACGTAACGATGTACGAACCCGCTTTTGCTTTTTAGAGACTTGAGTTCAACCCCTCTTATTCCCGTTATGCCTGCAAAGAAACTTGTAATGTAACTATTGCCTCAATTAACATAATGTAGAGAAAAAAAATAAGATTTTGGAAGAATTGTTTGAAGGTGAGATACAAACTAAAACGTTTATGTCTAGACAAAGTCATTTGAAGGTAGCACGAGTCGTTGTATAATGCGCCACCATTCTTGAAATATTAAGGAAAATGACGCGATCACCAATATAATATTTAATATTTGACAATGTATTTGAGAGTACAAAAGCATATTATTTTTAAGGATGGCCAGATCTAGGAAAGTTTGTGAAGATGCGTTGAAAATCAATGAAGCGTTCGAAGGAGGGTCTCTAAAGAAAGCTGAAAACAGTTGTGAAACTGGAACATGCTATCTAATCCGTGAAGTGGAGACGATTGAGAAGGAGGAGGTGGAGGAGAACAGAATATGATATGTGTTGTTGAAAGCAAACTACTTTTTTTCTCTTTTTCTTAACTTGAATGAAATGCTCTCAAAATTTGACACCTCTAACAATACCCTTCGAATCTATCACAAATAGACGTTTTGCTTCACTGACAGCTAACAGATACACTACTTTTTAAGTATCACAGTTGTAAAATATAGTCTTCAAACATAGATTCGTGGTGGAAAAATAAATTAAAACAGCCTGTGACCTAAGGTTTTTCCATTTTCTGCCTCTGTAGTTCTTGTATTACCTTTGTCCCCCTTTTGCTTACAAGTGGGTCTGTTTCCTTCAATTTGAAATTTTGCAAAGTTTGATTTTTCCAGCTAAGATTAACCAAATCTTCTGGTACTTGCTTCAAACAGAACAGTTTTTAAAGCTGCCAAAATATGGGTTATGAAACTGCTACTTCCAGCATATGATGATCTGCGAGAGAACCAAAGGTTCGATCGCCAACCTTAAGTGCATCTGTGCCTGTTGCTGTTCTTATAACATTTCACAAGGGAAAGCCTCTTCAGCTCAAGTGGACTGTGACAGGCATGCAGCCGTTGAGTCCATGTGCACAGGTTCACTTCCGGTGCGGTGCAATGGGAAGGGGGGCTAAGTTGCCTTATTGGGAGCCTCAAGCACATCGTGCAGTAGCGGTCACCGGAAAACAACCGGAAAGTCTGCCTTACTTCAACAGGTGCACTGAAATCACTTCACACACAAGTTCATATAATTACCTACATTTCCATTTTCGGTCAAACACTTCATCAGGGGATTTCCTCTACACGTCCCTAATACAGAGTGTGCAAGTGTATCAAAGTACGGTTTCTACTGTATTTCTTGAAAGTGCGTATAATGTTTGGAAACAAAATGAAAAAGTAAAGTTTAGAGTTACAGCAGAACTAGGGATGAGAGTACACTTCTACGGTTTGCTGTAAAAATGTCTAATATTTCGATGTTTTGCTAGTATACATGCATCCAACGAAACAGTTACTTTTATGAAAGATAGCACAGATAGAAGCGTTTTCTAAAGATCTGATGTTTGCAGCCACATACCTTTCTCTAACAACCCTTATTCATCTACCTACTTCATGTTACTCGAGATAAATATGTGCAGAAAGTAACTTATTGAATATTTTCTGGTAAGTGCATGGAGAATATCGGAATACTATAGGCTCTAAGTGATAGTAACACCTTAAAGAGATATGCGATTGCTTTGGAATTCCGCTCTCTCTTTGCAACACAAGAGATTAAAAAAAAAAAACGAATTAATAACGACTTCTCATTTGCGGAAAGTGTATTAGAAAAGTCCTGCAAATAACAAGGAATCTCTCAGAAATGGTTCATTCCACAAAACAAATGTATCAGACCTAAACTGTGTGTTTTAACGAGATTTACTTACATTTTTTCTAGTAAGATTTTGTCTATCTCTAACGGGTTATGTGTTGTACAAATACCATCCAGAATGAAAACGGTTTTTGAGGACATCGCCAGAGAGTTCAAGATATAGGTACATTTCATTTGTAATGAAAATATCTTAAGCATATATTTTAATAGAAATCCTTACCATTTTTGAGAAAATCAAAGTTTTCTAAGCATTTTCCATATGAAGGGTAATCTGGGTTGGAAGATATTGTTGAAAATATTATTTGAAAAAAGACTTTGGTGTTTACCGACTATGAATTATGTTGAAAGGGTAGAGCCAGAATGAAAAATTCAATGCCATAGCCGGGATTGGAACCACGGATCCTCTGGTTTCCACCCAGCCGCTCTAACCATTTGAGCTACTATGGCCAACGTGCCAACATGACATTAAATTCTCCAACTGACTCGTGTTTCTTCCGGTAAACCACTAGGAGTTCTCATAAACATATGAGACAACTACCTTAATGGCGGCTTACTATGCTGTAAGTACTTTAAGGCCCGGGCTTTATAGTTCGGACCACTATTAGGTACAATTAATGGAAATTAATTGTTCTTTCACACTAGCCGTGTGTAGGACGTACTATGAAAGGGTAGAGCCAGAATGAAAAATTCAATGCCATAGCCGGGATTTGAACCACGGATCTTCTGGTTCAAATCCCGGCTATGGCATTGAATTTTTCATTCTGGCTCTACCCTTTCATAGTACGTCCTACACACGGCTAGTGTGAAAGAACAATTAATTTCTATGAATTATGTTGTTCACACATGGACCCGCGTGCGAACCTTATTCTAAGAACTCTTCTTTTTTCTCTCTTTTAATTCATGAAAGCGTAAATCGTGTCAATTTGCCTCTTAAAAATGTGAATAAAATACACACGCGGGTACGTTACAGATTTCAGTGTATTTCTTAAATATTGTACAATCATTGAATTCGTTTTACGTTATAAGAATGGCTTAGTTGGACTAGAAATTGTTACGAGTAAGGTACTACTGCACACAATAACCACAATGAGTACAAAACACAATGAGTACAAAAATGAGCTTTCAGTGTGTCAGTGTTGGAAACAGTATTTGGCTTATAGCAGTTGACAGCTAAATTTCTCCTGCTGAATGTCATTTTTGCATCTTTTTAATAATTTCTCTGAACAGCAGCATTACTGAGGAAAGAAAACCTTAAAGGGTGGCTTATAGAGTAATTAACAATAGTAACAATAATTTAAAAAGTAAGATAACGAGGCTATAAATCGTTTACATTTTAGTTGACGTATGTATTAATTCTAATTATGTATCAGTACTTTCCTGAAATGCAGAAGTTTAATAATTATACATTTATCTCAATAAGCCTGTAGCCGAATTAGACGAAGGATTACCTTAATGAGGAATAATCAATAGCTATGAAATTATAATCTATGATGAATTTGCATATCACACTATCAATATGCTCTATTTTCTTGCTATTTGCTGGGAGAACATTGCGGCTTCTCATTCCCTTTGACCACTGTTGCGAAACCCCTCTAAAGAAAATACCTCAAATGCTATTATTCACTGTGAAAATAAACGGATGGAGAGTAATTACAGAGACCGAGAGAGGTGGTTTTACGCTAACGTATGAGTGTAGCATTAGGGAGGTCTCGGATTCAAATCCGATTGACCTTCCACTCTATACTTGTTTTTGTAGTTTCTCGTGGTGGTCAGGCAAAGGCTGTTTCTCCCTGCCACGACTTCCTTCAGCTCCAAGCTATTTTAAGGATTCGCGACGTTACGCAGCACCGGATAAATGGCGCAGATGTTTGCTCCTAGGAAACATTCCCCAGGGACACCAGAGGGCTTCTTAGGTTCATCGCCCCCTTTGTGTGACACCGACGTTGGGTCAAGGCTTCGGGAATGGAAGCCTCAGGGATTTCAGCGCGTCTCTCTGATTACTGATTTCTTAGTTTCGTCCATTCCTTCTGCTGGATGATCTGTATATCTCACGAAATGCGAAGTTCTTCCTCCATTATATACCATTTGTTGCAAATCCTCATTAAGCTGTACTTCATCCGATTGCACTTAAAAGATTTGAGTGATTGAGTAAAAACTTGTTTTCCCAAATCATTTGTGACAGGATTCACCAGGTTTACAGTCCATATGTTTGTACCCCCCAATGTGCTTTAATTGCTGTATTTTTAAACTGTTGGTGCAGCGCAATGTTTCATATATTTCATCACAGTATTAGCATATGTAGCCTGTTAACAGAGGAGGAGAAAGGAGAGAATCGGATTTGAGATACTTACCTAAACTACATAATGAAGGAACAAACAGTACTACGGTTTACGTACTGGAGTGTTTTTCAGATTTTTAATTGTACTGGAAACTGCTCCGATTTTTGCAGCTTTCTCGTGTATGGTGTTTACAAAATTATCTTTATATGCATATAATAGAGGTTTTCTTTTAAACATAAATCCCGCATGTGATAAAAATATATAGAGAAATAATTTGTGAATTCGTAACAGCCGAAGGGTTAGTGAAGGTGTTTTTTTTTTTTTTTTTTTTTTTTTTTTTTTTTTTAAGTATTTATTATTCCTACCTTGGATAATTTTCCTCTCCAGCAGATCAAAAATCGTTTTCAACACACTTTCGGGCATTATACCAAAAGCATCAGTATAATATTCAACAAATTTGGAAGCCGTAACGTGGAAAATGCTCAACAGAAAATTCAGAACACTAAATTGTATTATAATCTATTCTTTCTCCATATTAAAAATGCTAATCTTCTCTCCGATTATTTGACTGCTACTATTTTGACCATCTTCAGTAAGTGGGTGAAGAATTGTATTCCATCCAAAAATTGATGTCGAGATTTCACCTTTGACGTCAGCTTAACGGCAAATCTAGAAGGTCTCGCTGAGAATAGCATAACCTGAAAATGAAAATCGAGATAAATACCAGTTGCATATTTAAGCTAGACATTGTTTAAGCATACCATATTGAAATTTTCAATACAATTTTCCACCTCAGACTGCAATTCGCATGGAAAAAAATGTGGCATTGTTTTACATTTATCAAATTTTGTTCTTTTTAAGAAGAAGCGAGAATATGTTTAACAATATAAAGCAATTAGTGAAGGATTTAAAAGTAAATAAGAATTAGTAGGAGAGTGAGTTAGAAATAATAGTACATCAGGTAATAAATTATAGTCATGCAAAGATAATTTTGATAATTGACGAAAAATGTATACAAAATAGACCAAGAAAAAAAGGTACGACATTTTGCCAAGGGCAACAAGATTAAGAAAAGGGTTGGGTAAACTGTACACCAAGAAGTTGGGGGAAATGCTTATACAGTGAAAGTGGCTATAGTGAAATCGGAGAAGGCTTTTTTAATTCATTTACGTCCTCCAACGTTAAGTCATATCGGACGATGAATGAAATGGATGAAATGATGCTCAAACGAGCCCAGGGTCCATAGAGCTTAGAGTTACCCGACAT
This sequence comes from Mantis religiosa, assembly GCA_030765055.1. Lineage (NCBI taxonomy): Eukaryota > Metazoa > Arthropoda > Insecta > Mantodea > Mantidae > Mantis > Mantis religiosa. Next base: position 358,925,953 of record CM060950.1, read on the forward strand.
TCATCTTTCAGGATGAGAAGCCCCGGAAAAACTTATTCTGAAAGATGAATGTCGGGTAACTCTTCTAGTGAAATGTAGGTATAATGAAAATTGAGTAATGAGAGTGAAGCTGATGACAAAAGCAGAGAAAGAGAAGAAGGTGTATAAAAGTGGGAGAATAAAATGAAATAAAAATTAAAGGAGAGAGATGGAGCACGATAAGTTTAGTGTAAGTGCTTACAAATTGACATTGGAGATGGGTACATGTTGCCACACACGATGTAACCACAGTGTTCGGATGTATGAGACCCCAGGAAAAAGTTAAAGTACTTCAAATAGCAGAAGGTTGTAATGTGTAAATGTTGTGAAACTAGACGTTAAGAAACACCATTCATTCATACTTCGGTTAATAAACAGGTAAATATGTACATATCTTGAATTCTCTTAGAATAGCCTCTGAAACCCTCTTCAAATATTTCGACGTTATACCTATAGTTTCATAAACCTAGGACATCATAAGAGATAGGCAAAAAGTTAACTTTAAGTAAAATGTAAAGTGCACAATTTGTCAAATAATGTTTTTCACAGCGCTATCCCTTTCCGCAATATTTGACAGATTGGACTCTTTCCCTAGAGCTCCAGCGTGTTATAACACAACTGAAGCTTTGATTGTTGATTTTATTCCACACATTTATAACTTAGCAGTCATTTAATTTATTGTTAAATCACAACCTTTTTAAAGGTTACACTATACTATTGTGTATGTGTGTGCGCGCGCGTTTATGCGCGTGTTCCCTTTGGTAAAAAGGAATTGACGGGGTTGGGGAGAGATCGTTTTGAAACGTGAAATAAGTAAAATACTAGATAAGCAACTTCCTAAGTTTTTTTGTGTTTATCGCATACTACACGGTACGTGGACCGTTCTTCTTGTTAATTAAGAATAATTCATATTAATACGTAACGTAATAAAACAGTACAAATTTCCGATAAAACAAAGTTAAAATGCAACCATAGATACAAGGGATCTCAACACTGTAGGATAAATTCGGCACTTATTAGATTTGATTCACACCTGCATTGGTCAACTTTATTTTAAATATCGTAATTTGCATGACCTAAGCATTTGAAGTTACATACTATGAATTTACATTTTCGGTTCTACCCTTTTGTCCCCAGTTTAAAATATTTGCAAATACACGTCTTCACTATAATTACAAGAAGGCCTGTTCAGACAGACGAATACGACGACTCTTGCGTGTGTGAGATTGCGTTACGTATAACGAAGCAGCGCACTTAAGGCTGTTGTATGCTCAACTCTTTATCCCCCGTCCCGCTTTTGTATGTGGAGTGGATACCGTTCCACCTCGCTGATTTTTGTTTATAAAAGCTTCCGTTGTTGGAGCTCATTTCTTGACCTGTCAGGCTGTTCCCCACTCTAGTGATGCTTATTATTGACGCCTAACGGACACTTTGCGTCAGGATTCCAAGCATTTTCGCATTACCTGAGTTTGTTCTTCATTCCAGCGTCACTAGATAACCCCGTCCATTGTGTTCAATCAAAATTTCTGTGAATTGCCTGGAAGATTGGGAAGCCAAATAACTTCGAAAGGACAGTTTTGGTGTTCACTCTATATAGAGAATATATGCCTCTGTCACCAACTTGGAATGTTGTGAAGTTAATGCAGCTGCTGTCATTTTTCTAATGTAGCAAACGGTGACCGCACTGCAGGTTGTTAGTGATTATAGGGTGGGTCAGTGACAGGTGACGGAAGAAAAAGTAAAAGAATTAAACCACAATTTTGTTGGGTACATGTGTTTTCTGAATTCAGTGACACTTAAGAATACCTGTATTACAAATATGTATTTAGATGTAATTGCATTAGGACATTTTATAAGTAGCACGCCGTATTTATAAAACTGATTAAATGAGATTGTAATAAATGTTTGCACTCCGATTCCACGGGTTAAGCCAATAAGGTTTTTTTCCGGTCTCAGTGACTTTTCACTGAAGAGATTTGAATGAATACCTACATCTTCTTCGGTATACCAACATTCGTTTTATTTTTCGGTTTATATGCCACAATATGTTTGGTATGCGGTATTCTTTCTTTATCAGTAAAGTTGTCTAATTGTTTTATTTTATCTATCAGTGTAAAGAGTAATACTCATTTTCCAACTATTATTCTTTTCTTTTATCCAAGCTTACAGCCGACTGTCTTTTCTTATGTTCAGTTAAAGCCAAAACCCATTTCCATACAGTAATATGGGTGACTATCACCTTGTAAAGCTGAGTTTAGTTTCTCTTCTAGTGTTTTTAATGGTTATTTACATGTCCCGCATATAAAATTAAATTTGTTAAGTTTATTAAAAAGGTTAAGGTACATGTGCTGTTGACTAAACGCTTTATTTCCTTCAAAATTGGGAAATACAGATCAGTTAGTTAAACGTCTTAGCCTGTCGCGTCAAATTTAATATATTCAGAGAAATATTTCACTAACACAAGCAAAATCTCCAACCGTTATTGTACAGGATATGACGTCAGTGACACCTCTTTAAAATGCTAAGTTATTCTCATTTTCTGAAGGTAGTGTCTCATTTTTTTTCTTCTTTCTTTTCTTGGCTGAATGAAAACTTTCAGGACGTTGGATTGCTATGGAACAGTTTAATTCTTGATTTTGTGTGAAAAAGTATGTTGTTCTTGATATCAAAAATCAAATGTTTTAGACAGAAATTCAAAAGAATAAACCTGTGATATTGCGATACGATGACAGAGGACATACCTACACAACAACAAGTGTGTACTCGTACTGTTCAATGAAACTCATCAACTATGAGTAGAACGGAAACAAAATTCAAACAACACATGCAAGTCAAAGAAATAAAATGTCCCGAATATTTACAGATATTAACTTAGACGTATCTCAGCCATTTTTAAAATAACTTAAGGTTTATTTATCGGTATTATGGTGAACTTATGTAAATCTCCTTGTAAGTTTATTCTTGGATTCACACAGCGTAGTGTTTATGGTTTTGATTGTTCCCTTGTTTGATCTTTTTGTATTTATAATTTATTGAATGTACTACAGTAACATTAGGATATTAATGAATGGCCTGGTTAATGCCTTGGCTATTAAAGTTTCACTTATTCTATTTGCTTTACAGAAAGTTCACTATTTTTAACCCTAGTTATAAACCAAGTTATTACTTTGAGGAGAATGACGTCCCCCATAGTTGAATTCAAATTGTTTTAACCAATATTCGTGTAAAATAATGTGAGCACAAATTAGGTTCGTATTTAATCAGTTCTTTTCAGGCCAAAGTCTATGCTTTCTGAAAGCTGATTCATATTGACAGTTTTTCAATGTATAACTATCTCCATAAATATTAATTTAAATGCTTGTTTCAAACATATATTATGTAATTTTTTTCATGTTTACAGAATTGTTTGCAACTCGGAAACGCCTCATCTATTCTACACTATTTTCAAGTGTAACGAGTTTGAGTACAAAAACGATAAACAAGGGTAAAAGTCACAGAACTTATAAAGGGAACGGGGTCACCTGGAAATTTTTTTAATCAATGTTGTAACAGAACGGTAACCTGTTTCGACCGGATATAGTTCACGTGACCAAGTTATGCATCTGGCTAAATATTCGATCATCATTTTATATCAGTAAGAATCAAGTATTTTTCCAGTTTAAGCATAAGTGAAAGGGAAAGCCACCGCAATCTAAATTGTATCCAGTGTTACAATGTTCAGCATATTTTGTAATGTAATTATGTGCTTTGAATTATTAACCACAGAGTTAAGCACATAAAACCTTGCATGTGTTTCTTACGGCTTTACTTTCCTTAAAAAAGGAAAATTGGATTCATTATAAAAGAAAAGAAAAAAGTGAACAGAAACTGATGAAAAAGTGACACCACAAAGTGTATTTGTTTCATACTCTAAAGTGCTTGGATTCGAATCGTGGCTGAATTGTGTTGACTTCTTAAGTATTTTTTCCAAAATGTTTCCCTTATTCTGGTTGGTCAAATGTCGCACAACAGAGCTTTGTTGGAATCATTCAATCCCAGTCCGGTGTCACCTCCCTCAAAAACTGTTAGAAGAAAAAGGAATAAGAGAGTTACATAATGTAATCCCAGACGAGAAAATGTTGTTGAGAGCTCATTGTCGATGCCAGTGACTCTCGTTTTCTGCGCATTCGATGACCTCCCATATACACCTAGAGCTTGAAGCGCATGGCTTGAGTTCTTCGTGGCATACAAATGGTTCAGTTAGATACAATGTGTCTCTTTGACCACCCAGCTTGGTTACTGGCTACATTGTTGCTCTGCACGACCTTCGTCAGTGTGGCGACTTCCTAGGTCATTTGGTTGCTTCCCCCCTTCCTTAGGGCCATTTGTAGTCATCCTCAGCCCCTGCACGGTGAGTCATTGTTATTGCAAGTCTGTCTCCAGACTCCCTAGCTAGTGTTGAACTTGTATGGTGCTCGAGACCCTAGAGTGAATGGGTGTCATTGTAAGGGTCGAAGGTGCCAATAATGATAGCTTTAAGAACACTCATAACGGTTAAATAGTGAATAACTTTCTCCGTATACGTTGTCATCCAATTGCTGTCAGTCTTCTAGAGGATTGGTTTGAAATAAAAATGAAGATGTTGTATAGGTTCCGATTATCGTAACTATTAGAGTAACTTAACAAATAGGGCTTAGTTACTTTGTTACTAAAAACTAACCACCTAGAACTTTGAATCCAGTCGATAGATTCCGTGTATCACGTAACTGGTGTTTTCGTGCAAGTTCATGTTTTGGAACCTTCAATAGGTGATCTCATGGCTGGTGGGGGATTCTGAATGGAGATGCTTCTCAGGCGAAAATGCATTTTAGCGAAGCTACTCCACGTCTATTTCTGTCAACTATCAGCACACTTTGCTGCAGGATAAAGCAAGTCAACCAGGGATGGCAACCTGCTTCTGGTTCATCCTACAGATCACACCGACTCTTTACTGTTTAGTTGGTTTATTTGTGTTCAAAATTGAATAAAATATCTACGATGCAAACTTTTGTTTTAATTATAACAACCTTAAAGGCAAACAACGAGATTGAAAAACCTCATACCTCATTATAAACTGAAGGAAAATAAAGGAATGCCACTAAAGTTTTAAAAAAAGTATACTTTATCCTGATGAATGTTTAGTTCCTCTGTAATGATTGTTTGCTATTATAAAATACATACCACAAAATAATGCTTTGATCCAGAACATGTTTAAAGTTATATGCATCTATTAATAGTTAATCCGGCGTTGGGCTGATCATTCATCCTGGAATCTCTCTGATCAGGAAACCTCTGATCCTTAACGTTTTGCCTGCGGACCTCGAAGTTGCGCTGTTCAGCAGACCCCATGTTCCACTTACGGCAATACAGGAATTCATTCAGTACTAGTTACAAGTTTACTGAAATGAAAATAAAATAAATAAAATATTAAACTTCTAAAATATAGTCTATAGTTTCTCCTGTGTCAAACAACAGTAAACCACGTGCTATTACTACGCATATTGAAACCACATAACCCTCACGCCTTCCTTTAAAAGAATAAATTATGTTACAAAATGTTTGGGTTGAAACTATTCAGAAACGAATTGTTGGACCTAATGAGCTCCCGATAATTGATCTTCATCTCGTACATTTTATGCATTTTGTAGAATGTCCATTTGAAGTTGTCGAATTTCTCCTTATGTGTAAAAATGTATTTTATTTTCTTAAAACTATTCAACGTACTTGATTAGAACATAATTTGAGATAATGCCATAAAAGCTATTTATCCTTAATTTCATATAAAATTGTTAAGAAGTCCTTTTCATTCGTATAGGATTTTATTTTAGGCAGAGAAATAAAAGGATTCATTAGCTTATACAAAATAATGTTCAGAGATTAGGCTGTTTGCCTGTTCTGAAATTGAGTCACCTACTTCCAAATTTTCATATCATTCAAAAATGGTTACAGATGCTACGTTACAGGGGACATATAATCGTTGGTTTGACTGATTGTCAATACTTCGTTAACTGCGGGTCTTTTTATGGCCTAAATCATAAACTTTTGCAAAACTTAGGTATGTGTAATTAGCACAATTTTTGCTTATTCTTGAAACGGATGTCTCATAACGAAGAAATTCGTATTTTCTCTTTACTGATATCTGTTTCTATAAAGCTGTTTATTCAAAGCAACTAAGGAGCTACAGAAATAGACAATTCGTTAGACTTGCCATTGTTTCCCAGTGACCATATTGTTTATCATAAGAAGTATAATAAACTAGTTTTGGCTACTGTTGCTGTGTTGTGCTATTTCATATTATATGCTTAATATAGTTAATACCTTTTCTGCTATAGCTATTCTTATTTCGGCAATACTTAGCCTGTATTGAAGGAAGGAGTTTTATTACTTCAGCTTCTTATTTCTTGAACTGGGCAGCTATATTGATCCAGTTTTCACAGCCACACATATAGCTGTTACATGAATCAACAAATTAATGATCAAGTTAACCTCTTAGATTTGGGGAATTGGGTCGTACGTAATGTCAGAAGTAAGAAGTCGCATACATTATTCTGGAAATTGGGTAATGCATATTGCAACCTTGAACACCAACTGCCATTTTCAGTTTGGTCACTTGGAACTTTGCCTTATTTGAGTTAAATAATATCAATATCAGTTTTTGAGTAGAAGAGATGCTAGGGTATGTTATTCCCCCAATAGTGCTATTTAATTTACGGTTCTGTGTTCTAGCCCGCCTCTCCTTTAACTTGTACTGTTACCTATAGAGATGATTTTTGTAGTTCAGAATTTGAACTCCTGATTGTGCGAAACTAATTTTTCAGCGGGTTCCAGAATATTTTACGCAACATAATTATCCTTGAAATAATTGTATTAGTGTGATGAATTAAATTCACGGTGTATTGTATGCTCGTTCAGCCCTGTCCTTATGTTCCTATTTTCTTCGAATCTTAAGATTTAAGAACAGCAACAATCGAAGACGTGGTCCGTTTTAGCGGTATCATCGACCTTGATTAAGGCAGAGAAAGGGCTCTAAGCACCTCCGTGCGGGCCATTATCCATTTTTCATTATCATGCCCGTTCAGTTCAGTTTTGTGGTTCATTAAGTGTTAAATAATATACCTATCATGAGTTCACAATTAGTATAATCTTCTCGAAAGGACGAAGAGGACAGCAGGATTAAGTTGTTGCTAAAATCCTTGACATTTTGGCGTTTAAAAGTAAACCGGAGTCTAATCGAGTTTATGATGACATATATGCATGACATATGTAGGTTTGTTGAGGTTGCCTTGAAATAGCGTGCATTTATGGAGAAGTTGTACCTGAAGGAGATTCTAACATCTAACATTCAAATTATAATTGTAAACAAGCTAATGATATTCCTAAATGTCTTATTTTGTCCTTATCCTGATTCAGAACATATTAAGTGATTTCGGGATTTTGCAGGCTACGCGTAAATTAGGATGGCTTTGAATAGAATATTCATAAGTTCACGAGTATTGCAATAGTTTAAAAGTTAGTCATCTTCTAAATCGTTAGAATTTTTAAAAGCATATTAAAATTATGTATTCATATGAAACATGCGTGAATCATATTTTGGAACTAGCAAGGACAGTTTTATGTGTTTACTTTTCCCAAAATGGAATAGGAGAATATTTTAAGATTTCATGGGAGGTAAAGGGTAGCATCGGGAGTGAATATACTTTAACTTCCAATTACCGCATTTTTAACATGCATGTTCATCTATGCCAAGTTTTGCAATTCTGTGTTAACGAAAAAGTGTTTTAAGGATATACAGGAATCATGGGGTTGCATTCATGTTGCGGATCTTCAGTAAGTTAAACATATAATGTATAGTATTATAGTCTATAAAGTCTTTTGGTTCTATACTCATTAACCACGTCGGTATTTATCTTTATGTAAATATCCCCTACTTTTCCTACAGACTATTTGTTTATTCGCTTTTAGCTATTATATGAGTTCAACCCATTGCTATGTTATAGCACAGTCAAGAAATATGTGCTTCACATCCTCTTGCTTTTACAAAGTGGACAAAGTCCATGCTCCACCTTCTTCCTTGAACCTTTGGATCTCCATAATTTTATTCTTAACCATGCTTTGCTGTTACAATTATTAATATACTCTTTTCTTAAGGGTCAGTCTTAAGGTTACACGAAATTAAAAGAGAGTTTTCTCATTGATGTGTTTATAACTTGACTATCCATAACCTCTAACTATTAATAATATTGCGCCAAAATCCTCTTTATAAGTTGTACCTCCCTCTGAAATATTCCCATGCTATTTCTCTGTAGCCAACTATCTCAATAATAGCACTTTTAGTATTGTAAATAGTACTTTAATCCGAAGATATATTCAAATGATGATGGTGATGATGATTATAATAATAATAATAATAATAATAATAATAATAATAATAATAATAATAATAATAATAATAATAATAATAATAATAATAATAATAATAATAATAATAATAATAATAATAATAATAATAATAATAATAATAATAATAATAATAATAATAATAATAATAATAATAATAATAATAATAATAATAATAATAATAATAATAATAATAATAATAATAATAATAATAATAACATACATACCACCACGATTAATGGATCTATTTTTAAGATTTAATCCTAAGTTAATCCATTGCCATACTAATGGCATTAAGGGCTAGGGGTCTCAGGTTCGATTCCCGGCGGTGGGGGTGGGGATTTTTCTCCGACCAAGATAATTCCTCATCCTTCCCACAGTGTGGAAGTATGAATGAGAGTGCGAATGTGTGCGTGATCTTATGATTGAAACCCAACGAATACGACATGTTCCAAAGGAGAACGGCCGCCGATATGGTCATTGGAGTTAAAGGTGGGGTATAAATGGAACCAAAAAGAAAAGAAAGGGAAAAAAATAATCCATAATATGTTTCAGATTTTAGAGTCGGTACATCAGTTAAAAGAAAATGCATTAATGTGAGAAAATAAGTAAGTCACAGGAAAAGTATGAATAATTTTCAACATAAACACAAGACTAGAAATGTTTCCTCAGTCATTTAGCCAGAATGGGATCTAAGACAGCAAATGGAGAAATGTGCGATAGACGTAACGCATGCATATTGGAATGTGTAGAGAAAGTCTTGCGACTATTACGCACGCTTCACAGTTTCTAATAACAACAAGTTGTCCATTTTAATGTTATATGTTAACATATGATTTACACACAGGATATAGATATAAAACGTGAGGATGGTCGTAAATTATAATTCTCATAATAAAGTCGGGAGACATGGTGAACGAAAACAAACCTTTGGCAGGAGTTTAACACTGTGACTGTTGGAGATGAAACTTTTCCTTAACATTTTAAACATTGGGGTCTAGAGGACGAAGGTTATGTTTTATTATAGTCAGGTAGGACTGCTGCTGGCAGAGGATATGTCTTTAACATTCAAAGGATATCGAAGATTCCGAAGCGTCTCTGCACATCTTCCAGGAAGGAATCTGAATGGCCCAGGGCGGTCGTAAAACCGTCTTGTTGGCGATTTGGCGGGCTATTTTAGAATGCGACAGATGCATCCTCCTGTTGCATTGTGTCCCAGGAATTTGCTATTCAGGCCGATGGAAAAGGTGCGACTTTTGTCGGGCCACTTCTGTCAATCTTGAGTTCTGCGTTACACATCGATAATTAGCGGGGTTAACCTAAAGCTTGATAGCGGCTTTTGCCGCCGCTTCCTTTTTGGGGTGTGCATGAGATGCTATCTACATGCGCTGGCAAAATATTTTGGCAATATCAGGGCTATAGTGTGAAAACCTAAGCTCTTTGACAGTATCTGTGTGAGGTATCTGCTCTCTCTTGACCTTCCATTTGATTTGTTATAAATTTTTTCATTCAAAATACTTTGTGCTAACCTGTACTGTGTCAAACCATTAGTTGCGTGTTATTTCCGCTGAACTCGTTAACCGTGTCATTTCCGTCTAATTTTTTTTCCAGCAAAATGTAGCATTCAACTGAAAAAGGCATTTATAATGTAAATTAACAGAAGGTAATTATTCATTGGATTCGCTTGAGAAATCAGTACAAGCATTTGAATAAAATGGTTTTGAAACGTAGCTAGTGATGGTAACTGAGGACGATCACCACACCGTATCCAAATGCATCATTTACTTGCTCTTGAGTATGAATGATTGCTAGCTAAGCAAGAGCAAACTAATATAATACTTCAGCAGAGTTGTTTATAAAATTCTTTTTATGTAAAGATATTAATATTTAAGGCTCATTTTTCTTTAAGGGCACTGGAAAGTGTTTTGGATGACCTTTTCATACAGCGATGCGATATATCTTCAAAGGGAATATCTCTTGGTTTAAAACTGAGACCAAAAAACATTTACCACACATTGACAATCTTTGGTTGTTGAATCAGTATGAAATGCAGATCTCTGGAGTAATTTTCTGAATGTTTTTTGTGTGTAGTGATTTAATGTTCTTCACTTTTCCGTAACTTGTAATGTTTTATCTTCAGGTGTGCTTAACCCTTGTAGGTATTTGTATTCTATTGGTTATTTCGTATCTGGCCAAGCTTTTCAGTTTAATGTTAGTATGTTTCAAGAAAGTGTTTAGGTTATAAGTTTACACCAAAACTTAATTAAACCAAGGTAAAAGAATAAATGTAGAGAGGGACCTTCTTTAAGAACAGTGTTAGGAGTATGATGAAAACTAGTTAACGCACTATATGTTTATGTAAAGGTGTCCCACTTAGCACATCAATAAAATAAATGGTTATAACTCAATAGAGAAAGTTATGTAATTGAAATCGTTAACAATTCCTATTAGCTAAAGAGCTGCAATTTCAATAGATTTTAGCATGACAACCAGTTTTAGCACGGCAGATATCGAGCTTGTTGTCCACCTCTCTTTTCAGGTATTCCTCAGCATAACGATTGTGACATTTTGAATCTCAAGGCGAATTCCGAATTTCAAATCATTGAGGTCAGCCACTGGTGTTCTGTAAACTTGATCCTTGACGAAACCCCTTAGAAAAAAGTCTAAGGGTGATAGATCTGTTGATTTTGGCGGCCAAATGATTATCTCTTCCTAGTTTCGAGATCTCATATTAATTTAGTTTGCAAATGTTGCTAAACACGCAGTAAAGGCTTTAAAACTAGCGTTATTCCGCTTAGAAGATAATAGGATATTTATTTGGAAAAGTTCTACAACAATTTCGAGAGCCGTTGGCGGTGCTACAGGTTTACTGCACTGTTGTTTTCCTCATTTAATTTAAGCATTTGTATTTACTAACATTGAACACAACGAACTTTCCATCGTAGCTGTTGCATTAAAACGCATGTCGTAAAAATAATGCTGTTGCTAATCATGATATTATCAGATAAATGATTAATTTTTATTTAATTAGGGTGTTAAAAATGGGCTTTTCTTTTACCTTTCATAGCCTTAATGATTGTTATAAGCCTCTGTTTCTGTAAAGATTGGAGAAAATAATATAAACGTTGTTTTTTAACGGTCCCAAAAATTAACCGTAGCACCAGGTATACTCTTCCAAAGTAATACTTTTCTAATTTCGTTCTAACATGTTCGCTTAAATAGTCCGGAAACTAACGCCCTGACGACAAAGAGTACTGAAACAGTTGCAGTTATGAGGGCAACATTTACTGGAGATCTTGAAAGGAACAGTGAATCACGACTAGACAGTCATAAAGTTACAGTGACAGTCTAATCTATTGTGGTTATATGTCTACAGGACCAACTTTTATTATGGAAGTCATTTCCAACCAAGTATTTTTTCCATTCTCTGTATCATCGATAAGTACACTGAGTAAACCTGGGGCACTTCCAGCACTTTCCTAGGCAGTCGTTAATGTCAGTTATTTTGAGGAAGTAGAATACTTGTAATGCCTTTAATAAAAAGAAATAACTCTGAACAATGTCTTAAGATTTAACTTTTAAGATTGAGTACTTTTATTTTAAAATCCTTCTGATACCTGAGAATCAAAATTTGAGCATCACACCTTTTCTCCTGGAGTAGTACGTCATGGCAGCTCTGGGTAACACTATTATACCGCAGCATTTCAGTTTCCTGTCCCAAGTCTACTACAGGATGACAAATGACTATCGCTAAGTGTTTCAGACATTTACACTCCAGCAGTCGCGAAAAAACCATATTCAGTCTAGTCGACGCCACTTCTTGGGAAAATGCCAGTTTCTTCATTTTTTTAATCCCTTTCCGTGAACCGATGTCTATTCTTGCCAGTTCCGCGAATAGAGCAGTGAATGTGAAATGGAAATATTCAGATCTGCTATTCATGAATCAATCACTTTTATTACTTACTGTTACCTAGCCACAAAACCTGTTTTATTTGCAATTTCAACTTTGCTGGAAAGCATAAGGAAAATGTATAACTAGTAAGTTAGCATTTGAAATTCGGCTGGTGAACTTTCTAACCCTAAATGACTTTTATATTGAAAGCAAAATTTAGTAATGTATAGTTTTTACAAATCTTCGGAAATGACTCAGTATCTTTTCATGCTCTTAATTTTGTCAAACAAATTTAGTTTATGGACTTGGCGAGCTTTGGAAATATACTCTTGGTCTAATACATTCAGGATAGAAAGTAAATTAGGTAATATGAGAAGTATGTTTTTGAAGAAGATATTCCAAGTAATTATTTAACTTTATTTAATTTGTAAAACTCAAATCCTCAGTGGTTTTACCGTGTAATATAGTTTGTGTTGTACGACTTCTAAGAATTATTTTCTCAGAAGAAACACATTCCACTTAAAAAATTATGGAGTATTATTTTTATAAACTGAATGTTTTGAGCTAGAGTCCAAAACTTATACATCTTGCAACTTTTATACCAATGTTTTCGAAACTTTCTGACGTGCTGTTCAACCGTAGTTATAAGTTCGTTTTAAATTTCTTGCAGATGTCGTAAATAGTGTAGGATAAAAACCATTAATTTTGTTATGCTAATAAAGATGTTTGTGATGCAAGAATAATAATTCTGAGAACATAAAAGTACTAACTTATTATTTAAATACTAGTAAATGCTGAAATATCAACTTTTCTGTAGGTACTCATAGTTACTTCTAGGAATAAATTTTTCTCCGAATAGATCCTTAGTTGTCAGATTAGTCATTGTCATATTCCAAGTACATATTTTAAAAATGTGTTAATAATTATATGGCAGTTTTTTAAAATTGTTATTCTCCGATTTGTTGCCGAAACTTTGAACTTCTTTGGTTTTAAATTTTACAATATTGTTTTGAAGTCCAAGAAAATCAAAACTGACAAGAAGGCATGTAAAATAATTACAGATTATTAGACAGTGTTCTCATGCACATTTGAATGATTATGTAATGAGGTTTTAAAAGGATCTACAAACTGCATGATAGACAATTGAAGCTAAGGATTCGAGATGGTTTTGGACTTAAAACTGAAACAAATACCAAAGTTTCGTGCTATAAAGTTGCATAATTTTGCACTTGGACATGGGAGAGTTTTTCCTTTTTATGTTTGTGTTGTCAGATGCTTGTTTTTCACGTAACCGAAGCAACCCCGCCAACTTCGTGTGTGCTTAAGACCCGCAACATTATTTCCTGGAAATCAGTTTGCGCACTCCTTTATCTTCATTGCAAATGCTTCGAAAAAGCGTTAGAAAGCGGAGACCCATATTTCACCCGTCCGGGTTAAAACAAAAGAGAATCTTGTTTGTGTTACGTAAGTAAAATGTTATAATGAGGAGGCGCATGCGCAGAAAGCCGCTAATTGTAACGTAATGTAATTAGTTGGAAAGTGGAATCCTCATTGTTGCCCCTCCTTTCGCTTTCAGGACCATGTGCAATTAGCACACAAACCACTGTCCCAGATTCATATAAATGACATGAATACACTTTTGTTTTCAGGTGTTATTTGATATACGTAAATGTTGCCTAAAACTAGTACAAGTGCTTCAACTTTATGACCTTAGAAATTTATTGGCTTATATGAATTATGAACCTCTGACACTATAAACGTAATAAATGGCGTTTAAATAAAAAACCTTACTATGCTATTGCATCTTTCTGTGCCCAAATTAATTTTCTTCGTATAGATTCTATTTTTCAAATGGAATTATGAAACTTACAAAGACCATTCACTGAACAGTATTTAGCATGCGTCCAAAATAACAGTTTGGTGTCTTTTATAGATAGGTATGTATATGGAAGTGCCACCAAGTAATACCTGTTTGACATCCATGTTCCCTTAAGCAAATAAAGACTTTGAAACAAATAATGGAAGAATAAGAGAAGCCGGCGACATCGCAGATACTAGCCCTGTCTCAGCGCGCCGACCACAAAATTGACCACTCAAAACCCGAGCACTATAAAATGCCCTAAACAACACTTTGAGCCAAAAGCAATTTACCTTCTGAAAATCGTTTAACTTAAGTAAGTTAACCTTGCAACCCGAACGAAATCGATCTCTTGTAGGTGATCGTTTTTTCTCGTCAAAACATTGTCGTTAGGGTTCAGAGTTTTCAAGTACGAAGTATAAGATCGATCTTTAAGTGGGTTGCTACATACATGTGGGGATACTCGATATCTTGAGATACCATTTGTATTTCACGTTTCGAGGTGGTAGTTAGACACATTTGTTAGAAACTATTGATTTATTTGATAATGGTTAAACGATTCCATTGTACATAAATATTCTATGGCACAACCTACGAGTGTAAATCGAATCTTTAAATAAGCCAGCGAAATAAAGTGTTATATGATTTTTTAACCTGCGAAAAATTGCTCCTGGTTTCCAAGTGTGGTTAAATGCGTGCGACGAATCGTTCTAGATAGTATGGAAATAGCTAAATCCTAGCTTTATGAGTCAGAATGAATGCAGCTGACAATCATTGTGTATTAATGTATCTCTACCTGTAAAATTGAAATAGAAAACATAACTCCCTGAAGATAAATTACGACTAAAGTCTCACATGTCGCGTGCGCCATTGTTGGAGTACCAAATCGCAGATAGTGTACTGCTGTCTCTCTCTCCCTCACCTTTAGAGCGACAGAGGAAAGCAAATATTGGCTCGTATACATAGGGCGGCAAGCGAGGGACACAAAAAGCTGTTGTGTTGACAGTGTACACAGCTTTGTGTTTGTGTGAGTGTTGTGAATGTAGATATAATGTCAATAACATTTTACTAAGCACACACCCCATCATGTTACTAATAAGTGTGAAACCTGCCCGTACCTTCTTATCAGATTACACTTATGCACATTTTCCCTCACAGTCGATCACGATGTCTTTCATTTGCTGAAGTACATTCCTCTTTTACAGAATTGTGGAAGTAGTAGACGAAGCTTTCGTTGAAGTTTATAGGAGTAAACGTGTAAAAAAAAAGCATCGTGATTGAAACATTTGGTGTGGTTTCTTGAAGATTTCTCTCCCCATTTTAATTTAATTTCGTAGATATTCTACAAATTATTAACATAAAGGCGTATTTTTTTCTATCTCCTGCCTATTAATTTTAAATATTTTAGGAAATGGTTTCGATAATTGCATTATTATATAATTATTATGGATACGACATTACTTATGTATGGTTCCAAGAAGTAGCATTTGAAACTTCAAAGTTTACTAGCTGAAAGGTGAGAGAATTCAAACGAGCAATGGGGAATAATTTGGAAATATGTACGTCATTTGAAAAAAGAGTTGTACGATATGCGTACTTTACGCATATTTCCTGTATATTTTCTCATTGATAGAAAGAGTGGTATGGCATAGAATATTTACATAAAATTGAAGTATATATTTAGAGGGTATACAAACTGGAGCAGAGTTCAACCTACTAGTTCAAATAACTTGTGCGGGAAGCACATTTAGCATGTCACTAGATAGAGAAATGTTTCAGCTTCCGTGGTCTTTGGGAACGTATGCATTTAACCAGAACGTCATTTGTTGCATGCAGACAGCGAAAGAATAGTGCATGTCTTGCTATAACGCAATCAATTGGCTCCTATTGAATTTACTTAGGACAAGGTACTGAGAAGTGACTTGTAGTTGAACAATGGATTCATAGCAAACTCCAGCATAAAACAAAATTATTGTTCCTGTGCTCGCCATTTTCCTGTGGAGAAGCAATAGTGCTTCATGCCACTGTATATTATGTAATGCCAGTCAAGAGGGACAGTTGAGTAATAAAATGCATATAAAGATAAAGTATAAAGGATGGAAGGTGAAATAATAATAATAATAATAATAATAATAATAATAATAATAATAATAATAATAATAATAATAATAATAATAATAATAATAATAATAATAATAATAATAATAATAATAATTATTATTATTATTATTATTATCATCATCATCATCATCATCATCATCAAACTTTTGAAGGCAGATATCACTTATTTAATTTATAATACCCAGAATATGCCAGAATCCCCTTGCAAATCCTCCCGCCTGCTCCTTAAAATGATGAGCACAGTTTCTGTGTACTTTTAATAACTGATTAATGAATATGAGGACAATCCCTTACCACAGATACATCACTGAAAAATCTTTCAAGATGAATCTAATCGTACATGTTCACTTTGTGTTTTAGAAAAATCTGTTTGCGGTCATTTTTAAGAATTTTTCAACGTGACTGTACGATTATAACCTTTTTCGAGAAACGATTTTATGTATTTGCCGAGAAATAGAGAGGAAACTGGAAAATGTGCCCATAGCTATGGTTTAGAGCTTGTGTTACCTGGAGTGTGTAAACAAACCTTTTTGGATGGAATGAACATATTCAAGATAGGGCGTCCCGTTTTTATTGCCTAAAATCCCCCACCCACAAGCTGTGTTATTGTTTGGTATCTAAGTACAGTTTACCGTTACGATAACAGAAATAAATTATCAGCACTGTGAGTGTCGGAATATTACAACACGCTGAAGACGTTTTCTATTGTGACGTCAGCGTACGTTCTGCTTCATGGCCTCCTACATTCTACGAACCAGAAACAAGACTGAAGATGGCTGCTATAGGTGCTATTTTCATTTCTTCCTTGTCTTCCTTTCCAGCATGATTATTTGCAGTGCACACGGAAACTTATTTGCTCTGTATTTTCTTCCTGGTGTTTTAATCCAAAATATTGGAGCCAGACTACACCGAAAACGTTTCGAATAAAAAAATCGTTTTGAAGATTACAATAAATTAAAACATATATTTGGGCCGATACTACAACCGCAAGTGAGGAATGCCAAAGAGGTTAACATACTAATAGGAGAGATATGGAAAATGTGCCCTTAAGTTTTGCTTATTTTCATGTGTTTTAACATTTTTTTTTAACTTGAGAATGTAATATTAACAAATATGTGAACAAATTTGTGATTCATCCGCATTAACCTAAGCATAATATACCCATGTTTTGATCTATTCATTGGAGAAAATAGCCCAATTTTAGGGTGATGTTGCTCTATTTTGATGAATTGTTTCTAGGAAAAGATGGAAATTTTTCTTAACATAAATTGCTGGTAGATTAACGAGTATATCTCATTAGTCAGTTCTAGTATAAAGTTTCCATGCAGTCAATAATGGCACAGACTCTAAAAGGAATACTTATGTACTTGCTTATCTTCACACGTCCAGAGGATAAGTATGTACATTTAAGGGATATTGCGTTATTTTTTTTTTTTCTTTGAATCTAATACACCCAGATAAGCTTTGAGCAAAACATCTAAAATCAATAAAATGCTTTGATGTTTCTAGTCGATTTACTTGAAACATTGCAGTTTTATTTATTATCCCTTTAGCTATATAGAATATTTCGTATATGTTGTATAAATTATGTATGCATAACTGTGTTAAATAAACTGAAATGAAAGAGAAGAAAGTGAATATGTGCATTTTCTTTTCATGTAGAACATAGTGCTGTCTCTAAACTGTATAGAGGTTGATAATAAATGCATTTCGGAAACATTTGTTCTCTTTGAAAATAAATAAGAAAACAAGATTTAATTGTGACACTTGGTGCTTATTCTAACCGCCTTAAGACAGAATTCTTTCGTTCATGAAGTACAAACTCTGGTATATTAAATATAGATATTGTTGTTTAGTCGAAGTACTAGTTTTACTGTTTTTAAATTTGAAGTATGAGCTCTGGTTATAAAATATATTTTTATGGATATTTATGCAAATGTCACAATTACATAGAACTAAAAAGATGCCATTCTAACCTTTCATAAAGCTGATATAATCCCTCAAGAATGATGTAATTAGTTTATAACAAGTGTACTTTCTTTCCACAATAACGCCATGCCATATTTGAAACATATACAATGCATATTGGATAGATCCAAATTAAAAGTTACATGAGACACATATTGCGTGTAGTTTCATTCCAATTTTATGATGGCCAGGAACCAGTTTTCAATGTGTTGCATGATACTATAAATTCATATTAGGTAACAGTTTTGTCAGCCAATTTAGAAAGGCGTAATACGTGAGCATTATATAACAAGAATAGCAACTATCACACTGCTTATGTTCATGCTGTGATTTATATATTTTATACGTATTCGGTAATTACCACATATTTTGTTTCCGTGTGTACCTCTGTTGGGCCAAAATTACCTAAGTTTCGATGGACTGTTACCCCACATACTTACTCACTGTATGTCTGTGCTGTAAGATTCTCACAATTACAAACACACAGATTAAGTTGTATGTGCCATAAATTAATAACTCACAGATTTTAAAGCACCTGCCATTTTCATATACAGCGTGGGACGAAAGTATGCAGAATTTATAAACTTCTTCAATTTATTATAATGTGTTCTATGTTCCAGTCAGCGGAACTTTTAGCTCGAACTTATCAGATGTACAAATTGTTGACAAAGTCTAATATTTTTAAAACCCTTTTAAGAATAGCTCAAACATAAATATATCCACTTATGAGTAAAATAACGAGCTATTGTGTTATGGGTAAAGCTGAAAGTGATGTTTAATCATCTACAACTACTGACTTTCAAGCAACTCAAGTCCATGATATAAAACGTTTAGTTTTCATGGAGCTCCTAACCTCTGTGACATGCTTTGCTTTTTCAGTTGCTGAAAACATGAATGAGAATTGCGTGAGCACATAGAAAATGACTGATATCCAAATTATTATTAATAGTTTTTCTATTACACTGATAGGTGTATAATGTGTCCGTAAGTCATAGTGCAATAATTATGAACTCGTAATCATGGACGTGCCTGTTGGGGGTTGGAGGGTTCGGATACTCCAATTTCTTACTTCGAAGCTTTTGCCACATTATACAAAATTAAGTCAATATTTTTCTTTCATAGTTAAATTCTGTGCCTATACCAGAAAGACGGGTTTAATGGCTACAAAATGATTGACTGCACTGAGTTATTATTATTATTATTATTATTATTATTATTATTATTATTATTATTATTATTATTATTATTATTATTATTATTATTATTATTATTATTATTATTATTATTATTATTATTATTATTATTATTATTATTATTATTATTATTATTATTATTATTATTATTATTATTATTATTATTATTATTATTATTATTATTATTATTATTATTATTATTATTATTATTATTATTATTATTATTATTATTATTATTAATTATTTGGCCGCGCCATGGCTGAGTGGTTAGACCGCTTGGCTCTCACCTAGGCGGCCCAGTTTCGATCCCAGGTGACCATAGTGGGATTTGTGGTGGACAACATGGCGCTGGGGTGGGTTTCCTCCGGGTCCTCCGGTTTCCCCCACCATCATTCCACCAATTGCTCCATCAATCATTCATCTCAGGTGTTGCGTCAGATGCTTCGGCTCCCTCGCTCTGAGGGAACCCAAGCGCCTCCTAACGTCAGCATTGACGAGAACGGGAGAAAATTATTATTATTGTTATTATTATTATTATTATTATTATTATTATTATTATTATTATTATTATTATTATTATTATTATTATTATTATTATTATTATTATTATTATTATTATTATTATTATTATTATTATTATTGTTGTTGTTGTTGTTGTTGTTGTTGTTGTTGTGGTTGTTGTTGCGACAGTATCAGTAATTGATTTTTCATTGTGTCGTAAATAAGGTAAGCATTAATTTTGTGTGTAAAGTACATGTATCTCTGGCCCCTAGATTTCGAGCTACTTTTTAATCATTATGATCAGCTTTAGTCAGCAGTTAAATTCATAAAATGTGAAGTTTAGCTAATGGAAATGAAGATAAGTTTTATGAACTTTTCAAATAAGCTACGAATAAGATTGAGCTATATTTAAAACCACTGAAACTTCCTAGGAAAGCAAACATACCAAAGAGATTCGGTGGCCCAGATGGGCAGTATTCAACAGAATGCGCTGGGGAATATTGTCGTCTTGAATATTGTATAGTCTTTCTTTGATACTGCTTTTACCGGACTGGAAATATTGTTTATAAAGACGAATTAAAAAGAAAAGTGGAGTTGTTGGAGAAAATCGTAACAAAAAATTACATTTCCATTATTTAAACTTATGTGCTGAACTTGGAGTCATCCAATTTGAAACTTAAGATGCCTAAGAAGAGATTGCGCTATTCCTTCAGTGTTGTAATAAAGGTATTATAGGATTGCCTCCAGATGTGAGGTATGATTAATAAATTGAGCAACATATAGTTGAATGTTTTACAGCTACTTGTTAAGTTATATCTTGCCTTTCTTGAAAATGTGTGCATATTGACAGTCAAACACAATAATTTATTGTAATGCGGACGTCTAATAATTTTATATCTGATGTCAGGAAATTGTTCAAAGATATAGAAGTTCTGCTAGAACTTACGCTTCTGTTGCCAAGTTCCTCTTGTGAGGCAGAAAGAGCATTTAGTAGTCTCCGGAGACTGAAAACGTATCTCAAAAGCACAATGATGCACAAGCGGTTAAACTTTTGCTATTATTCACACTCGTAAAACGGAACTTGGGATATAATGACCATTTTATATGTAAGTGGGATTTAAAGGATAAAACACATATTGTAAAGGTTCTTTTTGAATGATCAGAATCAGTAAGTTCTAAAATGAATTTGAACTTTTAAAAAACAACAAGAAAACTGTTGTTATTACTATTAAACGAAAATAAAGTGTTAGTCCTATTCTGTTAATCCTGAAATAAATTGTAGGTACATTCTTTTTGCGAATGTTATGAATTTACTGTAGTAAAAATTAAATGTTATTTAAGAGCATACATTCTCCCCAGGACCTTTGACAATCACAAACCGAGCCAATATCATTTAGCCGGCCATATTTTTGTGTTACTTTAAAGTTCTTGAACTTTGAAGAAAACAACTACAAATTATTAATGAGAGAAAAAGAAAAGTTAAAAAATAGTTTTAAATTTATATCATAGTTAATGAACAATCAATAGGTATTTGGCATTAGACAGGCATGCCGCGCAGCCTCGGCTCGTGGCTTTAAGTTTGAAGTGGTCTATCACTAAGCCTATCGATGTATTAGGGCTATCGTAAAAAAAATTTCTGCGTCATTTAGTGGGCGTATGAGATACACATTTATTGAAATATCCAATAATTGGAAATATTTACACTTCGGAAAGTGATTGCTAATGTAAAGCAGCGAGCATGAATCACAGCATACACTGCCCATTTTATGTCGAAGGGTGAGGGATTGAGCGGTGTGAAACCAATTATGAACTTCCCTTGCCACGTACAAATGACGGTCACAACCTTTGTCCTCGTAAACTGCACCAGGGTTGTCCATAGAAAAGAAGTGATTTTCGATCATACTAGTACGCAAAGACTACCCTTCCGTTTGATGGCTTAATGCTAGCCTCCCTGTTCAGAAGTTCAGAAGCGGATTCCCGGCAGCACACGTGTGTGAATTGAAGACAGCTCAAATAACTCAATGATAAAAAATTGCGTGAAGGTTTCCAAAAGTAAAGCAAGCGATAAGACCTAAGATTTTAAAGGCAGCTTATAAATGGCGGGGGGGGGGGGGATTGCAGAGTAAAGAAGAGGTATATATGTGGTATTCTTATATGGAAAGAAAAAAGATCTGAGCCAGATATGCTCTGGCTGAATTTATTTATGGTAGTTATGCCTGCTAACGTTATTTCGTCATAACAATTCATTCGGATATTCTACAGTTATTGTGTTCTAAAACCCAACTGCTGGGCAATCTTCCTGTGGTATCTTTTCCTGGCTTCCCTCACCTACGAAGGAAAAGAAAGGGAAACTCAATTATATACATTTAGATAAAGGTGACTACGCAAAGTTCATATTCCGATTAAATCAGAAACAATAAAATAGATGGTTCCTGACGGGAATTACCTACAGGTTTCCATTACCACATTTGCATCTGTTGGCAAACCTGCAAAGAAAACTCCAATATCCACCCCAAATTTCTATACCTAGCCCCGTTAACTTACAGGGCCCAATCGAGGCCTTGGCTTGCAAAACAGCTGGGCATGAATTCGTTGGTTTTATTTGTTTTTACAGTGGAACGTACATTCACACATTAATAGGCACTCCTAATTCTACGGAAGGTAGGAAATGATTTTAGTTAAAAAGAGCGTTTCCTGTCGGTATTCGAACACGGTATCCTCTCGGTTCAGAAGTGGAACGCTAGCCACTCGACCATCATCACGTTATTCATCTATAGTTTAATGGGACGTTAAACAAAATCCAGGTCATATTGTTTTAAAACATTACTTCCCTTGTATATATCCATAGAATGTAATCTGGAAATAGTTGATCGTATATTAAAAGATTAATATAGGGCAATTTAGCAAATATTGATATTTCGTAAATCCTAATCACTCACCTTATTTCAAATATGCCTACACTAATCTGCACGGTTGGAAACGATGGTATTAAAATTATTTCAGATCTTTGCAATGACATAGCTAAGATTAAAAGAGAGACAGTGAGAGAGAGAGGGGGGGGGAGAGAGAGTTGGGAGGGGTACAAATTTCTTTTACCTTTATGGTGTTTCATCTGCTCAACTTACATATTCCGGGTTCAGTTCTGAGCAGGGAAGGGAATTTTTCTTTTACTACAATAATTTTCTATCGTCCTCAAAATATGGAAGTGTGTGCGTGCGTGCGTACGTGTGCGTAAATCCAAGGTTAAGGAAGCTACAGTTCAGTGAATAAAAACGCGAACACCTTCAATAACTTTCATAGATCAATGCCCCCAATATCGCTATAGCTAAAGGAGTCGGTGTCACTTATGTAGAATATGGTAAATGATATGTTTAGTCATTGAGTCAGAACTCTTGATTGGATAAACTGAAACATCTTTTCACACCATTGGGGAGCATGAGATGAATATAACGCCGTAAAGTGAGGAGGGTGTATACCCCTGGTAGTTGCACATGATTGCGGTTGCCAGTGTCGCATTGTCGTCGTGGAGATGGCGAACAAAAGGCTATAGAGTAACCCCCCCCCCCCCACATAGTATATTAAAAACATAGCAGTAGGTAGCATACAACTGCCCCAGTATTGCTCCCTAATTACACCGCAGGATGAAGCCCTTTTACATTCCATGCTCTTTTGTCGGCTTTCAATACAAAAGGGAATAATTTTATTAAAAGATACCGGGCTTCCCATTGCGTTTCTGTAAATATTTATTGAATTAGTATGTTCATTTCTATCTTTAGCCTGCTTCTCAGCAAAAGTGTTGTTACTTTATGTTTATTTTCGCAACGAAATTATAGAAAAGTGCCTAACTATGCTTTGACACATGCAAAGAATTGGAAACATGGAATTTAGGAATAACGTAAGTACATAGTTGAATATTAGAGATCACTGGATTTCACGGAAGGTAATAATAAAATGTGGACTCGAAATATTAATCTTTCTTTAAAAAAAAGGACTTCACGTCATTGGAATATGCATTTTCAGAACCCAAAAATGTATGATTGTATTTGAATTGATCATATATAGAAATTAAAAAAGGAACTGCAAGGTAGATCACACAGCAGTTAGTTGCTGTTTTACAGTAAATTCATTTTGTTTTCTTAATTCACCACCATCTTCTCAAAATAAAGATTTAAGAGCCTCGATATCATTGTTATCCAGTAGCTTAAAGGTGCTGCATGATTCTATAAATTAATGTTCATAAGTAGTATTACAATTTAGCTACGCAGAATAAATCTTAAAATGTTAGAAAACACTTATGAACACACATTTTATCTAGAAATAAGTGCATCAAAGCACGCATAGCGCAAAAATACCTTCCCTCTTCGAATTCCACGAATAAGAAACCTGTATGACA
This sequence comes from Mantis religiosa, assembly GCA_030765055.1. NCBI lineage: Eukaryota > Metazoa > Arthropoda > Insecta > Mantodea > Mantidae > Mantis > Mantis religiosa. The sequence goes on from CM060950.1 coordinate 358,950,312, forward strand.
TTATAGCATGTATTTCACTAGTATATAAATAAAAATAGAGGTAGCTGCCTTTCTGAGGGACTGCGGAGCAAGGGGTACAAACATGTATAAGAATCATTCCAACCCCTCCTATGAATTAAACTTTAAACATATTAGTTGAAAAGTAGAAGTGAAAATATTTGTAGATGTCTGTTATTAATTTGTGATCAAGTTTGAGACTTGTGTAGAAGACTCTCTTACCAGGTGGACAACTGTATCCTTTTCCCCGAGCACAAATACGACCTCCCCCCAAAAAGAAACAACACATTAACTTATTTAGAGTATCCTGATTATATTAACACGTATTCAAGATTTCGTTTAGTGATTTGACCGCGGTAACTCAATTAATGAGAATTTGGACAGGGAGAGCTTAACTTCTATGATTCAAATTCTGGTTTTGACTCCAATTTTACAACGTGACTCATGTTTGCCTCTATCTTTTCATAGTGATAAGTACAAGTAAGGCGAGAGAACGAACAGAGTTTTGTAGGAATTAAAATACATGCATTGTATAAGACGTGGCTTGACAAAGGGCAATCACATTTGCATTGCTATTTTATTTTACGGAAACGTGATTTTCTGTGATTTTGTAGACAAACACGAATGGGGGGGGGAAGATGTGGAATTTTTTAAAATGAAAAACTGACCAAATGGCTTAGCAGCGGTGTGCAATCATTACAAGAGTTTTCGCTAAACTATATTGTTATTGTTAAGTGTGTTTCAATTTGCTTTTATGGAAAGAAGAATGAAAGTACTTTTGGGGGAAAGAGTAGAGGGATTTTATGTAATAGATTAAGAGTCGCAATTGACACAATTTTACAGAAGCTCTATAACATTTTCTTAATCTACCAGTATAGGATTGTGCAGAACTTATTATAAAACCTTAACAACACAGAACCTGGTTTACGGGACAGCCTAACGATCTTGTTATGCTGTGTTTGCAGATCCCCGTCAGTGGACTGAGGCGAACGTGGCGCAGTGGTTGTGCTGGGCAATAAGAGAATTTTCTCTGGAGGGCATCGCCATTCATCAGTTCCATATGAGAGGCAAGGACATTTGCGCCATGGGCAAGGAAGCCTTCCTCGCCAGGGCTCCACCGTTCATGGGCGACATTCTCTGGGAGCACCTCGAAATCCTGCAGAAAGGTAAAAATAACACCATTAAAGGCATTCATACAGGAAGCATTCTATAATCTGCATAATTTTACATGCAAATAGTCTAACTAGCTTAGTCATTTAATAGATTGACTCAATAATAGTACCTTTCTCAATTCTCATACTTAAGTAGCTGCATAAATTGAGGGCTTCTCTAACAATTGCTTAAGTTGACAATTTTTCTCCTATTTTTTATAAAAATGTTAACATCTAGAATTCCCTTTTTCATTTTCATTTACTTCTTAATATGAATAGCCTTATTACTTTTTAGCAGGAAAGCTAAATCTCCCCGATGATCTACATAATTCTAACTTCTTAATATTATTATTATTATTATTATTATTATTATTATTATTATTATTATTATTATTATTATTATTATTATTATTATTATTATTATTATTATTATTATTATTATTATTATTATTATTATTATTATTATTATTATTATTATTATTATTATTATTATTATTATTATTATTATTATTATTATTATTATTATTATTATTATTATTATTATTATTATAATTATTATTATTATTATTATTATTATTATTATTATTATTATTATTATTATTATTATTATTATTATTATTATTATTATTATTATTATTATTATTATTATTATTACTATTACTATTGTTGTTTTTTTGTTATCATGCCCGCCTCGGTAGCGTAGATGGTAGCGTTCAAGAAGTCCCGAGTTCGAATCTCGGTTAGGGTGAGTTACCTGGATAATGTTTTTTCCGGGGTTTCCCTTATCCTGATGGACGAATGTGTGGTAACTCTAAGCTCCATGGACCCCGGACTCATTTGAGTATCACTTCATTCATTTCATTCATCGTCCGATATGACTTAACGTTGGACGACGTAAATTACAAAAAAAAAAAGAGAAAATCATCATCATAATCATCATTATTTTGTAGCTGTGAGTGCTGTCGAATAAAAATTTTATGATAGGTTTTTCTCACAACGAGAAAATGTCTTGCACAAGGTTTTTTAAACACTTCTTTGGTATATTTTACAAATATGTATTTTCGCTTGGTTAAAGTTACCATTTCTTATTGCACGCAACCATTTTGCTGAATGCAGATATTTGATTTCTGTGTTCTTATTTTCTGTATTGTGTAAACTCTCTCCCTTTATTGGGTTCTATAATTTATTCTTTATCACGAAATGTTTGTACATAATATGCAATATGTGGATGAGATTTAACTGCTGTGTATATGGTGATGTCAGAGCACGCAACCAGCAACAGAACCATGATTAACCCAAGTTTGCTTTCCGCAGTAACTGTTGCCTTCAGAATGCCTCAATTACGTACATTAAGTCAAGCTTGCTACGCCTGAGTTGATATCCTTAATAAACAGAAACTTCCCTTTGTACAGAGTACCAAATAATTCTATATTTTTGTATATCTTAAATCAAGATTTTCTGATCACAAGAAAGAGAGCAGAATGCATTTACATGAAACTTTTTGGAAACAAAAAATGAGAATGCGAACTTAAGAGTGTTGTTCTTCAGAAAATGCACTCACAGTATCCACACTTATTATCAGCAACTGGAGATGTCATTATTACCATTCTAGTTATTTTTTTTTTTTTTTTTTTTTTTTTAGTAAAAAGTTTAATTTTGTTGTTGTTTGTTGATTGCATAACCAAAGCGCTCCGAACAGCTATCTGCTCTGAAGCTGAAGACATCGCGCGCCCAGTGGAGCACCTTTAATGTGAACTTCTTAACTTGTAGCTTGCTGACAAACTATGGGCTATGTTGTGTTTGTTTTCAACAGTGTAAACAATAGTCAGTAAGCCAAGACAGAAATATCTGACCGTAAGCTAAACGTATTCGAGGCGGCCATATCCGGCGGACCTGGTTCACCCTGGACGTATTAAAATTAATGGAACAGGGCAGGTCCGTGGGAACAATCGATCCCATTATTGCGGTTCATTGTTATGCAGGTCGCACGGATTTTAATCACAATGGCTTGATGGACACGCTTATTTGCTGTTATACATTCTCACGGAATTTCTACTCAAACTTTCGAAACATTTTCTCGCCAATCATCGCCGATCGCAATGGGCATTTAAGTACCACTCCTTTTACTATTCTTCCTGGATTGTACCTACTGCAGGTGTCAGTAAATGTTGCAACTTACGACTGAACTGTGTCTCCAAGGATTCTCTAATGACATTATGTTAACATTTAATTTTTCGTAATTTGTGGAACCAAGAGTACGGATAAGAAACAGCACATAGACTTCCCTTGCCTGCCAAAATAGGTTTTACACACGAGTAAGGACATTTTTAATTCTTCTATAATGGAAGACACGTAGCACATGCACAAGCTAACTGCAAGCGCCGTATTGACACATTTGTCACTCAACCTACATGGCAACACAGCTGCTGTATTTGCGGATATGCCTCGCCTTTCCAAATCAATCAAAGCTTGGGCAAGACTATGCCGATCTAAGATTTCCGCACAAGCTACAAGAAGTTGTGCTGCAATGTCACATTTGCACCCCTTCTGCTGTTACCGCCGAAGACGTTGGCACAGTAGCCTCTTGAATTAAAATATGTGCAGCCAACATTTGAGCTACCGCAGGATACCACCTTATAAATACATTCCGTGTGATTTTGTATAAATGTTTAACAAAACTGTGTAGTATCACTCAGTATAGTAAGCTTAATAAATTGATCTTTTCGCATTTGACAATTACAGGAGAAAAAGTATGGAATGTTCAACAGGTGTTTATATAAATTTCATTTTAGGGAAACCTGTTCTTATCTGACTTGAATAAAGAAAAGTTTAGCCTAATGCTGTAAACATAGTAAGTTAACATTTAACTACACTCCCATTCAGCGCAAAGTAATGTTAGACAATATCACTTCCATAGCTCAACCCTTTGGCGTTATGAGTAATAACTTGATTAATTTGTTCAGTGATTTATCCAGTTTTGTAATTATATACACATGTATAATTTTCCTATAGGGCTTCGTCTCCAAGAAAGGTATTCTTGAAATACCAAACATTCTCCAATTATATCCACTTTTGTTTGTAACAATCAGTGTAATTCTGAATACTTATACAGTAATTCTATAAACCTCCTTAGTTAACCAGGACATTGTACCGAATAAACATATTGTGATTTTGTGCTCCACCACTGTAATACTATTTGCGATTCCTTTTAGAGTTTGTGTCTTGGGCCTTTCCAATGTGTTAGGATTTGAGTTATACAATTTGTTAATTTAACAAAAGGGCAAAACTCGGAAATGCAAAGCCCCATGCAATAGTAAACTACATTCTAGAAGCCATATAATATTTGATGTGGTATTGTTTCTGAAGTTCTAGGTTTTCCGTACCGCGCAATGTAAAATTGAATTTTGTTTTCGGTTAGCACGTGTTTAATCCATTATGATAGTGTACAGTAGAGAGTTATTGCCTGAAGGATTTATACACGAAGATCATAAAATGTCACTTTTATGCTACATGGAACGGAATGAGAAAATATGTACAATTGGTACTGCAGAGCGATGTACTACCACATTAAGTATTTGTTTGGGTGCTTCAGATTCAGTGTGTCAACATATTCCCGGACGTATGCACCTGGTTCATGACGTTTCATGCTGACGAACTTCCGAATGCGTCACAGCTCTCAGTAAGGCAGTTCTGACAAGAGTAAAAATGTCTGCTGCTGTTATGACGGGGACAATCACCTCATTATATGTTCAGACTGCAGTGGACATCGTCTCGATGTGATTAGGTTTCTGAAATTTATAAGCACTCAACCATTGTGGGTAGGCTTAGCAATCATAAAGAGTACATTCGTTCGTTAATGGCCTTAGGTCCAAAATACAAGATGTAGTAAAGATGGAAGGGAGTAAGATAAGTTGATCATTCGTAATGGTAAAGAAGTTGCCTGGCAGACAGGTGTATGTATGTGAGACATTAAGCACGGAGCCACGTGCTGGATGTCTCGTGACTGGGATCTTTAAGTGTGACGTGTAGAGCTTGCCTGAGTGCTGCAGGATATTGTTACTGATTTACTTCAACCATACTTACATCCTCCCAGTACCATTCACAACGATACATGTATTCCATAGTAGACAAGTAACTCCTTTGTAACACTCGTTTATAAATATTTCACTATCAAAGCGAAAAGGATATTTGGCATTACCTAACCTTCCTCCTAGAGCACCTTAGAAAAAGAGGAGTGGGAAGTGAATATCAATTTATCAAACCCAACACCGAAACCTTAACGTGGCAACGAAGTTCACTCACGATTTTTGCCCTTTTCTAATGAAAGGCAACCCTTTGCGAGAGAGTAAATACTATTGTCCAAATGCCAGTTTCGTTATTCAGCCTCTCCCCCAATGTGTTCCTTATCTACGGCTTCTGTAACAAAACCATAGGGTATTCAAGCTTTCGGCTTCTATTAAAGGGGCAGTCAACTTTGTTGACATTGGTATTTGTAATAAATTACTTTTTTTCGTTTTACCGATGGAATGGTAGAAAAGGCCTTTTGACCCTGGCTACAGTATTATACATAAGTGGCGATATATGCATATAAAATAAACTTTAACAATGGTCGTAAATGCCCGCCTCGGTAGCGTAGATGGTAGCGTGTCTGCCTCACGTTCAAGAGGTCCCGAGTTCGAATCTCGGTCAGGGTGAGTTACATGGATAAGGTTTTTTACGGGGTTTTCTCTTATCCTGATAGACGGATGTCGGAAGGAGAACGTAAATTGCAACATCAAAAATGGTCGTAAACGTATTCCTTCAACTTAAATTAGGTTCACATTATAGCGTAAATAATGCAACATTGTAGACTAGTTCAATGAGTGTTTTGGAAAATATTCCCAAGAGACATACGCTTATAGGGAACACTCTATAAAACCTGTCTGTATCGATTGAAACAGAACGTGAAATAAATAAAGAAATCATCTTTAAGCTCAGAAATATAAACGTGTTATCCCATGGCTGTCAGAGATAACTCGTACATATGAAGAAAGTCAGACGCCCATGAATATCGCTTGTGCCAGTTACGTTTCAGTTTTTGAAAAATACGGATTCCAATTTCGTACGACTGGGTGCGATTTTTAAGCGGTGCTAATGTTTCCAAGTATTCAAGATGCCAGTGATACGTTTTCTAATAGAAGATGTACTTCAGGTGGCCAGGACTAGCCGTTCCATGCAGTTTTATATTTCCCGCATATAAAAGTGCAAGAGAAGTTGCCGCATCACTGATTCTCAAAGGGGCTGTACAGGTAAGTAGCGAAAGGTCATGGTGTAGTTGCTGTCTGCTTATGTTTGCTTCGTGGTTTCGCACCGATTATCGTCGCGTGGTCGTCTGCTTGCAGTGCAAGCCAGGTCATTGAAGCAAAGAATACATGGTTTTAGTCGTGATCTATACAAGATGCACCGAATGCAGCTGAGCCTTCGGGCGTATTACTCTGTTCAATATCCTTATTTATAGATCGTTAATTTAAGTATTGTAATCATACAGAGTGGCCACTAAGAAGCGTTGGATCATTCCAGTAATTGTTTACTTACTATCAGTTTTTATCACCGTAATTACGATGAAAAACTGCACTCGCACCAACAACTTCATGAGAATGAACGATTAAGTCAAAGAGTAAGAATGATGCAACTAATTAGTAACAGGAGATGCAAAAAAGCTGGATTTTCCATTTCAACACGTTTTTCCCACTGCAATTTTACTGTTCAGAGCTTCATATTGACTACATTGTTATGACTTTGTCAAGAAATTCAATTAAAGCAGTAGTATTTGGGAGTTAGCTAAAGAAAGTTGGTATATTCATCGTCGTCAGTGGGATGATAGCCATTCATACGGAAATAAAAAAGAATGCGTATCCTTTTATTTTGTTGAGGTTGATTTCGTAAACAACAAGGAGTACATGAAAGTCCCTGCACTTTGTGTGAATTTATGTCTTGCATCGAGTTCCTTTAAACATTTTGACTGAATATAATTTACTAGCCCGTAAAGCAAAACTGTGACTTTTATTACAGATACTTCCAGCACCGTCTTTGAACTTGTTTCTTTTTACGACTAACACGGAAAAGGTCCATTCATGTGCTTGAACAAATCCAGTGATTTAACTTTTAGCCAAGGATAGGATTAACATGTATAAGAGTAGGCTACACACTTAGTAGCAGGTTTCAAGTATGCGGTTGGAGAAGGTGATAATGACTGTTTTCTGGGATCATAAAGAAGTTATATTGGCACATGACCTGCAGCAAATATAACCTGCCCACAGTCAAAACTATAGTAATCTTCTGAAATGTGAATTCAGTAAAAGCACTGCACTTGTGTGGTGGCGCATCTAATTAGGGTTCGAAATGGATAAAGGAGCTCATCTTTTACTAAATGGCAATAATTCGGTAGTTAGTAACATCGATGAAAGTCTGCATTAATTTTGCTGATGATGCTACTGGGTCCCTCGTTTGTTAAACCTGTTTGATGATGGTGAGGGCATGAATTTCATGTAATTAGTATGGCCGAGAGGTCGTGCATTCGATCCCTCACCGCCAATGAGGTGTTTGGACTGCACCCTGTGGGAAAGCTCAAGCAAATGCGGTTGTTCATTGCGCATGCGCCGCGAAACATCAGAAATTACAACGGACCTCTAATTATCTATTCGGAAGATGGATATACCGTATCGAGCGTAATCTGCGGCGGTTACTTCACAACTATTGAAGGAAAATTTTCCGTGGGAATCATGCCTCATCAGCTTCCAATTTATCCAACCCTGTTAAATGCAACTTATGAATGTCTTCGTTTAAACCGTGAATATGTATTTCATATTCATTCCTTGAACATTTGAGAAATTTTGATTTTTGCTCTATTTTTCTTTCAGCTATAAACTGCATAAGTAACCACACTTAACCGAGCGGGATAGCTCAGGCGGTTACGTCTGTGGCCCGTATTCGGGAGGTACGGGTTCGATTCCCGTGGCCGACCTACCTGACCCATGAGTTTTTTCGGGGGTTTCCCGAGTCGCCAGGCGAATGCTGGGTAGGTTAATTACATCCCCCGAAATGGTTGTACCTCCATTTCATCTCCGTTATCATTTGACATCTCTGATCTGAAGGTCTCAGGGTAGAAGTGTCGGTGGGTGTCTCGGCGCTGTCGTGTCTCTTTGTGTCGGCCGTCCTCTGTCTCCTCTCACCTCATCCTTTCTCCTGGGGATACTCCACTTGGGGCTTAGGTACAATATGTTTCTGTGCCAAATCCCCTCCATATTAATGCTAATACTAACCCACTTCAAGTAAAATGTAGCACTTCTCAGGGTTACTGCTACTCTATACTTAGTTGTGATTGCAAAAACGTTTCCTCAAGAAAATAACATATAAAGCGGCAAATGTTTAATAATATAAAGCATTCTCTTTACAACCCGTTTTTATGTTATTTAATTTTGCTATGTTTAAATAAAGAACTTTTTGGCGAATTTACTTTTATTATCGGTCTTTGAATAATTATAAAAACGTTTAGATTGAATGGAAAATCCTACATAGACTTTAACCGTTTATATCTTTTTCAAACACATCCGAAAGCTTACCAGTCAGTTTGTATACTGGAAAATAAGAGAGAGTATTTAATATATGTTGGTCATTTACCGGCACCGCCTTGTCAACTTAAAAAAAAAAGTAAAAGGCAACAGTTTAAAATTAAATTTAAAAACTAAAGTTGAAAGTTGTAACGAGTCATTTACGTTTTCAAGGCTTCTCTCTAAATTTTCCCTGCCTTGATTTACGTTTTACAAAAATAAAATAATCAGTGCTCCTAATACAGCAATCCAAAGTGTTGTTCATCATGAAATAACATTGTTTCACGTAAATATGTAAAACAATTCCAACTGAATGATTTGTCTCCTTTTGCTCTCAGTTGACACCTAGGAACTTGTGTCCTACGTGGAAGGAGGACACAAAACCTGTCTCACCTTCCGCACCCTTTGCCAACGAATTTCAGAAATTTGTTGCGTCACAGCACTGTAATCTCCATAGGTAGTTGAGTTGTCTGACCCTGACTTAAAATATGCCATTTGCACTCCTTATCTGCTTATAGCAGCAAATATATTCAACAAATCAGTTTGTCTGGCGGAGTTTCATCTTTTAAAGTCAAGGCCACGCCGTGGCTCAGTGGTTAGACCGCTTGGCTCTCACCAAGGCGGCCCGGGTTTGATCCCAGGCGACCGCAAAGTGAGATTTGTGGTGGACAACACGGCGTTGGGGCGGGTTTTCTCCGGGACCTCCGGTTTCCCCCGCCATCTCATTCCACCGGTGCTCCATCTTCATCTCATGTATCATCAGTGTCACCGCCTGCGGTGCCGCATGTAGTAAAAGCGGGCGTTAAACACTACACATTTCATTTCATTTTTAAAGTCAAATTTGCAAATTCAAGTCTGGAGCCAAGGGCATTTTAATACGAGTCGGACGTTTCTGAATTGATTTTTTTCCAAAACGGAAAAAACACAACTCAGTGTGATTTTACAAGTTCACTATTTGATTTATATTTCCGTTTCGTTTAAAATGGCAACAACTAGTTGAATTGACAGGACTCAATGAAAATGTATTGACACAAACACTTCATATGAACCGGTCCGGTTTATGTTTTTGTAAAATTCATCACAGAAAGGATCTGGTGTTTCTGAGAGTGTCTAAAGCTGATAAACTAGCTTTTGCACGTGCGCAGATATTAGAAATTTGTGTAATGAGATTTGGTATTGTAATCTGGTACGCTTTGTGGAGTGCTCATCTTTATTAATGCTCCTTTTAGCAAATATTTCTACTGAAACAAAAGTTCTGCCAATTTTATGAAGACATCCCTAAGGTTACCATGATAGTTAAATAGGAGATATTAGAAAGAGTTGCAAAACTATTCGTGGTTGCAATAAAAGGGTTTAAAAGATTAGAATGTTATAGTCATTTTAAACTCAAACAAGTTTATGATTTAGTGCACTCTACCGAAATATCCTTTGCTTGACAGAAAGGGACTGTCATGTTTGTAGGGAGCCATTTATTGAGAACTCTTCTCTAAGCATTCATCCGTTAATTGTTACAAAGAAGTGCAGAAATCAAGAGTTCTTGAGCATTAGAATAGCAATTCGAAGAATCCAGCAAAATAGGATTTAATGATGTATTAAGAGAAGAAGAGGGGATGAAGGAAAATGTAAATGAGAAGAATGCTCTGAAAAGATCTTCCACCTGAATCATTCCCCATTGCCGACATAAAGAAATACGAATCAAATCATTCTTCCTAAAATTAAAAGAACCCTTTCTTTCCCCATCTCTTTCCAAGAACTTCCTTGAAGAGGGAGATAAAAGAATCGATTTATTAGTAACTGCACAATTTTGTAACGCAGGCTATAACAATAGTCAACATATTTTCAGACTTCTTGGAATATATCTTTATATGGTTTGCCCTTTATTATTCAGAATATCGTGAAGTTACTCAACCCTAGATTTTATTTACTAATAGAACTTTGTTCTTGGGAAATGTGAGGTGGGGCGGGGGGGAGGTCGACATATCCATTCACACGAATTTCTCTACTAATTAGAACTTTCTTTTGTTCCATGTATACCCCCACCTTTAACTGCAGTGGTCATATCGGTGGCCGTTCTCCTTTGGAAGATATCGCTCATTGGCGAAGGTGTTAACTCGTAGATTTTGGGTTTTAATGATTAGATGACGCACACATTCGCACTCTCATTCATACTTCTAGACTCTGGGGAAGATGGGGAATCATCTTGGTTGGAGAAAAGTAACTATACCCAGCCGGGAATCGAACCCGGGACACCTCGCACGGCGGGCAGGTGCTCTACTGACCGAGCCACAGGGACCATCCCCTTTACAACTTTACATAATACACAATGCATATAAAAAGGTGTCTGATAGATATTCACGTTAGACTACGATATCTTGTTTTACCAAATAAATCTTAAAAATTAACTACATGAGCGTGGCTACATATAGGTATGGTACGAAAAACAAGACATAGCAATTCTTATATAGTACATTAGATTTGATTTTTAATGAACTCTTGCAGAAAGCGAGAAGAATCGCAGACAGTTCAACTTGGAAAAACTTAATTATATAACACCAAATATTTCGAAAAGGTGCAGAACACTGATTTGGCATAAATTATCTCAATGAGCTGTAGTTTTTTCTTCTAGACAGATTTTGTCTAGGTTTACTAGTTTACCGATTACACAAAATAAGGGAGTTTCTTAGAAGATCCAGTATTCGCATCTTATTAGTTGTGCATTAAAAAATCTTAAACATAAGCTTTTTAATTAAAAATAATCAGCGAATTTCAGAGAAAAAATCATTAAACCTAAGATATACCTTTTGAGTATATTATTTACGGACGCTGTTTAATTGTCTCTCTTGGTTCTCGTTGTCACACTCTATATTGGGCGCGAAGGGTCGCTTAATTTTGCTCAGAGGCCTCTTATCAGGCTTGAGGTTATTTTACGTGCCGTAAATCTACAACATGGGACCATCGACTTTACATTCCTTCCAAAGGATGCTATGATAACGATTTTTCCGCCAGAAAAAAAAAATCCATTCCCCTTCGTCGGGTGAAAGAAACATGAAGGAAAATGACCCATGCAAAGCGAGTTGGTGAAAATCTTCATGTCTCATCCTTAAAAGATGCTAGACCTAAATTCTACTTTTGGTATTTATTCCACTTTGTTTCTTGAGTTATGCTGTCCCTTTCACAGGGACGTGTATGTATGTATGTATATATATATATATATATATATATATATATATATATATATATATATATATATAATTCAGGCCCCCTCAAAACACGCATTTGTGTGAAATCTCAATGTAGAATATTTGGTGGAATGCAATTCTTCTCTGCGTGTATCACATGGCCGCGCCTTGGCCAGTGGTTAGACCGCTCGAATCTCACCAAGGCGGGCCGGGTTCGATCCCAGGCTACCGCAAAGTGAGATTTGTGGTGGACAGTCTCCGGGATCTCGGGTTTCCCACGCCATCTCATTCCACCGGTGCCCCATCTTATCCTCATGTATCATCACTGATGAAATATATTGTTGAAAGCTGCTAGAAATGAATTTTTCGAGGTGTCACTTTAAAACAATTTGTTAAACTTCGGGTTTATTACAACTTAGGTACAAATTAGTCATAGGTGTTTGCTTCCATTGCTCCTATACTGTCAAGGAGGCATTGGAATAGTGCTGGGGTTTGTTTTGAACGATATGTAACAAACACTTTCACATATGTGGACCCTAATGATCCTGTGTTGAATTCCGATGGACGAAATAACCTCGCTATTACGTTGTTTTGCATGGGGAGGATAACAAAGAGCTGATGGCCTATCGACACCACACATTGCCAGCCCCGGATATGCGATCTAATAATTTTCCCTCAGGGACATACGTGACATTAGCTTTTGTCCGGCATTCCACTCGTGCGCTGAACCGATGAGAATGTGAGCTGTCCTGAGCTTCCGGCGGAAGTGGCCATCTCCCAGCATCCCAGATTGTATCATCGTATTCATTACTGGTCCCCATTATGTCGGTTTTATTGTGTGTGTGCTGCTTGTTTGTATGGACGCAGATCGATGATCGCACTGTGGTGCACCCACAAGATGAGACTTGCTATCGATAGTGTGCAGGGTTCTAAATTACATAGAAGTGCTAATGAAACCTGAATCTTTGATCTTCAGCAGATGAAACACTCTTAACCCTTATTGACTTAGAAATTTAACTTGGATGCCATTGGATTGAGATTGTCAAACCTGAATATCTATCTAATGTCCGACACGACGTTTGATATCAAGAATTGCATCCTTTTAAGAACTTTGCCAATAAGATTGAAAGAAATTAGAACATAATTGAGAACTTATTGATTCGCGAACCAAAAATGAGTTGTCCGTATACTAAATCCTCAGAATGTGCGATGGACGTCTCAACAGAGAAAAATAATCAGATCAAGATAGCAAGGATTTAAGCTGGAAAGTTATAACAATACTTTGTATATCGACGAAACAAAACATTCACAAGTTATTTCAAACAAATTGTTTACTCGTTGATAGAAATTTAGCACAGTCCGCTTAAGCAGCTAACCTATACAGAAAAAGGAAACAAGGCATTTCCTAAAATAATTTTACTGACGAGCCTTTGAACTCGCCTTCCCATCGGCTTTATTCGCCGACAATAATAGGGGAAGTCCTCGAATTCACTCAACTTAAGTACCGAGATGCCAATCTACATAACAAACACCGAGAAAACCTGAACTCATACTTAACGTCGGGTTAATTAGACATAGCGGTATATTATTAGCAGGTATTGTTTATAATAAAATAGTGGGAATCCTTCGATATCAACAGATTGCCATAAATACAGGACCAACCCTGATTTTCGTTCAGTGTCCTTTAGAAGCATAACACGCAATAATTACAGTTCATTATCGTCCAGCCGATGAAACTGTAGATATTTTAAATATGGCTCAAAAAGTATAATTTAAACGAATTTGAAATAATGTATTATGTTTTAAATTTTATTTTAGTGAATAAGTTTATCTCATTAAACAAATGGATGGCAGATTTGAGATGGTGGGAAGAGGGAAGGGAGAAATATCGAAACAGAAAGACACATTACAAATGCGGAATACACCGGTTCACATTCTCTAGGTACTGAGCATAATGGACAAAATCGCCCAAAAATTCGACCTCGAGATTTCAGAAATATATATTTTGAAGCTTCCTGAATTAAAAAAAAGTATTATTTTTAGTAAAGGTCTCGGTGTATGTAATGTGTGTTTTTGCGCATGAGTGAACAGCGTAAATTACGAAATCGGAAAAGATGATTAAACACCAGCCTTTAAGTTCAGCGTTTTCCAAGGATGCGGCACGAGGAATTTCAGCAAAATCCCCCACCACAAACTATTCTTTATATGTAATATTTTTTTTTTTTTGTTTTCTCACAAATGGCTACATAACGATTTTGATTAAAATACAATCCGTTTAAGATATTTGAATCTAAGGTATTATATACGTATATAAATTATATATATAATTTGTGTATGCTTCATGCTTCTTGGAATAGTTTGTGAAGTCATCTTCGTACTCAAAGACTTTTGCATAATTGCTAGACAAATAATAATATAATAATTATTTCCTACAATAATATGAGACAAATTTTTACCACACAAAAATGTCTATCTTGCCAAAGGATTACAGTTATATCAAACAAATGCTTCTGTATCGTTTATTGTTTCCAAAATATTCTTTGTTTTTGACTGCGTTCATGCAAAGGGCATAGGATTTCAGAGCTTTCGCAGTGCCCTCCTTTTAAATTGGCCCACTGTCGCTTTAGTATACATATTATGCACACAACGAAATGTGTAAATATATAACGAAAATAGTCCCGAATAACAAGTGAATAGACAGAGTGAGTAGAAAAAGAGAATGTGACACATCAGTGTTTTTTTTTTTTTTTTTTTAAATTTCTCCTGGGAATAGCACAGGAAGGATTTGAGCTTTCTCTCTTGAGAAATGGGATATATTTTGTGCGATTCTAGTTTTACGTACGTGACTAAATGAAATAAATATTTTAGTTTATAGCTGCAGCCGACCACCAGCGTAGCTTTTAATGTCCGAGCGTAAAAAAAGAAGTTAATGCGGTAACGATATGTAAAGAATGCATGAAACCAGCCGTGTTTCCTTTGGAAAGGGTTATCACGTCAGGAATGTCCTGACAAAGCAGTGGGCGTTGTCACTTCTGCATTGACAGTATCTCGCCTTTTGTTCCATGGTTGCAAGGGTCCACGTGCAAGAATCGGAAACAACACCCAAACACCTTAGAAATCTGCCACTTAGGTATTGTGTCGGCAAACTTCCACAGAGAAATAATAAAACCATCTTAAAGATGCTGATTAATGCCAGAGCACCCATGCGGGCACCTCCGGTAACGCAGGAGCAATTCCAACTTCAGCTAAAGCTAAGCTCCAATACAATGCTCCCAAGACATTGCTCAGCTTCAAAATCACAATAAGATCCCATAAATAGATTTGAAAAATCCATAACACAAGTGGCGCCTAAGAAAGTACTACCCTGACTAACTGTCGTAGAGGAGCAATTTTGCTTCTTCCTTGCACTTCCCTAACGCCAGTCGCGCCCGCTATCCTACAATAATCCTCATCCCATCTAATGAACGGTTAAGCCCATCGTAACAATGAGACAAATAAAACAAATGAGAAAATTACTGAAAAAGTGAAACTGTCGCCTTCTTTACACTTAATTACAAATGTGGCATTTCGAATTATGTTTAAAACGTCTGCAAATGATTTAACCTCTGATTTGTATGCTTTTACAAAAAGTTCAGTATTCATTCTTTCACAAACTGTTCTTACAAAACTTATTTCTCTACTTCACGTTAATCGACATAAATATTTTTGTTATAAATTTCTTGTAGGTAGAAGAAAGATAGAGCAGCCTAAAGCGATAGTCCGATATTTAAAATGTGGACTATTAAACATGTTTAACTTTAATATCCAAAGGCTAATTGTACCGAAGTTTTCGGGTGCAATGACGGCCGGCAGTCGTTGAAAATTTTGACCGTGTTGACGTTCAAGAGAATTTTTCAATGTTAACAGTTTTTCCGAAAGCATGGCTATGGCATTGAATTTTTCAGTCTGACTCTACGTTTCCACAATTTAGCCTACACACGGCCAGTGTGAAAGAACAATTAATTTCCAAGAGACTTGATATTTTGTATATATGCTGTGTAACAGTGACATCTTTCTCACATCCACTGTGTTTAGTTAACAAGCGCAAATTTAATACGAATATGTCATTCTGTTGACTTTGGCAGAACTGTACCGATTGTCACCTTCAAGGAGGTAGTGCAGATTGATCCAGGAAAAAAAAAAACGGAGCGAGTGACAAATTGAATTGAATAAGGAATTCAGAGAAGGAAAATTGCACATATTGTGAAGCAACAGATTCACCCACTCTGTCCTTTTCCCCCCTCTCTCCTAAATCTCTCCCACCCTTGCTGACAATAGAATGTGATGTGCAAGAAGATTCACTTACCATTTCGTTGTCACCATCCTCGGCTCTGTTTATATGGGGCGTAGAGATCTCGGCAACGTCGCGTCCACTGACGTCATACGATGTCATGGCTGAGCGATGCAGGCATTTCTTGATTTCCCTGTAGGAAAACATTTTGCACTTGATTTCGAAGTCACTTTTGATATCACTTTTAGGTATCAAGTCCGTTGTGCTCGTCCTTCTTGGATGATTATATCCGTACTTTTCACAATATTGTGCAATTTAAAGGGGCTTTTTTTTTCAAGGTCAATGGAAGAGTTTTTATGAGTGTCTGACATTTCGATGAAGTTTATCCGATGGTACTGAATCTTCTGGTAGGCTTGAACAATACTTCTCAAGCTTTAAAGCTCGTAAATCTATCAGTTTTTCCTTGGTATTACAAATTACTTTTCACTGTTTACGGAGCAGATGTTGTAGGCGAATTCTGAGCAAGAGACAACGCCCCAAATTTGAATATATTTTGGCAAGATAAAAAACACTGCTTTGCTTCCGGTCAATACAACATACTGTACATATGATTTGGACAGTTTAGCAACGCTTGAGCAGTTAGAAAATGTGTGGGCATGTACTTGTTTTCGTTCAGAGTAAAACTAATTTTCGGTTAAAAGTTGAACAGTTTACCACATTCTGATACTTTTTCATTTTCATTCGCTTAGTTCACACTGTGCAGATTAACGAACACATTTCAAGTTGGAAGAGGATATTATGATGTATTTTGGCAGAAACAGGTTTACTAAACATGTTACAATCACTGTTCTCGCGTCTGAAGCAGATATTCTTGAAGCGTTTTACGAGCAAGAGGGTACCTCCTTCCAAAACAGTCATCTGTTGCAAGGTAAAAATGCTAGGATTACACTTTATAAAATGAGAAGAAAACGTTCATACATGCTTGCACATTTAGAAGTATCCCGAACACACTTTTCTTGCAGAGTTCACCTTCACCTGTAAGGTTTTGGCGGACGTACACACAACAACCAGCGTAACCTAAGGACACACGAACGCTATTCTTCGCGCCACTGTAGGTTGGAATTTGATCATCACGGCACGTACTGCTCCTCCGGGAGTCTGCGGCGTCATATTCTCTTAAAAACCAATGCGAAACGACTAAGCTGCTTGGAAGTCTGACTGAAAATGTGTGCCAGTATGCTGGTAGCCAGGAAGGAAAGGGATGGATGTCCGGCCAAATCAATGCTACATCCCCTTAGTTGTATTGGATGCAGGATATCCTGAATCCTGTATGTTGTATGATGATAGTGTTAGTACCAATAGCCTTTTAATCGCTCTCAATGCCAAACCGTTTTCGATATTGTGGTGCCGTGGCGGAAATTCGACAATACCTAAACTTCCGCCCTCACATTTCCGATAGGGGGACAGAACAGGTGTCGCCTCTAAACGTACCTGGTTCGGTGCCTTCCTGCTTTCTGGACGTTATAGTAGATTTTGCTGTAACTCTAAGTGATCAATAGAAAGTAAACATATTAACGACCTAGATTTTGACGCATCAAGACATTTAAAAAGACGTATGTTTGATATATCAAAAGATTTTTAAAATTGTTTGCTAAATTTGAAGCCAGAAATGGCCATATTTTAGAAACGTTTCAACAGAAACAAATATTCAGTGATGCACAAATTATTTGATAGTATTTTACATAATATAATCATAGTCTCCAAATGTTGCATAAATATCCGGAGATAGAGAGGAGATGCGGGAGAGAGATACGTCTGTATGTTTGTGTGTGCGTCCGTGCGCGCGTGCGTGTGACCCCACTGTTTTATGAAATTTGACGTACATACATATTATCAAAGTCTCCAAATGTTTTGACGAAATATCCGAAGGGGAGAGAGAGAGAGAGAGAGAGAGAGAGAGAGAGAGAGAGAGAGAGAGAGAGAGAGAGAGAGAGAGAGAGAGAGCGAGAGAGAGAGAGAGAGCGAGTGAGTGAGGGTGGTGCCCTCCTCGGTTGCGTAGATGGTAGCTTGTCTGCCTCACGTCCGAATCTCGGTCAGGGCGAGTTACCTGTGTAAGGCTTTTCCGTGGTTTTCCCTTGTGCTTCAAGACGAATGTCGGATAACTCTAAGCTCCATGGACCCTGGACCCATTTGAGCATCATTTCACCCAGTTCATTCACCGTCCGATACGACTTAACGTTGGAGGATGTAAATTACAAAAAACAAAACAAAACAAAATCAGAATGTTGTTCGTTTTATCGCATTTGACATAAAATAATTGGTCTGAAAATTAACATTAACTTAGGCAACCAAATTTTCGCTGTGGATTAACTAATCTTTACTGAATTATTTGGTTAGATATGTGAAATTAAGCATGTTTTTCCAGCAGTATTAATTGTAAAAGCGATGGAAACTCCTAAAAAGGTACATATCTAGTGTATTTTTCTTGAAAGTAATAAAGTTAGATGTTTTGTTAAACGTAGGAATAAATCATTTATATGCTTAAAGCTTAAACCATAAATGCCATACTAATGTAAACAAATAGAATACGTTAAGCACTGAAACTGTTGAATTTTCTAACAATGAAATATCCGAGAAAACGCTTATACTTTCTGCACATTAATAAACAGAATTTTCTCTTCTTTAATATACTTCTTGAAAAGTGGAGATGAATGTTTTGTGGAATTTCTAGTTTTGGCTCATAATTAACAATGAGATAAGTATACAAATGACTAATTTCTGTCAATCCATTAGTACGAATGTTATTTGGAAGCAGAAGTTCTGAAATTTGGTAGTACTAACATTAAATGAAATTTGTAGATGTGCTGAGTAAAATAGGTTTCTAAACGAAATAGTAAGAATTGCTGCCAGATTGTTTCCATTTATTTTGCACAATACCTTAGAATATAACTTCCCTGTTGTGATATTAACCAGAATAAGAAAAATGCGATCCGTGCCCTCTCCATTATTTTTATATATTTTACAGCCTGTTATAAGCACTAGATCTTTTATTTACTTCAGGTGGATCGAGATAAATATTTGTAGAAATAGTTTCATTACATCTTTCGTTATAGTTACAGAGAGGGCAAGGTAGACACGGTAGTTAAATACATTAAAAAGGGTTGTTATATGCTGTCATTGAATAAATAAATAAATATATATATGTGTGTATGTATATATACTTATGGATATCTCAGAAATGGCCAATGCCCAAAAAATATCAAAATAAATTGTGTGTTTTTAAGACAAATATATTTTTTGTATACTACGTTTTTATCACATATGGCTTACCCATTTTACGATATTCATCATAATGAAAAATAGCGCAGTCTTTTCGCAGAAAATTCAAGGTATCATTCTATTTGTTATGTAAATATCTTAAATAACGGTATTTTAATCAAAGAAAATAAAAAATATTGAACAGTATCCATGTAAATGTAGTTTGTAGTGGACAATTTCTTTTAAAATTTAAAATTTTCGTGTTGCAAAGGAAGGATGCTGAAATTAAAAACTAAGTTTGGTACTTAACCGTCTTTTCATCCCCCCCCCCCCCAATTATAGGCACTGTTCACACACAGACACACCCAGACGTTCCTCTAAACATGCTTCTTTGTGTGTTCAGAACATGTATTTCTGATGAAATATTGACATCTAAGTTTCGGGTGGAATGCAAAATACGATGTAAAGAAAGTAAAAATACATCTGCGCCATGATCTTTGCATGTTTTTGTATTAGTGAGTGAGTGTGTGGTGCTTTAGGGCCCGTCGACAACAAGGTCATCTGGGCCCGTTGTATTAGTATGTTCATAGATACGCCATTCTTCCAAGTTTGAGGGACCAATGCATTAAAGATAAGTTACATTTTGTGCTTACCATATTTTGGTGCAGTTGCTGTTGCAGTACAAAGAAAATAATTTCGAATTGCATCGTTACCGCTTTCTACCCCTGGTTCGGTGTACATGTTTGTCACCTGAAAATGCCGTGCCGTGGTTGAGCGGTTAGACCACTCGACTCTCACCAAGGCGGCCCGAGTTCGATCCCTGGCGACCGCAAAGTGAGATTTGTGGTAGATTTGTGGCGGTTTCCTCCGCCATCTCATTCCACCGCTGCTCCAATCTTCATCTCATGTATCATCAGTTGCAACGCCTGCGGTGCCGTATGCATAGCGGACGTTAAACAGTACCTACACATTTCATTTCACGTGTCATCTGAAAACTTAAGTCATTATGTTGTGAGCTGTGGTTTCTAGCTAATATTTCCAAACGACTAGTGTAAAATATTAAGAATTGACCAAAGGGGAAAATTATAATATTCACACTCAGATAATTACTTGCATAGTTAATCGTAAGATGATTGATAGAGAATCCTGTTCTCGATCGAGCCCTCAGTTTTTCACAATAAGTGTATATCGTTGTCATGGACATTTGTAAGTTGTAGTCTATCTAACCAAGGCGTATCATAGGTTTTCCTGTCCTCTGTGCAAGAAGTCTACGATGCTAAATGAGTGCCAGAGAAGACTGCAGCTGGACTTAGCAACTCCCTCGCGTGCCACTAGGCCCCTTGTGGCCACAGCTGTTCTCATAACCTTGTTCGGGATGCTCCTTTCCATATGTTAGTTAACAACGCACACATGTTGCTCTGATTTATATTATCCTCTGAATTCATAAAGTTTATTTTTTCTTCTGGATTTTAATAATACCCAGTACTTTGAGCAAACTATCCCAAACAATGCTGTCGATGTTCGCATCTCTTCAGATTAATTCTGTCCTCCACACTTTATATCCATTGTCTATGGTTGTCAGTGTTATTTTTTTATGATGATAACAATTCGCCCTGTGTATAATCATGCAAAGTAAATGATACATAATATTTTCTTTAAGAATATGCTTTTATCTATGAGCTGTTGCACTGATATCGTGTAACCTAGCTTTTAAAACTTCTCTTTAATGAAATGGAGCATGTCTTTTGCTTTGTTTGAATATTTAAAAATGATTAATTCATGAGAAGAGCTTTAACAACAATATTAACAAAATCGTGTAGCATTTTACATAATTTTACATTCAACGTGAAAATAATATGCGTGTAGGTTAACGTCGAACTTTTATTTCTTTAAAGATTTTAATTTTAAATCTTGTGAAACACTTTTGTGAAGAAGATAAAACAAATATCAAGTTTTAGGTCATTAACATCAGTAAGAAGGACGCATGAAGGCATTTATGGAAATGTCTTGAAAAATGCAGAAGCTTCGAGTTGGTAAAACTTACATGATTGCACTGCAATATGCTTTAACGCATAAATTAGTGAATTTGGAAGTTTTTCATTAATTTTTTGCAACTGTTAAGGTCAAAGATTCCTTTAAGTTAGGATTTTAAGGACGCTTACAAATGTATGTACCTTCATAAGTATTCAATGGTTATAGTACAAAAACAAAACAAAAAATAAAAACTATAGTTTGATAACAAACTCATTATTGTTACTTGCGGTTTTCTTTGAAAGCCTTGGAACATGGTTGAGTTCTCTAAACACACAAATAAATATCTTTCAGATGTGGAGAAGGAACCTTCGTCGTTGGAGAACGTACCAGCCAACCTGTACGAATCTGTGGTCGTTCCGGACCTTAGCGAGCTTCTAGGAGGCTACCACCACGATCAGAAGCCACCCTTCTTGCACGATGGTAAGTGTTTACATTTCTAACAGCAGAAACTCTCGAGAACGGACGCATAAATAAAATAAATGAATAAATAAAATCTGAAAACCCAATTGCTAATACCGGGACATGATTTCCAAATTCTTTATTAAAACCAAAAACAATTACAAAACTACAATTACATTACAAAGTTTTTCAGATAATAAATTTTAAAAAGCAAAATAAAATAAATACAAAGCTACCAATTTACAAATATAAAATACATAACGCAAATAAGGCTCAAAAACTGGTACCCAGTAAAGCAATTAACTGGAATCCAGCTAAATTATAATATACATCTACAACTTACTAAAATACCGCTATCCGATAATATACATACTGGTAACCAATACATTAAAATACTTCAATTAACTCATATTATTATAACTAACATTTAAACCAAAATCTTTATAAAAATCAAAATTTAAAAATTTCTTCATTTCAAAAACCAATACAAGATAAACAAAATTTATAAAATCTTATATACTCTTTAAAACTTAAAATGCATTCACTCATAAAATATTACAAATTACAATCTTCTTACACATCAATTAAATCCAATATTTAAAAAAGATATATAAATACATTTTTAAATTTCAACAATTACACAAAAACAAAAAACAAACATTAAATATTTAACTAATCAACCATAACAATACCACAATTTCTTCAACTTCATCATACATATTTACAAATAATAACTAACAAAACTACATACATTATACTTTCAACTCAATATATAATACAAATTCATATCATTACAAATCTCTTCCACTGCACACTATGAATTTCAAAAATCACTTTAAAAAATCACACCTAAAAATTTCCAAATTTTCAACCACAAAAACAAAAGTTTCAATCAACTCAATTATCATATTTACCATATGATAAAAGTATTATAAACACCAGTACACTTATTCAACCATTCAACATCATTTATATAATAACTTCATATAAAATACTCTTCATTCTCAAATTAAACACCACAAATCCTTCTCATCCAAATCCACCAATTTAAAAACTAACTCAAAAACTCTTTTATAAATATTCTAAAAACACACTTTATTTAAATAAAATATAACACTTCTTTAAAAACAATAACATCTCCGTCTCCTAAATTTCAAAAAAATATCACTTCACAACAAATCATCTTCTTTCACACACCACAATCAAAATTAAAATTTCTTTTCCGGAAAAGGGAAAGAAACCCATCCCCAAAAATAAATCCCTCTCCTAAATAGAGAGGAGCAAACCTCCCCCCCCCCCAAAAAAAAACAAAAATAACCGTTTTTTGAGACCCAAATAAAAAACTTTAAAAGAGGTTTCACCCCTCCCCTACTCACTAATCACGGACGGATGCTGGCCCATTGAACGTGTGGAGGGCAACAATGTTTCTCCGTCCATTCTGTTGAAATAAGCTCTCACACAGCACAGATCACCGGCCGACGGGATTTGGGTAATCTGTCTCAAACTAGAACGAACCTGTTGTAAATACATGGAGACAGAGACAGAGACAGAGGCGTCGTTTAGGAAACGCCCTTAGGCTGCAGTGTGGTGAAGGGAAACTCATGGGTATTTATAGAGGCGGTTTCCTTTATACACAGATTAACCAAAGTAATGTCGTATTCTACATTTGGAATGATAGCTATTGTATGATCAAGATGTAATACAACTAACTTTACGTATATTGGAACCTTCCCTGTAATTCTATGCGAATTTGTTGGCCTCCTAGAACAAAGGAACAGTGACTGTAAGGAGTGAAGACGAACAAGCAATTTTGTTACGCTCTTGTATTCCGAAAGTGTGGTGATAGGGATCTTGACTATGTTATAACGTTCTCAACTCAAGTTACGCAAGGGAAAGCTAACGTTTGCTCCTACAAAGGAAATGGGCCAAGAGCTGCAAACTTGTAAATTTATTTTACTTGCTCATAAAATGTAGTAACATCTTCATATCCTGGATAGCCATGATTTTGGGATACTTCTGTATAGGAGATTAAAGAAATAGGTTTGCCCGGAGGACTTGGCGTTTCTTTTACTTTCTTTTTTTATTTTTAAGTGGAAGTTTGCGTGCAGAATAAAATGTTTTGGTAATGCATTTTATGATATTTGATAGATCATTATATGCATTACAAAATTGTATGTTTTTGTATGCTTATTTACAAATTGTTCTTTTTAGCCAATAAAATGAAATGTCAAGTCGGCTACAGAGACCATTTTATTTACCTAAAAAGAATAATCAGTAAAGAAGGATAAAAATTAAACACAGTATTTTGTAGGGCACATATTCTCTTAAAGCGCATTGCCAAAACTTTTTTTAACGCGAAACTTTCGAACGCCAGAACTTAAGACCAACCCATTAACTTTGCTATCGTTGATCCTTTATTCTTCAAGAAACATTTGCGGGGTTTTCCCTTATCCTAAAATGCAAACGTTTCATGGTTCCCGAGCACATAATTTTCCCTGAAATGATAAAAGAAAATGAAATTTCATTTCTGAAGTTTTAACTGATAAGTGAAATACCATAGGGAAATATGAGAAATAGAAATTTTTAAATTTACAAAGAACAAAATGGACTCGAAACAGTGTTTGTTAATTCTATAAGTCTAGCAGGTACAGAACAACAAGATAGCATGCCTTACTCGCAGTATCTGA
The DNA here is from genome assembly GCA_030765055.1 of Mantis religiosa. NCBI lineage: Eukaryota > Metazoa > Arthropoda > Insecta > Mantodea > Mantidae > Mantis > Mantis religiosa. The sequence goes on from CM060950.1 coordinate 358,974,876, forward strand.
TACAGTTTTCTTCTTCATTCATAGTTTATATATTTGTCTGCAGCGATTGCATATCCCATGTCATCCATTTCTTGTCCTTCTTGATACGATTATTGTTAGCCATCTTGGTATATAATTTAGGGCCTAAGTATCGTTTTTCTTCACAGATGTTCAAATGTGTAAACCATTTGTCTCTATATTTTGTAATAATGGCTTTACTTTTTCTTTAATCATCTCGTTTCTTATATGTTCTCTCGTACAACCCTTGACTGAACGCAGAAGCCCCATTTCAGCTGTTTATATCTTATTTTTATCACTTTCTTTGCTTCGTTTCAGTTATATATTACGGTGCTAACGTGAGTGTATAAAACTTGAGTCGTATCTCAGCAATAGGCCTTGGGATAGTTTTGGAAACAAAATCTCAGTAGGCAAACAGCAGGCTTCAAGTTTGGATTTTTGTAAACATTAAATCCGAGGAAGATGAAGATACTTAGCTTCCTTCATTCGTGTTTTTCAAAATTATGTTATTGTGTGTGTGTGTGTGTGTGCGCGCGCGCGCGTGTGTGTGTTCATGATTCGCCGCCAGCAGTTTTTCTATATTTTAATGTTTTATTTTGAAGAAAGCCTACAGCACAGAAGTGTAAATAATTAAGGATGTTTTGCGCATAATTTTGGCACTTGTTTTATCGCTTTGTTTATCGCCATTGTGTACTGTCCCCTAGTTTAATCTAGAACATTTTGTGTGGAAGGTTGGCCCTTTGTCTACGCTATCAGCAAAGCACAAAACGAACAGATAATAAAATAATGAACTAATTGTGATAAAGTGGAGTCATTATCTCAGTAACTACATTTCTGTTTCCGGAGCTTGGTTTCTCCCTTTTATCATCACTGTTGTATGTATGTATGTGTGTGAGTGAGAGAGAGAGAGAGAAAAAAGTGCGGGGTGAAGTTGGGCTGCGCCTCACTTTAACCTAAGAGGCATTAAGTACCCAGGTACTATGCAATTGTTATCTGATCGAAATTAAGTTAGCACGTTACAAGACAGATATTGCTGTTACCTTTTAACACCGGTAGTAATTTTGCTTGCATGCAGGAAAACTTGCATTAATAACCAATTGTTGAATATGCAAGAGTTTGGGGTAATATGCAAATGGTGAGTAAATGAATAAACATAGGTCCCTCCGAGTTGTACCATTTTATTGTTGGTTCTTAAAAACTCTTACAGAGTAAACTCTGCTAAAGTATGTATGACTAAAAAGTGTTAGTAAATAGAAAGAGATACGTAACTTTTGGACTTAATAATCAATAAATAGTTCAAGAAGGTTTCCGAAATTTTCGGAAATACTATGTAAAAACAATAAATATGTGCTGAACTCGTACGCAGTTACCAAAACGTATAAAGTTAGTATAATTTGTCTCAAACTAGAACGATCCACTTATAAACAAATGGGAGGGGCAAAGAGAGACAGATACTTTAATGAAGTGCTCTTAGGCTACTGATTGGTGGAATGAAATTCTTATGTGTTTATGAGGGCGGTTCCGATGGGAACCATAAAGATATCATACTATACTTTATCATAATGCGAACAGTAAACACTTGAGAATCTTAACCAAAACTGTGTTTATGCATTTCAGTATAGGCTTCCCTTAAATACTGCTTTTCAGAAAATGAAAACCTCCAGGCGAAAATAATTTCTGTGGGGAAGGGATTGCATTTAAAATACCATACCTATGCAGCAGAATGAGGATCATTGCAGGGTGTTGCAGGAAAATTAAATACCCTTTGCTGCCAAGCCCACTATCTATTGAAGCGATGCAAACGAAAACCCGTGGTTGGTATTTCCTGAAAAGGTAAAGCCACTATATCCTGTCGCGGTCTTAGCTTATCGCTGGTGCTTCCGTTTGATGACGTCTTTCCTGCCTGTGGTTTGATAGTAGAGATATGAATTGGTTTCTTTACCAAACATAATATCTCATTGCTTTGGTGAAGTTCATTTGCACGAAGTAGTTTAGCTGCTTTCTTAAAGAAGCTATCCTTTAAGAAAAATATGTCGTACCCGTAGAGCCACCTCTGATACCCAATGTGTCCTGTCAGAATATTTACATTGTCAAAGCTGTATTGTTGTTTATAAAAACTAAGCCAAAATATTTGCACCCCAAATGTAAATACATTTTTCAAATGTGGCTTAACTACTGAACCTTGATCGTGTAAATGAAAGATAAATTTTAAAATAAAATGAACCGAAATATCCTATTTTCCAAGAAAAGTAAAGCATTAGAATCGAAAGGGAAGGGACTTTTAATGTTCACGAGAGAACTTTGATTCTTACATGTGATAAATGATGAAGGTGCTCCAGTTAATGTAATTCTCAAAAGAGGATACTCTATTGCTGACAGAGATTGTTTTAGTATCAAAGAAAGAGATGACAAAAGGGTTTCGGATTTATTACACCAAAAACTGCATATTCGAGTCTTGCAAGGTTAAATATGTTACGACAAAACTGAAAATCAAGTGTAAAATTTGTGCATTTGGAACCACTTATGTAGCAGGATGGGAAACTCACAGAAAAATAAATTAAAACAAAGAGTTGTAAAGGACCTGAGGTTTGTCATCAGTTTTAATGTGTGTGATAGTTTTCTTGTCACAGTGCTTCCGTGGTTGTTTTAAAATGCAGGTAGGTACTTTATGTATTTTTCTTATTCATTTGGCTATTTTTGGTTGAAACTGTCTTTAACGTTCATTGGAGACGGAAATGTAAATTATACCAAGCCTGGGAGTAATTGCTCAGTAGTGTCTGTTCACTTCATTTTGTCAGGGTAGAAGTGCAAAGTCACAAATAGTGTTTTCTTCTATAAAACGCCTACACAAGGAAACCACGTTAAGAAAATTACATACTGAAAAATAGATTCAGAGAAATGGCCTCTTTCCTTACAAAGAAGAAAATGGATGACAAATCTAGAACAATGTTGAGGAAAACACAACATAACAAAGCAAAGGTAGTGGTTACATGGAAAACTTCTTGGTGTATAACAACTTGTTTGTATAACTATTTCTAAATAGATGTTTAACAGTTTGAGGTACACTGAGATAATGGTGAAATGACTCATTCAAGTTGAAGGCCTTTTTAAATTTGTTTCTATATAAATTTAATTCTTGTGTACAGCAATAAGTAAGTGATCTACAAAGAAGGTCAAACAGTAGGTTTAGCCGTTCTTAAGCAGAACCGTGCATTCCTTTCCAGATAACTCATTAGCTCACATTAGTGTATACCAAACTAGCGCCCCTCCTTAAAAGGAACACGTTCATATTCCTGACGTACATGATGTAAGACTTGAAGCTTTCACGGCGATGATTATTGATTAAAACTTCTCGGGTTACCAGCCGTGTGATGTTAATGAAATTGTTCGAGCTTTCGGCCATCTTGACTCTGTGGCCTTCTTCAGGATGTGAAGAAGGCCACAGAGTCAAGATGGCCGAAAGCTCGAACAATTTCATCAACATCACACGGCTGGTAACCCGAGAAGTTTTAATCAATCCTGACGTACAGTCTATTTATAATTTGACATCGCAATTAAGTTGTTTACAGCAGTGAAGCAAAACCAATTCCTAACAGGTGATTTACTCTTTCTTGTGGGGAAGATATTTTAATGCCTCTGATGGGCTAAAGTCGTTTCGTACTGGATGGAAGCGCACTAGGGAGGAACTCTACTCCAGCCAAAGAAGGATGCGATCGCTTGGAGAGATTAATGAATGAAATGTATGAAATTATTCCCGGGCTCTATGGAGTTTAAAATTATCTGACATTGGAGATCTTTGTTCTTTAAATGTGTCTGTGGCATTGCTCAGTATTGCCAGATTCAGTCCTCCAAAGGATATTCTGAAGGTTCTAGAGCTTGTCAGAAAACTGGCAAAGTTACACATACAATGAGACCTAGTCACTGACATTTTGGAGGCCACGACCGAAGTTGTTTCGAGTGAAAGTGCTTGGAAAATAATATGTATCTGGCGCAAATTGGCATGAGTCGTGGTCTGATAGCAAATAAATATTAGGTAAAAACTCGCTGCATCGTTGGCTTCTGTGACGCCATGCATGGCTGAACTGCCCACCACACTGGGTGGGCTAAAAGCAGAGAAGAAACATAAGTGTATAGATCGCTATTTTTTCTTTATCATGCTTCTTAAGACCAATATTATTTTCCATTTGCACTTCTCGCTGAAACTTGACGAAATGTTATCTATTTTGAGGCATTTGCATAGTGCTTGAAACCACGAGTAAAGCTTGATAATTTCAAGATGTGGTTCAAGGGGTTAATATCGATTAGCATATGGTGAGTGTTAGTAAGATTTACCCTTGGTCACCCTTATGCTTATTTTATTGTTTTAAGTTCATTGATCTTTTTTTTTTTTTTCTGTGAAAGAGAAAGCGGGGTCATGGTTTCTCTCCAAATGCTTAATGAACTTTACACTCACCAACATTCCAAGCTGTCCATGCATTTAATGACTACATATTACATCATACATGATATGTCATGTCTGATTGTTCTCGTTGGTGAAAATCAGGCTTTTTTCACAAATATGCATTGTTAATCTTTCTCCGCTGTCGCAGCTGCAGAATTCATAATACGACTTAGTAGAAAGAGATCTCTTTGAGAATGCTCAGAGGTGAATTTTACGGTTTGAAGACGACGTTACATTATGTTTGCGTTAAAATGGGGAGGAAGGGAAAGAAATACACATACACACATGATGGGCCTGGCACGGAAGTGGCCTCCTAGCGATGGTGAAAGTTTCGTACTAATTGAGTCGGCGAGAAGAGACTTATGGTTGAACTACACATCCCATTTGTCCATCGTAGTGGAAGCAGGGAACATCCCTGTCGAGAAGCAATGGATCCACGGCACGGCATCGAAGCTAACATCTCTTTTGGAAGCGCAGCGTTTTCTCTGATCATCCAATGATTTAGGACACTGGAAAGCCAAGCATAAAGTTACTTTACTTCGCAAAAGCTGTTAAGTGTGCTGTTCGTGAATCTCTGAAAACTACAACAGTTAAAGGTGATAATTGCGGAAAACATAAGACTATCAAGCTGATATTGAATTGAGAACTTACCATTTTGAACGCATGTTTAAAAACGAGCTTGGAGTTAGTTTCGAACCGTGGAATAAGGAAAATCGTTTCGTGTGACGTCAGCATTAACTGATTTTTATGTGCGAAGCGACCGGAAAAGGCGTGAGTGGTGCGATGAGACAGTTGTCGTTGACTTAAGACGGAGTGAAGCTGAAAACGGCTCATTAGTCCTGCGATTTGTTGCCCTCCATGATCAACTGTGGATCCTTTCTACGTCACTTCCGTCTATGCACCGGCGGTCCTCATTCCGTCGGATATGATGATCTGGAAGGGTGAGTATCGCGCATTTCCGATGATATAGAGCTGTTATTGTATTCCATGTATTCTTCAAAGGTTATATTTTAATTACATAGAATTTCATATGTTATAAACTAATGTGTGCATTTTATAACTTCATTAAGAGTAAATTTAAAGTTCCATTGGGCATTAAAAACCACTCCGTCGTAAATAAACATTTCAAATTTTACTTCACATAAAATTAAGTCTTCGCGAGATGCAATGGTGTACAAAAATAGTTGCTTTGCCTTCTTGTAATTTTGCTTGCAGTCTGGAAACTTTATTTCTACTTTTGTTTTGAACTGTTATGTACTTCCGAAGAACCTGGCAGAGCATTTTGAAAAGTGATTATTTTAATATCGTTCATTCTACTCATTTTTTCGAAGCTTTTACCCGGATTTCATTTGTTTTCTTACTGTATATTTTGATAATGTATCATATTTCATCTGCTAAAAGACCTTTGAAACTGTTTCATGTGCTGCGATTTGTATTGTAATTCTTTTTCTTGAGGGTGATAGCCCTGACATGAATGCCTAGAAATGCTTGGCCTTGAATTTAGTTTGCAGTACTGTAAAAATGCAGCAATTTCCACTGATTTAACATAGCTGATTGCTCTGTTCCTCATCAAATAATGTTCTTTCAACTTAGGCTTATTATGTGGGTCAAGAAGCTACTAATCTCTTTTAGTTTATTATTATTATTATTATTATTATTATTATTATTATTATTATTATTATTATTATTATTATTATTATTATTATTATTATTATTATTATTATTATTATTATTATTATTATTATTATTATTATTATTATTATTATTATTATTATTATTATTATTATTATTATTATTATTATTATTATTATTATTATTATTATTATTATTATTATTATTATTATTATTATTATTATTATTATTATTATTATTATTATTATTATTATTATTATTATTATTATTATTATTATTATTATTATTATTATTATTATTATTATTAATTTATGTAGATTATACTGCTTTCAACTTTCTACAACATTATTATTTTATAGTGATTTTCCACTAATTATGTTCTTATTTTCTTTATTTGAGATAAAATTATGAATTCTCAAGACGTTCCACTCTTCTTCCGATACCTCTATTATACTTTATATTTAGAAACTGGGTCTTGTACTCTGGTTTTCTCTGCACGACATATGCACAATAATGGTAGTTTCAAATTTATTTTATGTGCATATCTCTGAATTATTGTTGTCTGTTATGCAGGACAGTCTTATGAAGTAATTAGAAATGACAACGTATTGCATTACAATCATTTCTAAAACTAAGTTTTTTAATGCAGAAAGCATTCCACGATCTTTAATTAATATGCATTCAAATATAAATTATGTTACGCAGTGCATTATACTGTTAGTTTCTCAAGAAGGAATTCTTTAAGATCCCAAGTTGCAATAATGTTTTTAATTGGTTGTCATATTTCCATTTTATCCATTTCCGATTTTAACGTCATCTTGTAGTGATTTTCTTATAATGTATTTATTATTCCTATTATCATTGCTGTTATTTAAGTACAGTAGAAGTCCAGTTATCCGGATTAATTGGGACCGGACCCGATCCGGATAATTAGATAACCGGATAATTGGATAAATATAAAATGCAACATTTAAAAATACGTAATTTGTGTACACTTCAATATTAATTTAATGGCTGCAGAGCATGTTGTACAGAAAGAGTGTTATTATTATAATGTAATTTTAGGCATACCTACAAATGTTTTTCTTCAAAGGATCCGGGTAGCTGTAGTTCGGATAATTGGAATTCTACTGTAATTCAGAATTCAGCATAATACTGCTACTCTCGAGGTGTTTTCACAGCCTGATAATACTTTGGCGGTTCTTCTTAAACAAAGAGCAATATTCTTATGTTTTTAGATATACTGTAGTTGCCTCAACATATATGATCCGAAAATATCTATTTATAAATCTAAAACAGTGAGTTTTAAAGTAAATTATCCACCAGTAAGTAAAAACTTAAATATTTGAATTATTCGGGATGCAGTGGCTGGAATTTCTTCAATAGTCTAAATTCCCGGAACTCTCAGGCACAATGAAGAGGGCAGTGGTGAAAAAGTAAAAGAGGAAATACGTTTTAAGACTTCTTTCAAGCCATAATATGTGTAACCGAAATCGTTAACTAAGATGTTTTTAATGAGATCAAAAATGTCAAGGCCAAGAAGTACTTAAAATATGTACATAATAGAGACCAGAGATGGAAGCCATGGGGTTAGGATTAGGATTACTACGGAGGGGATTCGGCACCGAAACGTGTGGTTTATTGTACCTAAGCCCGAAGTGGGGTATCCCCAGGAGGCATGATGAGGCGAGAGGAGACAGAGGGCGGTCGACCCAAGGAGTCACGACAGCGCCGAGATACCCGCCGACACTTTTACCCTGAAAGAGACTACCAGATGAAATAGATGGACAGGAAATTCGGGGAGATGTAATTAACCTACCAACATTCGCCTAGCGACCCGGGAAAGCCCTCGAAAAAACTCCATGGATAAGGTAGATGGGCCAAAGGAATCGAACCCGGACCTCCCGAATGTGGGCCACAGACGAAACCGCTTGAGCCATCCCGCTCGGTAAGCCATGGAAACCATGTTGAATACCTTAGTAATTATAAACCTAAGAGCCAACAGTTAAGGGAAAGCAACAGCAAATGGAAAATGTTGGAGTAGGAATTGTTGAAGGGGATAAGTTGATCAGTAAATGATCTAGCTGCGTAGATATTTGTAAAGAATTTTTCGCCCATGTTGCATATTACCTCGTGCAAGCTTCAATAACAATATTTCACAGAGGAAGATATTTGTCTCGCTTCCAAGAGTCGAGCAGAGCAATAAAAATAGCATGAACAGAATGATATGCAAATAGAGAAGAAGTGATTATTGAGCATATTCCGGCTCGAATCGTTTGTGGGAGATCTTTTAAATCTAGAATGCGCCAGTCATAAAGCAAGACAGCGATAGCGGTGTTTAAAAAAATGCCAAAGAAACTAATCTAGCGTGCCGGCCGTGTGTAAAAACAACTGAAAATCACTTTAGCGCTAATATCTTTGGTCGTTTGTATGAAGAAGAACGCGCCTGGCCTTTTAGCGGGATATAAAGAGCGCCGTTGTCGGGTGAATTTTCGCTTCTTCCCAGGACTGACTGTTTTAACCTTCAGCTTTGAAGGAGAGAAAGAGAGACAGACATGCACCGAAACCAGTTTTGCTCTCCCCCGCCCCGGAGTAATTATTTCCGCCACTCTGGGGTGTATTAATAGTCCAATAAAAGTATCCCGTACTATTTCTCACGGATAAGCACTGGACACGATATTAATATAGGGTCTTTTATTTTTGTGTGTTGGCAGCGCTCATTCAGGAGATGCTAATCTGGCGGATGTGCGTTAGTCTTTTTTTCCTTTCTCGTATGTATAACTACTGCAGAATATTGCTCCGATTGTTGCCTATGTCTCCCAAAGCTTTTGCAACTCGTCTGGAGACTATACAGTACTGAAAGAAATGACCCCCCCCCTTTTTTTTCTTGAGGTGTAGATTGGGCACTTGGTGAATTTAGTTAGCGGCGTTCTAGCGGAAGGTGTGTTAAATTTTCCCTGAGAATGCAACAGGTTCTGCTGACTTAATTTACTTCTAATTTTTGAGTTATGCTATTTACGGACGCAAGAAACATTCATGGGAACTTTTCTAAAAAAATCTTTTTTGTGTTTAGGGACGCTCAAAACCCGTATTTTGGTGACTTTTTAGGTTCAAATTTTGGATGGAATACTTCCTCTAACTGTACGTAGCAGGGAAAGTAACAACGAATGACTTCCATTTAAGAAAAGTAAAATTAAAACTGTTGACAAAAAATATCTTGGAAATGGCTAATTCTACTAAAGGAAAAAGTTACAAATTTTGTGCTTTAACGAGATCTGCATTTTTTGTGTAGTAGGATTTATTGTAACTCTTACGGTTTACCAATTATATAAGTCATTCAGAATGAAAGAGTACTTCAGAGGTTAATCCCAGAAAATTCAAGTTACACATTTCATTTGCCATGAAGATTCCTTAAACATATAGTAATTTAATCAAAATCGTTAGTTATTTTTGAGAAAATCGAAACTTTTCGAAAACTTTTGAAAGTAAAGGATACTTTGGGATGAGGGACTTTTTTAATCTTCGTATCTTATTCTTGGAAAATGTTGGAATTAAAAAGCCACACACGCGCACACACACACACACACACACACACACACACACACACACACACACACACACACACACACAGAACCTTTTGTTAAAAATCTTTCTTTTTTTCTATTCAGAAATTAGTCAAAAAAGAATTTCTGGTGAAATTTCGACATATATTTGGATGGAATACAATACTTCTCTATTTACTGTAAGTACTTATTAGAGAAAGTAAACGTAATAAAATACTTGTTGGTTAATTTGAATAATTACATTAAAATTCACCATCAAAATTTATTACCAGGGACAAATAAATCTCTTCAATCAACTTCAAATTGATTGATCTAGAAAAATAAAACAGTTTTAAAGTACAATTAAAATAACATCCCGTGTTTAAATCGATGAATTTATTTGTAAGAAATTAAAATTAATTAAAATGAATATGTAGGTATTTTTGACATATCTACTTCTAATTTATGTACTTGATGTATAAGACATTAATTTCACTATTTTATCAGATCACTTTTTCTTTTCCGTTTCTTTTGAAGTTGTCTGTGATTCTCTTTATAAATCGTTCCTATAGGAAGGCCGCCACCCCCCTTTTGAAAACCTTTTGCGCTAAGTTTTGGATTTTCATTTATTTGTTTATTTTATAGCTCTTATATTTATTGTTAAGTCAGCCGTATTTGATGCTGCAAATATTAAATGGTTGCTGGAGCCTGAAATATAATTTTACTTATAAACATTTGACCTTCTGACTGGGAGGGTTATACACTGAGTATTCTAATTTGGGTTTTCACACTACGTTTTACCAGTCAACGTTATTTATCTTTTCAAGTTTAGATGTTCCTAGGTGTTATACAGAAACTATATGCAGCGAAACAATTACTGTATCTGTAATACTTTCAACAATGTAAAAATATAATAGAAAGCACTCTTTTAACAACAAGCTTGATGAAAAAGAGTGTCTCTGCCTCCTGAGCCAAGAGCGCCAACAGGTCGCTCGGGTATTGCCCAAGAGTTTCCAATGTTTTATAAACTGTTTTGGAAAACTGAAAATATATTGAGTTGCTGTAACTAATTGTGAGCTTAATTTTGATGTGCATTTACGATGGAATAATGTATTTATTCTAATCTTTACATACTTTTGTTTCAATCATATACTTTTCTAGTTTGGTCCACTCGGAATGTGTTATATTTTTGACTTTAAACACTCTTAAATGTATATTTAAATCAAAATGTATAGTGAGATTAATGGAGATAGTTAAATAGAAAAGTTTTCCGCGTGGAAGTTAACACTCATACCGGATTACTTTGTCTTGACTTATCACAGGGGCTACTTGATGCGCATGAATCACATCTTCCTGTTTATTTTAATAATAGCAACAGGAGTCATGTTCCAACGGGGAATGCGAGTGACGTTAGTAGAGATAAGCCAGGAAAATGTGGGTGGTGGTATGGTGATGTGATTTGTAAAATAAGTCTGAGGACATGCTGATGGTGTGAGAATCCTTGCAAGAATTTGTGAGGGATGAAGAAGGAAGAGAGGCGTCGGGTTTATAACATTCTTAATAACGGAAAACATCCAAATGGTGTCTGGGGGACTGTAGGACAACGAAACAAAAGTTAGATATTTTTGTTTTTACTTCAGTTCTCTATGTCATGGATATCAATATTAATACATATTTTCAGTAGACTTTTAGTAGGTAAGAAGCAGTGCTGTTATGAAGTCTGATATACGACTGTGTTCTATAATATTTACAAATAATGACTTGAAATCAGGAAGTAAACAAAAACACAAGAGGACATCCTATATCTATACACGCAAGGCGGTTTATAAAACTCCGCTTCAAGTCTCTAGAGCTTGAATATGTAAAGTTTTCACAGTCAGAAAAACGCCGAAAGAGTTACCTGCAAAATGGGACTGATGAAGATTAATACAGAGGCAGATATGGAAAAGAAAAGTGAGCTAAGAACCATGTATAGACTGCACAAGCTGCATTCAAAAAGGTTTCATCAGCTATTGAAAGAGGAAAATGCCAAGGCAATCACTATTTGATTTCATGTGCAGCAACCTAAATACCAGTTCTGCTGGATGAAATAGTGAAAATAATTTAATTAGTTCTGACTCGTTTAATTTATTTCATTTACTTTTTCACTTTTATTATTTTGATATCTGTTGCACCCCTTGTATGTTTTACTCTGCATGAATTCTAACGATCGTGAGGGCCAGGAAGCTAGACCACTTTAGCCAATCCATCTTTCTACAAATTCCTAAGATAGATCTCGAGCTACAATTGTTAAATCATCTTCCAATAAAGCTGTTTCCAAAATATTATAGTTTTTGGAAGTAATTTTGAGTTTCCGGACATATATTCTTATTCGAAGCTTTACCTGCAAGTCCAAAGAATTTGTAATTGGAATTTTCAAACATTTTCAAAAACTGTTTCTTCAGTTTATGAGAGTAAGTTTTTTGGTTTCTGATTAAGACTTTGAGATTTTCCTCAGCTCTCATGACTGGCAAATGCCCGAAGGCACGCACCTTTCCCAAATCTTTATCTCATAAGCTCAGCCGCCTTGTGGTACTGCAATGTTCACTATAAACATTTGTGGATGTCACATCTAACACTAGCGTCAGAAGTCTTAGCTCAGCAGGGATATTGAGTTAAAATCTTACTTGAATATCCATTTCTTCTTAATCGCGATATAGGCCTACAGAGGATAAATAGCTTAGGTATTTAACGATCACCATAAGATATGTACTGGATGCAGATATAACGCATTTCAGCAAAGTCGATATTGTTAACTAGTGTTCGTTTTATTTTAGTTTGGGAAGAAACAACTCATTTTCGAAAATTCAAAGTTAATTCAAACTCACCACATTTTAATCAAAATTGTGGCAGATATCTTTGGAAAAAAAAAATGGAACAGCAGAAATGTTCCACCTAAAACAGTGGTTATTATGCGGAAGTTGCTGTGAATTTTCGAATGCATTCTCGGAAGAAGAGACCTAACTGAAATAGCAAATATTTTGCTCTTAAAAGTTATTTATGGTGCACTCAACATTTGCAAATAAAATCTCGACATCAAATTTCAGTCCAATACAGTAGATCGTCAATAGAAAAAATAAAGCTTCAGAATTAGTGGAAAAATGGTTAATTTATTTTCAGTTAGCGTTTAACTTTTTCAAATTCAGAAAAGAGAGTTGTTTTTGTATTTGCTAAACATTTCCACTACACACTTGTCTTAATCCCCACTATAATTTGCTGGTTTGGTTCGTATAACAAATTGCTAAGGGCGTATTGCTGACGATGCTCGTTTCTATGAAAATTAAAAGCAATATTTCTAAAATCCATTTCAATACGTACGTGCAGGACGTCATGACGAGAGGAAATTGTGCGCGCGCATGTAACTAGATTTTCGCAAGCTCGAAGCAACCACCGGAAATTCGTAAAGATGAGGACAAGATCTAATGTCGAAATGGCGACATTTCTTACCTCAGGATCATATCAAGTTCCTGAGCATGTAGGAAGTGCATGTGGCACCACACCTTCGTAAGCACCACGGATGTTGAGCCTACTGTTGGCTTCATTTTTACGCTTTCTAACTGTTTTTATAATAGATTGCGTTAGGATTGCGTAACTACTCTGTAGGTGCTTTGTAGATGTTTCCGTAAACACATTTGTTTGGAAAGTTTTATGCAGAATTTGGGACTATATCATAAGTCACCACTACTCCAATTTCTTTACTTACGAACTGAAGATAGAATACCTTTCTCTCAAGCAAATTGCTGTTTGTCATATACGGTTAGTTGTTTGCGATCAGTACGTACATGTTATTCACAGAAAATGCACTCAAAATATGCATATGACGTTTCAATGAAAATCTTTACAGCCATTTTTGAGGTAATAAATTATATTACATAATTTCAGTTGATGAGTCATAAGGCATGGAAGAATTTCCTTAAGTATCTTCGCCTGCCACGCTTAAAGATGTTAAACTCGACCACGAAGTGCTATATCCCACACTAATATATACCAGCTGAGACAGCTGTCCCTTATTCTCGAGTTTTATGCAATCCGCAGTTTATACTCCAGCATGTAAACATCGACCCCATTACTAGGTTCTACCCGCATACATGGATATTAAACACTCGATGAAATTAGGAATAATAAAGATGTTATCGCATCGTCTATAGTATATTCTTAATTAGCTGACGTTTGTACGTCTGCAAATGTTCACTGGAACCAGCGAATACTATCTGTTAAACGGGATGTTTGCCTCGCACGTTACTAGATAGCTCCGTTGGAACAAACTCAAAACTGCTATGTCATCTGTCTACTCTGAAGGTGGTTCGAATCCCCTGCGTAAGTATACTATTTTTTTTACCACGTAATATTCACAATTTATAAGTATTATTCTGAAAATTGTTATTGTTATTATTTTTATTTTTAATTGTTTTATTTATATTTTATGGTATTGTTTGGTGTTTCTTTATTGGTGAACTACAAGTAGGTAGTTGTTTAAACATACCTATAGGTAGGCGCAATTGAAATAAGGATCATTTATACACATTTGAATACAGAAAACAAGGAAATGACAGTATCAGAGTTTAACGTGTAAGTTAAACACAATTTTGTAGACATAGAAGTAGTCTGCTATTGAAATGTCGTTTAAAATTGTATGTTTTGTGGTGCTGGAATGACCCTTTTTCTATTCCTGGAACATGACTCCTCTAACGAAGCAAGTGCTCTAAGTGATGACCTTCTTGGGTAATGCACGCCCTAAGTACTTTATAATTAAATTATTGTGAATTCGGTTTCCAAGTTTTGATGAACATAAACAAAATAATTACAATGCTGAGACTCGAACCTGTGTCATTCGAGGTTAGGGCGCAGGAGAGATCATAATCTTATTCAGCTATTTCGGGACTTGACTGAAAAGCATTTTTTGCGTTCAATAGTACGACTTGTAGCCTGGCACTATGCAATGGCCACCTCGTGCGTTTTCGGTTTTGATTTTTAAGACAGTTTTAATCATTTGCTGGGCGTTTTAATACTATTACTTAAATGGCAACAGCTCTTATGCATCTTAATTGAGATGCACGAGATGTAGTTTACGCAGAAATGTAAATAAACTGTTGTTTAATAATATGTCCGTTTTGACTTTATGCGTCCATGATGGATGAGGCGTTTCTCTATTTTTTTCCTAATTTTTGGCAGCCGACCCGTGCTCTAAGTACAAGAATCCGCCATTTTTTTTAAACTGACGTTAGTGTACTGATATGATAGGTCTATTTTTCCGAGGCGTTTACTGAATTACTTTGCCATGTACATTCTAATAAAAAGTTTGTAAAATCGGCTGAAAACCGGAATTCGCTCTCAGTAAAGGAGTATGTTTCTGAGATTTACTTTAGCGAAGAGTACGTTTTGTCTTTTAAGCCGCTATTCCTCTGAATTTTGCGCATTCCTCTATCTAGGAACAGTTTAGTAAGGGCAAAACTGGACTAAGACGCACATACCGTTTGATGGGTGGACTACCTTTCAAAAAATAAGGGGCTGCTGACTCACCTGGTATATATAGTGTATATATATATATATATATATATATATAACATTCTATGTCCACATTATATATATATATATAACATTCTATGTCCACATTATATATATCCCATTTTCTGAAAATGGTATGTTTCATTTTCGGACCTCGAAGGCATGTTTTAATGAAATCTGATAATTTTTTGTGTGGGATGCAATAGTTTGTCTATCAGCAAGTAAATAAGGATAGACAAATGTACACTTGGCCAACATAATATTTGCAAACAGATATTTCTGCTTTGTTTAATTGACACTAATATAAGAATAAAGTTATATAATGGCAAAGTACTGCAGTGTCAGTTAAGTACAGAACATGATTGAAACCGCTCGTCTCCTGGATTCACTACGTTAATTACCGTAACGTTTCCGTAACGTAGGAATCCCTTGACTGTTAAGGAACAGGGAAATAATTTCTAAGGCAAGCAGCTGCGTGTGGGTGTGAAACACGTGGCCAATGATGTGGTAGAGAAGCCCCGAGAGTGATGCAACATTGTTGCCTCGTTTTCAATCATAAAACTCGCAATGCTGTCGGAAGTTCCTTACGCGTTGTAAGTTTGCAATAACAGACGAACTTGTTGTCCTGTTGTTCTGAAATTGCCGATCATCTTTAAGCGATATAATTTTGTTTTGATTACCAGGACGCAATGTGTTTATTTAGATTGTTTAATGAATCCAATAATGTAACAACAATAATCACTAGTTACTCTTGCATTCAAATAGAAGTTCTGCCATCTTGAAACAAATCAGCATTGTGGCAACAAACTAAAACAATGTAAGCCAGAGCATGCCCAACCCCAAATGTAAAGCCTAAAGCTTTTACACTAAGAAAATAAAAGTATTCTACAAAAACGACAATCAAGTTTGTTCAAAACGTTTTACATCGAGCATCTAGAAGTCATTGCCAAGAGACAATGTGACTTGATTAATCAGGTAGTTCATCGCCACTAGTGACTCTGATTATTGTTTGATATAAAAGACTTTGTTACACAGGATTGGCCCATAACAGTTGGCATGTCCGTAAGAAGCAGAACAAAATTAAATATATTTTGCGCTTGAATGTGAGAAGGTATAATAGATTTTTGAGGCAGAAAAAAAGAACAGGGTTTTCTGTGCTAAGTAGGTAAATTTTACAATTTATGGCAACTAAGAGGTTTACAGCAGTAAAGCAGAACCAGCTCATATCACGTGATTTACTCCCCGTGGAGATGATGAATCGATCCTACTAGATGGGAGCGAGGTTGCAACGCACTCTACTCCAACCAATGAAGGATGTGTTCTTGCTACGGTTTGATAGTGCTTAAATAAGGATTAATTTGGGTGCGAACATTCTAACAAAAAGCATACGTATCTTGAGACAGCGCCTTCATTAATAGTAGACAAATAAGACATGACCTGAAAGATCGTTAATGCGTAGTCAGTGGAGTGTTTGATGCTTCGACCCCGGAGGGAAGCGTTAACGATGATTAGTCATCAGGGAGTGGCAGGAACACCCAGGGCATCGCACGATAACGCGAGTTGCGGTCTTGCAACATAGCCTTTCGCAGATCTTAACAAAGAACTGTCCTACAAAGCCTTTGAGGAGTTGCTCTGATGATGAATGTTTTACAGTAGACACTTCATTAAGTCCCTATTTAGTTCACTGCACTTCTGCATACTCTTTCAGACAGTTTGACAGTTCTGCACTTCTTTGTAGCTCTAACAAACTGCTGGACGTGGTACCGTATTTTGGTGAAAACGTACAGCAATAAACTTCTTTGATAACTGAAAGGAGTTTGTTTTACATGCAGCTATATACATAGCAAAAAGTCGGCTGAATGCAGACCGTGTCACTTGCTCTCTGCACTCATTGGTTAAAAGGATTTTAGCAGTGTGTTACATGAATTTTGAAGACTGGTGGAATGATCCAGTAACCAAGAAAGAGGGTAGACATCTGAGCGTTCTCACGTTTATCAGTGGAAAATCCTCAGAGGCTTGATAACGTGTTGCTGCTAATTGGTTGACAGCACACAATCACACCGCACCATGTTGTGCTGGCTGCCTGCCTGTGCAGATTAGATTACTGCCTTGGCACAAAACTGACATCACTTCAGGCACTTGCAGTTTCCGCTGCAGCAGACTGCTGCTGCTTGCTATCCAAATGGGCAGATATTTCTGTCTCTCTCACTCTCATGTTTCCAAGGTTCGGTTTAGTTGCGATACAACTTCCGGAATAATAATGCTTGCCAAAGCATCAGAAATATTTCTTCTATTTTCTCGCGATTATTTTTTTTTTTAGTGTAAGTTCACTTTATAAATTGCTGATTCTCTAAAGAAGCTACAGTGGTTTTTCTTTCTACTTACCTGTAAGTATTAGAAGTATTGCATTCCACTCGAAAATTCGATGGCGATGTTTCATACGAAATACATATCTTGGGACCTTCTAAATCATAAAAAAAAAGCATTTTAAGAAAAATGTCCGATAGTTACATTCAATCCTCTCCTTTACCCCTTAAAAGTAATTCTGTAAACTACAAGATATTCTTAACAACAACACTGTTATTCGTGAAAATGGAAGCAGATGTTGAATTTATCAACTCTTTAACTTTTCTCTGTCATTCATTCAAACTCTGGAAAACTTTCATTAATTGTAAGTTTTAGCGATTAAAAATATCAAATGACCGTAAAAGTAAACATACCGAGTTGTTTACTTTGGTAGGTACGTTGCTCCAATGCCGTAATTAATTAATGACATTAAAACTACAGTTTTCATGTTAAGGGAAACTATAATACTCTGAGATTCAATGAAACGGTATCAAAAATTGGCTGATATGAGGAATCTTATCATCTCCAAGCTAGCAATTAAGGGGAAGAAAGGTCCTGCTTTGTAACTATAACCCTTGAGAAAAATGATATTTTTAGTTGTTAATTATCAATAAAGGTTAGGTAGTCATTCCAGCCTTAATTCCTGTCTTTCTAGGTTTGTTTCAACGAGACTCCTTAATATTTTGAGTAGATTAAGAACCTAACTTGGTATTTAAGTTCAGCATCTTCCAAGCACCGTACCGAAGATTTTCAAGAAAATCCAACCCAGAAATCCTTTACATGAGACATTTAAAACAATTCAGGTCTAACAGCTTTAATTAATATACCATATGTTTAATATATTTTTGTAAAAAATATAATTTATGAATTTTTTAAAATAGTTTCTGGAGTTCTCTTCATTCTGGGTGACTTTTGTATAGTGGTAAACGGTAAGAGATCGACAAAATCTTACTGCACAAAAATGTAAATCTCATTAAAACACCCAATTTGTATCAAATTATTTCTTTGTAGCAGACCACTTCTGTGTTATTCCTTGTTATTGTTTTGAATTTTGAAATATATTTTATCAAATAGAAATACATTATAGGTAAGTCTTTTTTATCTGCAGACAATGCAAAGAGAAAGGAATTTCAAAGCCATCATATAGCAATTGGTTCTGAACAGATCTGACTAGCGCTTAAGCCTTCTGTATTCCCCTATTCCCCTTGCACTTAAAAGAAAATTAACAGAAGGGTACTTTTTGCAAATGTTTATCTCGATTAACGTGAGCTCTTGTAAGAATAGTTTTTATAAGAGTAGAGAAAATCACGTGACACAACAGATATTTAAGATTAACGATGTACAGAGGATGTACATTTGGGGGTGCATCATGATGTATGTCCCAATGAATTTACAAAAGTAAATTCCTATTTGCAATTCTTGCTAAAACAAACACCGCAATCAATAAAGAAATCCTAAGAGTACAACTTTCGTTTGTCTTCTAGAATTTCAAACGTTAAAATAGCAGAATCACATACTTTGTACTGCTTCTGGTAGTTTAATGAATGAGGTGCACAGGTTATCCACTACCTAGCACCTATTTGCGGCTCGCCGTTCTTGACCTTCTCAACGTGGGTGGGTTATTTCCGTGACATGTCCCCTTACCCCCTCCCCGGATGTGGACCACAGCTGCTGCTTCATCGTCTTGAACACGTGTACCTTAGTTCATTCATTCAGGGAGTTTACTTGATACCAACCCCATTGTGCCATTCCCCACTTTATTACGTCCTCAGCCAACCCTCGCATATCGATTCCACTTATTTATTCATTCATTTAATTATCACCAGTGTTGTGAATATTTTCTGCTCGTAGGCCTTAAATAGAACTAAACGTATTACCTTTATACATGTTTAAGTTGTGCGTAAGATACACATTGATTTGCATTATTTTAGATTCATTTATGTTTTTATATTAGCATTTTGGTGATCATAGGCGTGCCCCGGGAAGGGTTATAGCACCTACCTGGTTAAATAAATAATGTCGTTTGTTACACTTGATGTTGCTTTGTTTTCGTACAATTAAAGCAGGCAATTTTATTTCTATCCTATCTACTAGAACCATATGGGCATATATTCGTTCATATTCCATGGCTGAATTTTGTTGTTGCGATAGCATGTATCTCAAATAATAGCCCACTAACTTGGGGGGGGGGGTGGAGAAGGAGATTGGCCGAAACTATTAAAATTAAATCCTGAATAAGAAGCTCTAAATCAGTGAGGAGGAAAATGTTGCAGTAAAACTAAATGATAAAACTACTTTAAAACGCATGTTTATTCAATATAGCTTATAATAAGTTTTCTCAAAATTTAATTTTTGCATCCAATGAATGGTGGGTGGATCTTTTATGTAATTTTTTTATTTTTATTTTTTTTAATTCCATATAGACAAATGTCAGAGTTGGCCAAAGTTGCGTTTGAACCCGTAGTCTTTCACGGAGAAGAGGAAGTATGCATGTGAAGTCTTTTACTCGTTACTGCATATAGTACATTAATAATTATTTACATCAGCATTTATTTTCGTACTATTTTGGCGTTCAGGAGGTATACATTGTGCTGTTTGTAATGTACTTGCATACTTTTTATATTAAATGTAATGGATTATTGTACATCTCAAGTTTAAATAATTAAGAAATTTAAAATATAATAACGAAAATATACAATAATTAAAATTAGACCTGTTAAGATGTAATAATCTTCTACGGGACAAGCTCCAATTCATGTTAGTAAAATTCAATTAGTCACTCTTAAGCAATGTATGTAGAAATCTTATGCTGCCCTATAAGAGCTCATATTAGATAACCTATTGCTTTATTATTATTATTATTATTATTATTATTATTATTATTATTATTATTATTATTATTATTATTATTATTATTATTATTATTATTATTATTATTATTATTATTATTATTATTATTATTATTATTATTATTATTATTATTATTATTATTATTATTATTATTATTATTATTATTATTATTATTATTATTATTATTATTATTATTATTATTATTATTATTATTATTATTATTATTATTATTATTATTATTATTAACATATTTTGTAACAGAAACAAAGTTGACGCGAATATAGGTATATAAATTTTTTACTTCAAAAGAAATAACAAAAACTGAAAAACCGGCAGTTCTTCAGCTGTCTTACCACTAGAACGTTTTACGATAACGTAAAAAGAACCATTTAACATCATTGTCTTGTTGGTGAAGACTCTGAAGAATACTCCTTACGTCAACTGATGAAAGTATTGAAATGGGACATGGGGATGACGTGAAGAGGTTGGTAGCAGCGTTGTCATTGCAAGCACAACCCCTTCATCATCTGCCAACCATCGTTCTCTTCCAGCTTTTTTGTTAGAGAGGTTCAAGGAATGTGAAGCCACTTGTCAAAAAAGGATATAGCTTCCGGGCACACGCTCAAGAGTGGCTGCTGTCAAAATTTGGAGCAGTTATAATCACACAAAAACAGAAATTCTCGTTTTATGTCTTTATTAGTGTCTTGCAAAGGAAAAATGAAATGCATTTCTGTGCAGGTCGTAAAAGGGGGAAAAACAGTAATGTGCGCTTCGCGAACTTGTGAACTGTGAAGTACATACAAGAGAGTTACAAATTCGTGCTTTTGGTGTTCCAGTTTTATTTCAGTATTTAGTTTCTAGAGACGTATTAAAGACTGTTAACGACGAACAATTAAGTAACACCAGTAATTTTAACAATTTGAGAGATCCGACTTCTGCATAGGCTTTTTATGTAGCGGAACTTCCACCTCTTCCCCAATTCTACCTGGATGATGATGATGATGATAATAATAATAATAATAATAATAATAATAATAATAATAATAATAATAATAATAATAATAATAATAATACATGTCTAAATGTATAAAGTTATGACACTATAACATTAATTAAACCAGAAACATTAAATTTGAATAGAAAAACATATGTCGAAAATATAGAGAAAGAAGAACTGATATTATTTTAAAAACTTGTAGGTCCACAAATCGTAGGTGAAGGATACAGACTTAGAAGTAAAAAGGAGATAAAATTATACAGACATCCATAGTGATATTATGAAACGAGTTTAACATTTGATGGATATATTAATAGATTAACTTAAAATAGGCTCGTAGAAAAAAATTATGGAATTTTACGAAAATAAAAGTAAACGCAAGTAGACACCATGAAATGGATTGGTGAAGTAAAAAATGATTTAAAATTGGCAGGAATCACCGAAGTCGGTATCCTAGACAGGAGACGTCTTTAGAATGAAGGTGCGTAAGAGACAAGTTGACCAAGAGGTCAAACCGAAGAAAAAGACTGAAACAACGTGGACAGACGAGAAAAAGAGCCAACAGCCAAAGAAGGAGAGAACTTTGGATCCATAGAAACGTCTCTAAGTACTTTGCCTGGCCCTACATGAGCTCATCCGCAAACAAAACAGCAACGATGATGATGGTGATGATGATAATGATGATGATGATGATAATAATAATAATAATAATAATAATAATAATAATTATTATTATTATTATTATTATTATTATTATTATTATTATTATTATTATTATTATTATTATTATTATTATTATTATTATTATTATTATTATTATTATTATTATTATTATTATTATTATTATTATTATTCATTTTTGTAACAAGTTACCTATAGCACATTCAAACCTTAAGATACTGTTAGCTGTTGTACGCTGTTTACGCTGAATGTTACCTTTCTGACCCACAAGGTCAATGTGCGTTCAGGTCATTTAATGCCTAAAACTTTTACCCCAAAGTGTATCTTTCAGGCTAGGCAAGTGGTAACGATAAAGTGATAAATCTGGGTGTGAGAATGCTTCCCATTTGTAATCGGGCAGCATATAAACTCTGTATTCTTCCCAACTATTGATATCAGTGACCTCTGCGGGGGGTCTTGGTTACCCTTCATATTTATATGAAAACGTTTAGATCATCGCCAAAGAGTACCAGGGAATCTTTAATGAAGCAACTCATTGATAAGACTTCGGCGTCCACTTCGGGTGTTTTTAAGCTGTTGAGGTAAACTTGCACCGACTTGTTCAGAATGTCTCACAGCACATTAGATGTTCCTCATGCACTTCCGTGTGTGTGTGTGTGTGTGTGTGTGTGTGTGTGTGTGTGTGTGTGTGTGTGTGTGTGTGTGTGTGTGTGTGTGTGTGTGTGTGTGTGTGTGTGGGGGGGGGGATTGCTCTGTATATTATTTTCTTTCATTAACTTTTATGTTGATATTTGCAAAAATGGGCGTTAGCTGTTAATATTAGTGTTTAAAGTACAGTCTAAATTTACAAATCGGATAATGATCGATGAGAAATCGAAAATGAAAAATCAAGGAAGCAATTTAGAAATAAAGAAAACAATCTGGTGCTGCTTATTTCTTCAAAGTTTATTTGTGTCTTCTAAATTTGCGGATTTGGTGGTAAGGCTCATGATTGAGGCAAGTCATTTGTTTTCACTTTCTTCCGAAAATATAAAAACCACTTATACATAATGGTTTTTTAATTTACACATTTTGCCAATAGATGAAAGGACAAATTAGATTAGGAATAATATGGCGGTTACAGGAACCAGACTGTAGCACCCCAAATCTGGAAGCATCGAGACGCTCCAGATGAAGGTTTGCCCTCTTTTCGTCCCCTTCCTTACTCCGGTTGCATCTCGAGGAAGAAACGATGAACATCTGCAGCAGTGGATTCGATGAAAGTCGAGCAAAAGGAGCCTGCGATGCAATGAATGATTCGCGAAGAGATTGACCGGAAGTAGGGGGGCCACATATACATAGTCAGGCCTAGCGCGTCTTTGTTGGCGTTTCCGGTAGGCGAAGACAAGCTAAATGTTCCGCTCCCTCCACCTCCACAACGTGTTTGTTGACATAGTGGCACGCGGGACAATCTACATGACAGGAGTTCCTTGACATGGGCAAGGTTTTCGATTGCGGCAACTAATTCTTATACGCGAAATGTTTCGCTTGTGTAACTGTAAATAAACATGCGATAGAAAGCTAAGTAACCCACTGATTGGATTGGTGGAATCAAATTAAAAAAACACACAAGGAAAAGAATCCTTCTTTCTTTCATTGCTATATAGTTGTAGGTAATTGCTGAACTTATTTTATTCAATAATAATGAAAATGAACTAGTATAAAATGATCAAATGCAATGTTCTGTTTTGATAAATTAAGTTCTTTCATTCCAGAGAAATCGACACATTTCAACATAAAAAACAAAATAAAAAAGAAAGAAGTAAAGGTCACTTAAAAGGTTTCTATCAAGTTGACTTATTTTCGATAAAATAGCTCGATGTTGCAAAATCCTAGAATATAACTATTTATAGATATGAATGTATGATTCCTAAGGATGTTTTAGAACTGAATAATGTGAATTTTCTCTGTAATGATTTCATAGTCTAGATAAACACAACAATACAAGTGCCATGCAATTTTAAAATTAGTTTCTTATAAGCGTTTTATGAACGCAGGTTTAGGCACCTTAAATTTTAACAGAAATCGTTGAACACTGTAAACATAAGTAGCCACTCAGATTAAATCTTCTTACACCTATATGGAACTCTGGTCATGAGGATCATAATGGAGATGTGAATGTAACAAGTGCATTTTGATATGTTGCACCAAGCAGATAAGCATTCAAGATATCTTATTCAAATTTCCTTTACCTTCTTCTTTTTAGCATTTCTAGGATACGCTGCAGCACATTGTTAATAAAGGATCAGCTATTCCATTTTCTAAGTGTTGCCGTAATGCATGTTGCATATATTAAGGGATTCGCCGGAAAGAATAACTCAACACTGATTTAGACAAAAGCAAATAGGAATACATTGTTTCTACTTAGTATTCAGGGGTAATGCGTTATGTTATGCTGCTTTTTGTCATAAGACCAAGTGAATTCTTTAAGAGGATTTTTATACACGTAGCAACAAACACACTTCATTTTGTCTTAAGAAAAAGAAAAATAATTGTTCTCAGTTATATTTCTAACGTGGTAAGGAACTGATATGTATATTTTCTAGGTCTCCTTTCCCTGTCTTTCGTCCTCCAAATTTGAACGAATATTAAAGTTAGATTACAATAAATGTTATTTTCGCCAATTTATATATGCTTATTCTTAATATTCGAAGCAGAAATTAAATCAAGAAATTTCATAATTGAAAAGTATAAATAAGTGCCAAATCTATATGCCTATCAGCTGTTGAATTCTCACACGACTGGTTTTACGAGATATGAACAGAACCTCATGTATTACAAATTATGGTTTTGCATTTTTTTTTAATTTACGTCCTCCAACGTTAAATCATATCGGATGATGAATGGAATGGATGAAATGATGCTCAAATGAGTCCGGAGTCCATGGAGCTTACAGTTACCCGACATTCGTCTTACAGGATAAGAGAAAAACCCGGAAAAAACCTTATCCAGGTAACTCACCCTGACCGAGATTCGAACTCGAGACCTCTTGAACGTGAGGCAGATATGCTACCACCATGCTACCAAGGCGGGTTATGGTTTTGCAGCTGCTTCCTTTTCCTATTCAGGAATATTTTCCGCCATAATGCGGGATAAATAAGGCAGATAGTTTCTACTACATAGGCTATAGATTAAACCTATATAGACCCATTGTGGCAACCATTCCACAAGGAGAGAAAGACGAAGTGAGGCTATAGGCTATAGGCCAACAGAGACGCGTATAAGTAATTCCAGGCTCGAAATCCCGTCGATGAGCGATCCGTCGATCAAGCAGCGTTTGTAATTTAGCCGGCCCGCGTAGCCATGGTCGCTAAAGTGTATGTCTCTAGTGTTCCGCCACGTAGAGGGTCGCGGGTTCGAGTCCCGCCTTGGGCATGGGTGTTTATGTGTATAGTGGATATTTGTGAAATTAGGAAAATAGATAAGAAAGTAAACGGAAATAATGAAAAATCGGTTAAATAAGAAAAAGAAAAAAATATATATCTATATACATGGATATATATTTTCTCATAAAAAAATTACGTCCTCCAACATTTAGTCATATCGGACGATGAATGAAATGGGTGAAATGATGCTCAGTGCGTCCGGGGTCCATGGAGCTTAGAGTTAGCCGACATTCGTCTATCAAGCAGCCCTCTATTGCACGCGGGCAGTATTATTTCCTTTGAGCAAGCATCCGTTTCATCTGTCCGTTACCGCCCTACACCATGGAATGTATAAGAATGTCTAAAAGACGAGAAGGAAACGGAAGGAAAGAGCAGTTATAGAAAGGAAATCGTAGGGGTTTAGAGAACATGTTAGCATTCGCCTACAGAACAGGGAAAACCATGAAAACCTAAAACCATAGTGAGCGGTCCTTGGGAATCGCTTACAAACTGTTAAACCGTAAGCTAAGAAAATAAAATACACATGTCTTTACTTATATTTTGAATTATGCAACTTTTGAAGATGAAGTTGGTATTTTTTGTCGCAGGCCAGCTGGTCTGCCCACTATAATTTAAGTGACTGTGGCTAATAATTCTATCCTACAATGTAAATATTATATCAAAGCGATGATTTTCAACGAGAAATAATGTATGCATAAAAAATTTATCTAATGTGTGGTTACTTGATACATAATTCATGAACTGGAAACAAACACAAAACAAATCAGCCTCTCACATGCTTCTCAGTATATGTCGGCTTCTGTGTACTCACCAACTCCCATTTGTAAATAAGCTGGACTATATTTGATCGGCCTGCTTCTAAAATTTAAGTCCTCGGACGCTATCCCCGGACTTCATCTGTTTGCTAGCTCCTTGCATCCTCAGTCCCTCAGTAAAGTTTTCAGGGGAAAAAAAGCACAACTCTCAAGGGAGAACTTCAAACTGTACTTGTAACTCGAGTGTGCCCCATCATTTTCTTTCCACACCTCTTTCACTTTGGGAATCTAAACATTTGCTACTGGGATTTTAAACTTCATTTCAAAAGGATCTGCTCTTCGACGCTATTATCTAAGGAGCCCACATTTTACTTCCTGTTATTAACTTCCGAGGACCGCTGATAAAGTCGCCTTGTTTACTTGACCTCGTTGAAAACTAGGGCTGCACATCCTGTTAGAATTTTTTTCATAGATATTGATTATTATATATTCTAAAATGTGCACTCTTTCCCAGTGCAGAGTAGGGATTATAGATTCATTTCTTAGCAATAGAGTGGAATACAACTTGGATTCATGTCCTGTAAGGAAATGCATTCTTTATGCTTTTCAGTTGATGCATAGTAATTGGAATGTAATCACTTTCAAGTCATCACTTCTAATACCTTTCGTATGTTGAAGATTCATGGCTTATTGTAGTGTAGTGTAAATATAATACAGTAATTTCCCAGTTTTTTCATTCAAGTAGGCAAATATCCGAAAAGTATGTAGTAGATTTTCATTGCTGCTCAAACGGCATTAGAAATTCTGTACGACGAAGACTTAATCTTCGCTTGGCAGAAAAGAACACCGCATACTTACGTCATTTTCTGACGAATCGTCGTACAAAAATAACTATTAGCAGTTTCGAAAATGGTCCATACGGTTCACAATCAAGTTATTACTACGTATCAAAATAGTTTGAATGCATGTGTAACGCATGGATGAAGCCAGCGACGGGTTTCAGACATTAGTGCTAGTAGAGATGGTTTATTTTACTTTCACCGGAGACTAGTAGTTTTTTATTTGCTCTTGAGGAAATTAAGCAGCGTTTCTAGAAAGTTCCTCATATCGGATCATTAGCATGAAGCTTGAGATAGAATAATTGTTACATACCAATAACATCTCGCTTCCCCAAATACGAAATCATAGACCGATTAAGCTTCACAGTAATATTATGTGTTGGTCTTATCAGCAGCGAAGCGTATCTATAAACTATTAAAAAATATTTGTCGTCATTAATGCTAAATGGAGTTCCGAACAGTAGTACAATAATACTATATTTCATACTTTAATTAAGTGCATTAGAATATCTAATCATAGAACAATACATAGTTTGAAAATTGTGTAGAAATGTTGGTTCATAAATTTGTAGTACATTATCGAAATGGACAGTAGTCGGAGAGCCAGATTCTTTTTTTTTTTTTTTTTTAATAAATGATGCTTTAGAAACAATATGAGTTCTGAGCAGGAGTGGCGCTAAACAGTTACTATCGCTTATTTTATAGATTATATTACAAAAACAGCAATATACATATTTATTCTACGCCACCGTAAACGTTACATTTTGTACCTACATGTTGCAACTTTAAAAGAACCATTTTATAATAATATTTTACAGGAGTTAAATGCAACCGGAAACGTTGGCACTGCCATTCACTTCGCTGTGAAGCCCTCAGTTATTTTATAGCAGCGTTTTGAGTTTCGACAATTGTTAGAGCAGGCATCGAACACTAAGGTAGAGGATTCTAACGTATGTTTGAAAGATGGCATGAATCTATGCTTTTCAGGCATTTTTTTTAATCTGGAAAGCGTTCCTTCAGTCAAAAATGTTTAGCAAGACTTACGTATACATTCCGAGGGTGGAGTTGTCAAGTAAACCGCTATCCTTTCCCTAGAGGTTCCATATGAATTTCATTGACAGTTCTTCCGTCTTTTAAGAGGTTCGGGTGGGCTTCAGATCCACCCAGCAGTAAATTAGCGACCATTTGGACATTAAATCATCAACTTTTTTTTCCTGAGAAAAGTTGACATTTCAAATTGTTCATATGGTATGTTCTTTAAGCATCTTAAAAGATGACGGTGCTCCATTCTATAGAATAACATGAGAAATATTCTTTGTACATAAGTAAATGATGTAAAAGGAATCCAAAAAATAGCAAGGAAACAAAGAGTAGGTATAATATTACTAGAGGATTGGCAACATAGTAAGCTACCTACAAAATATTTCAACATAATTTTGACATGGTTTTCCTCAGTATGTGACGGACGATTAATAATTACATAAGTTAATAATAAACTAGTAGTCGTAGCAACAGTTTTACTGAAGTCGGTTAAAAAAGTTGCCCCAAAGTTGTCTTGAGCGACGATGCATGCCTACAACCTCCCCCGCCAAGCAATTAACCCGTATGCGCCAGGTGGTGACTTGTGTTGAGGAAGAGGCCGCCGCTAGCGCTAGTGTCGACTCCCGCTCCGCTAGCTGACTGGCACATGGTGAGGCTCAAGCGCTTTTAGTTCGGTTCAGGCAACACTCTTCGACAGGAGCAGAAACGCGATGGTCCTGCAAGTCCTGGATCTAGTCAACTCCGCACAAGAGGTTTTTTATGGGGACTACCCCACCGCTACATTGATTCCAGGTAAAATAGTATTATTTGACAACGGAATTTCTACTGTGAATGTGTTGTGGGTGTTCTTTTGTTTTGCCACATTCGTGCCACATTCGTAAACCATTGTTGCGTGTTACAGAGGTTCGTCAGTGTGTGTCTAGCTGGTGTTAACGATCCAAATGTATTTATTTTTCAATTAACTTTGATTGTAAGTGTTTTGTAATATTGTGCGTTTTATACTGTTTGGAAAAATGTGCGTGTGTTCATAGGGATTTATTTGACGCATGCGCAGTTAAGCTCGGCGCTGTTTCAGAATTGTTTCCATGTTAGACACTTTTTCTGTGGAAACGAGTGTCAAAATGCCAGCTCTTTTTTGACAAATCATTTACATGTGTTTCTTAAAAACAATTTTTTATTTTATTTAAGCCTTTGCTTGAGTGCTGGATTTAGTTTATCATTAATTTTGGAGCTGGTATTTCTTTTATATTGTCATTTCTCAGTTTTCAGTTCATTTTATCAGTGTTTACCATTTAATAGCTTTACATGCATTCAACTATTAATGCTTGGTTTGTTCCTCTTTTTGCTCATATATTTAGAATCTCTTAGCATTGGAAATAAATTGTTGATGATTGTCATTTTACCAAAATATATTATTTTTAGTATTTTCACTGGCTGTAAACGGCAGTTTTAGAGCAGAATACTGTTAATACCGTCAACACGATTTTTAATAATAACAACAACTCTAAGTCTATAATCAACCAATAAGTTGAACACTTAGTTAATTTTCTTCGGAGCATGCTTCAGTGACATTGAAATGCTCTACAACTGTGGTTCTCAATATTATTTTAGACTGTGTTGTTTTGTTGTTTTTAACTAATAACAAATAGGTACTTCAGGCAAATAATGAAATACCTTGAATAAATCATAGCTGTAGCAACAATTTCTGCTTTTATAAGTCAAATATTGCCAAAATGGAATACAAAGTTCTGTCAGTCCACTCGCTGTTTTGTTCTATAAGAGCTGATTAGCCATTGTTTTCACTTGCTTGAGTGTCAATTAAAATGATTATTTGATATATTTTATTTTCAGAAACACCAGATTAAGTTCTAACTATTTGAGAAAAAGACATGATTTTCGTTGTGGCGTTAATTACATATATCTGGCAACAGATGCATTTAAAAAGTACAAAATTGGCAACTCTAAAATCGTATCATGAAGTGCTGTTAAATTAGCCCATAGAACTGTGTCGGGCCACTTACAAGCTGCCTAACCAGTCGCGAAGTTCAAGCCTTAAGGGTTTGTAAATCCTTTAATAGTATACCGGTGTACAGAGAGTACAACTCTGAAAGTGTTGTTTTTAAACATTATCCGTATTAATGTGCAAAAAGCAGGTAAAGGTTAGGGGAACGCGCCTTCTAATTATTATGAAGCCGTACTCGATGTGCTATAGAAGGCGGTGGCCGTAAGTTCCTCGCTACCAATGTGATTTGTAGCAGTCGTTAGGACCGACACTTATAAAATGTTTAGCAAAGCAGATTTCTTCTCCCGAGACAAGGGACGTCTTGCATACTCCCAAGCATTACATATACGTAGAAAACGCACGCACATAACCATGTGAAGAGAATCTCTAAAAACTATGGCGTATACCTAAATCAAATTTGGTATCTAAGTTAGGGGTATTTTGCTAATTTTGATATTTTTTAGATGATCTGCGAGAGTTAAGTGAAGATTATGAATGGATTTGTCACATTCAATAACTCCTTGGTTCAAAATATAAACATTGCTTTTTATGTTTTAAAAGCGTAAATAATTATTTTATAAAAGTGTCATCGTAGATATATGGAGAAACATAATAATTAATAATGTGATATTTATGCATACCACTTTCTAAGTTATCTTTTTATAATATTTTTACAGTTTGATATTAAACGGGTTATAGTAAGTATACTTATGTCGTCATTCTAATAATAGGACAGCTATTATTGTTGTTATTGTTATTATTATTGTTGTGGCTGTGGTTGTGGTTGTAACAATTGTTAGCTGAGCAGTGCAGTGTATATATGTATGTATCCAGTTGAATCCATTCTTTGTAGGTAATAATTTCACAAAATATACCTACTGATTTTTTCTAAAGATTTAAGAATGATAAAATAACCAGAAAGCATTTAGATGGAAGTTAGACTATTTAATTTCAAATAATCAGACTATTTCTGCACATAAAGAACAGCAGAAATGAATTACTCCAAAATATTCACAACAATTGAATTCTGACGTCTTAGAGGAGCCGCTGAATCTCGATTGCCTTCATTGTTGTAATGATATACAGCCTTGTTTTGTGGAAATTCGATGTTTCTTCAGTTTTATTGGTTCGAAAACAGCAAACCGCGTTAAAAACAAATGACTTGAGGCGTGAAGTTGCTGTGAAATTGTAGGTAATAAGTAGCGAAAGATGCGGAGATCTGCCCCCCCCCCCCCCCTACGTTTCTCTAGCCCCTTTTGGTTTCCATGTTCATGTCGGGGCCTTTGATTTGAGAAACAGCCGATGGCGTACTATAGGTACGCTGTACTATAGGTTTTCTTAACGTTGGTTTTATCAGTTACATATGTTCAGTTTTATCAGTAAAACCTCAGCACAAGTCATCAATGGCCAATGTCGACACTACTAAGAAATATTTTTGAAGCAATTAGCTGCAGAATGAGGGCAGGTAGATGCAACTTCCGCCAGCTAGGGGGAGATTTCAACCGGAAGTTTACCAAAACTTCCTGTGAGGGGGGATTTCCTTACTGGTTTTGTTCTGTCTTCGAGATAAGCAGATGCTGTAATGCGTAGTTACCCCAGGAGATGACTCTTCAATATAGCTGTGATTGTGGACATCAATTGCATCATTGGTGAACAACGTGCTTATTCTTTGTTCGCGTATTTAAGCCATTTTTCTGTGGGTATTGAGATGATAGTCTCTAATAAGCCTACTTTTTTGCAGTTAGAATACAAACACAAAAAAGAAAGAAAAAGGAATAATCTTGAAGGTTACAGTCACACAGATTTTACATTTTTGTTACTTTTAATGCTGATGTATTAATAAATATCTACAAGATAATGAAGTAATATACCTACCTCTCATTAAAAGCAGAGCAATCTGTAGCTTTTTAAACAAGTTACCATTTATACAAAAATGTAAGGAAAAGCTATGAATGTCTAATATACCATCTCTATCATATTTTTCATTAATTTTGCTGTGAAATATCATAAAATGATTGGAAATGGAAATACGTTAATCTCAAAGATCTTCTGACATTTACTTACTGAAATAAATTTTGAACATTTCATGTCTTAACAAACCAGGTAATATACCGATACATTAGAAAATGAACCTGGAAGTTTAAAGTATCAGATACTCTATCTCATGTTACTATTTTAACACTTTATAATAAAACCAATTGGAGAGCAACGCTAATTTATAGCTCACTTCATAATTGAAACTTTAGAGGTAATCCCCCCTTAAAAAATAAAAGCTCTTAACCTCAACCTCTCTTAATATCCCCTTCAACGTTAGCACTGCTAAAATACGCCAAAATGTAAACCTGCAGAATCGAACATTCTGGAAATGTTTATTTGACGAGGAAAAAAAAACATTTTATTAAATCCTATATGTAATTAAAAATGTTCCTTGTTACCTACTAATGACTTTCCTTTTGTGAAATTTCAGAAGGGCATTGAGTTTTCTTGAAAATGTAATTACATTCTGATAATTTATTATTCATGTGGCGTCCCGTTTTGGAAATAATATAAAAAACTGTTTTTAAGTATATATATATATATATATTACTGGTAAAATATTAGTAGGAAAGCTCTTGTTATAGACGATATTATGTGATAAGCTTGGCAAACTGTTTCTAAGCAAGTGAGGTGTGCTAACATTTGGCACCTTCTGCCTCTGATGGAATTTTGGGACGGAGGCAGAGATCACAGCGGCTGTGTAGTCGCTCCATTCCAATCTCAGGGTGCTCGGTCAAGGAGTTTGGCAATTTAGGTGATGTAAAAGCATAGGCGATGTAGGTAAATGCACACATTATTTGAGATAATTTACATGGCAATAGGTTTTTATACTTCTGAATGTCTAAGATGTGAGTGTTACCATCTGCTATGTGGAGTTTATCAAAGTCAGAGTTGCAGCTGTGAAACGGGGAAAGGCTAATGTTTACTCTTATAGATTAGAGCTGGAGGAAGATACTGCAAAAACTGTATTTTTCTTAGAGATATCCAGTTCTCCATGAACTAATCGCATTATTCGTTGGTTCAGGAATATGGGTGACGTAATAATTTGCTTGGTTATGCATCGGATGTTCTACAGGTCGAACTAAAAATAACTGATATCGTCAAAAAGGGCGGAATAAAGTCAATAAGGAGGCTGAGTTTACTCAAAAAGGAGCTATGATGTACGGATGCACAGAATTCTGTTCCCCTTTTACTTGAAAATCCCCAGCAACCTTTCATTCTAAACTTGGTGCAAAAGTCCTTGCCGTGGCAGCTCTGGTTCCTTACCACGGAATGTTTCTGGGTTCGATCTGTCCCATTGGCGTGCTGCATTTAAGCCCGGGTATTCTTCTAGTGTACACCACTGGACTCCTAGTAGGGGATAGGAGTAGCACAAAACATCTTCAGGTCGATGTGCGAGGGCCACTGAGAACTCTCCGGTCCCCATATATGTTACTGCTAAGACTTTCCCATTATTATATACACAACAGAATTTTAAATATAAGGGCAAGAAACAGAATAAGCAACTCTAAGAAGGAGTAATAAATTGTGTAAATTTGACGTCAAGTTTCATTCACACAATAATAATAATAATAATAATAATAATAATAATAATAATAATAATAATAATAATAATAATAATAATAATAATAATAATAATAATAATAATAATAATAATAATAATAATAATAATAATAATAATAATAATAATAATAATAATAATAATAATAATAATAATAATAATAATAATAATAATAATAATAATAATAATAATAATAATAATAATAATAATAATAATAATAATAATAATAATTATAATAATAATAATTGTTAGTTTCATTAATTTTAAAATAATATCCATGACAAATTCGTAACCATATCTATGTTATATTTTTCTCTGGTAACTTGGTCAGCAGATGAGATGATAAGCTAATAACGATGTTTTTCCCCATGTATTTTGTATTGTTAGCACCACCGTGTCTTCGGCGGCTGTAACGTTCTTTTGATGCCAATTAAAAAAATGAGCGGGATGATGCGGGCTGTCTGTAGAGCAATTGTCGTGTGGCCAGGGATATTTTTAGGTTCAAAGACGTGAAAGTATGGGTGAGTGGAAGGAATAATGGGACGTTTTGCACAACGGATTGGGTGAGAATACAACACGAAGGATAAAAATAGACGGAATATTTAAAGCGACTCTCTTTTGTCAGAAAATGCAAAAATGTGAAAGTTAGTTTTGTGTTAAATCTTTTCTGTTAAGTAATCATACAACCACAAGAAATAATGATCTGTTGGCAGTAAAGCTTTCCACCTCTCACATCAAGAAAGCAATATTTTTTTTTTTTAATTATTCATTGAAGCACATCTGCAGTATTGTATCTTAAACTCATTCAGTTGGCTCTGGTCATTATTGGAAATAAAATATCATACGAGTGTTAGAACTTTAGGTTTACATTTCGTTTAATGTTTGAACAATTGCAGTTACCTATATTCCATTGATACTGTGACTTAGTTGATAAAGGGAAAAATGTTATTTTATACATGACGAGTGTTGGCAGGTGTCATAGAAGTACTTGCCCTAACACTTAAACCACTTCGGAAAGGATGTGGGGTTTATAAGATGGCGGTTTATTTGAGGTTGGAGAATGAGTGGTTGGTCACGGTGCAACTGCCCTTGTGCCCTGCTGATAGATGGATACTGTTAGCCAAAGTCATTGGGGTTGAGTTTAAATTTTGAATACAATGGTTTCTTGGTAGAATAGTATGGAGCTCAGCTTTCGCGACTGCATCCTTCAATGGCTGGATTAAAGTTCGTTGCTACCCCGTTTCCATCCATTCGGAATTGCTTTATATCTAAGATAGGCCAATCCGAGATATAAGAATGTCTTCCCCAGGTAGAGTAAATCAGGCGATAGAAGCTGGTTTCACTTTATTGCCAGTTGGCATCTAACAAACAACTGCCTAATGCTCGCATTAACTCTGGGTTAGTACTAAACTATAATGTTCATGCAGCTTAGCCTCACTGCTCATCTCGTCGACAATTAAAAAAAAAAAACGAATATAGTCGATTAGAATGAGTTGGAAATGTTATGACAGCTATGATGATGTTAGTTCGTAAGCGTGAAATGTTCTTATTCATGTGTGTATTTCATATTGTACTTACCACCTTGTAATTCACGCATTGCTTTCCTGCATGATGCATTCCTTCAGTGATTGATTAGCAGTTGTTCAGAGAGAGCAATGCTATCCCGATTCGATGATATTCTTGCAAATTTTATCTAAATTCCATTTGGTATATTGATTATCTCAAACCATTGAAACGAAGAGAAATTTTTTTCTTATACTCGCGATAGTAATTTGTCTTTGTACTCCTGTTTAGTTTTTCGTGTGAAACAGTTATAGGTATGTGCTACTATGTAATCAGCTATACGTTTACCAGGGAGAGAAAGAGAGGGAGAAAGAGTGTTTGCAATTCAAAATACTGAGCAAGCACTATGCTGATCACAGTAATTAAATACATGTTTTCATGCTTAGCCTCCTTGGGTTTACTACGTGCATTATAATCAATTAAAATTCAGGCTTTTACTGCCGGATATGCACGAAGGTTGCCCCAGGATACGTACTCCTGTATAACAACCTAAACTTGGTTGCCATGGAATTAATATCATCTAGCATGATTCACAAATACCTGCGTAGTTATTTGATTCCTGTGTTAAAGGAAATGGCGTGTATCTCCTTTGAAGCTTCTTGATCTCTCAAATGTACAGGTATTTAGTGATTATTTTATGGTAATAGATAGCTGCAAAAAATCAAGAAGTGCTAAAACCGGATTTTTCTGATTCTGAATGTAAGAATAAGAACAAGAACAAGAACTGCTTGAGTGCACACCTGTGATCTCGTATTCTTCCTCTATCTTAAAATGGTGTGGATTCAAATATTTCATTCTTTTGTCGTTTTCAAATAAGTTTTTGTTATATCTGGTTTGTGATTTTTCCTTACTCAAAATAAATAGAAAAGTTTCAGTGCTTTTATTTCTAAAAATAACTTCAAATAAAAAATCGTATGGGTTTTAATTAAGCTATATTTTATAATTCGTAAGCTTTCACGGCCGGTGTCTTCCCAGACGTTTCGTATGCGGCTGCGGCAGACATCTTCAGTGGCAGTGCGATCGAAGTGTCCTGGCGGAAGTCTCAACAGCAACAGTTGCTGTTGCTGGGAAGATGAAGGAGTGCAGTAGACCACGGCCCACAAGTCCTGTTAATACTTTATATTATACTATATTTTATAGTTACACGATTAAACATTGAAAAGAAAATTACACCTTGAATTCATATTTCTGTACTAATTATCCAGTTTGCATATTTTCCGGTTTTACTCTATGTAAGTATGTCACAAAATCGTGTGTGTTAGGCGCTTAACTTTTAACTAGAAGTATTATTTCATAAATATACAGCAATCCCAAGCGAATGTGCAATCTGAAAGTCCATAAGAGAACTGGCAGCATATTTTTACTTTCTCTACAACGTGCATAGTAAGTAGAAAAGTGTTGCAGTTTACCCAAAAATTCCATACCGATATTTCATGGAAAATAATTGTTTTGATTCCCCATAAATAAAAACAAGCATTTTATAAAAATATCTGTGTATGTGTTTGTGTATAGTATAGCTCAAAAACAAAAAGTTACAAAATATCAAAGATGAGACACAAAGATTTTGAAAAAAATTACCCCTAAGCTGCTAATCAATATTTTTCAAAATGTTTGATTTGCTCAAAATGGCTCTAGCGAGTTTTATTAATATATCACACATTTAAATATATCTATCCTATAAAATAAAGTGTACATTTTGTTTTCTGGGAATCGCCTTTTGAGTTTATTCGGAAGGAGTTTTGCACAATCTTGTATAACTGGGACACAATGAGGGATAGAAGAAAACATACTTCCAAGTAAATAACTTTCAAATACACAAATAACTTTTAAGAAACTCTTTTTATGGCATAAACCATTTGCAAGATATCAGTTATTAATTGAATAGTTCACTACTTCGACTTCTTTTAAATGTCTCCTGATTTTCAGCTGTTTCTCGCGATTGCATGGAAATAGTGTGGAGTTTTAAGGCCAGCATAATATCGTAATAATCTTGTGAACTCGAAAGTGCAATATGACTTCCAGAT
Organism: Mantis religiosa; assembly: GCA_030765055.1. Lineage (NCBI taxonomy): Eukaryota > Metazoa > Arthropoda > Insecta > Mantodea > Mantidae > Mantis > Mantis religiosa. The sequence goes on from CM060950.1 coordinate 359,012,153, forward strand.
AATACAGTTTGATAACTAGTCTGATAACAAAGACTAGTGCTGGAGTCTTCAGACAGTGTAGAACTATAAACATGACAATTTCACGTATTTCATTATTTTACGTTGCTGCCTCAGAGAAACAACTGCGCATCAAGGTTTCTAACCTCCAAGTGTTACTTTGTGATGATGGAATGGTATCTAATGCAAATTAGGTTGTGAGCAAGGGCGGATGCTGACAGAAGCATCGCCGGATATTTCAACTTGCTTATTGGATTCGGCATAAACCAGTTCTGCAGCTACAATCTCCGCCGCGGGTTACCTTCCGCGTCTCAGCTCTTGGCTTTTGGCCTTCTTTAACTCTACTGCTCCCTCAGATCAACACACCAGTAATCCTGGGTTATATTCCTGACTGTGGTAGCGGAATGTATGTTCAGTTGGAATCATTTCCTACCCTCCATAGAGTCTGGAATTAGTTAATACTGAAATTAAGGCCCCCGATATAACCGCAGAATTTAGAGATCTGTGTGAACGAAATAGCGTATCTATCTCTGCCTAAGTGTTCTGTTTTTATTCTAAGTTAGGTTTCAGTTTACAGTTGTACACAGTTCTCATGTACTTAAGTATTCCTTATAATTTGAAAGAACACAGTTGGTAACTTGTTTATGCCTAACAAATACCGTAGCTTCATAAGCGACTATTTATAGGGGAGGAATGCAGCGATGTAATTATAAAAATGATGCATGATGTACATTTTGACAAGGGAAAATTCTTTACGTATGCAATTTGTTAACTGAGAGGTGTTCCCAAGGCCTAACATCAAGTCGAGATTGCGATGAACTTAATGTCAACTTTGTCCCTCCCATTACATTAAGTTTAGCAGTCACATGACTAATTTGAACCAGTTGGCATGAAGCAGTGACATGGAGTAAATAAGGCAACACGTGCATCTTAATTAGATCTTAAGTTTAGCATCATCTCCTAACTTAAAACGTAGAATAAACACGAAACACATCCTAGTGGTCAGTTTAGCATTCGAGTAACCACAATAGTTTAAAAAAATTTTGTTTTCTTTCCGCTCCCTTATAGTAAGATTCTATAGCGGTCGCCCACCAACAATGAACAATGAACAACAATGCTGCAAAGACTCCTTGTCGGGTGTTGTCCATTATAGTAAGATTCTATAGCGGCCGCCCACCAACAATGTACAATATGCAAGAACGCGAGGATCAGGATCTGGTGCGTAGTAACGGCATCGTAAAGCAGATTCAGATATAGTTTTATCCACCTTGTTAAAAACATGACCCGGTCTAAAAGGTCATCTTTATCGAAACAGTAGAGGAACATTCGCATGACAGGGGAGGCCACACTTCCGTTACGACTGGGATGGAATCTAGCAACAGGAAATACAATGTGATCACGATAACTACACAAATGATTTTGTTGCGGATGTTTACTGGAGCGTGAGAAATATTTGAGATATTTTAAATTTATTTTTTGGCCTGGAGTTTTGTGATTGCTACTACTGTTAAAAATTGAATGAGAATCCTTGATGAGCTCCTTAGCGAATAGCTCGAAATGCCTTCACAACGTGGTTCTTCAAACTGTTTAGCACGACCCCCAATGGTATATCGTATAAGAGATATAAATCTGCGTTATATTTCGGTAATAAAGCCTCCAAATATAGATATTTCACTTAAAGTTAACCTAATTTAATTTCAGTTAATTGATGGTTAGTTAATGTTTCTCTTTCACAGAAACTCGCTCCATACTTGAAAGCAGTAACGCACATATAACGGAAAACAAAGAAACGAAAGTTGTATTTGTTAAACATACTATCAATTTCCAGGGTCATCTAAGCGCCGCCGGTGTGCCGGAATTTCATCCCGCAGTTCTGTAACGTGCTAGTATATCTCCTGATATGGGACTGTCGCTTTTAAGCTCACTTAAAGACCATTCTTTTGGATCGGGTTTGAACCCGCGACCTTGGGGTTGTAGACCAGCGCCTAACCAAGCCACCCGAACCGACCCAAGAAAGGAAGGGCTGGCCGAATTGTGGGTAAGGAAAGAACGCGGACGATCCTATAGGGCAGTCAGTATTTTTTATTGCTTTCTCGTGTTATTGTGTCATACATACAAAAGCCCAAGTCTGTGACGGGACTCGAACCCGCAGTCTCCTGCGCCACGAAATACAAAATTGGGCGTTCCAGCGATTCGGGCAGACATGGCAGTTTGATTAGATTATTCTGCTTAGAGAAGCAAAACGTGTCAGCATGCCGTACCTGTCTTATGATTTATATTTATCCTTCTCTTTGTCAACTAATATACTTAACCATTACCACCTAAGAAGTATAGGTAGATGCTCATGAAATCGCTTCAAAGCACTCATCTATTCTAGTAAACTAAAATTTCTAACATTTTTTTCTTTTGCTGAAATTTACATTTGTGTTAGCTCCAGGTTATGTAAATATTTCTTTTTTTCTCTCTACAAATGTTCTTCATTCCAAAATAATGTAGGCATTTTGTTCTTAATCTTATTCCACACCATTTAAGGAAGCTGGAAACAAGTATATATTTTTGGTATAACTGATAGACCAGTAGTATCATCAGTATATGGTCAGCTATTTTCCCATGGGTGATAGTTAATGTGCAAAAGCAATCTATGCCTTTCAACTTTTGAGAGAAAGACTTGTGTACTTGTTTCCCTCAATCTGTTTTAAGTATTAGAAGTAATGAGCTATTAATAGTAGACTCAATTTTCTAAATTTACTCTCTCATAAAAATGAACTGAAAATTTCTCATATGAAATTTACACACAGAAAGCTAAACACATCCTTAGGCAGAAATACCTCGTTTTGAGATACCCCAAATCTTGAAGAATTTTAAAATTTACTTGGATTACTACAGAAACTTCCAAATCTTATCGGCTTACATTTACCGGGTGCCTTAAGTTTTAATTTAAAATGTAAGTATATTTATACATTCATTCTAGGGAATTATTTGTAGGGAGGTTGCATTGATGCAAATTGTAACTATGACATCATTCGACTTTCAAACAAACTTTGAATTTCTCTATTAAACCATTTTTTCAAATTCTTAAAAGACGACCTGACACTGTTCCGTATAAACAAACAGTCCTGGCAAGACAGGTGTAGCGGCCACGTCTTACAATGAAGCAGCAACAGGTGCTATATAGCTACAGCTGCCAGACCCCCATGACCCTCTTGTCTGACTTGCCCGCTGGACTCCACTGGCGCTGTCTTGCCCGCACATTGCTGCATCTCCAGTTTATCCAAGTAATCAACACAGTTTATGACGAAGGACATGTCCTCCAACATTAAGTCATACGGAATGAAATGGGTGAGAAGATGCTCAAATGAGCTCAGGGTCCATAGAGCTGAGACTTACCCAACATTTATCCTCCAAGATAAGGGAAAACCCCCGGAAGGAAAACATTATCTAGATGATTCACCCTGACCGAGATCCCACTTCCTCTTAGCCTCTGTATAGAATCATCTTAGAACCATCTATCTGCTGCAGAGAAAGTATTGCATTCCACCCAAAAATTCTGTATCAAGATTTCATTAGAAATACCGTTTAGAGATTCCGTTAATCCAAAAAGCATTTTTATTGCGTGTTTGTGCACTGTAATTCAAACACGAAAGATGCGATGCGAAGATTATAAAAAAATCCTCACCTCAAATTGGATGTATTTATCTTGAATTTTCTTAGAATAGTCTGTGAATATTGGGAAGAAATGTTGTACAATCTTGTAATACTGGTAAACATTAGGTGATAGACAAAAAAGCACAAAATTTAGAACCATTTAAAACAGCTAATTTATTTCAGTTAACTTTTTTTTTTCTGCAGTAAGCCAATTCCAAAATATCTTATGTTAGTGGCTCCAGTTGTTTACATATTTAACGAACTTTCGATATTCAGTTGTTCGCGATTGAATGAAACCGTATGGACCTCTAAAGCGAGCATACAGTGTTCAGTTTTTAAACATTTGACTATCCTGTTCTCTTTGTATCTACGACGAAATTTGTAACGTAGCTAGTTCTCGAAAGGTTTACCTTTATAAGAATAGTCTTTATTCCACCAACCAACGATAGGGAATAGAGAAAACCATAATGATATACCTAACGTAGATAATTTATGTTTTTACTTTCTTTCCATTTGTCATTCCTTTACATGCATGTTCTCAGCAAATAATTTCTTCACATCCAAGCTGCTCCTAGCTGGGTATCCCTTCGCCCAATCTTTAAGAGCTTATTTCATTATCTAGTTCACATCCTGCGTTCTTCTCCATTATTACACTTAATACTTTCAATTGCATGTACAAATTCGTCACAATGTCAAAGCTTCCGCACTATACAGTGTCGCGCTCCGCTCAAGGTACGAGTAGGTACTTCGAATTTTTTTTGAAAGATAAATTTATTTAATGTCGCCTAATAACAACGGTCTTATAGCGACAACTATAAGATGGTAAAACAAATTTTGTATACAGTTACGGCACAATATAAACATAAGTTCATACGAATTATACATTCATAAAGAACTGAAGAATCGATATTGCACAGCACTATGTTCATACTTGTTATGTATTACTTATTAATTATAGTATTTCTCAGTACACAGAATACACCGAAACCAAGTAACACTGAATAGATTTTCATATTGAAGAAGTTAGTTTACAGTCTTGTAGAAATAAATACAGTGATTGTAGACTCTTCTGTTCATCTAGTAGAGCATGAAGATCTGTAGGAATTTTATGAAGAGTCCTATAGGTTGAGTAGCAAGTACATTCATTTATAATATGATTTACTGATAATTTGTTCATTTTTTTTTTTTTTTTTTTTTTTTGCTGTTATCCTCTGATTTCTTCACTGCAACTTATGGTATATCTCACTTTCTCCACTACATCTTTAATTTGGAAGTGCTTTTTTCATCGTGGGAAGACTCAACAAAGTACAATGGCAATAGATTGAGCGACGGTCTTGGTTTCCTCTCTTATAAGGCCTTGTTCCTTTCGTTTCTCTCGGAAACATTTTTTTTTTCAGAAAGTTCAAAATGTTTAAACTGTTCAGAAAAGAAGTGCACATTATGCTAAGATTATTATTTCGTTCGTGTATTATCTTACGACGTGGGAAGGAACTCTTTGAATTTGCGCAAATTACAGCTGTCATATTTTACCATCTTTATCGTTTTCATTCTATCACCTCGTCATGCAATTGTTCCCTTCTTAGAATAGGCAAGTGTCTTATTTCTGACATCTTTAATTTAAACAATTTTATTTTACCATTTGTTATTATTAAAATGAATTAAAGTGAATTACAAAGTCAGAAGTGTATTAGTGCATTAGTTTCTCGTTTAAACAATCTGATGCTTTACGTGTATTCGTGGACGTAACAGCTTTTCCTATGAAAGCGTATTTTTTTCTATCTACTGCAGAAAATAGTTGCGTTGCACATTTCATTACGGAACACTGCAATATGTAGATCATTTTCCTCACAAAAATAAGTCGAAATTGACTGAGCATCAGAGAGAAATCGTTCTGAAAGACAGCGAGATAATGGGAGATGAAGGAACCGTTAACTGGACCACCCTCGCACCATAAGGGCGTGTTCGCAGAAAACTATTTGGCGCCTGGTGCACTAATGCTGTGTTGGAGATAATGTCCATGTTTGGAGTAGGGGCACCGGCTAGTGAAAAGGCGTGCCAGGAAGCAGATAGCATCCTTATTATTACTATTATTTGTGAAGATAGAGTGCAGCCAAGGCGTTTCCGGTGGCCCAGTTGGAGCAATCACAATAGACTGCAGTGACCCGAAAACAAAAATGAAGCATTCCGAGCTGAACGTGTTTCAATATGTATTGCTGCAAAGCGAATAATTACACAGTACATGGCATTTCTTTTGTTTTTCTTGTCTGTCGATCTCAACTAACGGTTTCTCTAAGGCTGCCACGTGGCATGCTCCTGAATATTGTGTTCAGTTGTTGCTCTAATTTCTTTCGGCTCGTCTACATCCTTCTCCGATACTTAAGTATTCAGTCTCAAATTCGTAATTTATATGTAGTATCTCAGCAGTTGAACAAGCTCATTGATTCTTTTCATAACCATTCTTCAAGCACTGTCAGTGGTAGTAATTGCCTGTATAAAACAGTTTCGTAGTAATATCTCCAAGCTATGTTATATGCGGATTGTTTTTTTTTTTTTTTTTTTTTTGTAATTTTACGTCCTCCAACGCTAAGTCATATCGGACGGTGAATGAAATGGGCGAAATGATGCTCAATGCGTCCGGGGTCCATGGAGCTTAGAGTTACCCGACATTCGTTCACCAGGATAGGGAAAAACCCCGGAAAAATCTTATCCAGGTAACTCACCCTAACCGAGATTCGAACTGGGACCTCTTGAACATGCTACCATCTACGCTACCGAGGCGGGCTATATGCTGAATGCATGTGTACCCAAACCAGTCGATACAGCTAGCCGTATTTTCAAAATAGTTAATGCCGTATATTATTTTACATAAAGCGTATGTACAGTTTCCCTGCAGAAGTTTCTGTCCATCTCTTCCGGATTTCCCTGTAATGGAAAGAGCATTTTATAGAAAATTCAAGCGATACATTCGGTGATACCATCGCCCCAAACTAATGATTAAACATTTAATCAAACTCGAAGCTTGTGGCTAGAATAGGAAGTGTCATAACTCCTATAGGTACAACATTTTACGTTTGAGTTTCGTTCAAATATTTAATTTCCTCTAGTTCCCAAAGTTCTTATAAAACCATTTTCAGGTCATGAAAATGGTAATGTAATACTTATCCATGAAATTGAATGACCAGATAGTAATGTTATCAACAATAATATTACAGAACACCAGGTTTGCTTAAACCAGTATTTGCAAAACAATGACCCGTATAACCGAGGGTACAGGACCATGAGTAAGAACTGCATCTGTGGGACGCGCATATTGAAAGGTCAAAGAATTCACAAATTTCCTTCACTGGCAATTAGTAGGAATCCCAATTTCTGGTTTTGTTATCGGATGATGATAAAGTCGCGTTGCAGATATCTAACCCATCTAGAAATGTGAAGTTATCCCGTGACAAAACTGAGAATTTCAGCAACACAGAAGCACCCGAAGCTCACATTACTAGTAATTTCTAAGTGACGTAATATGTTTGCAGGAAAGCCGTTAATGACGCACAAAAGACGGTCGAATCGTAAGACAAGAGACGGAGTGAGGCCTAGCGATGAAGCCAAGCAGGATGACCGTGGTCACTGAGGGGAACGGGCAGGTGGCGTGTGTGTAGACACCTGCACAATACGTCACATGGCTATCTGCTCTCCCATTTTGGTTATGCGCCGTTCCGAGGTTCATATGGTCCGTAAACCTTCCAAGGCCTTGTCCTTACCATTATGGCCACCAACTTAGTAGAAGAACGTTAAATTGGACTCTCAGGTGGTTCAGAAATGCCCAAGAAATTGTGTGTGTATGTGTGTGTGTGTGTGTGTGTGTGTGTGTGTGTGTGTGTGTGTGTGTGTGTGTGTGTGTGTGTGTGTGTGTGTGTGTGTGTGTGTGTGTGTGTGTGTGTGTGTGTGTGTGTGTGTGTGTGTGATTTGGGTAAAGCTTAGGCTCAAAAATAATTTGATGCAGTGCTCACACGATATCAAGGTTTACCGGTTGTACAAGTCATCCAGAATGAAAAGGCCTACAAAGGACATTCTCAGGGAATTCAGGATATACATTTCATTTCACATGGAAATATCTTAAACGCATGGCATTTTAATTAAACTCGTTCGAGCCATTTTGAGGAAAACACATTTTTTGGAAGATGTTCCATGTAGAAGGTAGTCTGGGATGGGTGAATTTTCTTGAAAATCTTCGTGTCACATCCTTGGAAAATACCAAACTTGGTATTTAACCCATGTTTGCTTTGAGTTGTACTGTTTACACACACACACACACAGAGAGAGAGAGAGAGAGAGAGAGAGAGAGAGAGAGAGAGAGAGAGAGAGAGAGAGAGAGAGAGGGAGGGAGGAGGAGAGAGACCTTTGTCTAAAATGCACTTTATTTTGTTCGAGTTCCAAAACATGTGTTTCCGGTGAAATCTTGGTATTGAATTTTTGGGTGGAATACAATACTTCGGTTACTTCCTACTAAGTACGTAGCAGAGAAAGTAAAACTGTCAGATTGCCATTTAACAAATAATATGGGCACCAAATAACCACTTTCCTAATAATATAATGTGCTTATTTGTAACAGTGAGTCATTGCAGTGGTTTCTTCCAGTTTCTGTGGGTACATTAATGATGCACATCAGACAGATCTGTTGTGCTTTCGTTGATTTACACGGAAGATCGGCTTATAGTGATAACTGATAAGGAATTCATTGAGCTGTGGGTTTTAGTTCGTACATGCAATGCAAAGTCAGACATGACCTGCATTGCATACTTGCCTTCTTATACGTACCATCTATTGCATTTTCATTTATTCTTACATGTGGGTGAATGTGAAAGCAATGCCATAAGCAATCTGCTCCCGTAGCTCCCGAATGCGAGTTACAGGCGGTAATATCTGAACCATTCCTCTTGGCGCGTTAAGTTCTTTCATTTTATTGAGTTGAAAAAAAAAACCATTAAAATAAATGGAATTACACGTCGAAACCATCAATAAAAACTGCCCGATAAACACACCAATCGATTCCTTAGAGAGGACCATTTAAATAAAAGTAATTATACTTCGAAACCATCAATAAAAACTGCTTGATAAACACGCCAATTGATTTCTTGGAGTTCGTTGCTACCCCGCCTTCCTCCAGTAGGAATCGATTTATCTTAACTCTAGCCAATCAGAGACATCAGAAAATATTGAAAAAAAAAATTAATTAAAAATAAAAGTAATTACACGTCGAAACCATCAATAAAACTGTTTAATGAACAAACCAATCGATTCCTTAAAGTTCGTTGCTACCCCGCCTTCTTCCAGTAGAAATCGATTTATCTTAACTCTAGCCAATCAGAGACATCAGAATATATTTTCCACATGGAATAAATCAGATGATAGAAGCTGGTTCCGCTTTACAGCTGTTAACACTTTAGTTGCCATCTCAGTCTAATTATAAAATGTATGTATATTATTTCCAAGTTAGTTCAGAAGTGTCTCCAAAATGAAGGTTTGTGATTCTAGAGCAAGGCGTCAAGAAGGTTGAGAATTAAATGAATGTAATAGTATTGCGTGTTTGACCTAAGCGGTCAAGGGTGAGGAACCTCTGTGGGTCATTGTTGCCTGTCAGTATTGTTCATCAGCAGTGGAGTTCTCACGGAGAGCTGCGTGCGCAGAAGCGGCTCAAGTCCACATCCGGTCTGCCGCTTGAGGCTATTTTCGGTTCTGCAACTTGCATCTTCGTCCAAAGGTTTGCTTGATTTTCTTGCACTCATTTTGAACATATGCTGCCAACTTGGAATAAAACCAGAGCCTATTCTCCATTCAAGAATAATTTGTTCACAATGAGTAGGTATTCGTTTAATTCATGTTGGTTTTAAACTTTCACTGTCGAGGGCTATTTTCTGCAGGGCTTTTAGGCAATATCATTATTTTCGTTGGAAAATCTTTCAGATTTCGTTTCAGAATAATGATTAGCATGAAAATAAGATCGTAATTTAATTGTTGCTTTAGTTGTCACTTACATTTGGAACTTCAAACATCAGCTGATGGTTGTTGCAATAAAGCGTATTAATCCTGTTAAGTTTAAAATGCAGATATAAGCGCGTAGAAAGCAAATGAATATCACTGAACCAGTAAGTTGTTATGGATGGAGAATTCTAAAACCTGCAATTTAAGATTTGTAAATTAGAAGCTTTAGCTACGCAACACAACATGCAAAGAACAACAAAAATGTAACTTCGACGAGCAGATTGTTAATTTCCACTGAAATCTTCAACGATTAATGCACTTCCAATGAGCTACGTGATAGTAAATTGTCAATGATAGAAAATTTGGGTGCTCATATAATCTACTGCAATGCCAAAAAGCAACCTCTATTTTCTGTGTGTTTTTAATGGATATCCTTGATAGTGTAATCTTTTGTGAAAAAGTTTCACAAATAAATCTTTCCAAACAGGATCGTTCTAGTCTGAAACAGATTATACACATTTTCATTGTTGTGTATCGTATGTAATTATACCCCTCTCTCACTGTAGGAATATACAAAGCTATGAAAAAATAAGAATGTTATCCAAACAACTATTCTCTGTCCTCCCTAGAGTGTTGACAGTTACAACGTACATGCGTATCCCAAAAAGCGACTGGAATTTCTCTAGGCTCATACCTAAGCTCCTTTGTTTCACCAGCTAGGGATAGAGGGGAGGAAAGCTTAGCACTTGGTCTAGTACGGAACAACCCCATAATAGTAGTCGCTGTTAATTACTAGCATACGAGGGTTGAGGAACAAACAGAACGTGCTGGGGGAGGAACTGAGTAGAAGCACCTGGCGGTGCAGGATGCGTGACGAGGCCGGTATAAGACAAAGGAGTAGGTGTGGGTGAGTAAAGAAGTTCAAGCAAAAGTTCTCGTCATGCAATGGTATGCACCACCAACACCCACTTCACTCTTTTCAATCCATTACTTCCTTCAATACACGTTAAATATCATAAACTCATATTTATGTTTGATTCCTATTTATCTCTCAGGCACAGAGAATGCATTTTTGGTGAATAAAAGTTCTTATTTCTCTTCTGTATGAATGAGCAAAATCGCATCGTTCAGAATTTGTTGTGAATAAAGGAGTCTTGGAACATTCACACGACTAGTTACAAAATAAGCGTTTAGTAGCTAGACGTTGAAACTAACACGACCGGAGGAAGTATCTTAATTGTCCCGAGCTACTGAAGTGTAACTTAAGTACAATATTGTATGCATGTTTCTTATATTTAGCTAAAATCGTTTAAAAATTAATACATTGATTTATGCCGATATTTTTAACTTTTTCTACCACGTAGCTACATTCCACCCAAAAATAATATACCTATCTATAAATGGCACCTATAAATCTACTACACGAGACAACCAGCTTTACTTCCCTTGCAAAGGAAGCCATGCTAAGGATGTTTACGTTCGAACCTCGGGAACTATAGGTTCATTTGTTAAGCTGGACCGCAGCGACGATGTGTAGTAAGCTGAGGAAGCCTACTTCTAGGAGTTGTTTCCAAGGAACAGAAAAGAAGGTGTACTTTGTTTTTTTAAACATTCGACGCACCTGAATAAGTCGTTTATTGTTAATACCAAAATGAGTTTCTTAACAATAAACGACTTTAAAACATAGAAACTGAAAGCGTTTTTCTTTTTGAACATGTAGGCGTTCAGTAACAAAATAACAAATTCGCAGTTTTTGCATCTGACAGCGATTCTCGTACATATCTAGTGGGAATTTGTTGTTGATTATTATGAATTCTAATGATTAATTACAACCTTTAACCTTCTAAGGTACATTCTCGAATTTATCTTCGCCCTGACATTCCCTGTCCGATGTAGCTGTGCCTTAGAGACGGTCCAATTCCAGAAACCTCGCTATATTTTCCCGTAGCGGAACATTGCAGGAGGGATGGCTCTGCAGTGATAATTGGTACATCTTTACAACGACAAGAAGATTCTTTGCTCACCTTCCCCACGTATCAGGTGCTTTATTCTTTCAACTGGGACGCCGCCTACATGCTGCACCAAGACTTAAGGCACGCTTCTGCAGGACATTTTATTTCTATAAAGTGTTAATTCTTTAGCCCTGAAGTTATGTAATTTATATTCCCACTAATCAACTCAGTTTGCTTGAGGACTTCTATACAAGTATCCTCTTTCCCTGTATTCTTTAATTTTATTCTGTATCTGTAGCCCCGCAATTTGTATAGCACTAAGTGTGCTGATCAATTGATAAATAAAAAAAGTGATAATTCATTTTATGTCAAAGACATGAAGAATCCTTGAATTTTGAAGACAAAAAAGGCTTATGCCAAGCAATTTATGGACTCAGTATTATTCACGAGAACACACAAAGGGCAAATGAAGGTGTTTTTGCTTCAACACAGTTGGCAGCATCACAAGAACGTAATCGTACAACACAAAATCAGCAACCCGTGAGTTATTCAAACGTCATTTGGGAAGCTGACAACTAAATTACGGTTATTTTTCTGAAGCCAAGGTTAAAACTCCGTACATGACCGACAGTCACTCATAAACAACGTAATACTAACAGAAATAATCACTGAAACCATTGGTTTGACCAGTCACATGTTACGGAAGTGAGGGGGCATTTTAACCGTGATAAGCAGGTTACGATAATAAGGTAGACATTGGATTTATTAGTCCATGATGCACTTGCTCAAATCATTGCATTATTTAAGTGGCTACCACTTGCCTAGGTAGGTACATATCTTTGGCAGTGTGCTACCCTCGTTATAGCTGCAAGGACCGTTGTTGGTTCCATTGTCAATACGGCATAAATAAAACAAGATCGCTTAGCTCGCTTTCATCCGAATGACAAGAGTTTTCCAAGGTGTTTGATATAACATTTTCCCTATTTTATGAACCACATTGGTTAGCGGTAGGTATCGCTGCTGGCGTGTACTTCAGTGTCTTTTCAAAGCTACTTCTTACATTAAATCGAAACTTAGTTCCGTTTAGTGATTAAGATCGACCTTAATATAATTGTTTTTATAAAATTGAAAACGTAGTAGGAACCTACTAATAATTCGACGTGCATTAATATCTCTACGAAAGATCAATATTTACCGACCGTTTATTTAATTACTTTGATCTGTAGGTGAAAAACACACATACACATTTAATGAGTAGGTATACCTAATTAGGCTTCTAACCGGGCATACCTGATTCTTAGATTGGGGAGTGGATATGGGAAATTGTGTTTAAAGATGTGACCTTTCGAAAGAATACTATGAAAGCCACGCATAGCATGCGAAATTTTGTACTCGAAAGAGGAAACATACGCTGTTATGTTTTCAATGCTGAGATACTAAAACTTGTATCCAACGCTGTGTTCAAAAAGGCCTAAGGTTTTTTATGTTGAAACTGAACCGTGTTATTTCTCAAGAAACGCTAGAGTTAATATCAAACACATTCCTTCTCGCCACATTTTCACGAGACAAACACAGCACAAATATTCGATCTGGTGATTTACATACACTCATTTCGTAGTAAATAAATCAACTAGCAGCAGATTAAGAATTAAGAATTCAAGCCCTGTCACTCCTCAGACCCGCTCCCCCCCCCCCTCGCCTTTTTCTGGACTTACATAAAATGTGTTCTACTTGAATAGTTTAAACATTGTTCATTATGAGATACAGCTTCATTTACGTGGAACTTCCGCAAGAAATGCTCTATAAAACTCCGAAAACAGCAAATAGTATCATAAGATTCACAAGATTAGATAGATCATTCACCAACCTGACACTTATTTTAAAATAACTGAATTTTCAGGGAGATGATTGCTATGTTTTATATACCTACTTAAACAAAGGTAGAATTTTACAGCACATTTTGGACTTTATGTATAGGCATGTCTTCTTGCCTCAGTAGGGCAGTTAAAGTGACGTCAGTGCCTCTAGCGATGGCATCTGGCTACAGGTGAAACAGCACGCGCCAGTCCAAGGAGGCAGGTGGTTACCGTGCCCGTCACATCTTCCACCTGGCGCACACTCACGCACACCTCTCGATATTACCATATCGATATATAGACTCATCAAAACCATCTTAATTATGATCCTCAAGTGCCAAAGATAAGGCATTTTACTACAAGTAGTCTCTCCCTCTTCAAAGTAGGTATAGTAATACCGTTGCAAGAGACTTGCGGGCTGCACTATACTATATTCCGCATGTCGTGAATCACGGCTTTGTGGATACGTGCTGCTTGTGCTCGCTAACGACTGGGGTTCCCTTATCGCTTTTAACGCTCCAAAAGTGGTTACAGCGCCTTTAATGGCTTTACCTGACGCTTTTCTGTGTTCAAATAGCGATAGAGATTGAAAATAACTGAAAGGCGAGGCGTGAAGAATTGCCAGAAACGCTTTTGAAAGTCATAAGTAGATAGAGGTTTTTAGTGCTTGCTGTTACTTGCGCTGCTGTTGTAAAACAAGTGACAACGACCCCCATAGGGTGTTTTCCAGAGAGAGAGAGAGAGAGAGAGAGAGAGAGAGAGAGAGAGAGAGAGAGAGAGAGAGAGAGAGAGAGAGAGAGAGAGAGAGAGAGAGAGAGAGAGAGAGAGGCCACTTTTATTTGTCAGCCAAGTTATGTGGAGTTCTGTTTACGTAACTATGCATAGTAGAAGATCTTTCACTGGAAAAGATGGGGTTGACAATGAAGGGAACAAAAAAAGTTAATATGAATTGCCCTATGTCTTGCATACCAAGTTCTACAACACAACACAAAAAAAAAACATACAATTTTATCACTAAACATGTGACAAAGCTCCTAGGACACCAAAGTGTACACTAATGCTTATCAGCCATATTTACTCCAGACTGCACGAGTTGTCAAAAGGTAGCAAACAACATTATTTATCTTATTCGTTATATTTTTCTTTCTTCAACACAAATTGTGAAAGAAAGGTTGCACGTTAGTCTTTTAAGCATTTATAAAATGCATTAGTATGGTGTCACCCCTCATGTTGAGGGTAAATGTGTGCTATGCTATAATCTGTTTCCAACTAGAAGGATCCTGCTATAAACACAGCAGAGGGGAGAAAGCGAGAGACATTTTATTGAACTTTCCATTGGTGTTTATAGAGCTGCTTCTCTCGGAGGAGAGAAGGTTTGCCTAGACTGCTAGGTATATGGATTTGCTGGATTATCTACTTAGCAAGGAAAACGATATTTTTGTTTAGTTTCTACGATCTTTGTAGGCATTTGAGGAGCATACATATGTTTCCAGTTTATTTTATGTACACATTCCCATATTTTTGTCTGATTATGTGAAAAAATAACAACAGTTTTTCCTCGTAACAAAAGGTCGAAAAAAAGGTTGCCTATAAGAACTATCATTTAAAAGGCACTATACTTCAAATTGCGGTTTTGAAATAGTGGTTAAGTAAAGTAAGCATGTTTCCAACCATTTTCAATTATTTATCATTGAAACTCGTAATTTTAAAAGTGCTCTTGTGCTCTAGCACTTATCTACACATTACAACGTAATACTTTCTGAAAAACAATAACGTTATCTTCCGGGCTTGTAGGATTGGTATACCTATCCCGACGTTTCGCCATGGACTGCGCTTGGCATCTTCAAGAGGAGTAATCAGTGTTTGATTCGAAAGTTCCAAATTAAATTATAAATAAAATGCAGAACGGAGTTATATTCTTTATAAAGAGAAAATGAAGGTAACAAAACGGAACATAAAAATAGCTAATAACCAAACACATTAATGTAAAGCACAATGAAAAAAATAGGGGAGCAAAATAAGGAAGATGAAAAATATAATTTACCTCTCATAAAACATTCATGAGAATCTGAGAGTACAACAGGAAAATTAGTACAGGGGATAAAACAAAAGAAGAAGAAATAACTGACTGCTAAATTGCCCCATGAAATAAAGTACATTGCTCTGTCCAATCGAAATCAATGCACCGGGCATCGAACTGTGGCAGCCTCCCAGCGTGTTACACAAACCTGCTACATGTCATCTTTGTAAGAGATGCTGCGCTGCGATTGGTTCTGTACGGACCCTCCTCCTAGGCTTGCTCTGCCAATAACAACTCTGGCACTTCCCATTCCGAGACCGCCCTTCTTTTATCTGCAGTCGCAGCAAAATGACGGAATTCTATTTCATGATCGCGCAGTGGCGATTACTTATTACTTTATTTTAACAATCTACATGATTTGTATGTAGGTCTTAAATCTTAAAATTCCTGGATGACAATATGTTTTCCTATTGCGCAGTGTAGAAATTGCACGTTCTGCTTGCTAAGTAAGTGGAACTTAATACAAATACTTACGTACATAACAGGGCAACCGATTTTATGACTGGTTACCGGTTTTAAATCAACTTCTGTGAGGTAACTATTACGTATGCTGACCAACTTTTTTTTAGTGCCTACTGTTTTATCTTTCTTGCGTATTAGAAACCAGATTTTTATGACAATACAATTGTAATTTCTTTACTTGTACTCCAATCCTACAAAATCATCATGTTTTTGGGGATACTTGTGTGAAATCCAAATTTGAGGAAGACTTCTATTCTTTCTCATTCAAGCAGGAAGAGCTATTACGAACATCTGAATGGTATGTTCCGATATAATGAGGTAGGTAGTTCTGTTGTTTTGAGTAGTAGTGCACCAAACACTGGGTGAGTCACATGCTGAG
The DNA here is from genome assembly GCA_030765055.1 of Mantis religiosa. Lineage (NCBI taxonomy): Eukaryota > Metazoa > Arthropoda > Insecta > Mantodea > Mantidae > Mantis > Mantis religiosa. The sequence continues at coordinate 359,028,500 of CM060950.1, forward strand.
TTGAAGTCAATGTGCTCATTAGAGGAAGTCGTTTTCAATTGAACCCACCAAGGCGGAACCAATCACTAGCTCTCCAGTGGAGCTCCTTTCGACTCCCTCCCCTGCCAAAAGGAGACAGGACCGTTCTGTATGCCTAATGTACAACAAAGGTCGACTGATAGGTCCAGGGCCTCACAATAAATTAAAACACTTAAAATTTGTTATCTTTATTTCTCAACATAATCTCCAGAACATTTGTCATATCGGTGTTCTAATTTAATTCAACCATCTCTGTAGTGCGATTTAGCATTCCTCAAAATAGCTGTTTACACATCAATGACCTCGTTGCTGTGAAATCTTCATCTTCCAATAAATGTTTTGAGGTTCGGGAACAGGTGGTAGTCACTGGGTGCTAGATCTGGCGAGGGATGGATGATAAAGCATTTCGAGCTTTTAATTCGCACATTTTTCCCATTGCAACGACTGAACGATGGGTTGGAGCATTCTCCTAAAGAAACAAGATTGTTTTCCTTTGCCAAATGAGGGGGCCGCGCCGTGGCTCTCACCAAGGCGGCCCGGGTTCGATCCCAGGCGACCGCAAAGTGAGATTTGTAGTGGACAACACGGCGCTGGGGCGGGTTTTCTCCGGGATCTCCGGTTTCCCCCGCCATCTCATTCCACCGGTGCTCCATCTTCATCTCATGGATCATCAGTGTCATCGCCTGCGGTGCCATGTGTAGTAAAAGCGGGCGTTAAACATTACACATTGCCAAATGAGGTCTTTTTCTTTTCATCTCATCTCATCGCTCATACATTGCAGTAAGCGTACATAGTAGTCACCAGTGATACTTTTACCCTTTTCCAAGTAATCAATAAAAATAATTCCCTGTGCATCCCAGAAACACTCGCCATAACCTTGTTAGCTGACAAAATTGACTTTGCCTTCTTTGGAGTTGGTTTTTCTGGCGCAATCCACTGTTTTGACAGTGATTTACTTTCCGGAGTGTAGTCATGTATCCAAGTTTCATACATGGTAATAAGTCGTCTCAAAAATTCACTGGGATTTTTACGGCAGAGCTCCAAATTCTTAACAGAAACAGTTTTTCTTTGCAACTTTTGATCAGGTGTCAACAAACACGCACCCAACTTGCACAGACCTTGTGAAAGTCCAAAACATTACTTAAAATATTACCTGCAGGTTCTTTTAATGTGTTTATAGCTTCCGCTATCTCAAACAACTTTAATCTGCGGTCTCCCGATGAATTTTTTTAATGTTCTCTGGAGTTGTGACTTCCACAGGGCGTCCAGAGCAAAGCTCATCACTAGTGCTTGTAGGTATGTCCCAATTTAAACTCTGCAACCCACCTTTTAATCGTTGTTTATGAAGGGGCAGAGTCTTTCAATGTACTGTCCACTTCCTCCTTGATTTCTTTAGGCATTAAGCCTTTCAAATGAAAGTATTTTAATCACTACTCGTTTTTCCAAATCCTCCATACAAATTAATTTGAGCAGAAATCATTAATAAATTCGGTTACGTGTTTACTTATAAATCTCTTCAGGATGATTTAAAACAGCAATAGTTTGATTTTGACATACTTGTCGATGCTTGACATTTGTATATTTTTGTTAAAATAACTTAAGTATTATAAACATCTCACTTATTTATGGGACATGTATGAACGTGTTCAAGAAAAAGGATATTTGTATTACATAAGGAATATTTAATCTGCATTAGTTGCAAATTAAAGCCTCAAATAAATAGAAAAGTTCAATAAAATGATAATTTCTCCCAGCCACCCAGTTTTATTTAAAAAGCCAGTCAAGTAAAATAATATAGTTCTGGGATGTTTCAATTTGATCAGGTTGTAACAAATGTCCACTGACCTAAAGTGGTGGTTGCTGGCGTAACACAAAGTTGTGTTGCTCAGAGCTAGTAAATGGTGTCCAGATATAAACAAGACAATATATTAAACTCATAGGAAACTTTTCCCTATAGGTAAATAGCGAAATCCAAAAACGCATCCATAATCCAAATAAGTTCCCCCCAAAGCTGGGATGCACTATCTCTAGTGTCACGAGGGAAACAGAACCGAGAAAAAAGTCCTCCGAAGGATGTGCGTGTCATTACCAATGAAAGGGTTAATTCAGTGTGAACAATAGATGAAATATCTACAGGGCAATCCGTAAAAGAAATGGAAATATTATGTCACAGCCCAGTTGCCCAGAGAAAAAAAAAAAAGCTGACAATTTTCCAGTTCTACACATACAAAAGGCTTTTATGTTTTTCCCTTTAATCTGCCTGAAAATAGAACGATCCTGTTGTAAACATACGGGAGGTGAGAAACAGAGAGGCAGAGGTACTTTAACGGAACGCTCTTAAGCTGTTGATTAGTGGAGGAAAGTTCTGTATGTTTATAGAGCGAGAACATGCCATATGTTTACAACAGGATTGTTCTAGCTTCAGGCAGATTAAAGCATTTGTTTATAGTATTAAGCGGCAGATCTCTCCGCATCCCACAAAAAATACACCAGATACGGGGGACAAAAAGTATCTACTTGAACCCCACTACGATTGGTCTTCACAAATTTCTATTGCTCAGTAACGGAAAACGAAAGAGCAGAGGATCGATACTTTTTGTTACCGATTTTGTCTAAGTAAAATGTTTTAATATATACTTACCTAGTCTCATACTATATTGTGGTATCTATAACCTACAATAAATTAAATGAAGGGTTTGTTGTTTGTACAGGTTATAGCCATCTGAGGAGCCCCGCGGTGTGTACGACGCGGGATGGTGACGAGGCTTCACCGCCACCCCCTGCGCCTCCAACACCTGGAGGCGGCAGTGGATTCTTTCACCTCCGAAGTCCTGTCTACCAGCTGAAAGAAGGTGAGTAACATATCTTTCCTATTAGGTGCAAACGGTGGAAATTCTTATACTGCCCCCCAGGGGCCTACTTCGATAGGTACGAGTTTAGCGCAACCGGGGTCCCGAGCCAACAGTCTCCCTCGTGTGGGCTCCTCTTCGTGGTTGAGGGAGACGGTCAACAGGCCCACCCACGTGTAGGCCGTGCGTGGAGACCCGTGGAGAAGGTTTTTAGATTCTTGTCTAGTTTAGAGTTTAGGATTTAGTGAACGAAAGTTTTAGTAGGTTTTGATTGATGTTTTTTTTTTTTTTTTTTTTTTTTTATGTACGTGTATTTTTAATAGGTTTTGTTACACTTGTATAGGTTTTAGAAAGTTTTATATCTGGCTTTTGCCATGACTAGCTTTTTAAAGGGCGCTGATGACCGCCGTAGTTGAGCGCCCTTTTATATATATATATATCATTCTTATACTGTCTGCCCGCCACAAGAAGGCAAGCGGGCCCTGAAGAGCGAGAGAGATCTGAACTGTTTATCTGCTCTGGTAGTGGATCTGTTTGCTATGAAATGAGTGTATGTGAGTGCATATGAGTCACCCATGCTGCCACATCTTAGATAATGCTCGTTCCAGTAACTGCAGTGATAGGTATTATACATGGGTGAGCTATGCATCCTTATCATATTCGGAAGGCGAGCATAAACATCATGCGGCCAGCAAAAGTTATTATATTACAGATTCCTCTGCCTTGCCTTCTTGTGGTGAACAGACAATACCTACTTACTACATCCATATTAGAACAAACCCGTTGTAAACATATGTGAGGGGACAAAAAGAGATAAACTTTAACCGAACACTCTTACACTGCTGGTTGGTGATATTTTAGGGTGGTTCCCGTCGGGAACCAGCCAATAGCCTAAGAGCGTTCCGTTAAAGTACCTATCACTGTTTCACTCTTTCTCGCCTCCCATATGTATAGAACAGGATGATTATACTTTGAGACAGATTATAGGTGTATAAAACTGACGTAGAATATCCCAAACACAAACCTTAAAATAGGTAATAACCTTCTTAACTGTTATTTCGGTGTAATGAACCAAAAGAAAATTACAAATAGGTAGGTATTTTCGGCTGCAGTAAAGCGATGGGTTCGGCTCAGTGTGGATCGGATTACACAAGAGCTTTGAATTTTCATACTTTATTAAACCTTTTATGCGAAAGATATCTTAACCAGGAATATGAAATTATTTTGCAGGTGGTTACAGCAGCCAGCAACTTGGCGGCGGTGAAACGGGAATACAGACACTTGGAAGTGGAGGTGGAGGTGGTGGTGGAGGAGGAGGTGAGGAACCTACACAACCACAGCCGCCCCCGCCGCCTCCCGTCGGTTATAACTATTCTGAGCCCTCAGACCACGAGACATACCACTCTCTGGACTCCGGGAGTCATCATCCCTCGCCGTATCTCGAGAGCTCCCCAGAGTTTTATTCGGCGGGTCCGCCCTCAGCGCCTACCCTCATTGACTCCAAGTACCAGACACACTACGTCAAGAACTACGCACGAGGTTAGTGCTTTTACGTCATTCTGATTAAGTGTTTCTGCCTAATGCTTTGTTACAAACTGTTGAATGTGGTTGGTAGGGGAAGAAAATGAGTCGTGATTATTATCTCTTTACTTGTATAAACGTACGCCCACAAAAATGAAGGAATTGTTTCGTGAAGTTCTTATTGCCACTCAGCTTCCTGGAAGACCCAAGATCATTTATAGATTGAGTTGCAAACAGCATTATTGCCAGTACATTGGAAGAAAACGCTTATGCAATTTGTAAAGAAATAGGTAAGCATATCCTTTTAGCAGAAAATCTGCAAAATAAAAAAAGATATACTTCTTTGACACTGTGAGGATGTGGTGCATGTATAGGACGATTATAATTGGGAAACGCCCACCTACAGCCTAAAGCCATTCGAGTTTATCTGATTATGACGTTTTCTCCAATTTAAAGCAGGTACCTGATTATAAGTAACTGCACCCAGTGTATCCGAGAGTAAATCTCCAAAGGACAACTAAAGTGCCTACTATAGCAACCACCACCACTCTGCAAAGTACCATTCATGATTTAAGTAAGATGAGAAAATAGCAAATCTACAATTCTTCAACTAGATTATTTCTAGAACCATCTTGGTGTAAAAATGCAAGAGCAACATAATGTTCAAATTTGATAAAACTGAAGTGCAATTGCAGTTGGCAACTCGCCTTTGGAATGTGATACTTTCAGGCTGGTCTGCTGCTGTTCCTTTTTTTCCTGAGTATCCATGACGATACTATTATGTAAGGTTTGTTTCAAATAACGTTGCCCCGCTGACATGTATGGCTCCGCTTGCTGCTTCCTTCCCCTTTACCCTAATTTGGCTAATGCTTGCGGTGCTTTCACACCAAGTGGACTGAAAGTCATATAAGCAAATAATTCAATAGGTACTATCGATAAGCACACCTGCTATTGCCAAGTCATCCCGAGAGGCAGATTTGAAGCAAAGAAACCGCCTCTGTATTTCGTTTAAGAATTAACATGCATTTCAGATAAATTAATTGATGCGTAATATATTTAATCCATACGGTTATGAAACGAACATATTTAAGTACCTATATCATGTTAAATAACAAACTCGTTTTTAGCGCACAACAGTCTATACCATGCCAGCACAGCCAATGAGAAGTGATCAGGTCACGTGAGCGTTAAGAGATAGGGGGCAAGCTTATTTGAAACAAGGATTAGAGTTTTGTGCTGGTGATGAAATTAAACAACTTTACCAGCTGGGCAGGAAAAAGCCATACATCAAAAACATCCCTGAAGCTCTGTTCTGGAGGGGCTTTGGTGCAGGTTATTTGAAAGAAGACGTCGATGTTTTCTCTCTGTGGTTCGTTTTAAGGTTGTTTTTTTTTTTTTTTTTTTTTTTTTTCGAAAATAAAAATAGACAAGCAAGTTCTGTGAAGGTGTGATGCTGTATGCATATTTATTGTTGTACCTACTTATTTTATTGTTCTTGGGAATATGGAAAAAACAAAAGCGAAAGAGAGGGTGCATTGTTTCGTTTGATTGTGCCTGTGTGCCGTAATGCGTAACCAAGTTTGTTCTGAGTACACCTTGGGATGAGGCCTCGGAGCCAAAATGGCCTTCAAGGCACGTGATGGCCATCTTGAGCAACGTTTGTATGACGAGGTTCGCGCATTGTAGCAGCAAGATATGTGCCCTCCATGTTTAAAAACTTCATTTCTGAAGAAAAAAAAAAGAATGAAAAGAAATGAGAAGATGATCTGAAAGATCCTGTACGTGTGGGAGGCAAGCTGCTTAGACTACTGGTTAGTGCATTCGTAGGTTTTTACAGTCTCAGAGGAATAAGTTCAGACAGAATTTCAGACAAAGACAGCATATACAGAGCATATTATATATATATATATATAGACTCAGAGGAATAAATTGAGGCAGGATTTTAGGCCAAGACAAGATATACCTTCCCCTCTCACTCACCCTTCAGTTATTATGGAGTTGATGGTATTGGTGCCGCTCCTTCCAAAACTTCCTCAATGGTTGAACTGACACACACAGACACTTCCTGGTGGTCACACTTTTTGTTTCTTAATGAGTGTTTGACAGCCACGGCCCTTTCCTGGAGTAGGTAGCATTCTCAACTTATTCCTCACAAACTGTATATAGGCATTTCCAGTAACCTAAGAGCTTCCGTTCAAGTTTCTCTTCTGTAACAGGATCGTTGTGGTTTGAGACAAATTATAGAACATGTGTGAATGAAATTACCAACTTGCCAATAAAATGGCTGGAGAAAATGTATGAGATGGTAGTGGAAACAATAATGTTATATGGATTAGAACTTTGGGGTTCTTCAAAAAAGTAATCCTAATCCTGCAAGAATCTGTAGATCACCTGACATCGAGAAACCTGCAAAGAAAGGAAGGGAGAAAACGTCGGTGACATCTAGAACTTCAGAACTCAATTACCAAGATAAAAGCATTTAAAACAGTCAGAATTTTAAAATATTGTATCTTATGGAACACTATAAAATGTAATAACATTACACGCATATAAGTAGGGGTAAAGTAGTCCAAACTGAATCTAAGAAAATGAGTAAAGAAACTAAAAAATGAATAGAGCTGGTAGAGAATACAGGTAATAGAGTAGGGCAGGACAGGATAATGTTAGCCAGGAACATCTGAACATGATAACTTTGTTGAGTCAGATGAAACTGGAGTTAACAAAGAAATAGTTAGGGACATCACTGAAAAACAAGACAATTTAGTCAGTGATCAGAAAGAAATAGCTAGGGAAATGTCAATCAAGCAAGATGAGCTCACTAAAAACCACCAACCAATTAGCAGCTGATATAAACAACAAAATAGGAGAAGATAGTAGCTGAGCAAATTAAATTTCAGTCAGAGACAATTGTTAAAATTCAAGATGTGTTTAAAATTGAACTCAGTGGAATTAGGGAGAATGCAACTGTAAATAATGAGAATTTAAGATCCAGTTGTGAGAGTGTAGCTGATAGTGTGGTTAAGGAAGTGCCAATAGTAAGTGAATCGGTTGCTACTGGATAGAAATTGGGTAGCAACTAGCTCTACTCCAGCCAATGAAGTATGCGACCGCTACCCCGCTTCCATCCAGTGGGAATCTATTCATATCTGACTTTGACCAAACGGAAATATCAGGATGTCTTCTCCACGTGGAATAAATCACGTGATAGGAGCTGGTTTCGCGTTACCTATAATGTGGCGAAAGCTTACCTACGTCTCGTCTGAAATACTTAGTTATTCGTCCGCAAGAACCTTAGTTTGCTTATTTGATACAAAAGCGCAATTTAGACCGTGAACCGGTATTTATTTTCAAAATGTTCTGTCATAAAGTTCCGTTGTATAACTCTGATCGAACTAACAATGATTCTGGAAGAAGATTTTTCTTAAATATTAGTAATAAATCACAGTATATTAAATAAGTTCATAGGAAGTTTTCCATTTGGATTTAAGATGTACTTAAATACAAATAAATGTAACATAATCTAACTATTGAAACATTACAATTAAGTAATAAACTAATTATATTAAAATAGTTACGACTTATTCCTCTTCATTAGAAATAGACACCAACCATTTTGAAACAAACGTTTAGTTTATTCATCGAGCGTTTTATCATTAATGGGCTGCAATGAAATAGGGTAGGTATGGATAAAACGCCGAGAGAGAGAGCGAGAGAGAGAGAGAGAGAGAGAGAGAGAGAGAGAGAGAGAGCAACTTCTCAAGCATCTCAGTTAAATTTTGTGTTAGATATTTAATGAGTTGTGCAATGCAATTTCGATAGATGAAATACAACACGCTATTGTTATGTTCTGTCCAAGACCACGCTATTCAGTAAAAATAACATTTTCAAGAAAAGCACCTTTGTGTCCTAGATGACTGCCTACGTTTTCTCAGTACGTAGGCTTAGCGGTAGTTAAACGCGTCCATTTAAGTGCTCAGAGGTAGGTACATGATCTTGTACTTCATGTAAATGCACGGGTTTACTTTGGTTAATGGCTAGATCGTGTTTTTTCTCGAGGTTAGTACATGACCACCTATTATCATCGCACTGCCCTAGACATTCCAACACCAAACACTATCAGAGCAAACTTTCCGACCAAAGTATTTGCAACATCGCTTCGTGAAACAAAGAAAGAGTCTCATTGAAGTGTTCCATCTGTAATCCATTGTGCTATCAAATTCTTCCCTTTTGTAAAAACAATTCTTATTTCTATTTATTAAAATATCTAATTAAAATACTTTTTCCTCTTCATCGTAAAGGAAAATGTAGAAAGAAGCATAGATTCATTGATATACGAGTATTCATTTTAAAATACCTAATCGCATGGTTCGAAAAAAAGGTTTTGTTAGGCATATGGAACAAAAGTCGATAGGTTTGTTTAAAATGATTGCACCAACTTGGAGGAAAATAAGCAGAATTGCATTATTATTATTATTATTATTATTATTATTATTATTATTATTATTATTATTATTATTATTATTATTATTATTATTATTATTATTATTATTATTATTATTATTATTATTATTATTATTATTATTATTATTATTATTATTATTATTATTATTATTATTATTATTATTATTATTATTATTATTATTATTATTATTATTATTATTATTATTATTATTATTATTATTATTATTATTATTATTATTATTATTATTATTATTATTATTATTATTATTATTATTATTATTATTATTATTATTATTATTATTATTATTATTATTATTATTATTATTATTATTATTATTATTATTATTATTATTATTATTATTATTATTATTATTATTATTATTATTATTATTATTATTATTATTATTATTATTATTATTATTATTATTATTACAAATCTAATTCTTCTGTTTCAAAATACACTTTTATCCAAAATAACACATCACAATAGCCATTTTACACCACATTTAACCAAATGCATAAGATGGATCGTATTCTACGGTACTTAACTACCTGCCAATCTCGAACTACATTACTAAAAACTACAGTTCTAACGATGACTGGATGATTTTTCCTGACCTTTCAACGAGCCTGTTTAGCATGGTCTTTACAAACCAGTTTATGCATTGATTGTCAGACTGACTGGCGATATAGTTTCGAGGTGCCACAAATGTTTATATTGCGTCTTGCCTTAAGCGTATAAACTGATAACTGTGAGTATATGATTGATAACTAAAGTACTGATCCTCAAAATAACATTCGGCTCCACTACATAAGCTATTTCTGCAGACGATAACAAATCTGCTGTGCAACAATGTATTGTTCTTCGCGCAAAACCCAGTGTAAAATGGAATGGCAAGGTGATGCAAGTAATAAGGACAAATCTATCCAACAGTCGGTGGGAAAAACACTGGACGATTCTCAGATATTTATAGTGTCTACCTATCTTGTAATGCACGACATGTCTATAGTTCATGTTATATTTAGGCTGTTACACGTCCAGCACCAAAGATAAAAATCCCATACACTATAACAAGGTCCGTAAATGTTACAACTCAAAACATTGCACCGTTTTATATCGAAAAATGAGGCTTTTGTAACTAAATTGCTTTTCATTTTATATTAAGCGCGTTATCGTTCGGTTTGTACATTATCATATGCTCACCATAATTTCTATTTAATGGATTCTTGGGAATAATTTGTTGTACTGCTTTCTGGTCACGAGGAAGTGAGTGTTCTGTTTTCGCTACCCAGTACGGTACCAAGAAGTAGTTTAAAAGAGTGCGGTATCTGAAGAATAAAAGTCTAAAGGCAGAACGTTTCCCACGGCCACCTGAATGCTTGAGCTGCTCGTCAGATAGTCACTGTGTTGCGTGTAAGCTTTGCCCGCATGACTTGATGACTCCTGACCTCCAGGAATGACCTTTCCGTGAGATTTACTATGGTTTACCTGAAACATACCATTGAGTACAATATATCTGACACCTATTGACTGTAACAGTATGCTCTGTGAACGCTCGCCAGACGTTTGTTTCAAATATACTTCCTGTTCTACCTCTGCCATTTTCTGGACGTTTGCATTTAGACAAAGAAATGTTATGTAGTTTCTGATTTTCCTTCGACGCTTTATTGGTTTAAGATGTTCAGACGAATTGCTCTGGCAAGTAAAAATATGTTTTAAAGTTACCTTGTGCAAAAAAATATTACTTCCTATCCAAGTTATTTTCAGAAATATTTACAGGAACAGATAACCTGGGTTTTAGATCAATATGGTGCACTGATAGCGGTAGTGCTTTGAATATATTTTCTCTCTGTGTTAAATTTCATTTCACGTAGATATATGAAATAATAAAGGCAATGTTTCAACTTTCAAATATGAAATACTCTTCTTTTGTTTTGAAGAGATTAAAGGGAAACATGGTTTGTTACGCCACTGGAAAACAAAATTTCTTCAAATGGAGTACTTTATTTTTGGTTTTCAAATGAAGTAATCCCCATGATAAGTTATATGCTTTTTTTTTTCCCAAGTCTAGTATAAAAAATATGAAGTTTAGCTAGGATAGCATGCTGTTGGAAGATGTGCACAGCAAGCAAATGTGCAGGAATCTTTGCCTATAATTTATGTAACTAATTTTCTATTTTGTATCTATACGAGTATATGAACATTCCAAGTCACTATAATGATCAGCAACCAGACTTCTGAAATATTTTTCATTCACTAAAATGTATTGTATTTTCTCTAACTTCTTGTTCCTCCACGAGATCAAATTCAAGTAAACTGTTTTCCTAGCTCTGTTTTGGTTAAGTATGCGAATACGTAGTTTGGTTTCGCCAGCCGCTCTTCAGTTGTTCAAGATGGCGGCAACAGGTAGAGCTCGCGCAATCGAGAGATGCATATCGATAAGCTATTATGAAGTCACGTGTTCTGCTTATAGCAGCGGAACCTTTGATACGCCACGCGTTATTTTTCCTTTCTTTCCTTCAGAGCAAACCTTTGAAGAAACAGGGGTGACTATTCTGGAACGGAAAGGCATTTACTCGTACCAAATTCCCAATGAGTATTTTATAGCATAATTTGGGAGCGATTCTCCACTTGTTTAAATCGTTGTCCTCAAATATTTAGTGAGTGTTTACTATGGTTACACTGTGATCAACCTTTCATACATTAATATTTGAATTCCGAAATAGTGAAGGTGGAGTTCTACTTCAAAGTCCTACCACTATGTTCGGGATCCTGAGTTGTATACATGTAATCGGTGTTATTAGACTAAATGTGATTATTTATATCAAGATAGTTGTTTCCTCAAATACTGCTTGCTATCATAGAACCCTTAGTAATGGTTTGGCAAAAATAAAGGAATTAAATATACCTATTGATTTTACTGAATTCTTATTCACACTTAGTGCCTATCAGCTTAAACAGAATGTTAGTTAAGTGCTAATAACATGTTTGTCTGTTATACATTTTAATAACAATAACTGCCCGCCTCGGTAGCGTAGATGGTAGCGTGTCTGCCTCACGTTCAAGAGATCCCGAGTTCGAATCTCGGTCAGGGCGAGTTACCTAGATACGGTTTTTCCGGGGGTTTCCCTTATCCTGATAGACGAATGTCGGGTAACTCTAAGCTCCATGGACCCCGGACTCATTTGAGCGTCACTTCACCCATTTCATTCATCGTCCGATATGACTCAACTTCAAGTGGAAGTTGAAAATTTATTTCTTGCCAAGGTTTGAATGCGGATTTTGTTTACAAAAGAGTGAGGTCATTGAAGAGCAATTAGGGCGAGTTAAGGTTATAGTTACCTAGGGGGCGTTTGCCTGGTCGTTTAAATCATTTCAGAATTCCAAGTAGACTTTATAAGGATACACATTTTCAGGGGAATATCTATGTGAATTATCTCGTAGTCTTTGCAAACAAATTTTAAATCGAAACAGCAGGTAGTCTTTGAAACTCGCCCAATGTCTTTCTGCGAAAAAAAAAGTAAAACTTTGTGAAAACATAGAACGCCTCTATCCACCACCTATCAACAGCCTTAGAGGTTTGCCTTTACGTTTTTACCTTCTCTCTAATAACTTGGTGTTCTTTTAGGAAACTTTTACTACTCTTTACAGAAAGGCTAAAGTGATTGGAAGTGTACAGCCTATTTGCCTGTCAAATTTCGTGTTCATATTTACGATAGTTTGTATGGAAAAGTATATTCACTTCTAAACAACTTGAGAGACAAATTCAAATCATTAACATTCTTGGATACTTGTTTCTCGAAACTGGTTGATGCACTTTATGCAGCAGGGACCTCCGATTATTGCTACATTCTATATATTTCATGCCACTCAACTAAGAGAATTAAAAGTTTTTACATAAGCTATTTCTGATTGATGAAAATTCTAAGACGGTAGGTATATTAAAAACTTATCAGAATTAAGAATATAATTCAGAATGGGATAGCACCGGTAGTAGCATCTGTGGGTTAGGTTGTGGGTTAGATCCCCATGGCTGACGCTCCTGAGCCATGCATTTTTTCGTGGTTTCCGCGGGTTTTTAGGCGAATGCTGAGAAGGATAATACATCCCCTAAATTACCTGTCCCTCCGTTTTACTTCACGTTTCATCCTGGTTAGTTATTTTAGAGTTCTAAGTTTCGGCGTGCATGACCGGAATTTGCTCTCTGTAAATCCTCTTCCTTCAGATCGGACCCCCTAGTGCTGGGTGTAGGAGCCGTCACCGGGGAGTTTCAGTCTGTAGCTATTTAGGGACCTGACGTTTCTCCTCAGGTACGGACAACCCCTCCCTCCCCCCTCTCTCTCTCCCTCCCGGGGGCGCCCTGCTAGGGGTACGGGCACGAAAGACTTTCCAGAGATCGAAGCCTGTAGTCTCCATTTTGAACCTTGCAGTGGAGTCAAGAATACAATTCTACTTCCATGTGCGTATTATAAATGTGGAAAGCTTCAGACTTGTAGATTCAGAGTACCTAAAGGACACGTACTGTTTAGGAAAATTCGAGATAATTTAAACTGAAATTTCCCCTAAAAAGTGACACCTACTTCAACAAATTCCACAGATTAGTGAGCAGTTACATCCTAAACCTACTTCTAAATAACTAACCAGTGTCTATATCTCCAAAATCTTCAAAGATATAAGAGTGCCAGTAGATAAAAAGTTCAAATAAATTAAACCAAATTGAAAAATGCATATATTTCATTTTCATAAATTATTGCTTAGATACGCAAAGTTTAATACTAACTTTCAAAACTTTTGTCAATAAAAGTATCCCTCATCAATTTAGTAGTTGTACCCCGACATATTTAGGGTTTACTTTGGCACTTTGATGTCATTTGTGAACCACAATAAAAGAGCACAGTTACTATTGCACCTCACTCTTAGGAGGGCCTATTAGCCTCAGTGGCGTTGGTTTAGTTTTTGATTGATCTTATAGTTAGTAACACTCTTGTCTGTAACGTTAAATGACTTCTCTTGGTAGTCAACAGGTGAGCGGCACAGTTTGGTTAGCCCTGAGTGACAGCAGTCACGTGGTATGTGCGGTACACCCCATCAATTAAAATGAAGCACAAGTTCACCTAGTGCGGCTTCTTAACAAGCACCCTAACCAAACCGATTCCCTTCCAAACAGATTTCATGCAGGGTTGTTAACCCAGTCGAAACATCCCCCCAGTCACCCACCACTTTCTTTACAGATAGCCAGGTTCACTTTTAAACCTTTGCTTCTATCATCCCTTCCTTGCTTATTTTAACTTGGTTTCCATAGTGTGGTTCCCTTCTTCGTTTGTATGCAATTGATTATCTGCTCTCTTGCTACGAGCGGAACTATCCTATTGCTCTTTATACAATTAATATCATCCGATTTTCTTGAGTTTTTATTTAATTTTATATATTTTTTATTTTACACGTAGCTTTTCTTTAATGACTGTGACGTAATCATATATTATAATCATCGCAGTATTTAAACCTACACGGGTAGCCGCAGTCGTTAGGCACATGCTGTGGGGTTCAAATCCCGCTAGGTCCGTCCTTTTTGAAATCGTTTTCTTCTAGGTTTCCCTCAGTCCTTACGCAAATGGAACGTTTCTTTTTCCAGTTATCATTTAATTCCATTTATCATGAGCTACCACAGCCTGTGGTGTCTTATGCACTAAACGCTACTAAAGAAAATTCCAATGTTTAATGTTAGATAGGTTTATTTGTGTGATAGCATTTTTAAAACTGCTTTGATGGAATTTACGTTTCTGAACGTTTCCTCACTATATTTGCATAAACGTGCACATTCATTTGGTATTCAGTTTAATTACTGTACACCTAACTCGATTCTTAAATCTTAGCTTACCATTATTAGTACTTAGTCCTTTAAAGATACTACTTTTTGTTTAATTTTTTATTTATTGCGTTTCTTTTCACTCACATCATTACAATTTTAAATAGTTGGTATATACCTACTTCTTAGGAGCAGTTCCCTTATGCCTGACAGATTACCTTGGAGTTGCCCTCTGTGCCTACTTTTTTTCCTGTTTATGGTGACCAACTCCATCTGCCTTTTGTGCTATTCTTGTTATTGCCACGCGGAATTCTGGTTTCTTAGAAAGTGTATACCAATTATGCATGTAATACCTTCAAAGCAAGGGAATCCAAGTACTTATCTCGATGGGTTGTTACCGTTTACTGAAGTTTCTCTCATCAGACAAATGCCGGATAATTCTCAGGCTCAATGGGTTCTGGTTCATGAGCAACATTCCATCGAAATTTATTCATCATTGGTCATACCTGTATTCGCTTGAGAGTTCGGTAGTACCATCTCTGCTCTATGTGGGGCCTGTGTACCAAAAATCTGCTGTGGAGTAGAACCACAACGCCCGAAACTGAAGCCTGAAAAGTATAGCATGCAATCACTTGCAAGTAGCTGCTGGACATCCCTCGTCAACTCTGTGTCGGCGCCATGTATAAACCGCTGCCCGCAGAGGTAAACAATCCCTCCCGTACAAAGCTGTGTTATTATGCCTATATATTCCTACGTATTCTAGACTCATTTTCGAGTACTTCCAGCTATACTCTGCACCCAGTTTTTGGCATAAAAGCGCCACATAGAACAGAGATGATGCTACCAAACTTTCAAGCGAATACAGGTATGAGCATAGTGATAGCTCCCTTGTAAGTATTGTTATAAAGGTTTATTTTTGCTATGCAGATGCCTAATGCAAATTGAGGTAAACGTTTTCAAAGGTAGTTTCATTGCACAGCAAAGTGGAACAATAGTCAAATCTTTAAAAAGAGGTCACTGTATGCGAAATTCCAATCACGGGAAATAAATGAATGGTTAGGCTTAGCACTTAAACAAATGTTTAATTAACTATTATAATAGAAAATGCATACCAACGGCAGAAAATATCACGGAAGTGGTTAATGTAAAAAATCACCCTTCTGGACTTTTCAAATTCAGGAAACACAAATCAGGTAGAATGAGGAATCTTAAAGTCCTTCTGTACTCGAGCCTCATTGTAATGTCCGTTTGATAATTTTTTGTTATAAGTACTTACACTAGCATTATTACATAACTTTATTTTATCGGTCTGGGTGGCTCTGTTGAATGGCGCTGGCCTGCTGATTCCAGCGTTGTGGGTTCAAAATTCCGCCCAGACTGATGGTTTTTAATTGCGCTTAAAAGCGACAGATCCGTGGCAAATCAAATAGCTTGCAAAGGTTACTTGATATAGTTTTTTTTCCCTCCCTTTCTCGTCTATGCTGACATTAGGAGGCGCTTGGGTTCCCTCAGAACGAGGGATACGAAGCATCTGACCTGAGATGAAATCAGGGTTGAGGGGTCGGCCCAACGCCTGGGATGAATGATTGATGGAGCAATTGGTGGAATGATGGTGGGGGAAACCGGAGGACCCGGAGGAAACCCACCCCAACGCCCCCGATATAGGTAATTCTGGGAATTGATGCGTCGTTAACCAACAAAATATTTCACATTGCGGTGAAAGCCCTAATGTCTCAAACTAGAACGATCCTTTGTAAACATATCGGAGGAGAGATCAAGATACTTTAATGGAACGTTAAATGGGTGTTTATGGAGGTGATTTTGGTGGCTTTGTGTGCACGTTCCAAGTGTTGAAGATGACCAAACGTTAAATTCTATTACATTATATTGTGTGGATATAAATGTGATTGGCACCACTAGTGATCGCGAACATTTGGTAATCGGCGCAAATTATCTTCCCGTTGTTTGGCTGCGGGATATGTTAACATATTTTGTACCATATTGTGAAACGTAAAAGGCGGACTAAGAAATTTGCGTATACCCAAAGAATATGGTGCTGTTTGCTTTAATATGTGTTTATTGTGGTACTAGGAAGAATTTCAGTATGTGTGGCTCAAAGAAACAATACTTACTACTAGGTCTTCAAGGACACTCACAAAATGGAATTTTCATTTATTTTATGTAACTGCTGTACGTTTATTGCATTCTAAATCTCATGCCATCACAAAATTGTTCCGCTTTGCTGGGCGAGGGAGAATTTTTCGGATTTAATTTCAGGAAGTTGTGTATTATTTCCAACATTAGATTGTGAGGTGATGCATGAGAAAAATGTTATTGTTTGCAGGACGCTACCCTCACCATGACCCGTACAGCGAACCGTACAGCGCACCCTACGACACATCGCCATTCCAGACAGTGCCGAACAGTGCGGGTTCAGGAGAACACTGGGGTTCAGGGCCCGAAGTGGGCCAGGGCACCCAGCATCCAGCCTTCCTACAGAACCGGGATCATGGCCACGTCACTCCCAACGGCGATACCAAACCGGTACTCCAGTCCTCCATGCTCGCCGGCTATTCAGGTAACCTGTCATTGTTTGAGCCTTACATGGCTCTATAGTAGAAATCCTAGCTTTTTAAAATATTAATTAATTTCACCAAAGTGTAATAATGTACTTAGATAAGACTGAGGATATGGATAAAGAAATAGTGGAGGAAGCTCCGCTTTCTTTAGTCATAATGTACCCAGTTCTTGCAGCACCACCGTTCTGGTCATATGTAATACAAAATTAAGAGAAAACAGTTCCGAAGAATGATAATTGGACATTTATGTTGAAGTTATTGATAATTGAGCATCAAAGCTGAAATGCTGTTGTCAACCTTTCACCCAAAGGTCATACAGAATGTCCATAAAATTTGGACGACTTCATAAGGATGTGTTTTCTAGTAATACTTATATTATTATCATTTGAAAGAGGGAAGTTGGAAGTTTTATAGTGACCTCAGGTGCACTCGATGTCATACGGCACACGCCCATACCAAACCCTCCCATGCATGTCCCATGGCTGCAGTAGAGCGCCTTCTTAATTCAGGCTACAAGGTGATGTAAACATTGTCCATTATAACCCCACAGTGAGAAATTGCACACAATGAGATCAAGTGTCTGCACAACCGCAATCGGGTGTCTATTGAGGCGTTCCGCACATCCATATGGCAATGTAGGGGAGAGTTGTTGAGTGATGGCATTTAAGTTCAAACATGTCCAGATAAACATTTCCGTTGATAGTATTCTAAAAAAAAAAAGGGTCGAATACACGTATTTTTGAAATGTATATGTGGCCAAACTACATTTACTTTTGGACTGTCAGGCCCTATTGAGTTGGGATTCTTTGATTCTTATTACATATCAGACATTGTGTCAATTAACTTTTCCAGATAAATAACATGTCGCTTTTATCACTCATAAAATCCGGTAAATCTAAGAGCTCCTAAGAGCACAGTAATGAAAACGGCGTAATATTCTAACGTGGGCCAGAGCCTGCCAACCCGACTGTCGGCCTCTCGCCCACATACGCAAAGTTAGAGGGTGGGCGATCATCTAACGGATATGGGGAGGAGATGTGATCAGCATCTCGGCACTCCCAGCTGGAAAGTTGGCTTTCTAGACCAGGGTTCGCTACCTAGTGTAGCTCCTCAATTTTCTCACGCTGCTGGGTGGACACCGGTCCTATACCAGGGACTTAAAATCTGCACCTGCCAGGGGTGGGATCAAACCCGGGTGCATTCCGGGGCGCAGAGAACTAAAGTATAGCGCTCTAGCCCACTACGCCAGGACTCTTAAGAGGACGTTAATTTAAAAAAATCCTAGCCCCAGATTCCCAAAGTCGCGGTTCAAATCCGGTGGGGAGTGACGGATTTTTAGGACTTAGGTAGGGAAGTAAGTAGTTTTGTGGAGTTTAAGGGTCCATCGACAACTGGATCATTGGAACCCAGGAATGTCAGTAAAGTCGATGGTACTGTGTGTAGATTTACAGCACATAAAGAACCTCACCCTGATAAAGAGGCATCTGAGCAAAATTACGCGGTTTTTCACTTCCAATATAGAATGGGTCGCTAACAACTTTAGCAGTTAAAGAGCATCCACAAATAGAAACTCCTTCTCAATTTCTGTACCAACTCAGTTATCATTAAAGACCAAAAGAGATGTACACCCCTGTAAACTGAGATCAGCTAATCACATCTCCATAGAATCAGTTAACTCTACCAAATATGTCGTCATATGACATCAAAGTGTTACTCAATTTATTTGGGTTCAAAAACAAACTCTTCAAATACATGCTTGCGCACATCTGTAAGTCTCAGTAACCAAACAACAGAAAATCTCCGTCATGCTTGTTGAAATATTTAATAAATGTTAATCTCTCTCTCTCTCTCTCTCTCTCTCTCTCTCTCTCTCTCTCTCTCTCTCTCTCGGTCTGTCTCTTATCACACACACTTACGCATACGTACGCACAAAATAGGTTTTAAAATTACATATAGGTACCTTTTTTCCTGTACTTGTAAGCCAGCACTAGTTTCTATTCCTGTTTTATACGTATTTATTCTATGAAATACGCTTAATATGTCGCGCCATGGCTGAGTGGTTAGACCGCTTGGCTCTCACCTAGGCGGTCCGGGTTCGCTCCCAGGCGACCGCAAAGTGGGATTTGTGGTGGACAACATGGCGCTAGGGTAGGTTTCCTCCGGGTCCTCCGGTTTACCCCACCATCATTCCACCAATTGCTCCATCAATCATTCATCTCAGGCATTGGGTCGACCCCTCAACCCTGATTTCATCTCAGGTCAGATGATTCGGCTCCCTCGCTCTGAGGGAACCCAAGCGCCTCCTAACGTCAGCTTCATCCTCTTCGGTTATGGCCGTGAAATTCTCACAAAACGCTAGCTTCCTCCTTCCTGGACCATTAGGCTATAGAGTAGCCATACTTCCATATAGTTCTTACATTTAAAGAAACTTCGCTCAATGGGAGTGGTATAAGGTGTGACATTGGTGCGCTACTCTAAAGGGAATGGGGAAGCTCTGTGATGCCATCTAAATCATCGTCTGCTTCGCTCGTGAAAGAAACAATTGCAATCTCACGTAATAATTTGTTTATGCAAGCATTGTCACACGTCACCAGATTATTCCCCTTAACCGAGTTCCCCGCATCCCGCAATCACACAGAGCTTGGTCCCGTACAGTACTTTACTCGTCTGTAACCAACAAAATAGTGGCTTTCGCGCATACAGGTTTGCGCATGTGACGGATGGATGGCTCGCATATTGGAATCGCCGCTATTGCCAGGGACTTAATGGAAGTAGGGCTGCTCTACCACCTGTAGTTTGTATGTTGATCGTGGTATGTACCTTGGATCTTCATTCTGATGTTCTAGGGCTCCGAAAGAAACTTTCATTGAGATTTTCAACTGTCTCTTCAGTTACACTTGGCCTTCCCGAGTGTCCTTTCCCTTGGTGACAGATGCACCTTAGGAGCGCTCGTCGAACTGCTGCAACACTCTCATACTCAGTAGCACACCAGCCGTCCCTTTCTCTTGTCAACGTTTTACACTAATGAGAAATGAAAATCAGATGTGTGCCACAAAATTTTCAAATTTCATTCTTTTAGATGATGTAAGATGTTTTATTTAAGTTAAGTATTAGCGAAAATATAGCCTTTATAAAATCGTCCAAAATACACCCCGTATTGCCTTTACCAAGTAGACTATGCTTCATAGCTCATTCATCTACCCATAAGGATGTCATTTGCCATGTCAGCTCTTGAACTTCATAAGGATAGCCTTTACACACGCACCAAGTGCGTCATTCTAGCAGATGTACCACCTGTTGAATACTAATGCATATTAAGAGTTATGCATTCATTCGGCGAGCTGCTAATAGCAGGTATTAAAATGGTAGAGTGGATGTTTAGGGTACTTAGAGCAAGATTTTCATTTGGCTTTTCATTGATGCAGCCCTTTGGTATCAGAAATACGAACTAGTAACTTTGGTAGAGCTAGCATGTTCGTATGAAGGGGCTTTAGTTCAAAGAAAATTGTAACAGGAACATCGATTCCAAATATACAAACAGAAGCTTTTAAAATAGCACTTTACTCACCAAACTATTATTACTCACAAATTCAGCCGTTAAAGAATTAATAATAAAGAATTTACAAAAACTGTCAAATCTAATAAAACCAAAATTGAGTTAGATTTGCCATTTTCTATAGTGCACATCGTTTTGTTGTTTGAAAAGTTCCACACTCTGCTTTCTCTTAAAAAATCCCAGAATGTGGTGATATAGGTATACAGAAGGGTCTTGTTACATAAGTGTACATATTTAAGTTCTTTCTCATTCTCATTTAGAAAAGATTATGTTAACGTGACTTAAGCTACGGAAATGAAGTTATTTTCACCATAAATCCGTATATCTGGATGTAGTGGCGCGGATAAGATTTGATTGTGATAGGGTTTAACACTTTAATATGAAAGCATTATGGGTTTTACAAATAACGTTTTTCAACATATTCACCCACTGATCTGATATCTTATTTACATATCTATACGATACGAGTTTCAAACGCATTGTCGATAAATTTCGTATTTGACGAAATCAGAAGAGAACTATTATTTATGGACAGTGCGGCATCCCCGCATGTCAGATTTCAATTGGTTGGTGTTTACTTTTGATTTGGGTTCTAATTGGAGCTATGAGATCTCTTATCCTCAGGTGAATGGTTGTAGGAAATGGATTTGTTGTTTGTTGGCTGCTCAGTTGTCTCAATAATACACTGGTTCGTTGCAAAAATGATTTAATTTAATTCTCACTAAGTTCGTTGATTCAGATTGATTTGTAGCGGTGACCACCTGTTACTAAACTTCCTAAAATTCTCTTACTTCTTTATACGGTGAATACTTTGCTATTATAAACTTCTTCTGCTGCTTCTCTTACGCTGGTTGCGTTATTCTTGACTTCCCTACATTTCGGACTTAGAAATCTTTACTACTTCTTCTTCACGCGCACTAACACATCTTTCCCCTCGTAGTATGACTGTTGAAGTGATTTTTTGTCTACTCTGCGATTCAGTTCGTACTTTATTCTGATCCCCACTCTAACTCTTATCACATGACCAAAATAACTCACCCTTCTCCCCATTTCTCAAATCTTACATTATTATTGGTTTCTCATTTTATTTCGATTTTTCTTTATTGGTTAGCAAAACTCATCGAACTCATTGACGTTACATCCCACCGTGAGTTGGGTCACGCCTACCCTGGGCTCTTTGTAACGGTATACATCGTTATCACCTCAGCAAAGTAAATCCTTTTAGGTCTTATGCTTGACCGCATCTTGAAAACCTTATTGTTCCTACACATTCTTTGTTATAGTTCTCAGACATTGAACCTTTCCTTAAACAAAGAGGCTAACGGTCACCTCTTCCTGTCTCCCCGACTTGTGTTCAGATTTTACAGAAATATTTTCTCTCCCTTACATGGATTCTAGCATGTTAGTTGTCTTAAATTATATTCTTCCCATCTTATTCTTAATTAAACCGCTATTTTAATCATTACTCTAATTTCATTCTAATTTCATATTAATATAACAATATTTTATATTAGTTTAGCAAAGCATTTTTATTAATTTATCTTCTTTTTTAATTCTCGTGATTTCGATTAATTCGCCACCTCCTAATCGCTGTCTGATACTGCGGTTACAACAGCCCCATAGAATTGTACAGTTTTTAGGATTGTTTTCCAATAATAATAATAATAATAATAATAATAATAATAATAATAATAATAATAATAATAATAATAATAATAATAATAATAATAATAATAATAATAATAATAATAATAATAATAATAATAATAATAATAATAATAATAGTAATAATAATAATAGTAATAATAATAATAATAGTAATAATAATAATAATAGTAATAATAATAATAGTAATAATAATAATAATAGTAATAATAATAATAATAATAATAATAATAATAATAATAATAATAATAATAATAATAATAATAATAATAATAATAATAATAATAATAATAATAATAATAATAATAATAATAATAATAATAATAATAATAATAATAATAATAATAATAATAATAATAATAATAATAATAATAATAATAATAATAATAATAATAATAATAATAATAATAATAATAATAATAATAATAATAATAATAATAATAATAATAATAATAATAATAATAATAATAATAATAATAATAATAATAATAATAATAATAATAATAATAATAATAATAATAATAATAATAATAATAATAATAATAATAATAATAATAATAATAATAATAATAATAATAATAATAATAATAATAATAATAATAATAATAATAATAATAATAATAATAATAATAATAATAATAATAATAATAATAATAATAATAATAATAATAATAATAATAATAATAATAATAATAATAATGTTGCTGAATTATTTCCGCCACAAAATGAAATTAAAGGATATATATATATATATGCGAAGGGTTTTGTTTAAACACTGGTTAAACATATATACACTTATTTATAATAAAGGCACCACGGTCAAAAGTCTTCTGTACTCTACCAGTAAGTACTGTATTGATTTTAACGACGCTGTCAATTGCCAGGATCATATCAGCGTTGCCGGTGTGCCGAAATTGCGTTCCGTAAGAGGTCTTTTGCATACCAGTAAATTTACTGATATGGGACTGTCGTTTTTAAGCACTCTTTAAAAAAACATCGGTTTGATGCGGATTTGAACCTGCGACCTTGGTATCAGTAAACCAACACCTATTTGAGGGGGGGGGGGCGTGTTTTACTGGAAGGTCTGGTGAGTAGGCCCATGAGTGGTGAACTGAAACCGAAATAAAACCACCAACACTGAAATAGTTTGAAGATTATCATGAAATTACTGTTCGGTTGACTTTTACAGTTCTAAGGACTTATGGACTAAATCTGAGACACCAGTTCAACAATTGTGTGTTAAAAACATGGTGTCAGTGATGCTGTGGCTGAAATTATTTATTATTTTAGACTAACTTTACCATTTCTAATCATAGTGAACAATAATAGTTGTAGTACCTATTTCAGTAAAATGTCTCTCAACAAATATCCATCAGGTTTTATGCTCTTTGCTTGCCACTTTTTAAAACTCTTTACATTTGTCTATCCTGCAGGTCTAGACGATTATGGAGTAAATAACGGTAAGGTTTCATTTTATTCATCTAATGCTGAGAGTCTTCATAACAGTTATAACTTGATTGTTGTGTCTGCCCATATATTTGCTGAGAAAACGACATATGCATATCCTTAATTTATGAAAATAGGATGTTCTAAGGAAAATAAGTACTGCTTCTGAAGACTGCAGTCGATAAAGCTTAAGCGAAAAATAATCCAGCTAGTCGGGAAATGTCAGAAATGTTTGTTGATATGCTTGATATTGAGGAAGTGGGGAACCAGAAATTCCTGTTGATAACGGAGATTTCCTGCGAAGAAAACCGGCGCCCATCCGCGTCCTTGCGTTTCCAGTAAAATACCAAAACATCCTCACGTATTTAAACATGAAAATAATTGTCTATTCCGCTGGGCTAAACTAACCTAAGTTATATATTAAGTTTTTTTGAAATCTATCCTAAGTTGAGCGATGTGTATAAACGATATTGCGTAATTTAGAAATTAATGAAACTAATATTTTTTTCCACTGTCTAAATTTACTTGATTCCAAATAAGTAAGAATGCGAAAAAATGAACATTTACGATCCACACTACTTTTTGACAAGGGCACTCTACTACTGAAATATTTTAGTCGAGCAAAATAATGCTCTACTCTAATAACCTACAATGCTCAGAATGCTACGTGGTACATATATGAGCATTTTAAAACACTGCACAAAGGAGAAATTTACGAAAGACATTTTGGATTTGCGTAATCAAATTCAGCGAAGTAAAACCTTGTAAATTCATTTCTCGAAAACAGGGTGCGATATATGTTGTTATGGTTCCATATAGTGGACGAAGGATGTGTGTCAGTCTTTATTATTTAATCAATATGTGTGGAACAAAATATTTTACGCCATTGCCAAGAATATTGAAATTTCATTGCAGAAATATTGTTTCAGACGGTTCATTTGGTATTTACATGGAGCAGGTGGCTTTTCGTAACCACCTGTGCTTCGTCATTGTAACAACTGAAGCTACTTGCACATTTCATTGTATCTTTTTACCATACCTGTTTACTTCTATGTTGAACCAACTCGAATAGGAATTTTAAGTAGGTATCTTTTAAATGCATGAAGCGGACCTATTCCTGTTGGTCATGAAAGGAACCATGTGTTTTGCCTTTTACTTAAGTCGTAGGATAATCCGGGAAATTCAGTTGTGGAAATTACAACTCACGATATCATTTAAAATACGGCCACGTAAAAGAGTGAAAAACCCTTATTGTCGACAACGGCATCTTAAGAGCTCAAGATCAAGTAGTGCTGATCGTTTGTATTTGGATATTTACGTGGTCGTCAAAGAAAGCAGACAGAGAAGAGCTCCCGAAACAAAAGAAAAGAAAGCCTACTGATGATTTTTTAAATAAGATTGGTTTTCACTTTCTAGCACAGATATTTATTGTTAAGGACAATTTTAGACACCCCTGTACGCCATGTTAAGTAGTGAAAAGTTCCCAACGCTGGGGAACCCGTTATGATTCTAAGAATCCAAAAGCTACAAGGTTTCTTGGGTTTTCCGCTTGGGGCGCAGAGAGTTGCATGATAAACATGCTTGACAATGCATATTAAAATCGTCAACGAACCGTTCACTGACATCCTAAGCGTGCAGTGATTCATTAATGTTACCATAATTTTTCTGGTAATTTTTAAGTTTGGATAAACAATTGGTGATGATGTTATGTACGTTGTGGTTACTTTGAAAAAATTAAACTTAACATTTTTTTTGGCGGGGATGAGTATGAGGGATTTGCAGAAACAGTAATTATTCGGATGTTTCCGGGGCTCACTAAGCTTAGAGTTACAGTTTGTCTCAGGTGGCTAACCAAAATACCTAGCCAAAACTAACCAGCCAGCTCGAACTTAGGTCCTTTTGGCTTAAAGACAAGCCACCCTTGGGATTAGTAAGTCATCCCTTAACCTTCTGTGCCACTCAAACCATCATTTAATAGAGAATATAATTGCATTATCAATATTGCATTAATTAATGGTTTAATACGGATTTTATGTATAATAAGATATAAAAATTATATATAAAAATCTGTTGAAATTTTAAAAAGTTTACTTAACATCCTGGAGCTAATAAAAAGTTTACAAAAATTTATAAAGAACAGAGAATACTTTCAGTTCTTCAAAGTAAATATAAAATAATGAATTTGCTTAGCTTTTCTTAAAAAAGTTATTTCTAATTAAATAGAATTCGTCATTTATCAATTTAGTTGTTTGGATTCTGATAGGGTTTACATTAGTGAAACTAAAGGCCAATTTGGAAACTAGAATGAAAGGACAGGCCGCACCATGGCTGACCGTTTGGCTCTCACCAAGGCGACCCAGGTTCGATCCCAGGTGACCGCAAAGGAGATTTCTAGTGAACAACATGGCGCTGGGATGGGTTTTCTTTGGGTCCTTCGGTTTCCCCGTCAGCATTCCACCAATTGTCTATCATCTTTCCTATCAGTCATCTCACCGTTCCTTCACCTTCACACCAGACATTGGGCTGATCACCTACTCTGGTTCTCTATCGGATCCAAAGCTTTGGTTCCTCAGGCCCGACCTTAAAAGGGATAGAGAAACAAGAATCCCCTAATACCATGATAGTGGCACAACTAGGGAAGAAGAAGAAGAATGAAAGGACATTTTAGAAATATTAAATATATATATATGGATTGATAAATCAACTATAGTTGATCATTTTAGGTCACTTAACCACAAAATAAATCCAAAGCTGAAATTATTAAATTGATTAAATGGACCCATTGAAGTGAAGGTTTGGGAAAATACATTTATTTTCAGAAATGAATCGTGTAATGAATTTTAAAATATAACCAATTGATCCTGTCAATCAGGCGCGGCTCTGGGCGAATTGATTAGGTGACTCGGAAAATTGGCTAAGCTAAATTCGCAAAATCAGCATTGCGAAAACTGATTTTATACTGGAATAGTGGCTTTGAATTTCGATGGGGCTTCCCTCTGTATATTAATCCAAAAGTTCCTTAAAATTACCTTTATTTAAAGAGTACTCGCTTTCATTATGTCCACGAAATGTCATTTCTTGTCTACTTCCCTAATGGGATATTGCATGAAAAGCCTGTTAAGCTTAACGCTCCTATTGTATTTTACTGAAGAGCGTCTGTAACTTTGTCAGTGTTTTTCCCCCATCTCCTTCATTTCGCTACAATTATGTCCCTCGTACCAACGCATTTTTAATGTCCTGTTGTGTTTTGAAGATGCTCCGCCGCAAAGTTTTTCTAAAGATAGCACTGGTGTTGGCCTACCGACATTTACCACTTCGCGTGTGTCATCATTTTTCCATGACGAAAAGGGTTTTGAGAAAGGAACACGTCAAGTCGTGTGTTGGATTCATTATAAATGCCTTAAATATGAAATTAAAAACGTCATATATCACGCAATAATCACTGATCAAATAAAAAAAATTACGCTTTACACAGGATGCAAACTGATAATAAACAGTACCACATGACACGCGGAGGCTCGCGTCAAGTGGATTTACCACTTCTACCAACAAATTTCTTTTCAAATAAACGAAAAAATAGGAAGAAAGTCCTGTATTGTGTTGTCAACACGAGTTGGTGCGGAATACTCGGCTTCTATATATCGAATCTATAGCCATGGTAACCAGAAATACATTCTGCCCCACCAGCCTCTCCTCTCCCGCCGCATGTGTTACGGTCACCTCGGCCTTTTAATAACGAATCACTGGTCGGGAAGTAACTGGTCGGGAAGTAAGCAAGCTAGATTATCGACTCGCGGGCGCCAAGAGAGCGGCTCCATTACAAAATATAATTTGGAAAACTTTTATAAATGAAAATTAAATGCTAGGACATTAAACATAATCATGTAAGTTATTAAAAAACAAGTAGGTGACTCGGCGATTCAAACGCATCAAGAAAGAACCGCTCCTGCTGTCAATAAGTTTACTTTACTTTCAGGAGTTGGTAATGAAACAGAAAACAATCCATCACCTAGCGGCAGTAATGATAGCAATAGTAATACATAACATGGTTGAAGATTTGTGAAACAAAGCCCATATAATTAATATCAGAGATAAGTGAAGTTTAGACCCTACCTCGTATAGTTTAATGAATTATATTTGCTTAACTGTTAATACTATTCATTATTCCAGTAATTAATTTAGCATTCTTGGAATTCTCTCTTTTATTATTATTTACTATAATGCTGCAATTAAGACGTTCAAATACAGACATAGGATGGATTAAAAAATCTATTTAGCTTTGACTTTGAATGGGTGCATTAGACAATTGCATTGGAAATAGTAACATCATACATTGTTACAGTTCATATCTGCTACATCCATGCGACTCAAGAAAATTGACACATTTGCTATTGCTGGTGTGCTAAATGTTCTATTCGTTCCATTATCTAAAGGATTATAATGCACTTGTTACATTGATAGCTTTTATGCATGTTTTAATAAGGCTTTAATTATTGGTTATTTTAAGCTGCATATAACTAAATGCTAAAATTGAATGAAATGTTCATGTAGTAAATAAGCCCAAAATAAACAAGCTTTAAATCAAGAGAATTTTTGCAGCTTATATGCCTATTCCTAATCAAGTTTATTCTCTTAACAATTATGCTGTGAAAAAATGCATTTTAAGCCTTTTAACAACTGAAAGAATTTTGTAACATGTGGACTTAAAATGATATTGTTTTGCAGGTGGTGGACCATGCTTCACAGGTTCTGGTCCAATCCAACTCTGGCAGTTCCTGCTGGAACTGCTGACAGATAAGTCATGCCAGAGTTTCATTTCCTGGACGGGTGATGGCTGGGAGTTCAAACTGACTGATCCTGATGAAGTTGCTCGCCGTTGGGGTATCCGTAAGAACAAGCCCAAGATGAACTATGAGAAACTGAGTCGAGGTCTGAGATACTATTATGATAAAAACATAATCCATAAGACGGCTGGCAAACGATATGTCTATCGTTTTGTTTGTGACCTCCAGAGTTTGCTGGGGTGAGTTCATTAGTGAATCAAATATTTGTTTCAAAAATATTTAAACTAGTGTGTTATCTCATTACATATGTTATATGGTTGACCAACACTATACCTAAAGTGATGTTTTAAAGATTTAAGTGACAAATTTTCTTAAGACATTAATAGTATGGATAGCTTTTAAAAACTGTTATCTCAGGATTGCCTGTCTCATCAGTTGTATGGTTGCTCCCATGCAAGGTTTCTTTTTTCTAACAAGCTTCATTTTGCAGTTGTGTTTATTTTAGCAGATAATATTACTATAACATACAGATTGCATCTGTAATATTATAGCTGCTTTTAAGTAAAATCTGATAATATAAAATTTGAAATAGACTTTGAAAGATTTCTGTATTAACTGGTCTGAACCAAGTACAAATTCTTATGAAGTACTGGTACAGTAGTCCACAAATGAGTGATTAAAACAGTGTTGTCTGCACGGATTCCTTCTTTAGATTGAAAAACTATGATACTATTTTTCAGTGCAGTCCCTTGTCTACTCAAGACATTGCAATTTATTGGAACAGATAGCTCTTCATCAAATGTGATTCAGTAGATATCATGCTGAGTTCTATCCGAAGATTTCCTTTGAGGAAGCAATTCATTTGTAGTAAACTTTTAAAACAACTATGTATTCATGGTTCCAATCTTCAGAAGGCTGAAAAATACTACCAAGAGGGTAGGGATTGTTGCTGAATCAGCATATTCTGATTTCTAATGGTACATGACATCTACACTTCATAGTCTTATTTGCTCCATCATCATTAGAACACATTGAGCATGGTGCACACGTTTCCAAATTGTCATCTACTTTGTTTGAATATGCAAGTCATATGACAATATGAGGTATTGTAAAAGACTTCTGCTGTAGTGTCATTTTATTAAATAGGATTATTTGCTTCTGTTTCAGTTTTTTTATGTATAAGCTTTCCCATGTTACTAACAGTCACCACATTTAAGGCAAATGTATTTGATATACTAGCATTTAGCTTTGATTGTTACTTCGATTAACCAACATACTGTATTTATTATGAATTATTTTAGTTGTAAGGCATAATGTTTATAATTCTGAATATTAACTCAGTATTCCATAACATCTAGATGATGATGATGATAAATACAAATACATATGCACTGTAAATTAGAAATCTGAAAACTATCCTACATATCCGCAGCTGTTCTTAATGCACTGCACAAGTGTACAAGATTAGGATGAAGAGCTCTCTTAAGTGTTGTGAGTTCAAATTCTGCTGCACTCTGCAGGTTTTTATGTCTGTAATACGTACTACTACACTAACATTTCTAGAAATAATGTTCCTATTTCTAGGGAGCTTACTAGTAAGAGAGATTATTATTGGTCTAGACAAATACATTTCCAGAATATTTCTTCTGGGTATAAAAGCGCTGGTTTTCTTATACTGGGGTGTCAGTAGGTACTGAAGATGTAAAATAATGAATACATACTGAATTTTAAGGATAAAGAATGATAGCATCAAGTTCCGTGTTACTCAGTAATAACCTGTTGTGTAATAACTCAAATTTTAGATGCAAACAAAGTGAGAGATGGAAGTTACAAAATATTTAATTATTAACTGATAACAATTATGTATCAAAGGAAATAAAATAGGAGCTTTGTTTTGTCTAAACAGTCATGCTGTTGCAGTTTACTGTAAAGCCTGCCTTGAATTTCGAAGTGTAACAGATCATTTGCACTGTCTTCAGTACCATGTTAATTCAATTTAATGAAAATATTTTCATTGGTCCTTTTATGACTCATCACCACCAATTTTGATGAATATATACCAGTGCACTTAAGAGCCACAACCCTGAGTAAAGTATACTTTGTATACCCCTTAAACCCATATAATGTCCAACCAAACTTACCAGCATGCCATCCCTGTTTATGATGTATAACTTCAAGAAGTGGACAACAACTCGAGAACACATGTATACTAGTAATGAATTTGGCATGTAGTTTATTTTGGTCACATAAAATCAGAAAAGACAATTTGTTCTCAAGTCAAATATTCTGCTTGCTTCTGGTATATGTTTGGCTAAAAGAAATAAAAATACAGCATATGAATTTCACATAATTTTGTCCATTATTCTTTTCACCAGTACCGAGATTATTTACCATAATTTCCAGGCATAGAAATTTTCAAGCATTAAAGCCAGGCCAGAAGGAAGTTAGGTTGTACTGTTACTGGACATCACACAGTGATGTCACAGATAACAAACCACCCACCCACATTCCTCGTAGAGCCTGTTAGTATGTGCAGACCATTCATTATTGTGTTTCAAGTGGGAAGGTGTTTGTCCTTGAGTGCTACTAGTTGAGCAACCAATTGGAGTCCTGCGATGTTGTCATATTACATTCCCCCTAAGTGGTATGATTGGAGTCCTGCGATGTTGTCGTATTACATTCCCCCTAAGTGGTATGTGATGAGTGCCAAACTAATCAATCTCTAATGAATACTATTCACGCTAAGACAAAAATTCAGATTTTGCAAAAACTGATCCATGAGGAAGGAGAGAGTAATGTATTTAATATAACCGTAAAAACCCCATATTTTTAGCTCAAATAGTTTTCCTAATACAAATAAATAAAGTAGATACCATTATATTATAACAATGTATTGTGATGTAAGCACTGTAATGAATATCATTATGGGATGACATGTATGTGTGAATGTATATTTGAAATTACTCAGAACTGAAACGTAAATATTTGACATGACATGATAAAAGAAATATGTACTTTGAATAAGCCAAGGTGTTTGTTAAATTCGACGACAGGAAACGATACACTTCTTGCTAGTCTGGCAGAACGTGACTGGTCACATATCTTTGTTTATGAATGGTTCGTAATCTCTATTTATTCTAGAGAGTTCAAAGCAGCATTATTCAGTTACTCTTCCATGAAAAAGTGTATCAGCTGGATCAATGAGACGCGATCCACCTGCCCCCCTTACTACTGCTAGAACAATCCAATAGAGTTAATGTGGGCTCAAATTATGTTGCAAACAGAAATAATATTTTTAAACTGACTGACATTGAACGACTTATTCATGAAGAAATTGGCAAGGAACACAACAAGACTGGGAAAACTGCGTGAAACATCAGATAAGCTACAACAAGAAAACTTTTGGAAAGAAATAGCACGTAAAGAGATTTTGGAACCTATCATCATAAATTTGGAGTACTCAGACATTGAAGACAATGACAATGATGAATTATCTCTTAACGTTAGTAACATTCACAGCTATACGGATGCACTGCTGGTATTTTTGTTGGATTAGAAAAATAAGTAATTCATTTACTATAATTAACTTTAAATATTTAAAACATTTGCATAATATATGAATATTCATGTTGCAATTGTGATTTCAACAACTGCATTATTATAAAACTTTGGAAAATTCAGTTTGCATTTCTTTACGTCTAGCGCCACGAACACTCGTAACTATGCAAGAGAGAGAGAGGGAAATATAAAAAGAGTGGAGATAATGAGGTGGCAACAGTGAAGGCTCTAATGCATTTGATTCGCTAGAGGCGAAACTCTTCCCATTTGAAACACATAATAGACCATGATCCTTGACCACAATTATTTATGCTCTTAGGTTTGAATGTAGCCAACTTGAATCCAAATTAATTGAAAAATCTATTTGTAGTTGGTTTTTAACACTTCATCACTTGCATTTTTATATTATTGAGGGACTAGTTTCGGAAGCTGTTACGACCATTATCAGCCTTGGTCCAACTATTGTCTGTTGTTGTCACCATGCTTCCAACAGTTGACAATTTTTTGATAATACCTTCAAGTGGAGGTGAAACGTGTTGAAAGAAAATTTGTGGTATGCGAAGTACAGAGTGTCTCAGTCAACTCATAGTATAATTTTAATTATACAGAATAATATTGCATGCTGATGGATTTAAAATTTATCACCACGGCAACCATTATGAGACCGGAAACACTCAGGGAAGTGTAGCATAAGATGGAAAGCATGTGATAGGCAGGAAATCGAGGTATTAATTTCTAAAAGGAAGATTAATCAAAAGACCAGAAGTTCAGATGATAATGGAAGAAAGTATATTTTATAATTTTACTAATACAGTTTCATACCTTGTACATTGTGGTCCCAGGGAAGATCATTGTCTCCTTTCACACAACTTGACACAACAAAACCGTAACAGTGAAAGAGAGTGAATGGCCCACATGTGTGTCTTGTATAAGCTATGTGATGTCACATCACCATGTTAGTCACATGTGCAACAATAGATTTTAGATTACCTTAGCTAGAAATGAGCACAGAGGTATTTGCAGTTGTGCTCAGCTGGTGTTGTTTGTAACAGTAATGTGCACTGCTTACAGGTACTCTCCAGAGGAGCTCCATGCAATGGTGGACCTGAAACCGGAGAAGAAGGATGATGACTGAAATGGGAAGGTGCAAAAACAACATGATCCTCTTTGCAAGACAAGTCTTGTTAAGGTGATGAGCTCCTCTTGTATTAAATGAACAGGACAGAAGAGAAGGGCCACAGCACAAAACTTTGGCTAGAAAGTGCATCAATGATCTACACAGTGATGATAACATATACATATAAACCAATTTATCATCCCAGCAGTTCAGCTGGAAGATAATTATATTTTATTATGCTCTCTGTTTTAAATTGTATGTTAAGCTGCTAATTTAACTCAAGTCTTGGTGCGATAAGACAGCTGTTTTCGTTAGTGTTTATTTTCTTCATCAGAAAATGAGTATAAATAAGAAACACAGAATGTGAAACTTAAGATGTTGGCTATGTTTTAAATGTTTAATGGTGAAACTATATTTTCAGAATTTCTTTTTATGTTGCCCAGAACCTCCTGAGCAAAATAAGAGGAAACTGAGATTGAAAACTGTAAGAACCATGTAAAGATGCTGTTATTGCATAAAAGTGCCTTGTATATACTGTATGCCATTTCACTCTAGGCTAACACTCAATAATGCTACTTGTGATTTCATTATAGTAGATATAATGATGTCATTCATTTTTTTTTAGATTAAATGCTGTGTTTTATCTTGTATTAAGAGTGTGTATAGTATAGAAATTGTTGTGATGGTTTAGAAAAGTGGCATAAAAAAGGAACATAAAGTTTCTGGACAGGTACGGCTGTAACAAACCAATTTTTATATTCAAAATGTAACCTTTTTTTTTTTTTTCCTCAGAAAAGTTGTAAGAAAAATGTTTACTACAGATACTGTTTTTATATAACTTGTGTGAAAAGTTTAGCAAAAGAAGTCCCCTTGTTTTATTGGCCATATAATTGGCATTCTGTTGTTTATATGTTGTGGCATCACTGCATGCCCTGAATGTTTGCTGTGATGCGAGGTGCATAAATTGAGAGCTCTTTTCCATGCTTTCTCTCTATGTTTATCAGTTGGTTTCATAATCTCCATTATCCACAGAATTTAATTCATTTGTCTAAAAGATTTCTAGTAAATAAATAAAGTGAATAAATGTAGAATAAACAGAAAAACAAGAGGTCAAAGTTGTGCTCTGCAATGTGGATCTTTGGACTGAATTATCTAAAAGGTTGTTACTCTATCTTAGGCTGTTTCTCCTTGATGGATAGGAATTGATTACACAGCAGACTTTAACTGCTATTTTAAAAGTAGAACTGAAATGTACCTAGCAAAAGTTATATTATATATTAATTCAAATTATCACTATTAATAGCATTACTTGACTGCAACTTTTTCTTGCTTAAGTGATATTTTCATACTGCAGAAATTAATGCAGGGAATATGATGTTTGGATTAAATCTCCTAACAGAGTGCTCAAAATTAATATCCGGTGCCTCATTTCATAATTATTCATTAAGTTCTACCATGGCAGTAAGCATTAGATATGTTTAGATAGCACTGACAAATCAAATGCATGTAAATCATTAACATATGCTAATAAAGAGCATGGGTAGTAAAGAAACTACGCATTTAAAGAAGGAAAGCTGATGCCTCTAAAATATGCATTTTGTTTGCAGTTTAACTTCAGTAACAGGTTAATGAAAAATTGTATAAGCTGATCAACACTAATGGTTGGTTCACAATAAATTGGAAATGGAAATGAAAATCAGAAAAGAATAAAAAGAAAACAAGATGGGAATGACTTTAATGGCAGTATGAGAATGGGGAATGCCTGCTGATGGCAGTATCAATAAAAATTGCATATTGTGAAGACATGTTTGTAAGTGTGTAGTGATATTTTTCATTTGCTTACAACTCAGCTTACATAATCATGGCTAAGGAATTTCAGAATTTGATCAGACACCAGTTTCTAAACATCCATTAATTGTTATTTGTGATTCCCCATTGCAAAAGCATCATTCCAATGCAAATTGCACATATTGCAACTAGAAAGACTTCTAGCAGTAGTATGTGGTTTTTAATTTCAAATGTACAACATTTTAATGTTGATTAATTTGTAGTTGTTGTGAACCAGCCTAAATCCTGTGACATGAAGCAGTGTTAGATCTAACTTGTAACTACTTTTGTTAAGATTGGTTTTAGATTCTAAATTTTTCCCTAGTGTATGATAATGGCAATTTTTTGGAGAGAATATAGGATCTGGCAATCAAATGAGACATGCAAACCATAAAGTAAATTTAAAAGTCTGCACTTTTTCACAGTTCTTTCACAAGGAAAAAAAGAAACAACATATAAATATACATAGTAATAAGTAAACAACTTTTTGTTCATATGTCAGAACTGCAATTCCAGTTGCAGTAAAGGTTGATTTTAAATTCTGTGCACATATACACACACATTTAAATCTTTGTTCTTATCACTATCTGCATAATTTTTAAATTGTATAATTTAAAATTTGTATATAATTTAATTGTATATTTTATAATTCACACATTTTCATTCATTTTTACATCATAGGCAGCAAATGTGAAATTTCCCTACTCAATTTGGCAAAGCAGTTAATATACCAGCATTATAATAAGATTTGAGGTTTTAATAATAAATAACGAAACAAAAAGAAACTAATTGTAACCTATTGCAAACTAATAAAACAAAATTTATTAGTACCTTAGGTTTTACATTGATGCTTACAAGAAAATTATTTAAAATCATCTCATATACTATGGTCACCTTCATAAAACACTTAGGGAATTGCAGTTCTTCCATATGACATTTATTCTTAAAGCAGGTACAGTGAATCAAATACATATGCATATTAAGTCTCTCTCTCTCTCTCTCTCTCTCTCTCTCTCTCTCTCTCTCTCTCTCTCTCTCTCTCTCTCTCTCTCTCTCTCTCTCTCTCTCTCTTTCTCTCTGTATTTGCTGGTTATTCAGAAAAAATCTGGCAGAAAGGAGGGAAGGAGAGAGATGATAAATAAAGTTCTTTTTAACTTGCTTAATTTGGAAAATAGTTTTATTCGCTCTTAAGAATTTGGAAAGATTTATGTAAATATTTATAACTTGAATAAGTTTACAATTTATTGTTTTAATAAAGCATATCCCTGTAAGCATAACTTGTGTTAAAATTGTAGAACCTGAAATAGGAGCTGAGAAAATTTGTTGTTGAGATGAAATCTCCCAATTTTATTCCCAACTCCAACTTTAGTTTTAAACTGTTCATTTTGAGGGCACAAAACAGTCATTTTGCATAAATTTTAATAACATTGTTATTCCACTTATTAAATGAAAATTCTGTAAATCTTTGCATTAAACTTGCAATACCTAAATTTAACTGTATTGGAACAGCACAGTGTAATACCTATCTGCTTTTCTAGTTATCAAAACTATTTATACTACTAATTGTAGTATATGCAATACACAGTATTTCCATATGCTTCATCAGTACTCCTCTCAGAAATGAGAAAAGGTGAAGAATGTTTTATCATTTTCCTGCAAAGATTAAAATGGTTGTTATTGTTTAAAAGTCTCTAAACATTGTTTTGTGCTTGCTTCAGTTGCCAGTGTTTTGAACTAGATATTTTCTTGTGTATGTAGGAGTGAAAAATTGTGTAAGACTGCAGATTAAATGTTGAATGATATTAAGTCTCTGTACATGGAATTTTGTAGACAGCATACATTTATAACATGGAACATATGTGCTAATCATATACATACATGAATTTACATATTTGTTACTGAAGCAGTAACAGTCACTCTGTTTACCCTCTATCTGGCTGTTAAATATTAAAAAAATTTCTTTTGAAACTAAATACATTTATAGTAAATAGTGATTGTTTATTTAAAGAAACAAAGGAAGCTTCTTTATGAATATGCTAATTGTGTAATGCATTATTTATTCAAAATTACCATGAAAATGTTTGCTGTCATCAGACTTTACTCACTAAAGACAGAGAGTCAATTCATGGAGATCTGAACTGGTTGAGTCACATAACTAACTGTGCTTAAATGAAAACATAAAGTTAAATTACTGAAACTCAAAGTTTTTAACTAAGTCA
Organism: Mantis religiosa; assembly: GCA_030765055.1. Taxonomy (NCBI): domain Eukaryota; kingdom Metazoa; phylum Arthropoda; class Insecta; order Mantodea; family Mantidae; genus Mantis; species Mantis religiosa. Next base: position 359,065,907 of record CM060950.1, read on the forward strand.
GTATTTAAATAGCAAGATTTTATGAATTATAAATGTGATTTAAAAACTGAAAGGTAAATGTTATTTGTATGAATGGCAGATTTATGTTGTGCGAGTTGCAGAAATCTTCTACATTATTTTACACCAAAGGAAAAGAAGCACTGGAGAAGATGGCAGATGTATGAATGTTGTTTTCTTGTTTCTAGCCTAAAATGGGTTTGCATTGTAAATTGCTATTATATTATGGTTAAAGATGGGCACCTGAAGAAAAAAAGTGTTATCCCATGAAAAAAACAAGTTCTGTACTTACAGAATAAAGAGCAAAATAAAGTTGACTTCTAAGATATTTAGCCTACAATTTTTTGGGATTTTCCAATTTAAGTTTACTGTAGCTTTCAGCAAGGTAGGTTCATCTTCTTGAAGCTTGAATTTTCTTTAAAAAATTTGATTAAACGCTGATGAATTTTAAATTCCTGCCAGCAGGAGAGCTTCAAAATTTCAAAAGCAACGTATCAAATTATTCTGGCAGTTACATTTAACAGATGATGCAAACATATGCAAACCATATGTACTAAGTGCAAGTAAAAGTTAATGAAACATTAAGCATTAATTTAGACTCCATGTTAGTTATAAAAGTTATTACTTAAATAGTTTGATTATTCAGTTTTACTGAAGTTTTTGCAACTATTGTTTCAGAGCTCAATTTTTATTCAGTTATTCATAGTAGATATAAAGCATATTTGCTTTGGTCTATCTGTTTTGTTTTCTTCTTGTGTTACTGGAACATCTGTACACTGGTAAAATAAATACACTTACTGACTGAATAAAGAGATGCTCATTATAGTTTAAGCTAATAGGATAGAAATTAAAGTGGTGGTTTTGATTACTAAAGCAAAGCAACACTATACCAAAGTATATCAAGTGTCTTTCATTAATTAAGGACCTATTACCTGTAGCAATTTAATTCTTATTTATCAGAATATCAGCACTTCTGACAGCCTCTGATCTAAAGTCTGGAAAAACTAACCTGGCATTTGACATTATAGCTGCCTGCCGGTTGTCCTATTGCAGTGTTGGCATCATTTTCACTCGCTGTCCATTGCCAGTGGTTCCACTGCTAAGCTATCTTCTCTGTTTTCACTATATAAACTATATAAAATAATAAAACTAGAATCCCTTCAGATACACCTTTGTAATTCATCCACAAGTCACAATCTTTCACTGTGCACTTTTAACTATATACTGTTATGAATGGCAAAACACGTGGAAGCCAGGAACAACTGAGGAATGCACACATATATGGCAACATGGATGATGACACACTTATGTTCACGTGATACTCACGTGATATATTTGTAACAAAATTGGATGCGATAGGGTGAGCCTCCTTACTTGCCCCATATGAGCTGCCTGAGTCATGTGGTTGTCAAGTGCGAAGTTCATTCTCCCAGACGTTAGTCAAGTGATTGCTGGTTTCCCATTAATGAGCACTTAATGAGCTAAAATTGCATTGATGTGCACTACTGAACAACCTTTGTAAATCTGTCATGTTCTTGGCTGCAGCATGAGCAGGGATAAATCTTCACTCCTAAAATCAAACTGCTGCCTCTGTAGCTTAGGTGGTAGTAAGTCTTCAAGTTCAAGAGGTCCCGAGTTTGAATCTCGGTCAGAGTGAGTTACCTGGATAAGGTTTCTTTCCAGTGGGTTTCTCTTATTCTGAAAGATGAATATTTGGTAACTCTAAGCTCTATGAACCCTGGACTCATTTGAGCATCATTTCATCCATTGTCCAATGTGACTTAATATGGTTGGTTGGTTGCTAATGCTCATGGAGTTGGAGAATTTCCATTTTCCTTCTGGCCTCCCAATAACGTGTGACTAGTTGTGCTGTCAGTTCTCCATCTGTTTTTGTCAGGGCACTACACTGGAGCAGATGATCTCGGTCCATCAATGAGTTCGGGTCCGTACACAGTGTGCAGGTTGGGGATTCAAAAATATTAATCTTGTGTAGATGAGTGGCCAAACAGTCGTGGCCAGTAATCAGTCGGAAGATGGCAACAGTACTGCTTCTTGGGTAGTCTGGGATGGGATTTTTACTTCCTTGTAGAATTTTCCATTGCTTGTTGGTACTTTTTTCTTTGCATTCTTCTTTATGTAGTCTGCCTCCCCGTGGTGCACCCTGGGTAATGCAAAATGGACTACAAAAAAGCTCAATATGAATGGCCCCAAAGGGAAATCTTCCGGAGGTAAAATAGCCCCGCAATCGGATCTCCGGGTGGGAGCATGTTTGGGCAAATCTCATGTGACTTTATATTGGAGGACGTAAATTAAAAAAATAAAGCAAGCCTTTTTTCTTTTTCATTTTAATCAATTTTAGTCTATCTTAATAACCATCATTATGAACTAAACTTTGGCATTAATACCATTTTAAATGGTAAATTTATCAATGGATGCATTATGAACAGCTAAGTAGATTGAATTTAAGTACCATAAATTCATAACTGATTAAGATTGAACTTAATCGCATCTTATGGTGTTGGCAACAACATAGCAGGCAAAAATGCATTGTAGTGCTAATTTCTGGAGATGAAGTGTGATGGCATAGCAACTACAGTGACAGTTTTGCTTTAGCATGCCACCTGCATGTTAAGTGACTTATATGGCAGCCGTGCTTTCTGATATGATCTTGGCAGTTGACAGCTTTAACAAATAAAATAGGTAAAGACTTGTTCACATTATAGCAATAAGTGTCATTCAACATAATAAGCTGAGGTCATTAAGACACAGACTCATGGATAAGAATTCTGTGGTTCAAATCTTTATCAGGATCATCCAGAATGTGGTTTGTTTCTGGTTTTCCTCTATCCTTATATCTGGCAAATGATGGAGAGGTACTCTACACTTAGGCCTCGCAACTATTATTTCATTTCATGCATCATCAATGTCCACCACCTGTGTTCTGATGCAGTAAGGACAGGCATTAAACATCACTTTAAAAAACATGAAAGCTCATCCCTCTTGCTTCTTTTGCAGATGCTTGACAATTAAAAGATGAAACAAAGTTGAACTAAATAGGGCTATAACAGGAAGTGGTGAGATCTACCACCAAAGGACAATATTTCTGAAAACTTAGCTTTCTCCATTCTTCTGTCTCCATATATGACCCTGATTAGCTAGAAATCTTGAACCATTTACCATCCTTTAAATCCAGTTACTTTGATCGTAAAAACTATTTGTAGTCTTAAATCATATCGGACGGTGAATGACTTGGGTGATATGATGCTCATATGAGTCCAGGGTCCATGGAGCTTACAGTTACCTGACATTCGTCTTGAAGGATAAGGGAAAACCCCGGCAAAACCTTATCCAGATAACTCACCCTGACCAAGATTCGAACTTGGGACCTCTTGAATGTGAGGCAGACATGCTACCATGTATGCTACTGATGCGGGCATTGTAGTCGGTTTATTGAAACTTGTCACTTACTTTTTTTAAATTATCGAGGGACTAGTTTCGAAAGTCTTTTGCCTCCATTTTCAACCTCTCTCCAACTAGCATCTGTTGACATCTTCTCTCCTCTCTCAGGCAGTGGAACTATGAACTTCTTTGTCAAATTGTCTACCAGTTACTTTGTATGAGTAAATGAACAAGTAATAATTATTACACCATAACAGGAACATACACAACTTAGTCCCTGTTTTACTTGCTGAATGTATTATAATAAAAGTGCATGTAACCTATTTGTTCATGCGACCTAAAATAAATAAATTTAGAAAAAAGTGCGTGATAAAGATTAACTATGTAAAACTTCAGAAACAAGATTATATGGCTCCATGCTTTTTTGTACTTTAATATACCAAGTCAATCCTTTTTGTCATGAGATTTCTCATGAGTCCCCCTATATTTACAATTCAAATGTGTAAACTTACCATGAGTTGTAACATCCATATGTAACAGCTACATTTAGAAGCAGAATAAGCAAACATGAACTGTCAACACAGTTAGTCAATGTTACAAGCTCATTTGTGTTTAATCTATCAAACAGAAAAATCAGTCCTCTGTTGCTAGAAATATCTTCCTATATATGCCAGTTCCTTTAATTCCTAAATTGGCTTTCATATCCCTTTTGCAGGCACCAAGAATGAAGCAACTCCAAACAGCTGTGAATGTTAAAACTGATATATAATAGACATATTGTGACCTAATGTCAAAGAGTCCCAGCTACTGTAGTCAAATGTGCCTGTCTTAAAGGGAGAGCCAAGTGAAATAACTGGTGTAATGGCATGCTTGAAGGCTTATAGGGTTACATTTTACTGCAGTTGCATGAATTTTGTCTTATTCATTTTTTTAAATGTTTATTAAAAAAATTTAATATTTTTACAATATAAAATAGCTGTTAAATACTTGCATTTTATTATTAACAATAAGTACAGCAAGAAATTAGAGAGGAAACAAAAAACACAATACAAAATGTCTAACCTTTAAATGGTAGCTACATTAGACCATGGATTAAAGTGTCATAGTCAACACACCGTGTCTATTCAATTATGTGTGTAATGTAACCTCCCTAAGATTAGAATGGTCTTCATGGATTCCCACCATGTGTAGACCTTTCCATAAACATTACAACCATGAGTGGAAGGCAGAGCAAATTATGGTCTGTTTGAGTTGTCAGAAAGAGAGAGCAATAGTGGAGGGATGACCTGAGCTACCTCCCATTTCCATGTTTCTTCTGGTCAAAACCTTACCTTGTCAGTTTTCTTCCATTACTGCTTCCTCAAATGTGCAGAATCCTGGAGCAAACCCCTTTCCACCTTCACCCTGAAAGGTTAGTTACAACCCTTCGTGCATGCAAGGGAGAGGGTGAGTACTGCTTTCTCTCTCTTCTCCGTGACTTATTATCCCACACAGACTTTAGAGTTCTTCAAATTGTTATGATTAAAAGTGTTTACATCAGTGAGTGGTTTAAAGTACTTATGAGGGAAATATTTCAAGAAAGGGAGCCACTTACAAGTAGTCCACATGGCAGTCAACTGTGAAGATAGTGGTCAGTTGCAAATCAGCTGAGGATGGAATTGGGACAGTCCCAAAAACATTCCTGTTAATAGTTGACATGAGTGAAGTTTTAATAAAATAACACAAAATAAGTCTTATAATATAGTATAAGTTCTACTCACAATGGAGGGGGTGATTAAGGAACATGAACAAAACATATTTAGCACATCTCCATGTTGTGCAGGCGGCATGCTTGCCTCACATTTTAGAAGTACGAGGCTCAAAACTCATGATGACTTACTGGACAAGGCTTTCCCTTATATTCAGAAGATTGCTGGAATACTTTTAAGCTCCACTGAGGCCAAGTTCATTTGAGTATTATTTTACTCATTTTATTCATGCATTACCTGTTTAAAGGATGCTAAATTTAAAATCCTTTATTGTTTTCAAATGGTCTGCAACAGCATTCACTGCTAAAGGTTCATTCAAACTGAATACAACTCCTGCCAGGGGACATATCTGTAGGTAAAAGGTACAGAAACAAGGCGAGGAAACGGACGCTTACTGACTCTGGTACAACTGATCCTACCCTATTCATCCAGTCCATATATATGTGATAATAATAATCATAATAAAAATAATAATAATCATAATAATAACAATAATAATAATAATAATAAATACATGGCGCACAGCCCATATAGGGCCAGGCGACAACCCGACTGCTGGCCTCACTCCCACATACGCAATGTAGAGGTGGATGATTATCCAACCGATACAGGGAGGAGATGTGGTCAGCATCTTGGCACCCCCAACCGGAAATTTGACTTTCTTGACCAGGGCTGCTTACCTGTCGTAAGTTCCTCAATTTCTTCACGATGCTGAGTGGGCACTGGTCCTATATCCAGGACTTAAAATCTGCACCCCCAGGAGTGGGATCGAGCCTGAGCCGCATTCCATGGCAGGGAACCAAAGCATGATGCCTTAGTCCAGTACGCCATGGTGCAGGACATATGTGATTATATTCATATAGAATTACATGAATGTTGAAAGCTAGACACACTGAAACAGAGTCAAACTGAAAAATTCAATGCCATAGCCGGGATTTGAACCACAGATCTCCTGGTTTCCATCCAGTCACTCATACCCATTGAGCTACCATGGCCAAAGTGCCATCATGATATTAAATTCTCCAATTGACTCATATATTTTCCCGGTAAACCACTAGGGTTTCTTGCATTCGAGATACAGCCTTTGTGGCAACTTTCTATTGTAAGTACTAGAGTCCCAGGCTACATCGTTAAACTCTTATTATTTAAGTTAATTGATGGAACTTAATTGTTCCTTCACAATAGCCATGTATAGGCCAGAGATAGAAATAGTCCTAAATTTAAAATAAGAGCAACATTCCTAAAAGCTCCATACCCATTTACTAACCAGAGAACACTCATACCATTGCAACACATCTGTGAAAGTATTAAATGGAAGTATTATGGGTGAGTGGAGGAATTTACTGACAGTGATGTCAAAATTAATTGAAAAAACTATTTGTAGTCGGTTTTTTGACACTTCATCAATTACATTTTTATACTATTAAGGGACTAGTTTCAGAAGCCGTTGCTTTCATTAATAGTTGGAGATAGTTTGATAATGGAGGTGAAGACTTCCTAAACTAGTACCTCAATAATATAAAAATGTAAGTGACAAAGTGTCAAAAGGCTGACTACAAATAGTTTTTTCAATTAAATGGAAGTAAGTTAAAAGTGCAGCAAGAATAGTTTTCACTATCAGATCAAATACAAAATTAAGAGATACTTTCTTACAATTTATATAGATAGATATGTTTAAAGCAGAATTAGAGTGTTTCTAATGTGAAATGTGTAGTGTTTAATGCCCGCTTTTACTACATACGGCACCGCAGGCGGTGACACTGATGGTACATGAGATGAAGATGGTGCACCGGTGGAATGAGATGGCGGGGGAAACTGGAGGTCCCGGAGAAAACCCGCCCCAGCGCCGTGTTGTCCACCACAAATCTCACTTTGCTGTTGCCTGGGATCGAACCCGGGCTGCCTTGGTGAGAGCCAAGCGGTCTAACCACTGAGCCACGGCGCGGCCAGTTTTCTAATGTGAGATATTCAGTGGGTTAACCTCATTCATGCCTTTTGTTCAGCTTGTTTTTTCTGTGTGTTAAAAATATTTCTTAGGGTACAAATGTGGTTTTGTTGGTGGCATGGGATGCTGAAAATCTAACATGCTAGAGATTTTACGGTAAAAGCTTTAGGCTGTCTTGTACCATCACCATTCTTATTAATATGTAACCATGAAATGACACCACCTACTAGGTGCCTCTAGCTATAAAATGGGTCCATCCACTGCTTGATGGAATGAGGTATATGTAACCATGAAATGACACCACCAACTGGGTGCCTCTAGCTATAAAATGGGTCCATCCACTGCTTGATGGAATGAGGTTCCATTTCATATAACAACAAGAATTACTTAAGTTGGGGGTTTTCGTGCTACTGAAGTTGATTTCTGTAAAATTGCTATCTCTCTTATATAAAACATTCATGGAGTAATACGTTATTGTAATATGTAAAGATTATAACACTTGTAACCAGTAACTTCTTTCTGAATTTTATCATTTACTACCTAAAATGTTTACACCTTAAAACTTTGATTAATAATTTGCTACATTCCGTTACAATTTTTATTAAATTGTATTTAAAAGACAAGTTCGCTGCAATGCATTCCATTCACATACCGTTCTCATCCCACTGTGTGTTGCCATCCTTGTGAAATGTCGTCTTCAACATCATTCTGTGTTTACTAAAATTAGGCAAGTGAGTCAACCTTGTATATACTTTTCTCCACTTTTCTAGTGGAGAAAAGTATATACAAGGTTGACTCACTTGCCTAATTTTAGTAACAATGGCAGTCCACTTTCTGAAATACTTCTTTTTATTCTATATCATTCTGTTTATCTCCCAATTGTGCCTGATCTTGAAGTTGTGGGTGTGCAACTCCCTCAACCAAACGCTTCTCCAGTTAAAATTATCGCAGCGTATAAGCAGCCACGCCGCCGACTAAATCCTGCATCTATTCAACATTTATTTGACGATAACCAACCCACTATACTCCTAGGTGATCTGAATAGTAAACATGAAGCATGGGGCTGTCATCAAACCAGTCCCAATGGACGTTGTCTACTCCAGGCTACGCTAGATTCTGCTCTTCAAGTGATTGCTCCGAATGAGCCAACATTTTATTCTTACAATCGTGCTGTGCAACCAGATATTTTGGACATAGGTCTTCTTAAACAATTTACATTTCCAGTTTAAATGCAACCTCTTCCAGAGCTTGATTCTGTTCACTGTCCGGTGGTTATTAAATTCTGCTTTGATCCCATATTAGCACAGCCACCAGAGCACCTTATCACTGGGCCTGTCAATTGGAATGCTTTCCAGTGGAATATGGATACTCTTTTACACATACCTCGCACTATTGCTACCCCTACAGATATTGATTCAACTGTAGCGCATCTTCGAGACGTGATTCACACCTCTGTAAAATGTACCATTCAACACCGTTCTTATTGCCATGGCACCAGATCACCACGGTTACCATATCACCTTCTCCAGATGATTCGAGCTAAACACAAATGCGTCGTCTTTGGCAACGCCATAGGAAGCCGACGTCTTAACGAACTCGTTCACCAGATTAAGCATGCCTTGGATGAGCACCGTTACAGTAGCTATCAACACTTTGTCTCAACTATCTACCCTACAGACAGCTTGCTCTGGAAAGTGACAAAACAGATACTCCGGGAACCGCTTCAAATGCCGCAGTCAACAATCTAATTAGCAATACCACCTTGGAAAAGTGCGAAATATTAGCTGTCTACTTTGAATCTACATTCACACCTAATCCGGCATCTGATCCTGCCTTCACTCAGGAGCGCCTGAGTACGTCCTGGCCTATGGCTCTGTTGTCCATTAGGTGGGTGTCATCTAGTGAGGTATGATCTATTATACAATTTCTGCCCAATAAGAAGGCCCCTGAAAACGATCTTATTCCAACAGTTGTATTGAAACACTTCACAAAGAAGACCATCACCTTTCTGGCCTCTTTATACAGTGCAATTTTTCGCATTGGATATTTTCCTAAAGCCTGAAAAATTGTTGAGATCATTGCATTGCAAAAGCCTAACAAATCTCCTAGTTCCCCACAGAGCTATCGACCGATTAGTCTTTTACCAACTCTGTCCAAACTTCTGGAAAAGCTCATTCTAAAATGACTTCTTTGGTTTGTTTCTGAAACTTTCAGTTATACCTCCCCAACAGTTTGGATTTAGACAGCATCATTCTAGTACTCACCAGCTTCTGAGACTTACTGAACATATTACCCGTAGCTTTGACGCCAAAGAGCATACTGTGGTAGCATTCCTAGATTTCACTCAGGCATTTGATAGAGTGTGGCACAACGGCCTCCTTTATAAACTACATGACCTAGGTCTTTCGCTCTACTTACTTAGCTTGATTACTAGCTATCTTCAGGAACGCCAATTTTCTGTGTCTCTTGGTTCAATGCATTCCTCACCCTGTACTATTTTAGCCGGCATGCCCCAGGGTAGCGTCCTTGTGCCTCTTCTTTACAGTCTATATACTGCTGACATGCCTGAACTTCCTGCAACAAGTACCACACTGTTTGCTGACAATAGTCATCTTTACCTCGCACTTCGCTATTGAAACTGCCATTGCTTGCAACCCTACAATCTTCCCTGGATATTTTCCTGCACTGGTTATCTCGCTGGCATATCGCACTTAATCCAAGCAAATGTCTTCTTAAGCTTTTCACCTTGCGCAGGCCTGCTGCTCCGGCAAATATACGACTCTATAACACTGAAGTCCCCTGATTACCTTCTGATTGTGCAGTCAAATATCTTGGCGTCCATCTTGATCGTCGGCTGACATGGAGTACACATATCAAAAGCATACTAAATTAAGCCTATGTTCGTCTTCACAAGTTGCATCCCATCCTCAACCGCAAATCCTCTTTACGAGTCCAATGTACGCTGCTACTATACAAGAGTATTCTATGACTGCTTCTTCAATATGCCAGTCCTGTATAGGGATGTGCTTCACCTACTCCAGGTGTTTCAAAGCAGGATATTACGATTGTCTGTGAATGCCCCGTGTACATCTGAAATACACAGCTACATAGGGAATTGGACATAGTCAGCATTAATGAGCACATCTGTACGACAAGCAGATTCTTTGCTCACCTTCCTTATGTATCAGGTGCTTTATTCTTCCAACTGGGACGTCTCCTTGATGCTGCTCCAAGACTGAAGGCACGCTTGCCACAGGACATTTTATTTCTATAACGTTTATTTATTCTATAATGAAGTTATTTAATTTATACTCACACTAATCACACCAGTTTGCTTGAGGACTCTAATGTGAGTATCCTCTTTCCCTGTATACTTTCATTTTATTATGTATATAGCTCCACAATTTGTATAACACCAACTGTACTGAGCGATTGAAATAAAAACTCAACATCCCACTGTAATTAATTTTTATATAGCATCTACAAACTATTCTTGCAAAAGCTTATATGTTTATCAACTTTAAGTTAATTGGAATAAACATTTGCATAGTTTTACAAATAGTTGACAAATAGTTATATGAAATAAATTATTTATTTTAAACACACACACGCACGCACGCGCGCGCACATACACACACACTATATATATATATATTTAAAATACAATTGAATTGAGAAGATATTGACAAATTGCTTCACTCACATTGTTTTTCATAGGACATGTTTCAAGAGCTGTGGACATATATATTTATGATGTATGTTTCTATCTCTTACAATCATTCTGTTATACAAAATGTCTGATTTTTTAATTTTCTGAAAAACAACTCTAAAACATTTTCTGTAAGGGGTGGTTTGGTGGGAGATTTTGTTGAAAATCTTTGTGTCATATGTTTGTAAAAGAGACTGAACATAAAAACTAAATTTGCTATTTATCTAGCATTATTTTGAGTTATGAGATCCACTCACTCCCCCGCCCCCCCCCCCCCCCCACACACACACATACACACCCACAGATCCTTTTGTAAAAATGCTCAGCGGTCGAATTATGGCGTTTGTACTCAACGACTCTCAGTTATTTTATTTCTTCATATTCTTTCCATGGTGCCTCAGCGTGCCTGAAGCTTGAGGCCGGATTTTGTTTTTGTGTTCATACGGTAATAGTGCTACTGTTAGCATGGAAATCTACGGCAGGATAAATACTCTGCGAGTGAAATTTGAGATCACTGCGACGAGGCCAACGGCATTAGAAGTTCATGAGTTTGTAGCAGATACCTTGAAGCTTACTGTTGACCAGGTGGATACGCTGCAGTCAATTACGCGGGATCCAGCAATCTATATAAAGCTCATTTCGGTGGTGCTAATGGAAAGGCTGTTAGAGAAGTTTGCTGGTACCGCTGTGTTTATGCGAACGGGGAGCGTACAACAGTTACGGTCGAAAGGGTCACCGGCAATACCACCACGGTGCGTGCGTTTGATCTACCGCCGGAGATACCGAATGAGGTATTACGACAAAAATTGGAGCAGTATGGCAAAGTGTATGAAGTTCGGAAAGAGCAATGGGGCAATGCGTATAAAATACCAGTGAATACTGGTGTTTGTGCTGTGAAAATGGCTCTGAAAACCATGATTCCTAACACCATTGTGGTTGTGGGTTATCGTGTTACAGTGAGTTACGCTGGTCAGGTGAAAACCAGCTATGTATGTGGGGAACCCACACACGTCAAAGAAAACTGTCCCAATAGAAAGACGGTCTTACCTGTACCACCACTTCCGCGCAGGGAGCTACCGGAAACACAGCAAGAAATCTCCGTGCAAGAGAGTGTGATCCAGTCGCATGAGCTGCCAGAAGCAACACAGATGTCCCCGGTGTCCACCGACACAGTAGACAGTCAACTAAAAACGGATTCGAAACCAACGGTGTCCAAGGAGTGCCGTGAGGAGGTGACGTCGCCCGTTTGTACGGAGGCGGGAGCTCTTGTGAAGGAGAAGCGTAAAATTGGTGCTGCGACCGCCCTCCAGCCTACCCATTACATCTTCTGGGGCCAACTCACGAAAAAAAAAACAAAAAAAAAAAAAACGAAGAAGTCGAAAACCGCCCAGTCTGCTGTAGAATGGAGTGCTTCAGTCCCACAGGACGCACTTTCGATGTCGAGTGCTGATGAGTCGACACTGGAAGACGGCGATAAAACGGCAATGGAGGTAGTGTCAGGGAAAGTTCCCGGGAGATGCATTGCAATCAGTGCCTGTGACAGTAGATGCAATTGGTAGTCCCAGACAACCACGAGTAATGCTTTCTTCCAGAGACCCTCGTCTCAAATCACCGGACGCGCTAGCTAAAGTTTCAGTTTCTCAATAGTTAGTCCGAACCATTATCATACCCCTGCACTGGTTTCTCCCTGCCTTGTATTTCTGGAGTCTCATGACTACTTTACCTCGTATTCAAATATTGGCTGCTGTCAATGTTAACGGCTTTAGAAATCTACGCAATCAAAAATTGTTACACCAGTTCCTCAAGACGCATGACGTGGATCTGTGTTTCTTGCAGGAGGTTAATACGCATAATTTGTCAGCCCTGTATAATTATGATCATGTGGTTAACTTGGGTCCAGAAGGTAGAGGCACTGCCCTGCTATATCGCCGTGGTATCCGGTGTCCTGACTTTCAATTACATCCCTCGGGGAGCGTCGTATCGGCTGTGCTGAATGACATCGCTCTGATTAACGCTTATGCTCCCTCCGGTTCCAATCGACAGGAACGTGAGCAGTTCTTTCAACAGGCGTTGACAGCCCATTTAGTATCCAGTAAGGAGTTTATCATTGCAGGGTATTTCAACTGTACGCTTCAAGTTAAGGATCAGAAAGGTGCTGCTAATCTCAGCCCGATGCTTCTGCAATTAGTGACGCAATTACATCTACGTGATACCTGGGAGATGCAGCATGGTAATACGGTGCAATTCACCATTTTCCGAGGCGCCTCAGCATCCCGACTGGATCGTTTTTATTTATCTGACACCTTGGTTACCCGTTTCCAGCGCATTGATGTTCATCCCGTTGCCTTTAGTGACCACCACGCCGTTACGTGTGCCCTACGACTCACGGCTCCTAGTGTAGATACTGGAAGGAGTTACTGGAAAATCAATTCAACCCTATTTAAGGATGAGGACTGTCGATTGCGTTTTGGTACAAGATGGGCAGCTTTTAACTCCTCTTATCACCGTGCCTACCGTAAATCAGAATGGTGGGCCGTTACGGCAAAACCGGCCATCAAAGCATTTTTCAAAAAATTTAGTTTTGAGAAGGCCCGTGAAAGAAGAGAGGTGCTTTGGAATCTACATGAGCAGCAGAATCGATGTGCCGAGGTCGCTCCGGCTGTCAGAAGAATAAAGGAAATAATTAAAGGCAAACAAGATCAAATGCTGCAGGGTTGAGCCATTCGGTCCCCCTTGACGCACGCTCTCTCCAATGAACAGGTCTCATTTTATTCATTGGCCAAGGCACGCACCCATGGACAGGCCAAGTACATTTCATCGGTCACTGACGCTGCTACTGGTGAGGTGTTACATGGGGCACGCCAGTTACTGCCTTATCTTCAGGAGCAATACCAGCGCCTATGTGGCGAGGCTCAAGCGGAACCCATGGCTAGCGCGGCGGCCCTGAGTAGCCCCGTGGCTCACATTAGTCAGTACACGGAGGAGAGTCTAATGAATTTTATCTTGCATTCTGGCCGATAATTAAGGCTGAGTTTGTTGCCGTGCTACAGGAATTATGGGACGGAGGCTGGTTTCCAGAACATTTCGCGGATGGAATTATAATTTTACTCCCGCGGAAACACTGCCCCCAGGCAGCGATGGACTTTCGCCCAATAACACTGCTGAATTCAGATTACAAAATCTTTGTGAAGCTTTTGGCCAACAGACTAAAACCAGCGTATGAGGAGGTGCTCTATGTTAATCAAACAGCTCTGCAACGCAAGAATATTGTTGGTGCCCTTGCGGAATTAAGAGATGCGGTCGTCCATCTTGAGCAGCACCATCGCTCTTTGGCGTTAGTTAATCTGGATTTTCATAGAGCTTTTGATGGAGTTCAGCACTGGTATATCTGGCGGTGTTTGCGCAAACTGGGATACCTCAACAAATGATAGCGGCGATTCAAGGACTTTATCGCCAAGCGTCGTCAAGAATACTTTGTAACGGCTTTTTGTCGACACCTATTCCAATAAGAGTCAGGCAGGGGTGTACCTTATCTATGGGACTGTTTGACTTGACACTCAATCCATTACTCCAGATGCTACAAGAGAGACTGCAAGGCTTAACTATAGCTGGGTAACGCCTTAAAGTAATGGCTTACGCGGATGACGTGACGGTCTTGGCCAAAGATCACCAGGATATGGAGATAGCCACGGCGATTGTGACTTAGTCGACTTTCGGGAGCTCAGCTCAACGCCCAGAAATCAGAAATCCTTCCACTTGGCACCTGGGAACATCCACCAACATTGCTGCATATGAAGGTGGTTCCACAGACCACTATACCAGGGATTATATTTACCTCTAACCTAACAGAAATGATTTCTCTTAATTGGATCCAGAGGCTCAACGCGCTACGTTTCAACTTACATGAAGATCGCTCTCGAAATCTAACCTTGTTGCAATGCGTCTGGTACATTCATACTTATGCCTTAAGTAAACTGTGGTATGTGGCGCAGATTTTGCCGCTCCCTAAGCAGTTCGCCCAACGTTTTGAGACTGTGCTGGGATACTTTCTGTGGTCGGGGAAAGCATATCGAGTTGCTCGCCTGCAATTGCGTCTTCCTCTAAAGAAAGATGGTTGTGGTCTAGTGGATGTTGACAAGTGTATGGCGCTGTTGGGAAAGACAGGATTGTACTCGTTACTTGGCAGTGAGTCCCCGATTGGCAAGAAGTTTTGGTATGACCAGTTACATACCGTGCAGAGACAGACATGGGAATTACATCATTTGGTTGCCAAGCTTCGTGCTCTTGAAAATTCCGGGGAGCAACTGGAGAAGTTTCTGACTACCAAGAACCTCTATCGTCACTTGATGGAGCCAGGTATTCAACGACCTACTGTGGAAACAAAATACAGTCATGATTAGAAATGTGTTTGGGCCAATGCAACCAACTGTAACCTTCCGTCGATCTGGAGAGAAACTGTTTATGAAGTTAATGAAATGGTTCCAATTGCAGAAAAGATGTGGTATCACGGGAGAGTGAATTCGAAGATCTGTGGCATATGTGTGGAAGATGATACACTTGAGCATCGCTTGTACAACTGTCAGCAGGCTGACTTGATTTGTACCTCCATTCGAGATACATTACATAAACTTTGTCCAGAAGAATGCTTACGTTCGTTACCACAGCTGGTACAACTGGAGTTTCGTTTCAAAGACACGAAATTTCATAATTTTGCAGTCTGGTTGGTTGCTGGTACACTACATTGGCTGCTGAAAGTACGGCGAGGAGACACTGTGTTAGGAAAGCACTTAGTATATTTTTAAAGGAGCAGAGGTGGAGCAGAGATGGACCTTGCGTTCTCTGGAGCCATACATTTATCACTTGGAACAAATGCAGATCTAGTATCCATTTGAACAAATAGAACCCTTCATATTGTCTCACAGTACAAGCCAATAAAAGAAAAAAAATTTCTAAACGACTTACTCTGTACACGTTCCCATCTTTATTAAAAAAAAAAAAAAAAAAAAAAAAAAAAAAAGTAAAAGAAAAAAAAAATATATATAAAAGAGGTTATTTAATAAAAAAAAGTGTAGGCCAATAACAAGGAATATCTCAGAAATCTATTTGCAATGTAAGGAGTAAAAACAATCCAATTATGACTTTTCAAAGTTTAAGTATTGGAAAATTCATACCAATAATCAGGAATATCTCAGCAAATGGTTAATTCTACTTAAATTGTGTGCTTTAACAAAAAGTACATTGATCTTGACATTGAAAAAGCAGCCATCATGCAATATGAAAAATTAATCAGACTACCTTATGACTGGGGAAAAGAAAAAATCACAAGTAAACTTAAAAACTCAACAAAGTTTAAAAATTAAAACTTCCTTACTTAAAAGAAAACTTATAAACAAGTTATCAACCTGATACTGAACACAATCTTCACTTAGCTGAGGAAATTACAAAATCTGAAACCTCTTCATGTATTCTGAAACAAATGACACTAGAAACAATAAATTTAAGGTATCCTGCCAATGAAAGACTACATGTTTACACTAACAGTCCCAGCTTACCAAATAATGGTGGTACTGGCGCTGGTGCAATATGCCCACTCTTCTCTTTCTACATAAGTTTAAAGTCTACAAATTTTGATAGAGAAATTTTGACAATCCTTCACAGCCTACAAAATTTTCTATATCATACAAATAAATTTGAAAAAGTAGTAATATTATCTGACTCTAAAGCAGCTATAATATTCATACATCTGATATAACATCTAAAAACCTAAATATTGAAGAATGTTGCAAAATCATAAAATAATTAATTTAAATAAGATTAATACTTCAATAGATACCACTGACTTTCTAGCCAAAAAAAGGCAGACAAACGTCCAACTCATTTGAGCCATAACTTATCACTAACAAAAGAATAGTTATATCTACATATAATCAAAAAATTAAAGATAACATATTACAAACAAAAAGAAAAACTATGGGAAAATTTATGTAACAGCATGACTAAATTCAATACACTACCAAGAAAATCCTGTGTACCAACTTTTAGACTCCAGACAGGCCATATGGATGGAAACTACCTACACCAACTTTCAGTCAACATACCAACATAACATCAAAATAGTGGAGTGCAAGAGAGCGAATGGCCTCACTGTCAACTGCTTAATATTAGATACCAACCAACCACATTTTTTGTGACTCTTATGGTTTAGTAGTTATGCAAGTCTTTCTTAATAAAAAAGATTTCAGAGGCTATTTACAGAAAAGTCAAGATATATATTTCATTTTTCATGATATCTTACATATAATTAAATCAAAATAATTTCAGCCATTTTTGAGAAAATACAAATTTTTGAAACATTTTTCATGAAACGGGTTGTGTGAGATAGGATATTTTATTGAAAATATTTTCACATCCTTGTAAAGATTTTGAACTACCTTTCTTACATATTTAAAACTTGTATTTTGGTAAAATTGTAGTATCAAATTTTAGTACAGGTTTTATGCTACACTAAAACTTGTAGTAATTACTGCAAGGCTTTTATTTACATTAAAACAGATTTTAAAAAAATTACATTTCTTTCACACACACAACTATACAAATATAATATATACAAAGTTTACACACACACACACACACACACACACATATATATATATTTTTCACCATGCACAAAGAAATCAATCATATTCCAAAATTGTAATTTACCTTTGAAATTAATGAAGTCCATGACAACACAATGTGTTCAGGATAAAATCTACCAATAAGTTGAACTCACTATAATACAGGTATGACAATGCCATTTGTAGCAAACGAATATCCGTCCTTTGGAAAGGCTATCAATATTTGTGCACCTCCTGTAGAATGAGAGAAGTCTAAGCATATGCAGTTTCTATTACCTCTGCAGTGATAGATGCAGAAGTAATTACCAACCTCTTACATAAATCCAACATTGTTTTCTGATCCCTATACATGGTAATACGAAAGGTCACTCTAAGCTTTATATTCTGATTCTACCTTTCAAAGTTTGCCTACACAAGGTTTGTGTGTATTAGAACAATCACTTATTATTGACTGCCCTTATAAATGGGAAACTATAATAGAACCTTAAAGCCCAGGACCTAAGTACTTATGAATTGCAAGTCACCACTGGAATATGTGATCTCGAATTTGAGATTTCCTCATGGTTTACTGAGAAAATGTGAGTCAGTTGAAGAATTTAATGATGTACTGGCATGTTTCTATGGTTGTTCAGTGGTAGAGCAATTGCGTGTAGAGTGGAATATTCATCGCTCAAATCCCGGCTATGGCACTGAATTTTACAGTTCTGATTCTACTTTTCAAAGTTTGCCTACACATGGTTTGCATGTTAGTACAATCAATTATCATTGACTCCCTTATGAATGGAAGTGGTTTATTTCATACTTCATAGTCATAGTATGTAACACACAAAAATTCTTTCATAGCTATTCTTAATGAGTTTACATTTACCAATATAGAATTCCATTATACTCAACCCTCTGGTTATTTATGTAATGGACTTCCCCACCCCACATTTTACTTTTCCTCAATGTATTTTTCCTTGTCTTGAACTACCCTTATCCATTTGTGGATTACTCTTCCTAAATATTCTATCATGTTAATCCTTTTTGCCCTTGTATCAGTCAACACTTTAATTTAATAATCTCCTTGCTTAATTTGTCGCATTTTGCTTTCCATATACCTTCCCTCCAATCCTTTACCCTATCACATTCTACTGAACAATGTTCCCTCTTGTTCACTGCATGTAACACACCATTGCATTCCTTCCCTGGCAACCCTTCCCTGTTAAATTTAAAAAACAGTCCATGTATTTCTTTCTCTCCCAATCTTTTTGGATTATTCTTCACTATTTTAGAGGGTGATCACTACAATGTACCTTCTATACAAATTCAGTAGCATTAAATATTTCTGACAGCATCAAGGCTTTGAAGGTTTTTATATCATCAGCTATATATGACATTTTCATAATTGTATTTGCAAGTTATTGAGCTTTCTTACTGGTACATATATTTGCTAGAATAGCATATGCAGCATAACAGTTAATTTGAAGGGTAATTATGTATTCTTGCATAATTTGAATAGTTCTTCTGCATCATGTGTTGAAAACTGTGCCAGATATTCTGCCTCCAGTGGATGAAGATCGCCAGGGATAACTAGTGAGTGAAGTGGTGGACCCAAATCAGTTCTTGTCATCTTTCCTAGTGTACAGGAAATTATTTTCTGTGTCTGAGAGCCTATTCTGGCTAACCCAACACAGAATGTGTTCTCGTTGTATGCTGTAAATAAAAGGAGTATGTGAAATTATCTTCTTTCAATACCATATACACAAGAACCTTGTTTATCAGGACTAGGTGACACTGGAGGTAATCCGAATTTTCAAAAATCTGAATAATCCAGAAACAAACAATTAAATGGATACAAACTTTGGTGTAAAGTAGTAACATTAGGGTTATTGCAAAAACAGAAGAGAAATGAATTGAAAGCTGATGAGAAATCTTAAGATTGCTATCAGGACTATCATGAAAACTAATGAAACATTGACACATTTTAGTTTTGTTGTTCTATGTTAATGGCCATGGTATTGATACTTATTATTAGCTCTAAGTATGTGACTGGTGAACTCTGTACTAGCCACAATGCCAACATTATGACTGTATGGATGCACAGAGAACTATCATAGCAAACACATTTTTGCACTGAAGCAGTGAGAAAAATTAATCCGGATTACTGAGGGCCACATAAACAAGGTACTGTTTGCCACAACAAAGAAAGTCCCAAGGGAATGAGATGCAGGGAGGTTGGAGAAGGATCCAATACCCTACCTCGACATGTTTATGGCACTTGGGTCAGTTTAGTTGCAGCCCATTCGAAAACATTCTGACACCTTCTACTTTGGTGAATAAACCTTCTTGGTTTTAGTGTACAGAATGAATAGGGCACATGTTTTTATAATGGTTCTACTCCTTGCATAGCATGCATTCTCTGCCACACACATTTACTGCCCTTGTCCCACTGTTTAAGGGTGGCACATTCCTCTCAGAGACTTTCTTTGTGTTGGCGAACAGTATATATGTAATACAATGAAAATATAACTAGAAAAATAGATATTCTCATTTAAGCCCATGTACGTGATACTACTCTACAGCCCTTGAAACATTCCTTATATCCTCATCATCTGCATATTTTATAAAATAGTGATATACCCAACTTATGAACTGCTTCACTCATCATAATGAATTATTTAAATGAAGTAGTATCTTCATGAAGTGTGAGAGGTTGATGTAGCTAAGTGATTTCATTTGCTATATTTTCCTTAATGAACTAAATGTAGATGCGCACCCCTATATTAATTAATTGGTGGCAATACAAATTTATTGCAACACAAGTGATCTCACAAGGTAGCAATGCTATTTAAAATGCTTGCATTCAAAGCACTAATAATTACTCAGCACTAATAGCCAAAATAGTGAGATGCAAATTTTATGAAATGTTTCTCCACCAGTTTGTTAAAAACAGTACAACTTTTTGGCAACTTAACAAAAACACAAGCACTGTTAAAAATAAACTTAAAGTATAGAATTTTATTGTTAATTTCATAAGCACAACATAAAAACCTAATACCATAGACATTTTGAGCTATTTAAAAACATTTTCTATTGTGTAATTTTAAAAATGAAATGGGCCTTTTATATAATGGGAGAACATCCTAATTTGTCTAAACCTTGCGAGAATGAGAGGAACCTTATATAAATGGTAGAAAAATAAGAAAGCAAAAGAAATAGAGGTCAAAATCAACTGCTTCAGTTTCTCTTCTAAAATTACAGTAGAACTCCAATTATTTGGATTAATTGGGATTGGAGCCGATCCAAGTAACTGGATAAAACAGAAAAAAAAAAACAAAAAAACAACTAAGTTATTAAAAAATAAAAAAATTAATTTGTGCATACTGTAATGTTAATTTAATGACTGCAATACCTCGTTTACATTTTGAACAGTAGTGTACTTGGGAAAACTCAATAGATTTTAGAACATTAAAAAACAGTACTTTACAACTAGCTTCAGCTTTAATGGCAGAAATTAGGGTTATCCATGGACAATCCACTTTCACCCCTTTTTGGCAAATTTATTTACGAGTACGTTTGAAACACAAATTAAACTAGCCTTCCCATGGATCTTCAAGGTTTGGTATAGATATGTTGACGACATCTCTGCAATAGTTCCAAACAGACATTTAGACACAATGACACAAATGAATGACACAAAAATAAAATTTGGAATTTAAAGGAAGCCAACACAGTCAAAAAATTACATAAAAAAATCATAGCCATTACGGAATTATATACAATCATGCAATAATAAATAGTCTTACACACATACTAGTCAAACCCATAGATGAAGCAGAATACTACGAGGAACAAAAAGCCATATTTCACATAGCATAAGTAAATGGATTCAACAAAAGCCTGGTGTTCAAGAAAATTAAAAAAAGCTAAATTTAAGAAACCCATTACGGAAGAAACCACATTCACTATAAAAAAGAAAGAAACAGCATATTATGTGAATTCATATACCACCCAAAATCATTTAATAAATTCAAAAAGGTTTTTAAAGAACAAAATATCATCTTGGCACCACAAAAAGATAGTGTTAAAATTGATAAATTCAAAAACAAAAGATGAAATCCAAACAAATTAATAAAACTGGAGTATACCAAATAAGATGCAAGGACTGTGAAAAATGCTACATGGGTCAAACTAAAAGAAACCTAAAAACCAGAGTCAAAGAGCACTTTAGAAACATCAAAATGAAACAAGAAGATAACATCTCATTTTTGGAACAAAAACTATGACATTGACCCAAATCCAAAATTACTAGGGTTGATAAACCAAAACCTACTGACAATGTGGGAGAACATGTTAATATGGAAAAATAAGGATTGAGTAATGAACTTTGAAATTCCATCAGTAGATAATCTGACAAAGTAGTTTCACCACCAAAGAGTAAAGAGCAGACAATAGATGGTAGTCGGAACTTTGGGGTTGATAATGGACACAATAGCTTTTGAAACTATTCCCTCAACAATATAAAAATGTAAGTGACAAAGTGTTAAAAACTGACTAGAAATAGTTTTTTCAATAACTATTGAGTCACTGTTACTAATGTATAAAGACTAAAATAAGAGTCACACTTTTTAAAACTTATAACTTCAATCACGTCCTTTTACAAAATCAGGAACGTTTTCGAAACTGTTGCAGTTTCATCATCAGCTGATTAGCGACTCATCACAGTTGGTTGTTGTCTAGATCTCTTGTAATTGGCTCCCTCTCTCGTAAGATTCTTTACATAAGTTCAGTAGACCACTCATTGATGGCACATCAAAATTTAGAATATGTGGAATGTTATTAATAATAAAAAATTTTTCCCACGTTTTAACTTCAAGTTTTGTTGACAATGGTTTTGGTAGTTTGATATCTCTGATGTGGTGGTTATCATTCCAGAAATAAAAAGCAACTGCTGATTTTTCTGCTTGTTTATATTTTATGTTCCTACAGTGTTCTGTTAATCTAATTTTTAAATTTCTCTTTGTCAAACCAATATAAAGTTTGTCACAGTCTTCACAATTTATCCTATATATGCCTGATTTTTGTTCTGGTGGGATCGTGTTTTTTAAGGCATTATTTAACAATTTCTTGAGTGAGAATCTGTTTTGTGGTGGTAGTTTGATGACATAATCTTTAAATATTCGTTCAAACTATGGAAATGCCCAAGGGTGGTAAGTGAAATTTTTGTACTTCCAGTTTATATTTGTTTTGAAGAAGGATGTTGTTTATACGAAAGCAGACAAAGGAAATAAGACGGTCATCATGGACAAACAGGACTACATCTCTAGAATGACAGATTTATTGGCAAGTGATGAATTCCAGGAAATAAAGTCTGACCCTTTAAATATGTGTGTAAAACAGTTAAATGAAACAATGAAGGATAAAACAATCATACCAAAAGAAATTAAACAAAGTTTAAAACCAGACAACCCTACAGTAGCTAACATATATGGATTACCCAAAATTCATAAAACAGGAAATAAGATGCGCCCAATCATTAACAACATAAACACACCCTGCTACAAGTTATCCAAATGGTTAAACAAAAAATTTAAGGAGCTACCAAAATTCAAAAGCCACAGTATTAAAAATTCGTTGGAATTCATCAACAAAACTAAAAATCTACAATTTTCTCCCACAGACCGAATGGTATCTTTTGATGTAATCTCCTTGTTCCCAAGTGTTCCGAGAGACAAACTCATAGAGTATATGCAAACATGGCTTCAGTCCCTACAAATAGACCAAAACATCATAGAGGAATACCTTCAATTAACCAATATTTGCATTGAACAGTCCTTTTTTACATTCAATAAAAAATTTTTCAAACAAAAATCAGGACTATCTATGGGCAACCCATTGTCCCCATTTTTGGCAGACCTCTTCATGAGCTTTTTGGAAACGCACATCACAAAGGCATTCCCACTAATTTTTAAGCATTGGTACAGATATGTGGATGACATTTGGGCAATAATAAATGAGAAACAAGTGGATGATGCATTAACACTACTTAATTTACAAAATCCCGCAGTAAAATTCTCCATAGAAAAAGAGATAAACAATGAAATCCCTTTCTTAGATTTGAAACTTACCAGAAAACATAATAAACTTGAATTTGGCATACACAGAAAGGAAACACACACAGAAAATTTCATAAAATCAGATGGATATAACCCAAGACAACACAAGCATGCTGTTATCAACAGTTTAACTTACAGGCTGGTTAATGTACCTTTAAACAAGATAGAAAATAACAAAGAGTACAATAACATCATTCACATTGCAGAATACAATGGATACAGTGCTGAATTGGTCAACAAGAAAATAGATAAATTCAAAAGACAACTAAGATGCAAACAAGTAACTACTCTCTCCCCAATTAGCAATGAAACCTCATACAGAAAATTTACTTATCATCCCAGAGCTACACACCTTTTCCAAAAAGTTTTCAAAGAACACAATATTACTTTGGCCCCACAGAACAAATTTAGTGTACAACACCTTTTGAAATCACATAATACAAAGGAGATACCCACAGGCAGAAAATCAGGAGTGTACCGGATAAATTGCAAGGACTGTGACAAATTCTACATTGGAAAAACAAAAAGGAACGTGAACATTAGGCTTAAAGAGCACTTTAGGAACATAAGGAATAAAGAAATAGATAAATCGGCGGTAGCGTACCATTTTTGGAAGGAAAATCATGACATAGAACGAGAAATTCAATTACTAAAAAGTGTCCAAGGTCCAGCTGCATTAACCACGTGGGAAAAAATCTTTATAAAGAAATATGAAAGTAAATTGTTTAATTTCGATACTACCTTTGAAGACAACCCCAATTTCAAGTTCATCAAGATACCGACAGAGACGCACCTATCACCTCCGAGGAGTTCACTGAACCGGCATCCATTAGTCGACAACAGCTGATGATGTTAGGAAGTCCTAACGAAACGCGTTCTAGGTAAATACTAGCAATAAATGGAGCACTGAGTATTAGTTCGACTCAAAATTGTATTAGTAGTGATCTGTTTTAATTTCTTTTGTGAATTTTTTGTACTTCCAGTTTATATTTGTTTTGAAGAGTAGTGATCTGTTTTAATTTCTTTTGCTTGTAGTCCCGATTGATCATTTTTTTGTTGACTTTGGATTGAAACCATTTTTTTCTGCTGTATTTAAAATATATGTAAATTCCTCATTATATTGTTTTTGATCTAAAGGTATGCTGTTCAGTCTATGGATCAAACTTCTAAGAGCAGCTAATTTATGTGACAGAGGGTTGAAACTGTTGCGGTTTATGTAATTATCTGTGAGTAGGTTTTCTATAGATTTCAAATTTTACACTGTCATTTTGTCTTAAGATCATTAAATCTAAGAAAGGCAATTTAATGATAATAAGACAAAATGACAGTGTAAATTTGCTTCATGTTAAACTAAATTTAAAGGGAGTCGATTAATGACACTAAACAACACTTACTTTTAAATTTTTCCGGAACATGTTTCAGAGACTTTGCCTCTATCCTCAGCCAGCCATTGACTGGTTCTCATTGGTGTAGTTGATATTTTGTCATCGGTCTCCTCTGGTAGCGGTTCAAGGAACTTGCTGAACAAATCTTTCTGGGGGATGTCAAAATTGAATACTTTGTTCCTATTTTTTGAAATGAAGATTTGTTCCCATGTGGATATTTCTTGTTTTCCTGATGTATGTTTTAGTAGTTTTGGTTCTGGATTTATGTTGTGGTTTTTTTCCCAAAAATGTGTGGCAACTGCTGATTTTTCTAATTGTTTATATTTTATGTTTCTAAAGTGTTCCTTTGCTCTTGTTTCTAAATTTCTTTTGGTTTTTCCAATATAAATTTGACTACAGTTACTGCATTCAATTTGATATATACCAGATTTTTTGTTAGATGGAATGGCATCTTTTATGTTTGAGCAAATTAGGTTTTTTAAGGAGAAATGGTTGACTGGTGCTAGTTGAATGTTTTGTTTTTTGAAGACTTTTTTGAATTTATCATAGGCCCATGGATGGTAAGTGAATTTTTTGAAAATCATATTAGTTTCTGTAGCTGAGAGGGTTGTGGTTTCCTTTAGTAGTTTCTTCTTTTTTGCTAAGTTCACTTTTTTGTCTACTAATGATTTGGGAAAGTTATTTTTTTGTGCTATATCAATTATTTTGTTGTATTCTGTTTTGTATTCTTCTGCATTGAGAGGGATGTTTACCAGTCTGTGTGCTAAACTATTGAAGATTGCCTGTTTGTGGGATCTTGGGTTGTAGCCATTAGCTTTTATGTAGTTGCCTGTCTGTGTTGGTTTTCTGTAAATGCCAAAGTTTAGTCTGTTTTTATTCCTCATTATTTTTAGATCAAAAAATGGTAAATACTCGTCTTTTTCTATTTCTACAGTGAACTTGATGCTTTTTTCTTGGATATTTAAAACTTTTAGTGCATCACTGATGTTTTTTTTTTGTACTATTGCAAAGATGTCATCTACATATCGTTGCCAGAGTTTGAACATCCAAGGGAAACCTTTGGTGATCCTTATTTCTAATGCACTCATGTACAGATCGGCCAGGAAGGGTGATAGGGGGTTGCCCATTGCTAACCCTGAAGTTTGGTGGAAATATTTTGTTTGAAACTGGAAGAAATTTTGTTCTATGCATAATTTGGTTAGTTCGATGTAGTCTGAAATTTCAGGTGATGCCATTCCAAGTGATTTGAGCCATCATAATGGAAAAATGGAAAAATCAGATTATATTGGAAAAATGGAAGAAATGTTAACTGACAATGAATATGAAATCATTAACAAAAATCCTCTAAAAACTTGCATACAGTCATTTGAAAAAAACAATAGCAAAATCAAGCATAATACCAAACAAATATACAGTTAAACCGGATAACCCAACCTTACCTAGACTTTATGGCTTACCCAAAATACACAAACCATCCATAACAATGAGACCTATAGTTAGCAGTATAAATTCACCAACATACAAACTTGCAAAGTGGCTAATAAACAAATTCAACTCATTTCCAAAATTTGACAGCCTAAGTATCAAAAACACGTATGAACTTATAGAACACATTAAGGATACTGAACTAAAAGAAGAGGACACACTAGTCTTGTTTGACGTTAAACCACTGTTTCCCAGCATACCAGTTAATCAACTCCCACCGTTGATAGAAAAATGACTCAAATCACTTGGAATGACATCACCTGAAATTTCAGACTACATCGAACTAACCAAATTATGCATAGAACAAAATTTCTTCCAGTTTCAAACAAAATATTTCCACCAAACTTCAGGGTTAGCAATGGGCAACCCACTATCACCCTTCCTGGCCGATCTGTACATGAGTGCATTAGAAATAAGGATCACCAAAGGTTTCCCTTGGATGTTCAAACTCTGGCAAAGATATGTAGATGACATCTTTTCAATAGTACCAAAAGAACACATCAGTGATGCACTAGGAGTTTTAAATATCCAAGAAAAAAGCATCAAGTTCACTGTAGAAATAGAAAAAGATGAGTATTTACCATTTTTGGATCTAAAAATAATGAGGAATAAAAACAGACTAAACTTTGGCATTTACAGAAAACCAACACAGACAGACACCTACATAGAAGCTAATGACTGCAACCCAAGATCCCACAAACAGGCAATCTTCAATAGTTTAGCACACAGACTGGTAAACATCCCTCTCAATGCAGAAGAATACAAAACAGAATACAACAAAATAATTGATATAGCACAAAAAAATAACTTTCCCAAATCATTAGTAGACAAAAAAGTGAACTTAGCAAAAAAGAAGAAGCTAATAAAGGAAACCACAACCCTCTCAGCTACAGAAACTAATATGATTTTCAAAAAATTCACTTACCATCCATGGGCCTATGATAAATTCAAAAAAGTCTTCAAAAAACAAAACATTCAACTAGCACCAGTCAACCATTTCTCCTTAAAAAACCTAATTTGCTCAAACATAAAAGATGCAATTCCATCTAACAAAAAATCTGGTATATATCAAATTGAATGCAGTGACTGTAGTCAAATTTATATTGGAAAAACCAAAAGAAATTTAGAAACAAGAGCAAAGGAACACTTTAGAAACATAAAATATAAACAATTAGAAAAATCAACAGTTGCCACACATTTTTGGGAAAAAAACCACAACATAAATCCAGAACCAAAACTACTAAAACATACATCAGGAAAACAAGAAATATCCACATGGGAACAAATCTCCATTTCAAAAAATAGGAACAAAGTATTCAATTTCAACATCCCCCAGAAAGATTTGTTCAGCAAGTTCCTTGAACCGCCACCAGAGGAGACCGGTGACAAAATATTGTCAACTACACCAATGAGAAACAGTCGATGGCCAGCTGAGGATAGAGGCAAAGTTTCTGAAACATGTTCCGGACAAATTTAAAAGTGTTGTTTAGTGTCATTAATCGACTCCCTTTAAATTTAATTTATCATAACAACACTGTTTTCAACACTTCCAAGAAAGGAATTGCTTCATGTTGCTCTTAACATATAAATAAGATTTAAAGAAAACATTTGTAGCAATAACATTTTTAACTCATTTAAGTATTGTCATACTGTAGAGGAGTTTTATTAGAAAATTATACTGTTAATATTGTCGCATCTTTGAGTCACTTTGTACATGACATTACGTGTGGCATCACCCTCTGGCAACTTGTAAATGTGTGTGAGGATTACTCGTCCAGCCACTGGCTGGGCTGAGCACCTCACTCAGGTTGTGTAAGGTAGGTGGTCCAGTGGGCCATGTTTGTAATTATGTATTCTAAGTAAATCTCTTCTTATGTTAATTGTGGTTTAGCGGGTTTTAGCGTATTAGTGTAATCTATCCTTTATAGGGAAATACCTAAGAATTACAACCTTTCCTGCTAAGCATGAGTCCCTGATTATCATTTGAGTCTACGTTATTTCCCCGGTCTGCCCTGGCCACCTGTTAGCAATCCTGAATCTAAATCCATCCATGGAAGGACGTGACGGATTAGTGTGAGACAGGTATAATTACCTTAAAAGACTGATTTTGGCATTTCCAAATTTATTTTGAAAAAATTTCAGTGAGGTTATGATTATTTGCCATAGAAAACAAAATCTGATTTCCAATTGCATGAACTACTGATTGCCAATTATTTTCATCATATTTTATAAATTGCTTAACATAACTCATTTTTTATCTACCACCATGTTAAATATGGCAAAAATGGAACATATCGTTGAACACATACAAAAGGCTAGCAACATAATGTTTCTAGAACTTTGCACTGCATGTGTATGTGATGCATGGTTTAAATGCTTTATGCAGTCCTTAGCTTTTATATTTACATTTAATTTTCAATCATATATTGTTATTCTAATAGAAATCCAATAATAAAATACATAGTTTTACAGTTTCTACCTTCTCATTGAATTCTACATACAGCTTCAAATTTGACTGAATATTCTGCAAGTCTGAATCAGTATAAAAACTTTCATTCCACATCTGAAGCTGATCAGGTCTAGTTATAAAAGTTTTGGGTCCCTGAGATCTTTCAATCATCGGAATAACTTTACCACCTCTCAGCAGCTCCTAAAATATCTGCCTGATATCCACATGAGCAGGTGAGACGACCCTCTTACAATAATAGCATTAAGTTTAACTAGAGGTTAACATTTATAATATGAGATAAAAAACATGACTGCAGTTTTTAGGGAACAAGCTCTAAGCTGAAGAGCTATTTTTTTTAGTAACATACAGTTGAATGTGAAAATAAGATAATCTTCAACAAACTATAACCATAATGTAATGTAATTAAAGAAACCTTTGTTATCATCATCCTTTTTTGCAAGAGTCTGAAGAAGCTGATTAGCTGCTTCACTGACTGACATAAACCTAGGTGGCTCATACTCCTTCTTTTTCTTTGTTAAGCTCTCCAGAGTTGGTTCCTTCATACGAATATCTGTAACACAGCAGCATAATAAAAAATAAGTCTCCTCGCAAATAATATATTACCTAAATTGTGTGACATTAGATTTTCAGGTGCTTCTCTTGACAGTCCATTGTAATACCTAAGCCTATGACTTTTTAGTTAGCAAACCACTACCCTCACTCAAAATATATTTTGCATTCAGTTTCACATAGATTGCATAGCTACAGTGATAATGTATTTTATTTCTTAAGCCTAGTTCTTACCCAACAAACACAGGGTGTGCAGACCTCGACTCCTATTGCCTTTTATTTTTTCATAATAACTATCTGGCTGCCATGTTTCGGTCCAGTAGGGAATGGATACAGTTTCTCCAAAAGAATATAACTTTAACAGAAGCAAAGCTGAAATATTAGGAACTGAAAAATGCAATAAGAATATAGCTGAATTTTTGAAAATGAGTCTTAGCTTGTATTACTTGGGACATTTAGCAAGAGCAATGGCTCGGTTAGGTGGTTAGGGTTTACATGTAAATAGCATGTACTTACTATAGATAACAGGGATAGTTACATCATCCCCCATATGGTCTAGAGGTAATGTGCTGCCTCTGGTCTCAAGGTTGTGGGCTCAAATCCCATGCAGTAAGATGGATCCTTCAGGGTTGAAAATCCTTAGCCTGGTTTTCTTTGGAAGGAAAATAAAGCTGATGGTCATGTATTGCAGATTTATAGTACGTAAAAGAACTTTAAGCCTCATAAAGAGACCTCTGAGCAAAATTAAAAGGTCATTCATGTTCAACACAGAATGGGATGCCAAGAACCACAACAGTTAAAATGCATTCATAAATAAAAGCAATTAATTATTAATTATGGAGAGTTCCAACATGGAACAATGCAAGTAAACAGTGCTATTGATCAAATTTAAAGCAAGTTGATTAATGACACATTTAATTTATTACAACAACACTGTTTTCAACACTTCCAAGAAAGGAATTATAATGCTATTGATATTTGTCCCAAGTAGTACATGTAATGAACTTTTTAGTCAGATAAAAATAAAGGTATTACAGTTGCCAACCTGCAAACCACAACAGCCCACAGCATTCATTATCGATGCATTATGAATAATTTTGCATTTTATGCCCAACTTCTGAGCACGAAGAACTAGGTCAGTGTGAGTAGTAGCTCCAAATGGATCTCCAGCAACAAGAAAAGCTATATCCTTTGAATCAGCTTCTTTTAGTATAGTATCTGCTTCTTGTTCCACCATATCACGATCTGCCAGTATCACGTTACGTTCATAGAACTGCTCCTGAAATTAAATTACAAGAAAATGTCATTTCTTATTCCACATAAGGAATTTTGTTGTGGAAAACAAAAATTACTAGAATATCTGAATGGGTTAAATACTTTTCCTACAGTTAATACTGATCCATTATATTTTATCCTGTTCTGTTGATCCTAGAATGAGGCAGGCTCATGTCATAAACCAAGTAGTATTTGTAATTTATTAGTTCCTTTTGTCTCCAACACTTAAGCACAATCATTATAATGGAGGAAAGTTAACACTAGGAGGAAAGAGAAGTCATATTATTTAAGTCACTGCTTTCTTACTTCCACTGTTGCTGAATTTCCCAATACAGATAGTATATATCATTTACTATACTGTCGCGAACCCGACCGCAATAGCGCTGCTTGTGTACACAAAGAGCCTGGAGATAAGGAGTATGCCGGAAGAAATAATGATAGTGCAAGATGAAAGGCACCGATAGGGTTACGCTTCTGGAAGGTGATAGAACTTTCGAATCCTGTTTGGTCCAGAAATATCTCGAATCAACGAAATAGGTATTTAAGGACGTGACCGCTTGCAAAGAGTTAGTTGTAAAACAGTTGTGAAACAGTGTTGTGAAATGAGAGACAGTCAGCTGTGTTGTTGTAACGAGAGCTAAGGATGTAATCTGCTGTCACTGTTATTGTGATCAACCTTGGTAAACTGATGGTGTATGTAACGAAATGCTGATGTAATCTATAAGAGTATTTCTACGAAAATAAAGGAGATTTTTAATTTCTGCAACTCTGCCTTTTAATTCTACAAACCCACAAAGTCACAATACTCTCTATTTATGCACTCTCATTCTTTTATTCACCTATTTTATAAATATAACATGGCTTCAGCATGTCAGCCACTATTTACCATATCTAAATTTCAACTGAAAATAGTGTATATAATGAATATTGGTGTAAAGTGTTTGTTCGTCAGGTACCCACCATGAGCAAAGCTCAGGGACATTGAACATTTCATACATTAAGGTAAATGCATCACTACAGCAATAAATTCACCACTAGTACACTTGCCTTTTTTTAAAAATCTTACATTATATATAAATGAATGCATTCCTGTATTTCCTTTAAGTGGAACATAGGGCCTTCTGAACCACACAACCTTGAGGATCAGAGGTTTCCTGATTAAATTCCAGAATGAGTGATCAGCCTAATGTCAGAAGTGGAAGTATGAGAGAAATGAGGCGACAGAAAAGATGATGAAGCAATTGGTGGAATACTGGTGGGGGGAACTGGAGGACCTGGAGAAAACCCACAAATATCACTTTACGGTTGCCTGTGATCAAACACGAGTCACCTTGGTGACAGCCAAGCAGTCTAACCACTCAGCCATGGTACTGCCTTACATTATATATAACATATGAACATTTTTAAAACATCAAATAATCTTCACACTGACAATTTACCTGTTGAATGGGATATTAAAGAATTCCTCCATATAAGAGTGAGTATATAAAAATTACAAAGCTTTTTTTTTAAGAGTTTTTGTTGATTAAGATTACCTAGCAGTTTCATGTAGTGTTATTGCAATTTCTTATTGCAGAATAGTAACAACTTTTCTGGAACAGTTTAAAGCAATTTGCTGGCCTATGCAGATCACCTGCCTTCTACTGTGGTCATGCACAGCAAAGTTTGCTGTGAAGTATATCTGCAAGATAGTTTAACAGAGAATATATGTATTCTCCAGCAAGAATTAAGAATATTTTTGGTTTTATATAGTGGCCTACAGGAATGACAAGGACCAACACCATAAAATAGTATGTAGGACCTTTTTATTTTGGTAATATGAAGATTTGCCTGCTGTGTGCTGAATTACTCCAGAAGATAACTCACATCATATCAGGGAGTGAAAATATGCAAAATATGCTACTTTTAACCCTTTGGTTCCAGTTCCAGTATACTGTACATTGAATTTGTATGTATATAGGGCCATATTAAAAAAAAAATGTCTTTTTCCACTTGGTTCTTTTCCGCTTGGTTTAAAGTTCTACCCTCTTTCGACTGTGAGAATGATATACACTGTAATGCAAGATGGCTGGCAGACTTCAAACTTTGCAGGTATGTATTAGTTTTGTTTAGTATTCCGAGTTTATTTAACTTTACACTTTTGATTGAGTTATTAATTATGGATCCAGGAAAGCCAAAATGTATTCTTATGTATCTTGCAAATGCACACCTCAGTAATTATGCTTACACAGTACTTTATTTTACCATGTACACTATGCTGTACACTGGGTCTCAGTTGTAAAAAGCTCTAACCTTGGTTACCAACTGAATATAAAGAACTACCTTGTGTGTTTCAAATGGGAAGAATTCTCACCTGTAGCAAATCAGATGCGTTAGAGCCTTCAACGTTGCCATCTCGTTACCCCCACTCTTTTTATATCCCCCCCCCCTCTCACACTTGCGAGGCTTCTTGGCGCTAGACTTACGGGAACGCAAACTGAATTTTCCAAAGATTTATAATAATGCAGTTGTTGAAATCACAATTACAACATGGATATTTGTATATTACACACATGGTTTAAATATTTAGTTTAGAATTAATTATAGTTTTTTAATTACTTATTTTTCTAATCCAACGAAACTGCCAGCAGTGCATCCTATGAATGGTACTTACATTAAAAGATAATTTGTCATTGTCTTCATCATCTGAGTACTGCAAGTTTATGATGACGGGTTCCAAAATCTTGTTACGTGCCATTTCTTTCCAAAGAATGTCTTCTTGTAGTTTATCTGATGTCTCACAGTTTTCCCAGTCTTGTGCTCCTTGTCAATTTCTTCGTGAATAAATCATTCAATGTCAGTCAGTTTAAAAATATTATATCTGTTTGCAACATAATTTGAGCCCACATTAACTCAATTGGATTGTTCTGGCAGTAGTAAGGGGGAAGGTGAATCGTGTCTCATTGATCCAGCTGATACACTTTCCCTGGTTTTTAAACGGAAGAGTAACTGAATAAAACAGCTTTGAACTCTCTAGAGTAAATAGAAATTACAAACAATTTATAAACAAAGATATAAGGTGACCAGACACGTTCTGCCAGACCAGCAGGAAGTGTATTGTTCCCTCTCATCGAATTTAACAAACACCTTGGCTTATTCAAGGTATTTCTTTTATCATGTCATATCAAATGTTTATGTTTCGATTCTGAGTATTTACAAATATACATACACGCATACATGCCCATAAATAATGTTATTCATTACAGTGCTTATGTCGCAGTGCATTGTTATAATATAAGAGTACTTTATTTGTATTAGGAAAACTATTTGAGCTAAAAATATGATGGGTTTTTACGGTTATATTACATACATTACTCTCTACCTCCCTCGTGGATCAATTTTTGCAAAGTCTGAATGTTTGTCTTAGTGCAAATAGTATTTATTAGAGATTATGTTGGCGCCACAGATTAATACCAGATTCTCAACTCTGTGTTAAAAACTGAAGACGCATAGGGCGTTCATTCCTGAATGTTTAGACCCCGGCGACCTTGGCAACTACGGCTGGTAAGACCGGTAATGTAGTAAGCTTCTATTCCGACCGACCTATGGTGCATTTGCTTCCCCTTTCCTTCGGCTCCCGTTTTCACTGACTGATAGAATCAAACTTCTTTCGAAATCACATCTCGCCACACATGAATAGTTCACGCGCATTTCAGCTATTGCATATTAGCATAATACGCGTCAAATACGCTGAGGAAATATGCGGTAAACTATTCATCAGTGTGCGAGATGTGACTTCGAAAGAAGTTGTCCAATTTGTAAAAAAAATGTCAAGAATCCACTTTAACTTTTCCTCTTAAATATGAATAATTGACTTCCACAAAGCATTATATCTTTATTCCTGTTGCAAATTGATAATTTTGTCTTTAAAAACAATTAAAATTTTAAAAACAATAGTGAGATAACTTAAGATGCTGTTGAGATTATACAAGACATCTGTATCTCCTTTCCCTCAAGCTTCTTAGTGTAATACTTAAAATAAAGATAACTTAACACTAAAATAATGATTCTGTAGATACAGGAAAACAGGTAAGGTTACCATAATGTTATATGTAATGCAATTTCTTTGTACACAGAATGTTGAAAAATTTCCTGGAATAACAGTGAGAAAAAAAACCCTAAAGAAATATGCATATAAATTTGAAATGATAACAACTATGTACAAAAAATAGCACTATTTCTTTAAAATGACAACAAAGCAGCTCTGTTAATGGTTATATTTAATAAGAATTTTAAAAGCTCAATAGTACATACATTATTTTCAGCACAAGTATACTAAAGTATATTCAGAGAAAAACCTGAAATTTGTGATCGATTCATATAAGATTAATTTCATAAATGGCACTATTTTATATACTTCTAGTCACTTTGGTTGAATTAACATTCACAAGTGCAGAATAAATTATGAAAAATAATAATTACATTAAAGCTGTATCATTCATTTAAAATTGTCCTAAGGTTAACTCTGTCTTCACAACACAAGAATATTACAGCGTTGAATTTTTAAATGCTTCAATGGCATGCATATGCACAGTAATGAATGCTGAAGAAAATGTGCAGTTTTAAAAATAAAATTTAATGCACAGTGTATCTTCCAATAAGAGATTATTTCATGTAGTTATCTGACTGTGAAGTATAATTTGCTTAATGTGCAGAGCAATTGTTTGGATAAATGGCTTGCTTTAACTTGATAAGACTTTAAGCAATGTACTTTATGACTAAGATGGCAAATGGAGCCCTCTGCATAGTGTAAACCTCTCAGTCTATGACATACAACTGAAGGTGTGTCAAATAAATAACTCAATGAAAGATTACACTATGAACTATTAATGCTGGCTGTAGTTTTAGTTAAGAAGTGAAAGTGATGGAACTGTGTGTTTGAGTAGTTAATAAAAAATAATTTAGTAATGTAATTTATTTGCTCACACATCTAACCATTATTTCTTTTGACAGTCCATAATTCCCTTATGTGTTCACTACAAAGAAACAAGAAGTGCATTATATAGCAAAATAATGTGCAGTTTTATCTACTTTTCAAAATTATGTGGCTTCGCATCACTGCATGTAACGAATGGCTCATATATTAGGTTAAACATCTTTTTCCCATGCCAAAGATTGAGATTTTCATTCCAACTTAGAACAATGAGAGGATGTTTAACAGTGTAGTTTCATGTCACATGTAACATTTCTGTGGGTCACGCTAGAAACGTTATATCACCGTTAAAATGGTTAGCATTACAGAAATTGTGTACCAATATTACTCATAAATGGTGGCAAGTACATACTGAGAACAGATGTACCACAGAATACATAAATGCTGTGCAAATATCACTTTAACTTGTTATTTTTCTGAACCCATTTGTGTGTGTGTTAACAAGGAAGAGGATTTATAACCTATTATTTATTGTGAAGCTTTACTAATTTGAGATCAAGCCACACTGTGTTTAGGTTCTAGCTAGCTGACATTGTGCATGTTTTAAGAATAACTGGAATAATAGAAATAAAATTAAAAGTGGCATATAATGATGATTATACAATGACATTTTAATCATTTCTTGCAATGCACAATTACACTTAAAAACTTGTAAAGCTTTTTCAAATAAATTCTAATACCATCAGATCTCTTCAAAGATGGTTATTCAGGTAAATAATTAAGTGTAGTGTGTACAATAATATTGCATAGTGACTACTGCATTAAACAATACAGAACAAATTAGGTTTATGGAATCTCAGATCATACTTTTAATTGCTATTAAAAGCTGTGACATTCTTGATCAATGATGTAGATATACACTGATGAGTAAGGTTAAGAGAACTTAATTCTTCAAAATACTTATCATTGCAATTTAAAGAAAAAGTTTATAAAATTTTAATCAAGCATCTCGCCCAAATATTTTAATTTAAGCCACCTAGATTATACGTAAACACAGATGATGCTAATTTTGGTATATCTGAAAATTCACAGCTATTTTTTCAGTAATTTAAACTGGATATTACTTACCTTACATGGACTTATATATGACATATATTTTAAATTTAAAACTACATGTACAAACACAAAAACTAATACACCCAATCAACTGTCTAAAATAACCTCACTTTTCACTTTTCCTTGTTGGCCACAGTATTCCTCAAAGTTTTTGTTAAATTTTCCACTGATATGAAATGAAACTCAAACTTTCAGAAATATTTGATATGCCACATTAAATTGCTGTATACGCGGGAAAGAATGCTTTGTGCTACATTACTAAAGTTCCTGAAGATCACTGCACATCACCAAAACAAGAAACATACACAATATCCAATAATCCTGCACTCTGATTTCTGCCATCGTATTCCTGGTAGCCTGAGATGATGGATGACCCCTGAAAGACAAAAAACCCATTATTGCAGTAATAAAGTAACAAGGTTAATGAAACTAATGCTTTTGTATGTAAAACAGCACACTTTTTCCATTATAAGGTGCTACATTAATCTAGAGAATTTAACTATGCATGAATATGTATTAAGGCACATTTCACGTTATGTCATATTAATTGTCGGTATTTAGCTACATGCTAAATCTTACTTACCAATAGATCTTTGTGAAAATCTATTCTCGTTCTTCCTGCTGCCCATACGTCCTCGTAGTTCTTTCAAATTTTTACAATTTTGCAATTCGATGAAAATTGTATTCAGAACTTAATTTGGCTTGGCCTCCTTGCTGTTAAAGCTTTAATTCAAATATTTACAGGTTAGCCAATGTAGTGTCTTATTCATACCGTACATTGAGCTCAAATAAGGTCGATAATAGGCCAATAATATTACGAAAATTACTTCATAAGTAGTAAAATAATACAATAGCTATTAAATTTGGAACTAAGCAGAAGTTATTTTATACATTAGTTAGTATGCAACATGGCAGCCAAAATAATTATATTGGCGGCATTGAATCCGGCGCATGCAGCGCTCAAAATGTATCTTTAGACCCCGGGTGTTTCGCGAACCTTAATGTGTCTCCTGGTTTCCTATCTGAGTTAACAGGCCCTGGTTGGCGCTCATCACACACCACATAGAGGGAATGCAATACGACAACACCACAGGACTCCGACTGGTTGCTCATCTAGTAGCGTTCAAGGACAAACATCATCCCATTTGAAACACATAATAGTTGCTAAATTTTACGCAGATTTTATTCAATACTGTAGCTTTTAACTATGACTTCAAATGTGCCCTTAAGTTATATTCTTATAAAAATAGGCTTTAAACACCTGCTAAAACAAAAGTAGGTTATTTATTTAGTGCTAAGTTATTACATATCTATTGGAATTGGCCCAGGCCACTTAACCGGTAGAAGTCCCATGTTACATACAGTTTACACAATCTCCTTCACTTAAACACCCTATAATCTAAAATTGGTTATGTTCTATATCAGCAACTTTTTAATTTTTGTTGTTGTAGAACCTTCACAGACGAACAGAAATCTAGATCCTATTGATTCAGAACTTTCACTGAGAATATTTGAATCTACAGAGGTTTCTGATATAGATGAACTCTGTTCAAGTGATGAACTGTGCATGACTAAGAATAAAAGCAAACTGGTTCAAATTGGTGTGCTAAAACTCCAGTCATCTAATGTAGCCTTTTATTATAATAAATATATGATTTAGCAAGAAAGTACTCCTACATATAATAATTATCTGTTTCCAGGTGCAGATGCTGTTAATGCTCATACTTATGAACTGCTAGAAGAAGATCAGGATGATCCACTGGAGGAAGGTATGGAAGAGGCAGATACTGAAGTTGCTCCTTCATATATGGTTACAGAAGTACGAATACAAAACAAAGGCATCAACTCATAATTCCTTTTGATTTAAGCTTTGAGCCACACAAAGAAACAGACATTGCGAACTACCAGCAATCATTAACTTTAGATAGTGTCTCATAAGTAATGTTGTTTTTTTAAGAAAAACAATTATTTGAAATGTGTTCTGACAAGCAATTAACTAATTTTCAAAGTATAGACCATTACATTCTACCATCTTGAGCCATCATTCAGCAAGATTTATTATCCCACAATGGTACCAGTTTCTGGTTTTTGATGTGAAGTATTTGATGTCAACCACTCGCACTGCTTCAATTGTGTCAAAATTTCTTCCACATAGAAAATGGGCCATGGATCGAAAAAGATGATAATCTGATGGTGCAAGATCTGTATGCTAGGTATGGTAGCAGTTCGATTCCTCCCAATTCCTGAATTTTTTTTTCCATGGTTGTTTGTGCAGTATGGGGTGTTGCATTGTCCTGTTGCAACAGAACTCTATTTCACCTAACTAATGCTGGGTATATCCGTCTCATAATTCCATTAGCTCGTTCCAGTTATCGAGAATAAAGATCTGCATCAATTGCCCGCCCCTTTGAAAGAAACTTCCAGTGAATCATACCTTCATAATTCCACCAGAAGCAGAACAGTACTTTGGCAGCTTGGTGGGGATCAAGCCACTGTTTCGAGGCATCAGGGTTTCAGTAGTATAACCATTTGTCATCACAAGTGACAACTCTCCATGGGATTACAGATAAGTTGACAACAGATATCCACTCTACATTCAGTCTGTTGAGGTGTCAGTTCATGAGGTACAGATCCAGAGGTTCTGTATGATTTTTCAAGCATCTTAAATGTGGCAATGCATGGTATCTTTTGATGCACCAAGTTTTTCTGAAAGCCTATGGGTACTTTTTGCAGAGTTTCTCGAAAAAAACTTGGCGTGAATCCTCAATGTTTCATAATTTAGGTCTTCCAGTGTTTTCGTATCCATTGTTGAAACACTGGAACCATCGTTGTGTCACACGCACACTAACACCTTCTCCTTCCACTTCACATATCCTTTGAACTGCGGCAGCAGCTTTCCAATCTTGTTTCCAGTAGTGTTTTAGAAGGACTCTAAGTTCAAACTTTGTTATCTCCATTTTGTGATTGTTTATTAACCGAAGATTGATACATGCCCGCAATGTATGCAATACTAGCCATGGCATTCTATAAATAGCATTGCCAAACCAAAAAATAAAACAATTAATTTTACAAAAAACCAACTTATGAGACCACCTAATATCTTACAAAGGACATGCCAAGCTCTTTACATGAAAAAATGACTGAGAAAATCAATATGTATGCTCTGCAGAAAATATGTCTCCTTTCTAATCTCTTACTGCAAATAAAACACACATTCTGTGTTAAAAATTCCTATAAGGGTTTAAAATTTCCTATGATAAGAATGTACTGGGATGTTACATTTGGTTTATCATTATAGATAACATGCCAAACAACAGTTCTTTTTTTACAGTTACAAAACAATTTGCATCTATAAAATGTTTTTAAAAAGACCAGAAAATTGCAAAGATAGATTTATTAATGTAAAATCTATATATAAAACTGTGAGAAAAATATGTTTAGAACCGTCTTGAAAAAGTATTGTACACAGAGAAGCAAATGGTCCCTTTTTCAGAAAGTTAATCAAAAGCAGTATATGAAGGGAAAACCCTTCCCATGGAGAATCAAAATGTTTCTTTTATGTGGCAAGTAAGGTTTAGCATATGACTTCATCCTTTACCAAGAGAGTACAACGAAATTAGACAGCTTGCACCAAAATTGTATGATTTTGGTTCTGTAGTTGTTCTCCAATTTTGTGAAAAAACTTAATTCTATTATGGCAACTATTTTTCCTTTTATTGCTATCTTCAAATTTTAAAATCCAAAAGCATATATGCGTGTGGGACTACAAGATTAATTCCTTTGGGAATTCACCTCTGATAAATAACAGAAAAAAGACCTATGAGAAAGAAATATGATTGGATACTATTTATTATTTGCCTAAAATGATGGCCAAAAAGTCCACAAGATGCAAAATTTTACATTGCATGCAAAGGTCCCATATTCTCTGCACAGTGTGCAGTTAATCTATGCATAAACAAGATAGGAACTGCTTTGCAGAATGACAAACGCTAAGGTCTAATTTACTAAAGTTTAACACTTTTCATTCATTCTTGTTTGAGCATTATGTATATTTAATTAAAATAATGTACCATTCTTCATATCTTAACAGTTTCTATTAGCATAATTATGCATGCAAATAATACTTTACTAGTTATAAACACTAGCAACACTCGGTACCCAATGTACAGTAT
Source organism: Mantis religiosa (assembly GCA_030765055.1). NCBI lineage: Eukaryota > Metazoa > Arthropoda > Insecta > Mantodea > Mantidae > Mantis > Mantis religiosa. Next base: position 359,106,784 of record CM060950.1, read on the forward strand.
ACTATAAATTGCATTTTTTTTTATTTCAACTGTTAAGTATACCAAAACTGGTACACGACTATGGGTACCTATAGTGTTGAAAACTATGGGTTTTCAGTGTTGAAGATATAGGTCCTCCAAAAAAATTCGGAACAGCACAAATTCGGGACTGAACGGGTTAAGGCACTATGGTTGAACAGCTTTTTTTTTTTTTTTTTTTTTTTTTTTTTTTTTTTTTTTTTTTTTTGAGTTTCTTAATGCCAAGCAAGCAGTTCCGAACGGTTCCCAATTATCAGATATGTTGGAACAGCAAGTCGGAATTTGATATGACTTTGTGATATGTTGGAACGCCATTTACCTACTGCGCATACTCAAATATTTCAGAATCGTGTTGGAACGAATCTTTAGATGATATAATGCAAAACCAACTACAAGTAAGCTTTTGCTATCATAAGATACTATTGCACACTTTAATTTCACCGACTGCTGCATTGCTTACCAAAACCTCCTTTCCTACAGTTAACATTGAGGTATACGCCTCCAAGTAGACTCTATCTGCTTTTCTTATCGCCTCTAGGCCATTAACTGTAATATCCTTAGCATCTCCAAGGCCTAAGCCTATAACGTAAAACATTTTGTTATTCACAGACTTCAACTCTTACATGTTTACAATTCAGTCATAATGTTAAATACTTTTGTGTGGTGCTATCTGGTGCCTGACTTACTTTACATCATGTAACGGTTAAACAGATGAAAGTAGCACAAGTTGATTGGCTCAATTGTAAACAGCTGGCCAATAGTCGGAAGCTTTATTATAACCCAACCTTTCTTTTGAACTCTCAGTCCAAAGATTATGCTTTAGTGTGATAAACTGGATAAACTGTAACATGAAACCTTTGTAAATACTGTAGAAAAAGTACTCTAACCAGCGTTTTAATAGCATCATGCACATTGTGCGCTTTTCTCCATTTATTCATTCAGAAGTTTAACGAAGAAAATGTGAAAATGTTTATCAACGACTTGACAGAAAGTAATAAGCAAGAAGTACAGAATGCAGTAGTAAATAATCTTCGACATCTGGGCATTAAGCAAAGGCTTAAGAAACCTTCAACGAAACAAGTATGTGAATGAATTTCATAGTGTAATTACGCTACCAATTGTTAAATAGTATGTGTTAATATGTTATAGTGCAAATTGTAAGTTGTGTCAAAAAGTTTCTTTTTCCTTGTAGCGTAAACACTTGTCAACGAAGCTGTTTAAGATTCCTCTGCATTGCCTTCCCTTAGAATGTGCAGTGCTCGATTGTGGAACAACTACCGAAATCCCTCGTTTTGTATTCGAAGTATGTAAATTTATATCTCAACATGTCGAAACCGAAGGACTATTTAGAAAAGCAGGATCCACCGCTAGACAACGAGAATTAAGGGTATTTACTTCTTTTTTGTATTTTATTGCATTGCACCCTTATGTGTTTTTCATCCTTACTGAGACCTTTTCATTTATTAATTACAGTTGCAGCTGGAAAATGGAAAGAAATTAGGACAGCACAATCATGTAATTGATGTTGCCAACGTCCTTAAGTGGTTCTTCAGAGAACTTCCAGAGCCACTTATACCTTTTACATATCATGAAGTATTGCTGAGGTAAATTGATAATTTACAGTTGGGTGGCATTTATTAACTTACTAGGACATTTAGAGAAAATTAAAATTGCATAATTACTTGATGGCATGATGGTGATTGTGTAAGGAAATCACCCTTGTATTGCTGTGTTGCATGTGCTTGTGATTTAAGCAAGTAGTATAATAAAGGAATACTCTTTCATTGCATGTGGGAACTCGTATGCATTTGATATGCACTTAAAATTACCAGCATTACTGAACAAAATGTAATAACCAATAAGGTACCTGCAGCTGAAAAAGTATTAGAACACCATACGTATAGGATTTAATATTTTCTTGTACAAACTGATAGTACCTTAGTAATTGCTTCTGGAGTAGATGTTACCACTTCAGAATCTACCACCCACTCTATGTGGAGGTTTTCTTTTATAGCAAATCATGGCATGCTGACAGTAAACCATGTCATGTTTAGGACAGCACATGCATGTATGGGAGTGCTAACTAAAGGGTGGGGGTGAAATCTGCTGGTTTTGCAGGATTTTAGATTTACTACATGGTACCTTGTAAGATTTGAAGCTTTCACAGCGATGATTATTCAGTAGAGCTACTTTATAACTGTCACACGGCAGGTAACTTGAGAAGCTCTACTAAATAGATGGTACCTTTCAAGAAATAGTTTAACGTGTATTACTCATTTAATTTTGCCCATTTTCTCCCACTTCCTTTTTGTCTCTCAATTCCTCGTATTAGGGCTCTGAATTTGCGTAAGGAATGGCACTGTTAGTGTGAAGTTGGCAGCTGCGCTTGTGTAGTCACATAAGCAATATAATGTAAACAAGTGATATCGGATGGAGGAAAGACTAATTGCCACCCGCTGGGTATGTAAACTTGTTGATTTTCTTAAATATTGAAGTGTGTGGAAATGAAACATTTTATATGAATACAGCAGTTGTTTTAAAACTGTTTCTTCATTCATAATATTATCAATTGTCATGTGTGAAGGAGGACATGGTGTCGTCATTTGTTTCTGGATATTTAAGGAAAAGAAAGCATAATGACAACTCATAAGTTATCCTGAAACATTAGATGTATAACTGTGTATTAAGAAGTTGTGTTTCCCTGTTAGCTGTTATAATCTTATCTCAGACAAGAATGATGCTGCTGTAAGCAACTGTATGGAATAGTTAACCCACCGTGTACTAGAAGCTATATGTGCATGTAAATTTTGCAATTAGCTGTAGCATGTTTGCTTCTTGATAGTATATTGAATAAGATTAAATCTATATGTTGCAGAATTAATAATTAATAAAATGTCATGCTTTGGGTTTCTTCTTAAATATCATGAAATAATGCCTGACCATTTGTGTGTTGTAAGTGGCTCTGTGCGAACCATTTGAAGCAGCATTCATCTTGAGGCCCGCCTTGGTAGCATGGTGGCAGCATGTCTGCCTCACATTCAAGAGGTCCCAAGTTCAAATCTCGGTCAGGGTGAGTTACCTGGGTAAGGTTTTTTCCGGGGTTTTCCCTTATCCTGAAAGACAGATGTCGGGTAACTCTAAGCTCTATTGACCCTGGGCTAATTTGAGCATCATTTCACCCATTCCATTCATCGTCCGATATGAATTAATGTTGGAAGACGTAAATTACAATAACAAAAATTCATCTTGGGACCCATTTTGTTCTGAGAAGTGTACAACATAGGAATGCAACTGATTATACAAGTGTTTATAAGTAATATAGGTTTAGGCTACATATTTTTTAACAATGATAAATTAAGTCTTTGGTTAATCTGGATCTTTATTGTAATCATTCCTTTTAGAATTCGGGTCATGTATCTGTGTTTGCAGGATACTGAGAAGTAAATCTAAACATTTGAAAATTTTTCTGTCCCTAAAATTAATTTGTATCAAGTAATGATCAGAAAACTACTTACAGTGCTGTACTTCTTAAGAGGATACTACTAAGTTATTAAAAATAAAATATGTCCATAAACTTTCCTCTACTAACCAGTGGCCTAAGAACATTCTGATTCACTTTTTTTTTTTCTTTTTTTTTTTTTTTTCCCCACTGAGCAGTGCTCTAAGATGTTGAACACGCCATAAAGAAAACCACCTCATCAAATCAACAAAAATCATTGTAACTACCACCATACATTAAAACAAGTTGTTTTTTCCCTCCTTTTTATCACCACCACCAAACATATAACATCTGTAACATTTGACTGAAAGAGGAACATTTTAAGAACTGTTATTACTACACAATATTATACAATTACTCATCACCAATGTAGCTTAATACAGTGCCTAATCAACATACAAGTTTAAAAAGGAAATGAAATTAGATTTAAATGTGTCATTCACAAACATGTATAATCCAAGAAAATGTGACAACCATTTGTTTATGGAGATAACAATACATTAAACCAATACAATGATACATTACATTCTTTCCTCCCATATGTTTGCAGCAGGATCATTCTACTTTGAGACAGATAATAAAAATAACGGACAGAGAAATTATCTTCAACATTGTATCATGGCTAAGTGGTATGACATCATGCTAATTTCTATAATGTGCTCAGTTATGAATTGTAATGGTCTTCCTTGAGCTCTTAGAAGTTTCAAGATCTTCCTAGCTTCTGAACAGAACAATTATAAGACAATCAACTCAGGAAAATAAATTTTTCTGAGGTTTTGTTCTATACATTAAACTTGAATATAAGAAAGAAAGAAGAAAATGAAAAGCTGAATACTCAATGTCTTGTTTTCCTGAAATGTTGCTTCCTATAATGTATGTCAAACTGCTTCATTCCTGATGTAAACATCTGGGAGAGACAGAGACAGCGATATTGATAGTGAAATAAATGACCAATAGGCTGCTAATTGTGTCAGAGATGGTATACAAATAAAAGATAACACCCATTACCTTCCTTGACCAATCAACATTCTTAACATCATCTGTCTCACTATCGCTGTCTCTTTCTCTCTTCGCTCCCAGACATTTAACATCAGGATTGAAGTAGTCTGACATACATTCTGCAATTAGAACTCTGCAACTGAAAGTATAAACTTTTCTTTCTTTCTGTTTTTATCTTTTCTTTCTTCACAATATTAGATACATAAAAAGTAAAAATATATTAGCTTACAAGAGAAATGGAAATCAATACCCCAAGAAAAATAAACCTTTATTCATGTCACATCAAACTTTGTATTGAATAGTGTCATTAATGGCATATTTAGAAATACAATTTAATTTCATATTTGTGTTGATTGAGCCGCAATTTTATTCAATATGTGTCCTTAATATACTTTTGTATTGAACTAGTACTCCATGCTCCATATATTGCTAATGTTTACCTAGAACACATTTTGTTAGGACTTTTAACATCTTCAGCTAATGTCGAGCAATATATGGAGCTCAGCTCAAAATTATATTACTTTTATGCTTCATTATATCATACTCATTAAGAATGTCTGTTCTTATTGATTTGCAATCCATGACAGTCAAAGCACACAAAATTTGGAGAATATGCTTGTGTTAGAAATATAGGGAAAGATATTAAGTTTTTTTATCCCTTTTATTTTTTACCCAATAATCACTTAACATTAAATTTATTGGGAGTCGATTAATGACGCTAAACAGCACTTACTTTTAAATTTTCCCAGGCCTTCCCTCTATCTTCAGCCGGACATTGACTGGTTCTCATTGGTGTAGCTGGCAATATTTTGTCATCGGTCTCCTCTGGTGGCGGTTCGAGGAACTTGCTGAACAAATCTTTCTGGGGGATGTCGAAATTGAATACTTGTTCCTATTTTTTGAAATAAAGATTTGTTCCCATGAAGACAGTTCTTGTTTTCCTGCTGTATGTTTTAGTAATTTTGGTTCTTGATTTAAGTTGTGGTTTTTTTTTTTTCCCAAAAATGCGTGGCAACTGCTGATTTTTCTAATTGTTTGTATTTTATGTTCCTAAAGTGTTCCTTTGCTCTTGTTTCCAAATTTCTTTTGGTTTTTCCAATATAAATTTAACTACAGTCACAGCATTCAATTTGATATATCCCAGATTTTTTGTTAGATGGAATGACATCTTTGATGGTTCACTGGTGCTAGTTGAATGTTTTGTTTTTTGAAGACTTTTTTGAATTTATCAAAGGCCCATGGATGGTAAGTGAATTTTTTGAAGATCATATCAGTTTCTGTAGCTGAGAGGGTTGTGGTTTCCTGTAGTAGTTTCTTCTTTTTTGCTAAGTTCACTTTTTTGTCTACTAGTGATTTGGGAAAGTCATTTTTCTGTGCTATTTCAATAATTTTGTTGTATTCTATTTTGTATTCTTCTGCTGTGAGAGGGATGTTGACCAGTCTGTGTGCTAAACTATTAAAGATTGCCTGTTTGTGGGATCTTGGATTGTAGCCATTAGCTTTTATGTAGTTGTCTGTCTGTGTTGGTTTTCTGTAAATGCCAAAGTTTATTCTATTTTTATTTCTGATTATTTTTAGATCTAAAAATGGTAAATACTCGTCTCTTTCATCTTCTACAGTGGACTTGATGCTTTTTTCTTGAATATTTAAAAGTTTTAGTGCATCACTGATGTGTTTTTTTTTGGCACTATGGCAAATATGTCATCTACATATCTACAGTGTTTTAACGAAAACGCTGGGAAACACAATGTGGGATAACTTCGAACAAAACTATTTGGCAATGCTAAGCAAGAAAATGAAAACAAAAACTGAAAAACTAAAGTACAAATTGACCAATTTGATGAACATTTCTTCACATCGAAACCATACCGAAAAAAAGTTTAAGAATAAAAGACACATGTGAAATAGAAACTTGAGTCCAACAGCAATTAGTCCACACGCTAAATGCACAACGGCAATAAGTAGCGTAAACGAAAAAACAAACATGCAAAACTTTGAAAACATTGTAAATCTATCTAATCAAAATTTCTCCACAAAAGAATTAGGTCTTCTAAACAAAGGATTAAAAACTTGCGTAAGTTTTTCAAACGAAATTGAGGACTACATTGCAGATATAAACATTTCGGCACAGTGTCTACCAGTATCAAAACAAAATCCACTTAAAAGCCAATGTGAAAATATTTTGGAAGAAATAAAAACCAGATCCGTTCAGAAGAGCAAACAAAATATTATCCATTCATTGAAACAAAAAAACGTCATATACACCAAGGCAGACAACGGTAACAAAATAGTCATAATGGATAAATCTGATTACCTTGAAAAAATGGAAGAAATGCTAACAGTGAATATGAAACCATTAACAAAAATCCACTAACAGGTTGCATACAATCATTTGAAAAAAACAATAGCAAAATCAAGTATAATATCAAATATACAGTTACACCAGATAACCCAACCTTACCTAGACCTTATGGCTTACCCAAAATACACAAACCATCCATAACAATGAGATCTATAGTTAGCAGTATAAATTCACCAACATACAAACTTGCAAAGTGGCTAATAAACAAATTCAACTCCTTTCCAAAATTCGAATGCCTAAGCATCAAAAACACCTATGAACTTATAGAACACATTAAGGATACTGAACTAAATGAAGAGGACACACTAGTCTCATTTGACGTTAAATCACTGTTTCCCAGCATACCAGTTAAACAACTCCCAACGTTGATAGAAAAATGGCTCAAATCACTTGGAATGTCATCACTTGAAATTTCAGATTACATCGAACTAACCAAATTATGCATAGAACAGAATTTCTTCCAGTTTCAAACAAAATATTTCCATCAAACTTCTGGTTTAGCAATGGGCAACCCCTTATCACCCTTCCTGGCCGAATTGTACATGAGTGCACTAGAAATAAGGATCACTAAAGGTTTCCCATGGATGTTAAAACTCTGGCAAAGATATGTAGATGACCTATTTGCCATAGTGCCAAAAAAACACATCAGTGATGCACTAAAATTTTAAATATTCAAGAAAAAAGCATCAAGTTCACTGTAGAAGTTGAAAAATACGAGTATTTACCATTTTTAGATCTAAAAATAATCAGAAATAAAAATAGAATAAACTTTGGCATTTACAGAAAACCAACACAGACAGACAACTACATAAAAGCTAATGGCTACAATCCAAGATCCCACAAACAGGCAATCTTTAATAGTTTAGCACACAGACTGGTCAACATCCCTCTCACAGCAGAAGAATACAAAATAGAATACAACAAAATTATTGAAATAGCACAGAAAAATAACTTCCACAAATCACTAGTAGACAAAAAAGTGAACTTAGCAAAAAAGAAGAAACTACTACAGGAAACCACAACCCTCTCAGCTACAGAAACTGAAATGATCTTCAAAAATTCACTTACCATCCATGGGCCTTTGATAAATTCAAAAAAGTCTTCAAAAAACAAAACATTCAACTAGCACCAGTGAACCATTACTCCTTAAAAAACCTAATTTGCTCAAACATCAAAGATGTCATTCCATCTAACAAAAAATCTGGGATATATCAAATTGAATACTGTGACTGTAGTCAAATTTATATTGGAAAAACCAAAAGAAATTTGGAAACAAGAGCAAAGGAACACTTTAGGAACATAAAATACAAACAATTAGAAAAATCAGCAGTTGCCACGCATTTTTGGAAAAAAAAAACCACAACATAAATCCAGAACCAAAATTACTAAAACATATAACAGGAAAACAAGAACTGTCTTCATGGGAACAAATCTTTATTTCAAAAAATAGGAACAAAGTATTCAATTTCGACATCCCCCAGAAAGATTTGTTCAGCAAGTTCCTTGAACCGCCACCAGAGGAGACCGATGACAAAATATTGCCAGCTAGACCAATGAGAACCAGTCGATGTCCGGCTGAAGATAGAGGGAAGGCCTCTGAAACTAGTTCCGGGAAAATTTAAAAGTAAGTGTTGTTTAGTGTCATTAATCGACTCCCAATAAATTTAATTTATACAACAACACTGTTTTGAACACTTCCATGAAAGGATTTATCACTTAACATGTTGATTTATTATATTTTCAGGTGCCTGTTACTTAAGGAGAAGAAATTACATGGGATACTTTTAACATGTCTTCTGTTTCCTGCTCTACATTTGAACACACTTGCCTATCTTATGGTGGTAAGTTACCTGAATGGAAAGGAAATTCCATTTTCTATTTTTAAATAGCTATGACCTGTTTCCTATCTTTGTTGACTTTTTTTCTTTAGTTTATAGTGTGCAAAGCTTTGGAATAATGATCTATAGCAAAAGGCACTTAAACATTTAAAAACACTAGATTTTTTTGGCATTGATAGTTTCATAGATGAGCAGTTGAATAATATCTTTTGAGAATTCCAAGCTTTTGGCTGTTAAACTATTATCAATCTTATCTGTAATATGAATAAAAGATCAACATATGAAAGGATCTATACATTTCTCATATTCATCATATACCATCACATGATTAAGGGACATGTTATGTAATTTTATAAATGAATGAATTGTTTTATTTCCCATTTCATACTTCTAACATATAACATATACTGAAGCTCCTTCACACTTAATTTTAATGAATTTAACATGTACTGATATAGGAGTATTATGCTAAACTTTATGGTTATTTGTGTAATGCCTCCCTCCTCTGTACTTTCAGTTTTCATTATAATAATTTTCTTTTGTCTACCGTGAGCTATTCTCTCTTACTCTTTCTAAGTATTCTGCAATAATTTTAATCCTTTACGCTCTTGATCAGTCAACATTTAATAGCAATAATTTCATTATGAAATTTGTCCTATTTTCTTTCCTGTATACCTGCCTTCCAATTCTTTACTTCACATTTTAATGAACAATGGAATATTCCTTTGGCTCCTTGCCCTAATACACCTTTTTACATTATCTTTTTTAAAATCTTTTAAAAGTATTAGCATCCAAACCAGCACTTCCCCATCAAATTTACTGTGCTAGTCCACATATTTCTCTATCTCCCAGTAATTTAGGTACACCAATGTTTCACTTACACAAATATTTTCCACAAATTTCATGTAGGTATGCTCCAGCATAAAGAAGTGACAGTACACCTTGGTTAAAAGAAAATGTGTGCTTGATTCTACATCACTTTGATCTTTGATCCCTGGAAATACGAGGTTTGTTCAAAAAGAAACCAAACTTTTGAAATAGTGTGCATTCCAGCAGAGAGAGTGCTGCGGCTACTTAATGCACCTAGGGGCAGGTTTAGACAACCTGACGTTTGCATGCTTTGCTCGAACACAGCTGCTTAAGTAAACTTGTGTTCAGCCTGCTTGTTGGATTAGTGACAAAGTAATAATGAAGGAGCTTGATAATCCTGTGTGTGAAATCTTGCTACAAACATGGCAAAACTATCGCAGAGATATTACAAATACTTAGCTAAGCATATGGGGAGGACTGTATGAGTTACATGCAGTGCCATGAGTGGTTTAAATGTTTTCAACAGCGCAAAATGTCTTATCTTGATTCCAAGTCTGGACGTTCTTCTACATCAACAGATGATGCTCATGTCGCTAGAGGTCGTGCTGTGATTTGCGGAAAATGTCTGTTTGGGAAGTTGCTGACAAGATGGGCATTAGCACAGGATCTTCCCGTCAAATTTTGAGTGAAAAAACTTGAGGTGTGTCATATCAGTGCAAAATTCATACTGCATTTGTTGACTGAAGTTTAGAAACAGACCCATGTTAAAATCTGCGAAGCACTGCTTGCATTGCTAATGATAATGAAAACTTTCTTGAGAACATTATAACAGGCAGTGAGATGTGAGTGTACAGCTATGATGCTGAAACAAAGATGCTGTTGTCGCAGTAGGTGTGTAAAGGGTCACCTTGTCCAAAATAAGCACGCATGACTCGATCAAAGATCAAAGTGATGTAGAATCAAGCACACATTTTCTTTTAACCAAGGTGTACTGTCACTTCTTTATGCTGGAGCATACCTACATGAAATTTGTGGAAAATATTTGTGTAAGTGAAACATTGGTGTACCTAAATTACGTCATCAACTTTTTCCTTTAAAAGTGATGGTCTCCCATTTGATCATCATGCATGCTGGTCCTTCCTTCATTGTACATAGTGCACCATTTCCTCACTTATGACTTGTTAATTGCACTTTCACTGTTAACATTCTTTATTTGTCTATGTCAGTAGGCTTAACATTTTGAGCTTTCAGAAAATGAATGACACCTCATATTTCTCATTTGGCAGAATTTTTTGATTGGCGACACCATTTAAAATTGCACAAACCATTAGTGTGACCGCACAGTGAGACTCAAATCACACTGGGGCCAAGGAGAATGCCACCTGCCACTAATGCAATTGCAGTGGAGGGAGGGTGCACAGAGCACAATGCACAATCATTCTTTACTTTCTGGATGACCCTCATATTACTCTAAGCTTGCAACGAGAGCTCTGGGAAGGTTGTAGTTTCTGACACAGGAATATGTGATATTTATTGATTTTGTCTATGTGCTGCATTTTGTGAAACAGAAAAAATGTTTATACATTTCAGTCATTGTTTGTTTGCTAAAATACCTGAATTTTGACCTCTGAATTGGTGCAAATGTAGGCTGAAGTCATGCCGGTGCCACTAGAACCAAAGATTACTACGTCTTCTCTCTGTGATGTGTCTTGCTGATTGAGATCACTTATACTGCCACTATCTACATGTAGTGTAGTTGAAAGTCTGCTGATATATTATGCTTCAGCATAATCCCAATCATTTTCACTGTCACTAAAATACAAAAACTCTGATGATAATTCATTTAAAGTTCAATAATTTCTAGTAATTACCTACAGTCAGGTTAAATTTCCATAACATAGACTCATTCTATTCAAACGCACGCACACACATTACTCTAGGCATTGTGGCATAACACAGGCTAAATTTCAATAACACAAGATCCTGTCAGTCATAAGGTTGGTCAACTTTTCTTTCTTTTTTTTTTTTTTTTTCCTTTTTTTTTTTAAGTATGTGTAGGTGTGTTTATCTAATTCTCAGAATTTGATGATAAAATCATTCTTCTTGCTTTCAAGTATTTAGAGATCCTCCTGATTTTTGAGAATTTCACATACAGTTAGATGATCAGTGTTCTTTAAGTCATTTTTACTACATTAAGAGCACTGTGAGGAAGTCATTAATGCAATATTGAAAAATGTCTGCTTAGACAATCATGACTTGTGATTAATCTAATCATTGCAACAAATGATTTTCTAAGTAAACCTGGAATTGTTTAAGTATATTTTGAAGATCCTTCTAATTACGTTTTTCAGACGAAGTAAGATATTTGTTATAATAGCTTGTGAAAATGTTTTTAATCTTTTAACTGTTTCATAGGGGATTTTTTTTTTGTTTCCATGTTTGAGCAATTTTGGAACCCTGCTTGGCCAACACATCCACTTACTCATTCTCAGAAATTCCACAGTTGGTTGGAATCCATCGGAAAACTATACATTTAACTTTTGCAGATGTTTAATCATATAATGAATTTCATATATTTTTTACATTTTAGGGCAATCAGTTGAAATACTAGCCTGAATAGTTGCTTTGGAATCTGTTACGAAAGTAGTGTTGGAAATCTTATTTGTCCAGGCAAATATATTCTATAAGAAAGTATAAATTGCATGAATTTCACCGTCAAAGCTTGTGAAATAATTTTTTAATTGCTTATAAAAAGAAAAGAATTTACAGGTAGTTCCTGCTCGATCTTCTTGGTTGTAAAGACGCATTATATATGTGAGTCCATCACTGGATATCTTACATTTATGGTTTCAAAGCCATGTGCTTTAGCTTCTTTATATGAATCTACTTTTTAAAAAAAAAAATCTGCAGTTAAATCAGTATTGTATTCCAGTGACTACAGATAGTTTTTTCAATTAATATTGGGTTGTTTCTTTTTTTAAGGAAGAGATCTGAAGGTACTTTTCACAGTGTATACTTTCAGAGGTTTTTAGAACACCATTCTTTAAGTGGATAAAGAGAATTTTGAATATTTGTCTTTGGAATTTCAAATTTGCCTGATTTCAGTGATTTCCAATTACTAAGTCATCTGCATGCAATGCAATGTTTATGCCTGTTTGTTGGAGTTGTTTGGGCAGATCATTTACATAGATACTGAATAAGTGGCGCTAAAGTACTGCAGCCTGAGGTGAACCTAATTGGGCTTTTTGAATCTTGATAATGTTAAGCCATAAGAGGAATTCACCAAACCAACATCCATTAGTCGACAACAGCTGATGTTAGGAAGATCCTAGTGAAACACGTTCTAGGTAAATACTAGCAAAGTGGAGCATTGAGTACTAGTTTGACTCAAAATTATATTAAACCATAAGAGGTTGCACAATATCCTTCTGAGACAAATTCTTATATCAAATGAAGCATATTATGTTTAATTTTCCATCTGTTGTAGCTATTGATGTGGTGTCTTAAGCAGAGTTAAGATTAACAAATATGGTGAAAGTATCTTTTATACTAAATCCCTCTTTGACAGAGTTTAATTACTTGTTCACTGGTTGTATGAGTTTTCGGAAGCCTGCTTGGTAGGGTGATATAAGATTGTAGTGTTCAAGATACCATTTTAATCTGACTGAAATAATTCTTTCCATAATTTTTGCTAGAACGCTGATTAATGACATAGGTCTATAGTATTTATATCTGCTGATTTTCATGGTTTGAGTATGAAGTGCTCAGAATACCATTGCAGGAGGGTAATAAAACTTCCAAAAGATTAAAGTTAAAGAGAATACAAAACTGTAAACACCATGTTTAAATTAATTTAATGTCTGCACATTCGATAAAGCATTCGTAAGAGGTCTACAGATTATTCTCCTTGGTGATGGCAAATTATGCCTACATGTAAAACATAATACAGTAATCTGCAAATAGATACATAAGACATTCTTGAACATAAATAGTTTGTGCCATTCACTATCTATGAAACCAAACTTCTTTAGAAACACAGGTTTATGCAACAATTTTAGTGTAAGTATATTATAAAATCTTTTTCCAGCATATAATAGTTTATAGAGTAGGTTGCTAAATATCTGCCACATTAAGAAAATGAAACCATACCAGAGTACCTAGGGAACTTGCGCATAAAAATGAATCTTGGCCACCAAATTATCAAGAGAATAGATCTATCAATTTTTATATATTGTGTTCATTTATTCTAGCAGTCCATTTTCTACATAATCAAGATATTCTGCTGGGAGATGATTCTGTATTCATAGAAGAATCAAAAGTTATAATACAATTTCAGTATCAAAAAATAAGGTTCTGCACATTTTTCATGACACCCTAATTGAATATACAGTAGTAAGACAAGTCCTATTAGAATATATGATAACAGCAACTGGTTTGGATATTTTATTGCCCTCTCTGTTAAAAACCTGCTTTAACTATTGCAGTTGTGCTTTTATCACGTAACGCATTTGTCTGTGAAGGAAAGAGTCTCTTCACAGAACGTAACATTATTGGAGCAAGATCGTATATGCTAATGCTGCAGATTCTAGGATTAATTTTCCTACTTTTCTCCTTGCAGTACTGAATAAATCAGCTTCATGTCTTTGAAGCAAGGATTGCATTTATTAAATATCTGCAGCTTCAGAGAAAGCACAACTTTCACTGATCATATTGCCAATGATATCTAAAGCCTCTTCGAATTGCAGGGTTGCACTTTCCAAGCAGAGAATAGCTTCTTCTTGGTATTTGTAATGCAAGAGAAACCGCAATAGTGGAAACCCAGAAACATTTATCATCTGAACTGAAAACAGCGATGGCATACTTGAATCACAACCTCTCATTTAGGCACTTTTAGGTCCTATGAAATTTATATATAGTAAAACCCCATAATCTTACTTCTCAAGGGATTTTGGGCTAAATGCGTAATAATTGGTACAGTGTTACATACTGGATGTGATTTATTAGGTATGAAGAAACAATTTTGAAAAATTTAATAAAAAATGTAGTATGATGAATTTTATTTCTTGAGATTTTGGAACAGTACATTTGAAAAATGAACAAGATATACTTTTGTAGTTGGAAAGAGGTTGATAATGGAGGTGATGGCTTCCAAAACTAGTCCCTCAAAAATTAAAATGTAAGTGACGAAGTGTCAAGAAAACCAACTACAATTAGCTTTTTCAAGATGTAATTTAATTAAAATTATACTATGAGTCGACTGAGACACACTACTTCACATATCACAAAGAAAGAAAATTTGTGGTATGTGAAGTTCAGTGTGTCTGAGTTGACTCATAGTATAATTTTAATTATTACATTACTTCATGTGTTAATTCCAGTTTACCTTTTCAAAATAAGATATAATTTTTTATGGAAAAATTGAATTGCTGATTGCCCTGTGCCCGTACCATGAATTATTATATTTTTATTCACATCACTATTACCAACCAGTTCTGATTCACCACTGATTTTCTGATGGATTATACAATTTCTTTGCTTGAATCTATAAAGCCAACCATTGGAAGCAGAAGTCATTGTCCAGTTCGTAAATTAAGAGAATTCCTCAATATTCGGAAGATGTTTTTGGTTTAGGATGGAGTTTGCATCATGCTTCTGCAGAAATTTTAATTTGCCTCTTACAGAGAAACATTTATTACTTTTTATAATTTTGTGCCTGTACCTCAACTCGCTACACACTCTGCAAAAGTCAAAGAAAGATTAAGGAAACATTGCAAGTGAGCTGTTTGAAAATGTAAATTCCTTTCATATAGAAGTACCCTTGGCACAGACTTGAAGAGTTTTCCTTGTGAAATACTCGAGCTATAATGACTGTTCAGTACAGTTACACAAACTATTTTCTCTCAATACTTTTAGAACTTATACATTTTACAAATGATGTATGTACTTGTGTATAGTATGTCTTCTTTTTTTAATTGATTTTTATCTGAAAAACAGTGCTAATAGTGGTAATTGGAATCTTTATAGAGGGTAAAATTATACTGCAATGATAGTAACATCCAGGGATTAAACAGAGAGAGCATAATATACAGGATAGTGTGTTAATTGGTAGCATAATGTTGGAGTTTTACTGTATTTGTTCTCAAGAAGTCTGAAAAATTTATATCTTGAAAATGGTTCATTAAATTACATAAAAATCAGGGTTTAAACCAAGAATCTAGACCCTAAACTTGTGGTAATATACCAGTTGTGTGTACTTCCTAAATACTGGATTTCAACATTGTCACTTTCAATGTGGCATATATTGATTGGTTTCTATGGTGTGTGCTTTCTTAATACTGGAGTTTGAGATTGTTACGCTCTCAATACGTGTATATTGATTGGTGCCAGTGGTGTGTGCTTTCTGAATACTGGGGTTCGACATTGTCATACACTCAGTGTGATATATATTGATTGCTAAACTGTAATCCCATTTTATTGCAAGAAGTAAATTAAGCAACAAAAGTTATATTTTATAAAAAAAAATAGAGATGGGACCTTGATACTGTAATGATGTCAAAGTATGTGCCAAAATATACAGTACTGAAAATTATGTTACTCTTATTGTCATTACCTTACATATTGTTGTGCATATAGGCTAAGCGAAACTTAGAAATTACTATAATCATTGTTATTTAACATTTATTTTCTGTGCCTTGAGTTTGGGCAAAGCTGTTTATTCATGGTTAAGCTTAAACTTTGCTGACTGGCAAAACATGTACTTTGGACTGGTGAATCAAGGGAAACAATACACAGGTGGCCAGTGACAGGTCTCAACACGTTCTCAATTATGTAAACAGTGATTGCACAAGATGATTCAATATTTGGGAGGAAGCTAATAGCTAGCGTGGGAATTGCTGATTTGGCTAGTAGCTGCCATTTTTGGTAGGACCCCTATTTAAGCTTGGTTGAGTTAGCGCACACATGGTCTTTAGGTTGGGCTTTATGCTGGGTGAACTTGATGCTGGGAAATTGCTCAGTGAACTTGCACAAGAGTTTTATTTTAAAAGCACTTCTCGAAGTTAGGTCTTCAGTGGGGTGCGACTGGTCCAAACATTGTTTGCCAGCTGGACAAAATTCAGTCGTATAATCAACACATCACTCATCTCGTTATACCATGTCACTATGTATTTAAATGTTTCTACAGCGCCCCTGATCTCTTCAATATCCAGGAAGTGCCTTGTAGTGTTGATATTAAATACATGTACTAATTTGGGTTTGAATTCAGATGTTTCTTCTACCTCTCTTTTCATGTAGCTCTACCATCCTACATTTCCTAGGCCCCGTAGCTATGCTCCCAGTTGCTAAATAGGGATGTAAGTAAAACCCTTACTTTTATCCCCTTACAACCCTGTATGTAACAGTATTGAGATAGTGTAAATGTTCAAAATGTGCTCCATTGTGCTGTAGGCAGTGTACAAAATGATCACACAGATTTTCCAACATATTCCGGAATGGGGGTTGCTGCTTAGTCCCGAAGAACAAGACGATCTTCTGACGTAATGCAGACAATTTTGGGTGGATCTTAACAAATGAAAACTTTCACTTAAACATTCCCCACATGTAAGCATCAGGTGGTGTGAGATTGGGGGAATGTGGTGGGTAGGGGAACTCAGCCCTGCAGGAAATTACTCGTCTTGGAAAGGTTTCTTGCAGCATAGTATAGACTGTCGAACGGTGTGACAGGTTACTCCGTTTTGTTGGAACCACTGTCTATTCATCTGCATGTTCCTGGCACAACGAAAACTTCTTAGATCCTGAATAAATGGCCCGATCACCATGTTCCTGTAGCATTCCTGGTTAACAATAAGAGGTGCACCATCATTCTCTATGAAATACGGACCTTGCACACCAAATCATCACACGCACACTATGTATGCTAGGTGCTGGCTCATTGAAGTGTTCACGATGTTGTTCTGCCAATAACTGTAAACTCGACCTGCCTTGATAAC
Source organism: Mantis religiosa (assembly GCA_030765055.1). Classification (NCBI taxonomy): domain Eukaryota; kingdom Metazoa; phylum Arthropoda; class Insecta; order Mantodea; family Mantidae; genus Mantis; species Mantis religiosa. The sequence goes on from CM060950.1 coordinate 359,124,298, forward strand.
CATTGCCATACGAGCGAAAATAATACTCCACTATAAACACTTTTTTCTCCGTTGCGAGACCCATTATCACTTCCAATCACAGAACACAATGTTCTTTGCACAACTAACTATACATCATGGCAATGTAACAACATGCAGAGACTCAGGCATGCGCATGTGCAATGTGTGAAAATGAGTGCTGTATATTTTGGCGCATACCGTATGTCTAATTCTTTGAAAGGAACTTTTGATACTTTTAAATTTTTATGTTTTGCACTTATGAGTTTAATTATAGGAATGGAATGAAAGGTGTTTTGACTTCATGTCATGTCCAGAGTTGCTGTACTATAGTTTTTGATAGACTTTGAGGGCATTTCCTGTGAGTGAGTGACAATGAAAACATGCAACACAGTAGGTAATGGGAGAAGCAGTAGCAGTACTTCTGTACCATATAGCATTAACTGAGTTGTAAATGAAGTTAATTTAGCTGATGCAAAAAATCTCATTTCTGTAATAACTTGGCTTAGTGACTTACTCTTATCCACTCCAGTGACCAAAACCTGTAAATCCAGCAGACACAAACCAGATCTTTAAAGATGATATGATATTGTGCATGGAAATATTTGTTCCTTACTTCAACTGTTCAAACTAGTCACAACCATACAGATAAACTGTTCAACTAATTTCTATAAATATTTTGTTACCAATGTACAACAGCTATATTGAATGAGGCATGAGTGAGGTGTGAATATATTTTGAAGTAGACAGTACTTATAATAGCAGTCTGTAAAATATGGAGAAAAGCATTTTAATGCATTGGTAAGTCACACAGTAGAACAAATTTAAGGAAGCATGTTATCCTCATCCACTGAGTGAATTTACAGAACCTCTATTGAAAGGTCAGTATACAAGTTTCCTGTCACTGTCAAAACATTATGCTGCAGCATCTGAAAATGATGAGCAAAAACATTTGAGTGAACAAGCTTTTTATAAACTGCAGCTTTTTATAAACTGAGTAATAAGTATCAATGCTTAAAATTCAGTATTAGCATAGAGTATCAAGAAAAAGTGGCACCGTCTCATTACAAGCAACAAGTAATTATAAGTAAAAATGACAAACCACAATTCTGTAATTCCAATACTACTTTTAGTTCCATCCCTGGCCATTTCATATTCAAGCACTTATGCACTAGTAAGGTGTCTTACTATATGTATCCAATTTATACTGTCATTTCAGTTTTTGCAGAAGATATCAATGCATTCAGAAACCAACAAGATGGATGCAACCAACTTGGCAATTATCATAACACCCTCAATAATGCCAGTGGGAAACAAAGCAGTTCAAAATAATGTGAGACTGGCACATCATGTACAAGTGATTGAGGTAAGTTCTGTTGTGTGTCTGTGTGCTACAGAGTATTACAAACATCTGTGATTTACTCATGTAGTTGATAATTTGATTTTTAGTGATGCTTTGCTGTAATTGCTTTCTGTATTTAGAATACCCTTCTTAGTTTTATTTTTTACATTAAAGGCCTTACTAAATGGTTCAAAGCAAATTTATTAAAATGTAATCAACATTTATTGACAAAGGAAAAAAAGAAATTATAAACCCATAACATTAAATGCTGTGATTGCAAAATTGTTTGAACAAATAATATAAAAAAGGCTTAGTTTTTTTTAAATTTAAAAGTGTTTTAAACAACTATCAGAATGGCTTCCATAAGGCAGTATCTGAACCTATACATACTGTCACATAAATGCTAATGCTTTCGCGGCAGGCGTTATTAACTCCATTACTCATTCTTTCTGAGCTTGTAGGCCATGGTCCAGTAGTTCTATTCTCCAACCTTTTGGCAAAAACTGCGTCTGGTATCCTTATGGAAGTCAAAATCTTGTGTCCAAGGAAATAAAACAAGAATAGTAGTAATACTTTATTCATCTAATAATACATTGTTGAGCTAATGCTTGTGAATTGGTGACATGTCAAAATTAGCTTAGTAGCTAAAAGATTGCATATGACATTGATAAAGAGAAAATGATTCAATATAATTAAAATAACATTTGAAGGAAAGAATAAATTAAAAGTATTCCCAAGACACATGTATGCAACAATAAATTAATTTATCGGTCAACCTTCCAGATATTTCTGAAATAATATGCCTCACTAACAAATAGGAATTTTACAGTTTTTTTTAAAGTTATTTTGATTTTGAATTTCTCTTAATTGTGACAGTTTATTATGTATTTTTATTCCCATGTAATAGAGACATTTTGCCAGTAATGTGAGCCTATATGCTAGGTTTTTGGCATTTCTCTTTTCCCTTGTTTTGTATGCATGTTGATATTGACTATTTAGAAATCTGTTACAGTTCCTTTTAACATTCTAAGTAGATTGTACAGATAAAGGAATGGGTGAATGGGAATTTTTAAGTTTTTAAAAAAGCAGTATAGAAGAATCTCTGTAGTTGGAATGGGTCATTATTTTTATTATTTTCTTTTACATTCCATTTTCCCAGATAGTTATTCCATGTAAGAGACTAGAGTGGTAGTATATTCAATGGGGGATTTTAATTGCAAGATTTCTGTTTAGTTTTATTTAGTTTTAAGGCATTATACATAAACCAAGTCTCTACTTGTTTTATGCCTTGATTCAAGTTTGCTCTTAAGCTTTCAAAATTTGTGCATTTTGGAGTAATTGTAGTATAAGCATAAAAATTGGATATTTTGTGACATTAAATGGCAGGTCATTTGTGTATATTAAGTAAAGCAGTGAACCCACTATAGAATCCTGTGATGCCCATTTCTGATTTGTTTCCACTTTGAATGCATGGAACCTGCTTTACCTCATATTATTTTTGGTTTTCAGTTTAATAAATAAGACCTTAACACTTAGGTTACTTTTTTTTTTTTGCTACATAAATAAAACAGACCTGGAATTATACAACCTACATCTAAAACTAATCAAACAATTAGGAATACACATCTGGCAAAATTTCGAAATTCAGGTTCATGAAAAATTAAACATATTAATGATTAAGAAAAACGAAAGACTTAAGAAGAAATTCAAACTGTTAAAAGAATGGCAACTGGAGCATCCTCATCGACCAAAACACCGGGATTTTAAAGAACAAGTCAACATAATAAACCTATCGCAACAAAAGTTTACAACCGAAGAAATTAGAACTCCAGAAAGGTTTCAATACGTGTGTTAACGTCGCAAACAATAAAGACGATTTTATCGCCGACATAGAAATAGTCACACATAACCTAAAAAATAAAAACTTAACCAAAGCCAAAATGGAATGTCTGGATATAATAAAGCAGTTATCCCCAATATACAATAAAACTTACAACAAGACAATTAGAAATTTAAATAGGAAGCCAGTGGTATACCTAAAAGCCGACAAAGGTAATTCTCGTAACTATGGAGACAGAAGACTATATTCAGAGAGTAAACCTTATGTTAGACAGTCCAGAATGTGAAATAATTCCAAAAAATCCATTAACCCCAAGTATCACTTCTGTCAATAAAGCTTTATCAGTTACAAAAACATTAAGTACTTCTGAAAAATACAACTTAAAATCTTCCAACCCCACACTACCAAGGTTGTACTGTCTGCCAAAAATCCACAAACAAGACAATAGCATGAGACCCATCATCAATGGCATCAATTCACCTACGTACCACATTGCAAAGTGGTTAGTAAGAAAATTAAAATCATATGACAAATTTCAAAGTTTGGGAATAAAGAACTCCTTAGAATTGATAAATCACCTACAGAAGTACAACATCCCGGAAAATCACATACTAGTTTCTTTTGACGTTATGGCACTTTTTATAAGCATTCCAGTAGAAAAAATACCTACACTCCTCAAAAAATGGCTAACCCAGACTACAACGGACCCCACAGAAATAGATGACATCAATCTTACAGATTTATGCATAAGGAATAATTACTTCATGTTTAACCAAAAATTCTACAGACAATCAAAAGGATTAGCTATGGGGAGCCCACTTTCGCCTATTTTAGCAGACCTATACATGAGCTATTTTGAAACACATAGTAAAGGCCTTCCCACAGATTTACAAATTTTGGCGGAGATATGTTGATGTTTTTGCTATCATTCCGGAAAAACATAGAGAAGATTCTCTAAAATTACTAAACCTGCAAGATAATCACATCCAGTTTACAATGGAAGTAGAAAGAGACGACACCCTACCCTTTTTGGACCTCAAGATAACTAGAAATCATCATGGTGTAGATTTTGGAATATACAGGAAGCCCACACACATAGATAATTACATAAAGAAAAATGAATACAACCCAGTTTCACATCAACTAGCTGCCTTTAGAAGTCTAATTCACCGGCTATACAACATCCCACTGAGTAAGGAGGAATTTTTGAAAGAACAACACATAAAAGAGATAGCGGTATTAAATGGATTCAACCCAGCCATCATAAGGAACATGATGAATAGAAAGGAAAAACAGAAGATAATATCAAAAAATACCACTCTCACACCACTTAAAAACACAAATTGGCAATATAGAAAATTCACCTACCATCCATGGGCTTTTAGAAAATTTGAACTAATCTTCAAAAGACTAAACTTAAAACTAGCACCCCAAAACAAATTCAGTCTGAGGAACCTGCTAAATAAACCACTAAAAAATTCAATCCCCAACAATTTGAAATCAGGAATTTATCAGATAAATTGTGAAACCTGTGAGAAAAGTTACATAGGGAAAACTAAGAGAAACTTGTTAACCAGGCAAAAAGAACATCAGAGGAACATTAAGTTGAAACAAACAGAAAAATCTGCAGTTTCATACCAATTTTGGACAGAAAACCACAACATTGGCCACAACATTAAACTGTTAAAATCTTTAAGTACACCCATAGAATTGGATATTTGGGAAAAAATATTCATAACCAAAAACTGTGATAAAGTTATAAATTTTGAAATCCCGGCATTAAATGAAGTATTTAAACTTAGTGCCCCTAACACCAGATGGCAGAGGGATCGGAGCTCCGTAGTAGTGAAAGAAGAGGAATGTTCATGTAGTCACCAAACAGCTGAGGATGAGATCAAATGATCTTGAAAACGTTTCAATTATACAACAAGTAAGTGAAGTTTGAGTGTAAACATAGTGACTCATAAATCAAACTCAAAAATGAAAAATACTTCACTGTTAATAATGCTTCTGCTTTAAATATTTATGACTTAGGTTACTATTTCTCATACCATACTGGCATAGTTTATTGATAAGTATTTCATGTTACTAAAATTAGGCAAGTGAGTGAACCTTGTATATACTATTCTCCACTTACAAGTTTTTTGATGAAGACTAGTATATAAAAGGTTGATTCACTTGCCTAATTTTAGTAACAATGGCACTCCACTTTCTGAAATACTTCTTTTTATTCCATATAAGTATTTCATGGTTTACACGGTCGAATGCTTTTCTAATGTCACAAATTAAAGCTGCATTTTCTCTTTTCATCCAAATCTTTTGATAATTTATTAATTTCTGTAAGAGCCAAGGTGGTTAAAACATTTTTTTCTGAATGCATGTGACAATCTGTAACAATTTTTTTCATTTTCAAGGTAAGCTAATCTTAAGTGTGCTATTTCTTCTATAATGATTGAGAACATAGAAAGTACTGAAATTTGACAATAGATTTTTAGTTTTTGTAGTTAATTGATGGAAATTAATCATTTCTTCACACTAGCCCTATATAGGCTAAGTTTTTTGATAGTCAACATGAAAAATTCAATGCCATGGCCGGGATCTGAACCACGGATATATCTTCCCCACCTTTGTGAACTGGATATACTATAGAATATTTCATCCTTTCAGTGAAGATTCCTGTAATCAGTGACTGTATAAATCCATGCATGTGTCGCATAGTTTGTCCATTGCAACTTTTCTTATTTGACCTGGATCCTGCCCTGCCCTTTTGGCATTTTCTCTTTAGATGCAGATATAAATTTTTGTACTTCTGAGGTGAAACTATCCCCTAAATTCTATTGATGCATATAAGCTATTTTGTCCCACTTTTAATTGCATGCAGTATAGTAAGTTGAGTATCAAGAGAAATCACTGATAAAAACAACAAATTAGCCAGTGATCAGAGTGAAGAGATGCCAAGGAAACAAGAGCAGCTTGCTACTGATATCAACAACAAACAAAGCCAGTTAGCAGCTGATATAAATGGTAAAATAGAAATACTCAGATAAGAAAAAAAATTAAATTTTAGAAAAAAATGAGAGAAATAAGACTTGTTAAGAATGAAATTAATGCCATTAGAGAAAACAGTATCATATTAATTAATTGTAAATAGTGAAATTGAAAAGTTGAAATTTAATTATGAGAATATAAATGATACCATAGTAAATGAAATAGTTAATGAGTAAGTAGTATCAGCATTGAAATGTGTGCATTACAAGAATTGGTTACTAAAGGAGCCAATAACTAATGTGAATTATAAGCATGAATTGATAAACTTTAAAGAAATCAATGGAAAAGACAATCCAATGAGAAAAATAAGTTGCGAGAAGTTGTAGACACCCTTAAAGTTCATAATGTACATAAAAATAGGCATAACATTGTGAACAATGAAGTACTTAACGAGGAACAGTTTTTTTTTATTACATCCTCCAACGGAGCAGGAACTGTATAGTAATTACTGATGGATTCGGACACAATTAATACACCATTTGGGCTAAACACATTTTGTCACTTAAAAAGTCAGTAAAGTTGTAAGTTTCACTTAATTTCACTGTTGCTTATAGCCAGAGCAAACATGACTGGTCCATAGAGATTATAGTACTAATATTCACTTAAGCCTCTGTTGCACACTAAGGACAACACAATTCCACTGAAGGCTTTGTAACATAACTCACTGATTGTTGGCTCACCAAAGTGCTCTAGGTCCAGCAGACAGTTTTTCTTAAAATATAAGGTTCTTGAACTGCATTATTCTTAAGAAGGCGAAAAAGAAGGCTGTGGAATTGGCTAGCAGCATAAAAAAGGCTGTGAAGTTTCCTGGCCCTGTTAGGTTCCAGTGTGTGATGTAACAATCCTCCCCCCTTTTCTCCTTAGCATCTTATCTAGGGTTATGTACTGATTTTAGAAGCTCTGTTTTTTTTTTTTTTTTTTTTTTTCCAGGTCTAAAATATGCTGCTACTGCTGATTTATCAATATTTTTGTGACATATGCTCGAAATATTCTATTTGCCTGCTATCAATGTTACTTCTTTTCCTCCAAAATTTTTGCATTTTAATGCCTGGTTTGTCTTCCAGGTATATACTGCATTAATTCTGAGGACCGAAAAGTTTACATAGGAAAGACGAAAGGGAATTAGACAAAAGCATTTCAGGCAACTTTGTCACTAAACGTAAAATAGATGGGTGGCTGGGGGGGTAGGTAGGTACATAGGTCTAATGGTGATGGTGCCATAAGAGAATATGACATAGTACCATTTCAAAAGGTTAATGAAATAATGAAAAAAGACTTGCATGATGTACTTAGTGAAGTGGAAAGTTCGAAACAAAGTGCTAGAAATGGGAAACAAGAATAAATATGCTCTGAGTAGAGCAGACTATCTAGACCAAAGCAGCGTTTGTCTAGCAGCATAAGTAATTCATATCAGCAAGGAGCTATCTATAACTGTTATATGCCTTTGGTGGATCCTGAGTCTAAAGAAGATTTGAATGAGAAGCCCAATTAAAAAAATGTAATAAAATACGGGAGATGGATTCATAGTTGTGTATTATTGGTAGATTTGTCTAGAGAATAAATCACATGTGAGGTAATGTACTGATGGCCAGTGCTCTTGTGTAACTGGTTGCTAAAGTTGGTAAGATTTGCAGAAACATGGAATATGAATATGTGAAGCTAATTAACACAGTATAAGGTGACAGCTCTGCACAACACATAGAATGCACCTTAATCTGGGGCAGAGAATGTTGAGTAAGATACTAATTAGTGATTTCACTTTCAGTTAGAACAATCTAATGTAAATAGTGTAAAATGCTTCTGAAAAAAAAAACTAAGCATTTTTTCAGTGTAAATCGTTGGAATTAATTTATCAAAATATACAAATGCTTTCTAATAACTTTGATTAGCCGAATATATCTATATCAGATAAAAATATTATTGTACTAGTTCTAACTGAAAATGGCTTAAAGTACATAATGTAGTAATAATTTAATTCCAAACAAGAATTTAACATAATTTCAAAAGGTAAATTGGAATTAACACTGAAGTATTGTAATAAGTCAAATTATGAGTAGACTGAGACACTCTGTATTTCACATACCATAAATTTCCTTTCAATGCAGTTTACCTCCACTTGAAGGCATTATCAAGAAATTGTCGACTGGCTAGAACCTTGGTGTTTAAACTGATCATGGTTCTCGAGAGATGAGACATCTGGTGTTGATCCATTGAGGCTAAGTAAAATTCTTCCAATGGAAGATTTCTCGTCTCTGGAGAACCATGATCACCTGAAACACCAAGGTTCTAACCAGTTGACAAGTTCTTGATAATAATGCCTTCAAGTGGAGGCGAAACGTGTTGAAATAAAATTTATGGTATGTGAAGTTCAGAGTGTTTCAGTCGACTCATTGTATTATTTTAATTAAGAATTTAACAGCTAAATTCTGTGGGAAGAACAAACAATTGGGCTGGGGTAAGGAATCTTTACAAGACTACATGTATCAGAATTTTCTACAGAAATAAATACTCAATATTTCTTTGTTGGGGACATGTAGAATTGCCAGGAATAGAATTTCATTTAATAAATTTAAGAATAAGTCATTGGTATATAAGACTACCTTAAGGAAACTTAAATCCTTTCTTCATAAACTAAATTTATTGTTACACCATATTCTGGTGAACTAGATGTAAAATAATTTTAGGAGATTTAAACATTGATTTTCTCCATAATTTGAATAATAGAGCCAAATTTGAATACCTTTAAAATAAATGTAACTTATATGCTACTCTTAATGAACCTACTTGCATTACTAACAGTTCATTGAGAACATTGATAATATTGTGACTTTGTGGGTTCGTGAAATGAAAAGTCCAATTTCACCACTCAAAAATGTTCTTTATTTCCACCGACTTACAGTTAAACTCTTGCCAATTACACAGAATTACGTAATGCACACAATTACGATTCACCAGTTCGTCCGTTACAATTTCACTTGCACTCGTAATTACGTACAATCTTCCGATGCTCTCACACAGTCTTCTCGTCGTACACTAGCACCGCATTCTTACACCAAGAACTGTGACTGATTTAGTGACTCCTAATTGAAGCCCCTTTTATAGGAATATCCTGTTATTCTAGAAGTCTCTGGTTTTCCGCGAATCACCCGAACGTTCCAGAGGACAGGAGAAGGGGAGAGAAACGTCGAGGGACAAGTGACATTTCCCTAAATCACCCCTCAGTTAGTGACTGAGATTAATGGGGGGCGTGGCTCGGCTGCCTTGTGTCCCTTCCAGCTGCCGCCGGACGTGTCCTCCGCTAATTGGGTGACACTGCTCCCTCCTCAAAGCTGGTCGTCCCGAACAGCACCATCGTAGCGGGCTAGGCAATCCAGGTGTACCACCAACATCTTCCCTCGCGGAACCTTCTGGATGTGGTAGACCACGTCGTTAATCCTCTTCACCACCTGGTACGGTCCTTGCCATGGCTGCTGGAGCTTCGGGCAGCGTCCCTTGGTCCGGGTAGGACGGTACAACCAGACCAGGTCACCTTGCTCGAACCCTTGGCTGTTGGCTTGCCTGTCATACCTGGCCTTCATGCGGTCGCTCGCCTTCTGGATGCTCTGGCGAGCCATCTCGTGCACGTCGTGGAGATGGTCCACCAAGTTTTGCACACACTCGGTCGCTGGCTGTTTCGCTTCCTCAACAGCGAGACGTTCGAATGGCGCTCCGACGTTGTACTGCTGCATGCGACCCCGGCTCCTAGTCTGGGGGCCGCGACTCGCCGCGCACTCGTGACACTGACGGCACCATCTCTCAGCATCTGCTCGGAGCCTCAGCCAGTAGTAGCGCTGCCGTAGTTTGTGAATCGTTCGGTTCGCTCCCAGGTGTCCTCCTGAAGTACCGGCGTGCACTTCCTCCAAGACTTCCGGGACCTTACTTTGGGGAAGTACCAACTGTTCTCTCTGCGCCTTCCCATCGGGTGACTCCCATACCCGGAACAGCACGCCCTCTCTGGTCTTCAGCGAGTCCCATTGGGCCCAGTACGACTTGTAGGTGGCGCTCCTCGGTGCGATGTCCTCCCAGGTTGGTCTCGTCCCTGCCTCCACTTCCCTTAAGAGTGGCCCCAAGTCTGCGTCCGCCAGCTGCTCCCTCCTCAGGCCTGCGCTATCCCAGCCATCTGCAGGCACTGCTGTGACTACTTGGACTGCTGCGGCACGCTCCTTCTCTTCCACTCTTGTGCACTGGCCGCACTCTACTGGACAGGGTCTTCGGGACATGGCGTCTGCGTTACCGTGGCTCTTCCCTCTACGATGTTCCGAGGTGAAGTCGTACTCCTGCAGCCTCTGGACCCAACGTGCCGTCTGGCCTTCCAGGTTCTTAAAGCTCAATAGCCAGGTTAGGGCGGAATGGTCAGCCCTCAGGTGGAATGGCTGACCGTACAGGTACTTATGGAAGTGCTCCAAGGTCTTTACTACGGCCAATAATTCTCGTCGGGTGACGCAGTAGTTCTCCTCTGCCTTAGATAGCGTCTTGCTGTAGTAGGCTATCACCTGCTCATGGCCGTCCTGGATCTGCGATAGGACACCTCCAATGCAGTGGTCGCTAGCGTCGGTGTCCACAATGAAGGCGCCACCCGGTTGTGGGAAACCCAAAATTGGAGCACTGCACAGGGTCTCCTTTAGGTGCTGGAAAGCGTTTTCGGCATCCTCTGTCCACACATAAGGCCGGTGTTCCTCCGTCAGGCGGGTGAGGGGTTTTGCGATGTTGTCGGCCTTTTCCTCTAAATCATTAAGGCGGTCGTCTACTTGACCCATCCGCTTGAACAGACTCGTGACGTCATCCCTCACACCGGCCAACCGTTCCTCAAACTTGGCGGCGAGGACCTCGTTCGCCTCCTTCATTTCCGTGGCCAGACTGTCGTTCGCTGCCCTCATTTCTGTGGTTAACTCGGCCTTCATTTCTTCCATCTTCTCGGTGATGTTGTCGTTTGCCGTCTTCATTAGTTTCAGTTCCGTGGCCAGGTTGTTATTTGTAGTCTCCAGCTTCGTGGCCAGGCTGTTATTTGCCGCTTCCGTTTTTGTTGTTAACTCGTTCATCTTCGCCAAAAGCATTTCCAATGCCGATTCCATGGCCGTAATATTCGGTGGTTATCGTCCCGCTTCCTGATACCAGTGTGACTTTGTGGGTTCGTGAAATGAAAAGTCCAATTTCACCACTCAAAAATGTTCTTTATTTCCACCGACTTACAGTTAAACTCTTGCCAATTACACAGAATTACGTAATGCACACAATTACGATTCACCAGTTAGTCCGTTACAATTTCACTTGCACTCGTAATTACGTACAATCTTCCGATGCTCTCACACAGTCTTCTCGTCGTACACTAGCACTGCATTCTTACACCAAGAACTGTGACTGACTCACTGACTCCTAATTGAAGCCCCTTTTATAGGAATATCCTGTTTTTCTAGAAGTCTCTGGTTTTCCGCGAATCACCCAAACGTTCCAGAGGACAGGAGAAGGGAAGAGAAACGTCGAGAGACAAGTGACATTTCCCTAAATCACCCCTCAGTTAGTGACTGAGATTAATGGGGGGCGTGGCTCGGCTGCCTGTGTCCCTTCCAGCTGCCGCCAGACGTGTCCTCCGCTAATTGGGTGACAATATTGTCGCGAAGCCATTATCTACAATAGCACGGCTTGTGTACACAAAGGGCCGGCAAATAAAGATAGCTGTGATAAAGGACTTGCCAGCATAGATTAAGTTACACTTCTGGAATGTGATATAATATTCGGTTTCTTTATTCTTCTGGAAGAGTATCGAATTTATCAATGAGGTATTTAAGAAGGCGACGCCTCGCCAAGAATTAGTTGTAAAACGAGAGTGAGTCGCAAGAGGTAAGCAGAGAACAGCTGAGAGTGTTGTAACGAGAGCCGATGTTGTAAACTGAACGCTGTTTGTTATTGTCATCAACCTTGGAAGATTGTGTTGTATATGTGATGTAATGTTGTTACGTGAGAATTGAACAGTGTATTTCTACAGAAATAAAGAACATTTAGAATTTCGGCAAATTGGACTTTTAATTCTACGAACCCACAAATATAATATAGTAGAGTTACTGTACAAGATAAACATTATTCAGTCACATTTATTAGATCATAAGGCACAAAGTATTGTTTATAATTGTGCAAATAAACCTTCTGTAAAATATAACATCAATAAATCTGTCACAAAATTTTGCCATTGCTTTGGTGAAGCTAATTTGCTGACACTTCAGAGTGCTTTGCTTAATAAAAACTGGGAAACCATATTTGCTACTAGACCCCACAGAGAAACTAAGTTCTATCATACTTTGGTATTACATTAATTTATACTGTATACTCACTGCCACAAGAAGAAATGACTAAAAAACTACTAATTATTATCAGTGTATCACTTCTTAAATAAAATATTTGCATACCCTCCTGAAAATTGCCATAACACAAAAGAATAATGATAATTATAAATTTCAATAATGTTGGGTTGAAAAACCTAAAAGGTTTGTGAGTAATCTGTTGTAGAAACCAAATGATGTAGCATCAGTATAGAATACTAACTTCTCATAATGTAAGTAATGCTAGTTGGAAGGTGATTAGTGATTTTTGTATGTCTCAACCTTTATATAACAAACCACACATTCAAAGTCAAGTTGGCGATACTACCATAAAGGACTCTAAAGCAATAGCTGAAAAAATGAGCAATCACTTTATCTCAGTCAGAGGAATTCTTCACTTGAAAAAAAATGTACAAATAGTTCCGCTGATTACTTTTCAGAAATCAAAAACTACTACTTACATGTTTTTTGCATCCTACCAACAAAAGTACTTGACATAATAAAGACTTCAAAAACTTAAAAGATTACAGGCATTCGCAATATACCTATCTCACTAATAAAAGTATATAGCCATGAAAGCGCAAATCCCCTTGTTGAAATAAACACTTTCCTACAATATGGCATTTTCCCCAAGAAATTAAAAATAGCTTAAGTTACACCAGTATTTTAAAAAAGATAAAAAATATGCATAAAACTGTAGACCTATATTATTACTATCACATTGTCTTAAAATTTGAGTAGATTAAACCTAAGTGTGAATTAAACGTAATCATATAACAGAATATTTAAGTTTAACCTGATCCCTAAGCAACGAAATGCTTTTGTGAGAAATGAATCCACTAAGTGTTTCACAACTTGTTGAAATGATTATTGGAAATGTTGGTTCAGATAAATCTATTTCTATTCTGTTGGATCTTGCCAAAGCTTTTGACTGCGTGGACACAAATTATTGGTTCAGGTACATAATTTAAGCATTACAGGTGTAGCAAATGAGTTAATTCGAGATTTAACTGTATTGGAACACCACAGTGAAGCGAAATAATTATTAATTTTTAGATGAGTCGTATTTATTACACATCTGCTTCACTTTCGTACCTATTTTGAGGACATGTTTTGCAAATCATCGTTTGCATCTTCGGCTCTTATGCAACTAAAGCTTGATCCAGTGGTGTGGGTAATTCTGTGGTTGCTGCTGCCATCTGTTGATTTAGTGATGAACTTAAATGTGGGATTCTCTTCTGGCGGGATTTCAAAGTTCATTAGTTGGTTTTTATGTTTTTCTATGTATATTCTCTCCCATATGGCGAGTTCACTATATTGTTGTACGTATTTTAGTAATTCTGTGCTATCTTCAATTTCATGATTTTCAGACCAGAAATGAGCTGCTATTGCGGACTTATCAATATTTTTGTATCTTAAGTGCCTGAAGTGTTCTTTCTTTCTAGTGTGAAAAAATTTACATAGGGAGGACAAAAAGAAACATAGGCACTAGAAAGAAAGAACACTTCAGGCACTTAAGATACATAAATATTGATAAGTCCACAATAGCAGCTCATTTCTGATCTGAAAATCATGAAATTGAAGATAGCACAGAATTACTAAAATACGTACAAAAACATAGTGAACTCGTCATATGGGAGAGAATATACATAGAAAAACATAAAAACCAACTAATGAACTTTGGAATCCCGGCAGAAGAGAATCCCACATTTAAGTTCATCACTAAATCAACAGATGGCAGCAGCAACCCCAGAATTACCCACACCACTGGATCAAGCTTTAGTCGCATAAGAGCCGAAGATGCAAACGATGATTTGCGAAACATGTCCTCAAAATAGGTACGAAAGTGAAGCAGATGTGTAATAAATACAACTCATCTAAAAATTAATAAAGAGTTAATAATTGTTTGGAGGAATTAACAGTGGCATCCAAATTATTTAATAAAACATTTGTATTTGATTCTTTTTCATACTATTCACTTTAATTTTTGAGGGACCCATTTCAGGAGCTGTTGCTTACATTTTAATCTCAAAATTCTGACTATCGTTTGATGTATTTGCTTGCAGTCTTCTCTCTGGGGTGGGACATGAACTTGTTTATTAAATTGTGGAGTGGTGAAATTTCGAAATTTATTAATCCGTTTTTGTATTTCTATATTACGTTGTTCTCCCATGTTAAGAGTTTATGGCTTATCATGCCTTTTAAGAATTTTGAATTTGACTCAAGGTTATGGTTTTCATTCCAAAAGTGAAATTTTACTGCTTATTCTTCCTGTTTCAATTTGATGTTTCTGAAATGTTCTTTGGTTCTGGTTTTTAGGATTCTTTTAGTTTGCTATATGTAAAACCTTTTACAATCCATACAATTTATTTGGTATATACCAGATCTATTGATTGGTGGAATTTCATCTTTTTTTAATTTAACAATTTTATTATTTTATACATCAGATAAATAGTAAGGATTGTGAAAAGTGCTGCCACTCCCATTTTATCAATGTAAGGCAAGAAGTAATTGCCATAGAACAAGTACAGATTGTAACAAGTTTAGGAATACAGGAGACTAGAAAAGAAATGGAAAAACTAGATAGGGTAATTCACCAAGAAGAGAGTATCGCCAGGGGTGACAAGACTAAAAAAAATTACAGGAAGGGAAGTGAGAATAAAGGATTTGTGAGAGGTAGAGGAGAAGACAGCAAGTGAGACAAAACAATAGCAAATCAAAAGGATTGATAAAAATGTCAAGAGAATATTTATAGATGTAATAGGGGAAAGGTTCGAAGTATGTGAGAAAATGCAGAAAAGCGAGATTAAGAGCCACGCTTTAAAAAAAAAAGGTTGAAATAAGAAGTAAATAATAGCTAGGGAAAGAAAAATTTGATAGAAAGCAAAGAAACGGATATAAAGTAAACAAGTAAAAACTCAGTAGGGGAAACAATACATGGAAAGAGAGGGGAGGAATTTAAAGTCAGTAGTAGAAAGGAGCAAGCATGTGCCAAGCATGTAAATGTATCAGAGTTGCCCTAGTGCCAAAAGTGGCAAGGCCCAAAGTGTATTCTCTTTTGTGCTAAATAAATTGCCTGCCTGCTTATTCACATTCACATTGGCAGCAAAATTGTAAAGTAGGAGGAAAATCAGTACTTCTAAAATAAGCATAAGCCCAGAGAGCTTGATACTTGAGGAAAAAAAATCTACATCAAACAAAATGTGCAAGTAATAAACTTTGATATCCTCCTAGAAGAGATCCCAGCCTTAAAGCTATCAAAGGCACAGCAGATGCATGCTGGACCTGCTTCTGTAGGTGATAGTGTGTCTGCTTCACGTTCAACAGGTCCCGAGTTTGAATATCAATCAGAGTGAGTTATCTGGATAAAGCTTTTACCAGGGGTTTCCCTTATCTTGGAAGATGAATGTCGGGAAACTCTGGACCCTGGGCTTACTTGAGCATCATTTCACCCATTTCATTTCTTATAGGACATAACGTTAGAGGACTTTAATTAAAAAGAAAAAAAATATGCATGCTGGTAGCAACAATCGCCAAGTTTTAGATTTGAAGTTAGATCCAATGGAGCTGGGGAGAGGAATAAAGATGTTCAAAACATATCCTAACAAGACAGATAAATAAGGAAGAATGAGTTATTCTGACTTATTTCAAACTTTATCTTATGACTTCTTTTATAAATTGCAGAAAATTAGCATTTACCTTAATGTAACTGTCTTCTATCTTATGTGAATTTTTCATATTACTTTTTTATACTTTTTATGGAATTATTTTAATGTGAATCTGACTCAGGAATGTTAAAATTAAAAATGCTAATGAACATGTTTAACTTTGCAGTTGCTGATTAGAAATGCAGACAAGGTAGGAGTCATTCCAGAGACTATGATGGAGAAGTTAACCCTTCATATAGCCCAGGCAAACGACGAACTTGATAGTGATGTGTCTCAACACAGCAAAAAACACAAAAAGAAGCGAAGAAGTGGTTCTCTAACAAGTATGTGCTTCATCAGAAATTGGAAAATGGTATTCAGGGTTTTAATTATTAATATGACAGCAATTTACTGCTACAGTATTAATGCCCAAGTCCAGTTCAGAACAGATTCTGACAAAAGTATAGATGTAAGATTTGAAGCTTTTACGGCAAGCTTAATTGATTATGGCTTCACAGGTGATCAGTCATGTCAAATTTATAAATGTCATTGCTGTTCACGTGGAAGCCACAATCAAAGAGTATAGATATTAACATTCTCCACTTGTATAGTTATGCAATATAAACTTATAGAAAGAAATATTATGGTTAACCAATTTTCAGGTTTATTACAAGGATACTTCAACATCAGACATAAGCATAATAGGAAAAGAGCATTGGTCTGAGTTCAGAAGTAGGTGACTTTTGATTTCAAAGTACAAACTTGAAAGAAGCGTAGGGACAGTGAAGCATAAATTAGCACAAAGTGAATCGAGAAGATATTGACACATTGCTTCACTCACAAACAGTGAGTGAAAAAACAGTGTGAGTGAAGCAATGTGTCAATATCTTCTCGATTCACTTTGTGCTGACTTTTGATTTGTTCATGCCTTATAGATTACATAGGGTTAGAATGATTTAAGACCTGTTTTTCCAAGTTCTGTACTCAGAATGCTGTGGTAATCAGACATTAATGCAGATATCAGTGAGGGCTATTTCGTGTCAACTCAACATAGTCATCTAAACTGACCTTTTTGGATTTCAATGAATTTTGGTACAGTTGTTGTCTCATAGACCTATGAAAAAGTTCACAATTTTAGATCTCATACTCCATTGCCTGTTCAGTTATTTAATTCTGAAATTTGAAAATTTTGAGAAAATTCAATTCATATTTTGAAATCTTTAATGAAGTGCAGAGCAGCAACCAATTAATATACAGACCTGGGAGTGATATTGTTTAAAAGTTATTTTAATGGGCTTTGTTTCATATGAACTGTTACTTGAGAGGGGTTATTTCAAAGAAAAAAATCAACTTTACTTTCTGAAATTTAAATTCTTTCAAAGGGTGACAATTTTAACATTTTGAAAAAATTCTAAAAATAAGTTCATATTGTTTCTTTACATCACCCAAAGTTTTGTTCTGCGTAAGAGTGGTACACATTCAGTCTGTGTGTGTGTACCTCACATCAGCATTTAAAACTCATGATAGAAAACAGACTGGAATCAATTACTAGTGGAAAGATAGCTTACATACAAGGACTGTCTACAGATGAAGGTTTGTGGTGCAGCTTCTGTAGACTGCTACTTTTCAAAATGTATTTCATGCTCAGGGAGAAACAATATTAGAACAGTTTTGGAACCGTCGTTTGATGAATGAGATGTAGACACCTTCCACCAGTGGATCTCTGTTAATAGGTGTAACTTGGAAATACTAATTATAAAAATATAAAAAGTTGTCAAATTCATGGACCTATTTTGTGAGAGGCTACCATGCCCTACTTTGTCATGACTTCATGGTTAAACAACAAGAGTTCTTTAAGTAATTTGGTGGAACACATACTGGAATCAGAGGTGGCTGTCATTTATGATTTTTCTGAGAATTACTCATTTGTTTTGCAAGATGAAAGTCATACCACTGGTCTAACACACAGATCACAATTCACACTTCTGTTTATGTTAAACAGGATGGATTAAAACACTTCAATTATGTGATAGTATCAGGTTGCCTGTATCACAACACTACTGCTATATACCTATTCCAGACAAAATTGATTATTTCCTGAAATCAATGTGTGAATCATTTCCTAGTAAAATGCACTATTTTTCAGATGAATGGGCTGCCCACTATAAAATTAAAAAGAATTTTATTAATCTGTGCCATCATAGATATGACTTCAGCATTGAAGCTGAATAGCATTTTGCAGCCACAGCTCATGGAAAGGGCCCATGTGTTGGCCTTGGGAAAACAAAAGACTGGCAGCAAGGGCAAGCCTTCAAAGACCAAATTGCAGCTCCCAGGGAGCTCTTTGAATGGGCCAACAAGAATATCTCTAATATAGACCGCATGTATGTGAGCCCTGAGGAATACATTACAACTGCAGAACAACCGGTATAGTAAAGCTAAAGGTATCCCAGGTACACAATTCCATTCTTTCATACCCCAAGAGGTGGGAAAGGTAAATATTCAATTACACTAGTCAACAAATTTCAACTTTTTGTATGCTACATGAACAAAAGTAGATCACTTTAACTAAATCAAACATTGTAAATATGAAAATAACAGTAAAAGTTACATAACACGTAATGTTTTTAGTGGCAAAATGTGTGCAACTTCTTGAATAGTGGGCGACATGAGTGTTTCTGATTTACTCCTACTAATAGTCTTACGATTCCTTTTTGCATTACAGACAATTTCTTACAGTGTGGTGAACTTCCCCAGAACACACATGATTAACGTATGTTAACATATGATTCTAATAATGTGGTGAATATTCATTGAACACTATTCAACCTGTGCATAAAATGCTTTGGTTTTACATAGAAGGTAACACAAAGTAAAATAAAACTAATGCCTCTGCTACAACTATTCTACATTTCCCCTTTTTTAAAATAAAATTCTTAGTTTTTACTTAAGTTTTATCCAAGAAACTTGAAAAGGGGGCCAAAAACAAAGCAAAAAAGCATCACAAACACACATATTGTAACGGTAAACCACTGGAACATGCAGATATAATAAAATATATCTTTAATACAAGACACTTACAGCTTTAGCACAGCTTTATTTCCTGCTTTTGTAGCCTGTGTTGCTTTCTCTAATTAAAAACCAGTAATAATTGCCCATCATCCTGGGATCCCATCTACCGTAGTATCTGTGCTCCATTTTCTGAATATCCTGATGGAATCTTGCACCATGTTCGTCACTCACGGCTCCCAAGTTCTCAGGGAAAAAATTCAAATGTGAATGGAGAAAGTGAATTCTTAGGGACATCCTACATCCTAGCTTTTGGTAACACTCCAGAAATTCTTGAACTGTCTGGATAATTCTGCCTTATTGTTTCCAAGGAATCTTTTCACCACTTCCTGAAAGACTTTCCATGCAACTAGTGCCTTAGCACTGTTTCAAAGTTTTCATCTTTGGGGGCCAATGAATATTCCCTCTTTTACTTTAGCATCACTGAGTTTCGGAAATTTGCTTCTTAGGTATGCAGAGGCTTCTCCATTTTTGTCCATAGCCGTAACAAATTTCTTTATTAGGCCTAATTTCATTTGGAGAGTAAGTAGTATTACTCTATTTGGGTTTACTAATGGAAGATACTTGACTTTGTGCTGGGTGTATGAGTTTCTCTTATTTTACAATGTTGTATGATCCAGTATCCCTACTATCCCACAAGCATAGAAAGCAACAGTACTTTGTAAATCCCCTTGTAGTCCTAATAAAATTACAATGACCTGTGAGTCTCCACATATATGCCAACCGTGCTTGCTGTAATTAATCATATCTAATAGACTGGGCATACATTCATAGGTTTCCTGCATTTCTACTGAATGTGCCACTGGTATTGATGGCTTGGTATTTCTGTTGTGGAGCAACACTGCTGTGAGGGTTAGCTGAAAATAGTCAGCAACCTCCATTCTTCAGGGATGTGTTGAAATCCTAGCTCATTCATTAAATCATCTATGTCCATGCATGCACAAAGGGAATTTTGCATAGTATAGTATGGAAAACTGTTCATGTCTCTTTCTGAGAACTGAAATTCTGGTATTGGGAGCTAGTAAATTCCACTGTTGCAGTCATGATTCCAGCAACTTAAACT
The DNA here is from genome assembly GCA_030765055.1 of Mantis religiosa. NCBI lineage: Eukaryota > Metazoa > Arthropoda > Insecta > Mantodea > Mantidae > Mantis > Mantis religiosa. Next base: position 359,144,657 of record CM060950.1, read on the forward strand.
ACTGTTTTGTGAGATTCATATGCCTCAATAAATCATTTATTCTAATAAGATTGATCAGGAGTGGTTTATTTCCAGGTTATGGACAGTATTCTGCATTGAAGGAAGTGGAAGGGATGGGTTCATCTGCTTGCTCATCTTCTGAAGCAGTTTCTTCTAAATGTGAAGATGGGCTGAGAACTGGGAGTTCAGTTCCATGTGAACAGGTCTTACTGCAGATGGAACATAAGGATACTCATTTTGGATTTTGTTCTTTTTGAATATCCTCCAATTTTTGTTAGGCAGAAATAAGTCTTCTGCATGGCTAGTTGTTTTGTACCAGACCATTGGCACTGTGAAAGGCATAGTACAAGATCTGTCACCATTCATTCACTTAGTAAGATTGGAATAACACGTTATGCAGCACATGTGAGGAGCCCATTACTTGTTTTGATTTCCAACATAACAGTCAGTCACTTAAATAATTTTGTTTTAAATTTTCTGTTAAAGGTCGATCCTGACTTTTTATAGTAAACTGACTGCACATATAACAGAAATTGTTCAGCAAATTTATGCAAGCTCAACAAGATTTCTTCATTGCACAGAAAATGAAATTACAGATGACAAAAGCCACTTTAAACCACCACTTTTTACAAGCAAGACAAAGTTTGAACTGAACCTATTACCTTAAACATTATACTCCATGATAGGCTGTCTGTCATTTTCTCTGGTCTGGTGCAGAGAGCTCTAAAGCAATATATTGTAGCAAATAGAAGCTTTATTGGATTCATTATTTTATAGTACACATAAAGGTTATTGCAACGTGTTGGATTTTGTGGAAACGTAGAGTCAGACTGAAAAATTCAATGCCATAGCCGGGATTTGAACCAGGGATCTTTTGGTTTCCGTCCAGCCGCTCTACCATTGAGCTACTATGGATTTTACATAATGTGCCATACTTATTTTGTTTTAAGAAAAGAGAAAGAAAGAAAAGCAGACAAACAAGAACATCAGCTTTCTCTTCTACAATGTAGTTGTCACAAAACATGTTTGGCTTGGGAATTCTGTAATTTTTTTAATTCTGTAACCAATACAGGACATTTTCATTCCATTCTTTTCCTCTCGTTCAAGGTTCTTTTGTTTGCATTATTGTGTAATTATCAAGCAACTTATGTCATTCAAAATGCAACCTGAAGTACGAATCAATGTTATAAGCATGTGCAAATTGACATTTTACTTACTTTAATCATAGTTCTTAAAGGTGCAGCAGCAAAATCCAAATCCACTGAAGATGACTCGGCTGCTATATTGAAATCGGTTTAATTATATTCCCTATACAGTTTGGTTAGACTTTATCCCTATAAACTTGGATGGATATTTTCATAATATGCACTATTGCAATAGAAATTTTACTAATAGTGAGTTGAATGCTTTATGTATTGATAAAACTATTTGGACGTCACTATTATTACGTTCCTATAAGCACCTTCGTCTGTCATTAGAACTCAAAACACCTCACTGACTAAACCACAAGATTTGACCACAGGTTAGCATGTTAGTGTATTATGAATGGCTATTTACTTATCATATTTCTTATGTTATGCAAAGGTTTTAATTGTTGCTCAGATAGCACCTTGGGGAATTCATTACTGCATTTTTTGATATGTAAAACAATGCTTGTCATGCATGCAGCTGGTAATTCACAAGCAAGACACTCATTGTTAGTGCATTACAAAATTATATTTTGTAATATTTAAACGTTTAGTATATATCCACTACCTTTAGCAGTGGGTTCTTATAATGACCAGAATAAAATGTGCACTTTTATACATGTTTCTTCTCCAATAATTAATGATACAGTACATTTATTGAGGAACTGTTTACATTGGCATAAAAATGTGTGCTTAGGTTTGTGACAAGTAGAGCACATGCTCTTGTTCGCTTCAGAGTTAGCTCTGGTATCGAATTGACAGTAGCTTATTAATGTAGTAACAGAAATACAGAAACTGCATGTTTTTTCTATGATCTGTAGCAGCAAGTGTTGTGTGAATAATTTGCTTTAAAACCTACAAAATGAATATGCACCACCATATTTAACTAAATACAAGACATTTTAGTTTTGCAAACCACAGTCCATCTTGTGTTTATTAACTATATCTCCCAGTTAACATGTGTATAGAAATTTCAAATTTTGCAGCAATGGGATGGCAATAGAGCAGCAAGAAATCTAAAATATTGCTGTAAAGATCATGGCTAATCAACTGAATTTTGTGTGTTACATTTTGTGTTGTAAAGTTAGTAATTTACTAACATGTCTTATGAGGAATTAAAATGTTTACTATGAGTTGACTGAGGTACTCTACTTCATATTATGTCTAGAGGAATTATAAAGTTTGCTGTTAGCAAAAAGGTTTCTTTTCAGGTTAAAATAGAAATTGAAGCATTTTCCTTCCTGCATCAGTGACTGAATATTGTATTGATAGCTGATGGTTTAGCAGTGACAAATGTTACATTACATTTCCATGCTTCCCTCCTGCCAACCTTCCATGTCTACCACATGTATCTCAATGCAAATTTGAATTATAGCTGTTTACAACAATATGTATTATGTGGCCTACATGAAAATCACAACCAATGACATCCACTATTATTGTCATAGTTTATGACAAAAAGGATTTAGTAAAATTAAATAATCATAACTGCTAAATTTCAAAATTAGTTCAGGGGACCTTGAAGGATATATCTCTAGAGGAATCTCAACTTCAAATGCTGATCTGGGTGGTTCAGTTAGGCACTAGCCTAGATGAGAGGAGGGTATTATGAAATACCATTTACATTTCTAAAAGTAACTTAACTGGTTTTTAAATAAAAACTGCCAAATCATGAGTACAGACTATAACTAATGGTAATGACTGTCACTTGTAAAAGAAAGGCATTTTGTTATTAAAACAGTGCATTTAGAGAAATGTTACAAATGGAATTAATTTGAAATAGTTGGGTATTATGGAATAGGTGGTTTAGAACATTGAAAAATTAATTTGATTTCATAAAACATGATTGGTTTAAAATAGACAGATCTATAAACATATGTTTATGGGCATAGGCTATAGACCAGGTCTAGAATAACAGAAAAAATAATTTTTTTTTTTGCATTTCAATTCATTTACTTTATTTAAAAAAAATATATTTAAATTAGGCTATATTTCTATCTATATAAAAATAATAATTATTTAGCTATTAATATTACACTTAGAACTCATTTTTTAACTATTTTTATTCAGTATGTTTTGTACGGTTATATGGAATGTTATACTTTTATGTCAGGTATTAAGAAATACATGGTATCCCGTAAAACCCAACACAGCATCTTAGACAATGAACCTTTAAAGGAATAGGCAAAATTTTGCCAGCTAAAAAGACCTTAACATCATTGTTCAAGTCATATGCGTACTAGTGGTTTAATATTCTTGAAAATTTGCCCGCAAAAACTTTTGAATATCATAAAACACACTTTATTCTGTAGCGAGTGAAATGAGAACAAGCTGTCAACTCTCACTGCAGTGCATCATGGGAGTCTTTCTTGACTACTTCTTGGCATTCTCACATGATAGCAATAGCAAACAGAGCCGAAATCTTTGTATTCCATATTTTCCGACTATTCTATAATACCCTCCTCTCCTCTGCTTATCCCAAAATTGCAGGTTCAACCTTGGCCCAGGCCATGGTTATTTTAATGGGCTTAAAAGTGACAGAACATCAAATTTTTAGGTGGAATTAAATATTTCTATTGCTAGGTATATAGTATCGAAAGTAAACATGCATATTGTACTGCTGTATAAAACTGAAACCAATATGTGTCTTCAGACATTTTCCCGAAATCTCTGCTTGTCAATGTGTCCTATATGCTTTTCATTCATCAATACTAGTAGAATGAGGGTTAATTCATTATGTATTTCATTCTTTCGTACATGTGCAGTCATTTACAGTTCTCTGACTTTTGTTGAAAGATATATAAAACATTGTTAAAAATCTATTTACTTATTATGGTTTGCATTGGTGCTAAATAGAACTATAAATGTAGCCTTTCTTTAAGTTACTGATTTTCTGTTCATAGGAATGCTGAATGGTTTAAAGAAAATCGTGGGGAAAGGCACTCCAGAGGTAGAAGAGAATACTCTTATAACTTCAACTCCAGATGTTTCAACTCCATTAGTAAAATCTGCAAAGAAGCGCAAAGCTAAGGATCTTTCTGCACCATTCTCTGGCAAGAAAAAGTCAGTACCATGTATCTCTGCTGAGATTAGTTAGCATTCTATCAGTGTGCTTTATAAATACATCAGAACATTTCTTTAATTGGACAGTATTAAAATAAAACAATCAATGAACACAATATATCTTATGCTATTTAAATGCCATTCCTGAGCATTATATGCTATTAAGCAAGTTTTACATTATACAAATAAAAATATTTAGTAATTATTTTCCACTTACCTTAAGAAGTTGATGGCAATACTTCTATCTTGTTAATGCGAAATTAATTTCATGAGCATTTGCCCATATCTTCAGTCAACACACTTCGTTGTCAAGGATACCATGTATTTACGTATTTACGTATTACCAACATCTGAACACGAAACAAACCTAAAAACAGAATCAATTGCTGGTATGTCAAAATTCATTACACGATTTTTATTTTTTAAAATAAGTATTTTTTCCCAAACTATTAAATCTATGGGAACATTTAATTGTTTTAATAATTTAACTTCGGGATTTATTTCATGGTTAAATGACCAAAAATGATCTGCTATGGCCGATTTATCAATTTGTTTATATCTAATGTTATGAAAATGTTCTTTCTTTCTGGTTTCCAAACTACGTTTCGTCTTTCCAATATAAACCTGATCACAATCTAAGCAATTAAATTGATAAATACCAGATTTTTTTATTATTAGGAATTTTATCTTTTTTAGAAAATTGTAATAAATTTTTAATATTATATTTATTTTGATGAACTAAAGTTATACCAACTTCTTTAAAAAAAAATTTGAAAATGTTTAGTAACCCAAGGATGGTAAGTAAATTTTTTAAATTTATAATCATCTTTTATTTTTTTAAGAGTAGAAATATCATTAATACTTTTCTCTTATTTAAAATTTTCAATTCTCTTTTGTATAAAATCTTTATTAAAACCATTAATTAAAGCAGTATTAATAATATGTTTATATTCTTTATTAAATTCTTCCTTATTCAGGGGTATATTTATTAATCTATGAATCAAACTATTAAAAACAGCAAATTTATGTGGAAAAGGGTTAAAACTTTTATTTTTTATGTAATTATCAATATGAGTAGATTTCCTATAAATACCAAAATCTAATTTATTATTTCTTATTTTCAAATCTAGAAAAGGAAGAAATCCATTAATTTCAGTTACTAATGTGAATTTTATAGCTTTATCTTTTATATTTAGTAATTTTAAAGCATCATTAATTTGTTTTTCAGGAACAATAGCAAAAATATCAACATATCTATACCATTATTAAATTTTAGATGAGTCGTATTTCTTACACATCTGCTTCACTTTCGTACCTATTTTGAGGACATGTTTCGCAAATCTTCGTTTGCATCTTACTTACCACCCCTGGGCCACAAAAAAGTTCCAAAAAATATTCAAGAAATACAATATAACATTGGCACCAAAAAACAATTACAACATTAAAAACCTACTTCACAGTAATAATACTGATAAGATAAAACCAGAGGAAAAGTCAGGCATTTACAAAATTAAGTGTAAAGACTGTGAAAAAATTTACATAGGGAGGACAAAAAGAAACATAGGCACTAGAAAGAAAGAACACTTCAGGCACTTAAGATACAAAAATATTGATAAGTCCGCAATAGCAGCTCATTTCTGGTCTGAAAATCATGAAATTGAAGATAGCACAGAATTACTAAAATACGTACAAAAACATAGTGAACTCGTCATATGGGAGAGGATATACATAGAAAAACATAAAAACCAACTAATGAACTTTGAAATCCCGCTAGAAGAGAATCCCACATTTCAGTTCATCACTAAATCAACAGATGGCAGCAACAACCCCAGAATTACCCACACCGCTGGATCTAGCGTCAGTCGCACAAGAGCCGTAGATGCAAACGAAGATTTGCGAAACATGTCCTCAAAATAGGGGCTGTCAGCATCAATTCTCACAGCAATTGATCTGTATCGCCTGGACTTAAGAGTGTATGGTCATTATAAACTGCCAAGGTTCTACAGACCCAAATCTTTCCATGAAAGGATTGATTCTTTGTTGCTTCTACTCTGCAGACAGTGTCCTTACTTGCACACTCTGGTACAGCAGCCTGGTTGATCCCTTTCTTGCTAAACAGCTTGAGATGTGCTCTAACTTCTCCTCAACTAATTCTCACATCCCTGTAGACTGCTGAAAGCAGAAATTAATCTGTGCAGCTAAAATTCTAACCATGCTGTTTTCGAGATGTGCTTCTGAAACTTACCCATATAGTAAAGGTGGTACGTGAACGAATCTCAACTGCTACAGTCCTGCTGTTAGCACGCACTGCACATAACCTTCATTACTTGATTGTGCGACGCAATGCTGTAATAAAGAAATGTGATTGGCCGCAAAGCCCAGAGTGGAGCCCTGAATAAAGGTAGATGCAAACGAAGATTTGCGAAACATGTCCTCAAAATAGGTACGAAAGTGAAGCAGATGTGTAAGAAATACGACTCATCTAAAATTTAATAATTTTTCGCTTCACTGTGGTGTTCCAATACAGTTAAATCTCGATATATCTATACCATGTTTTAAAAATTAAAGGAAAAGCTTTAGTGACTTGAATTTCGAAAAAACTCATAAAAAGATCAGCAAGAAAAGGTGAAAGAGGATTACCTATTGCTAAGCCAGAACTTTGTTGAAAAAATTCACCATTAAAAGTGAAAAAATTTTGATCCAAACAAAAATCAACTATTAAGTCCTCGTGTAAATTTATTGAATTCGACCACTTCTTTAAATAAATTAAAAGTTTTTCTCTAGAAATACTAGGAAATAAGGCAGTTACATCAAAAGAAATGGGTGTATCAGTTTTAGATAGTACAACACTATCAATCTTTTTTATTAGTTCAAAAGAGTTTTTAATACCTAAACTTTAAAATTTATCAAAATTACTAAATTTTTTGTGTAACCATTTTGCTAAATTGTAAGTTGGTGAGTTTATACAATTAACAATAGGACTCATTTTATTAGCCAAAATAAAAACAGAAATTTAGGTCCACATAAATTTGCTGTAATTAATATACCCCTGAATAAAGAAGAATTTAATAAAGAATATAAACATATTATTAATACTGCTTTAATTAATGGTTTTAATAAAGATTTTATACAAAAGAGAATTGAAAAATTTAAGTATCAAAAAAGTATCAATGATATTTCTACTCTTAAAAAAATAAAAGATGATTATAAATTTAAAAAATTTACTTACCATCCTTGGGTTACTAAACATTTTCAATTTTTTTTAAAGAAGTTGGTATAACTTTAGTTCCTCAAAATAAATATATTAAAAATTTATTACAATTTTCTATAAAAGATAAAATTGCTAATAATAAAAAATCTGGTATTTATCAATTTAATTGCTTAAATTGTGATCAGGTTTATATTGGAAAGACGAAACGTAGTTTGGAAACCAGAAAGAAAGAACATTTTCATAACATTAGATATAAACAAATTGATAAATCGGCCATAGCAGATCATTTTTGGTCATTTAACCATGAAATAAATCCCGAAGTTAAATTATTAAAACAATTAAATGTTCCCATATATTTAATAGTTTGGGAAAAAATATTTATTTAAAAAAATAAAAATCGAGAAATGAATTTTGACATACCGGCAATTGATTCTGTTTTTAGGTTTGTTTCGTGTTCAGATGTTGGTAATACGTAAATACGTAAATACATGGTATCCTTGACAACGAAGTGTGTTGACTGAAGATGTGGGCAAATGCTCATGAAATTAATTTCGTATAAACAAGATAGAAGTATTGTCATCAACTTCTTAAGATAAGTGGAAAATAATTACTAAATATTTTTATTTGTATAATATTTATTACTCCACTGTAACTAGCTTCATTTTCTGTGTAATAAGTTTTACATTATTCACATTATTCACATAAGGAGTCTTAGGTTTATGAGCTAACATTTTTAGAGGATTACTTAAGTTTCTGGTAGTGCTTAAGGGTGTGATATCCAAAAATGTTCCTGTTTTTGGGATGAGACTATGCAGATCTTGAGTACTCACCTCCACTGTTCTTTCTAAGCTAGGCACAAGGTTGACACCTATATACTCGAATATCTACACTTAAAAATATTCAAATAAAGTATTTGAGGCATCTGAAGCTCCTACCATTAAATGGTAATGGTAGAGGAGCTACAACATTTGCAACATTTGGGGCTGTTTGCAAATGCAATGTGTTGTTCAAGGATTTAAATGTGTAACTTTGTAATGCTAAATGCTGTTTAAGTAGATGTGGCAACACAACTTTCTAAACCTTTTGTATGTAAACACTATGTGGCATGGTTGTTCCTAGAACTAATTGTGGAAGAGATGATGATGATGATGATATATATAAGGGCACTCAACTACGGCGGTTATCAGCGCCCTTTAAAAAACTAGTCATGGCAAAAGCCAGATATAAAAATTTCTAAAAACTATACAAGTGTAACAAAACCTATTAAAAATACACGTACATAAAATACATCAATCAAAACCTACTAAAAATTTTGTTCAATAAATCCTAGACTCTAAACTAGAAAAGAATCTAAAATCCTTCTCCACGGGTCTCCACGTTCGGCCTACACGTGGGTGGGCCTGTTGACTGTCTCCCTCAACCACGAAGAGGAGCCCACACGAGGGAGACTGTTGGCTCGGGACCCCGGGTGCGCCAAACCCGTACCTACCGAAGTAGGCCCCTGGGGGGTAATTGTGGAAGAGTTTACAAAATGTCTCTCTCTTTGCTACCAGCAGCACAGAAAGTAAAATGTTTCCCATAATGCGTGTTTGGAGGAATTTAGTAACAGTGATGTCCAAATTAATTGAATAAACTATTTAAAGTCAGTTTTTAACACTCCATCACATTTTAATTTTTTGAGGGAGAACAACAGACCATAGTCGGACCTTCGAGGTTGAGAATGGGAGTAACAGCTTCTGAAACTAGTCCCTCAAAAAATGTTAGAGACAGAGTTTTAAAACCAACTACAAATAACTTTTTTAATTGTTTCCCATAATTTGAAGTAACCCTATAAAAGGATGGGTTGATAAATAAAAAACATAAATAAAAAAAATGCTGGAAATATTGTAACTAAACATTTTAATAACATAAAAATTATTTGTGGTTGGTTTATTGATAACAGTTTCCTGGGAAGCAAGCCACTTCTCTTAAAGGCACAGCTTAAATGCAACTGTTGTATGCATTCTCATTTCCAGTGGAAATGTCACTGGACTTCTGAGAATGATCCTGTATAAAGAGCTCAACTTCTTGAATTACTGCAATAGTTGATTTCTTGAATCTGAAAATTCCAATAATGAGCACAATTTTTTTTTTGTCAAGTGCATTTTGTGGAGAAATACTTTGATTGTTTGCTCCTCGTTTATATCAACTTTATTACAATTTTCTTTAACTGTACAAATTCTAAGATTAGCAGAGGAAACATGTAAAAAATAATCTCAAAACTATTTGTAGTTAACTTTAAAGAGAGTCTTTAATCGACTCTCTTTAAAGTTAATTTATATAACAACACTGTTTTCAACACTTCCAAGAAAGTAATTGTACTATTTGTAGTTGTTACTAAAATTAGGCAAGTGAGTCTACCTTGTATATACTTTTCTCCACTTACAAGTTTTTTGATGAAGACTAGTTTCTGGGAACCTCTTCCCTATCGTCAGTTCTGTGGTTGACTGATGATGCATCCAGTGTCTGCATCTGGCTTGATGTCGTGCTGCCATCTAATGTCCTGGTAAGTTTGATGACGTCATCTACCGCTGGAATTTCAAAATTCATCAAGAGGTCCTGTTTCTTTGTAATAAATATATTTTCCCAAATCTGTAGTTCCAGAGGTTTCTTTGCCTGTTTGATCAGTTCTATTTCTTGTTTTATGTTGTGATTTTCAGACCAAAAGTGATTTGCTACGGCCGACTTGTCCATTTGTTTGAATTTAATATTTCTGAAGTGTTCTTTCATTCTTGTTCCTAGATTCCTTTTGGTCTTACCAATGTATATCTTGTCACAATCCTGGCAGCTCATTTGGTAAATGCCTGATAATTGAGTTTTCGGTGTGCTATTTTTTAGAGGGTGGTTTAGTAAGTTGCGGATGTTGTGTTTGTTCTGAGGGGCTAATTTTATGTTGAAGCTCTTAAATATCTTTTCAAATTTTTTGAAGTATTTTGGATAAAATGTAAATTTGCCATATCTGGTGTTTGGGTTTTCTAGCTTTTTTAATGTAGTAATGTTCCTTAAGTTTTTGTTTCTTTTGTGTCTGTAGATCAGTTTTTTTTTTTCAAAAAATTTGAGAAGATATTTAAGAGCTTCAACTTAAAATTAGCCCCTCAGAACAAACACATCTGCAACTTACTAAACCACCCTCTAAAAAATAGCACACCGAAAACTCAGTTATCAGGCATTTACCAAATGAGCTGCCAGGATTGTGACAAGATATACATTGGTAAGACCAAAAGGAATCTAGGAACAAGAATGAAAGAACACTTCAGAAATATTAAATTCAAACACATGGACAAGTCGGCCGTAGCACATCACTTTTGGTCTGAGAATCACAAAATAAAACAAGAAATAGAACTGATCAAACAGGCAAAGAAACCTCTGGAACTACAGATTTGGGGAAACATATTTATTATGAAGAAACAGGACCTTTTGATGAATTTTGAAATTCCCGCGGTAGATGACGGCATCAAACTTACCAGGACATTAGATGGCAGCACGACACCAAGCCAGATGCAGACTCCGAATGCATCATCAGTCAACCACAGAACTGACGATAGGGAAGAGGTTCCCAGAAACTAGTCTTCATCAAAAAACTTGTAAGTGGAGAAAAGTATATACAAGGTTTACTCACGTGCCTAATTTTAGTAAGAATGGCACTTCACTTTCTGAAATACTTCTTTATATTCTATATTTGTAGTTGGTTTATTGATATTCGTCACTTTTTTATATTAATGAGAGATTAGTTTCAAAGGCAATCGCCTCCATTTTCAATCTCTTTCCAACTGGCGATTCCCTTTGAAACTAATCTCTCATTAATATAAAAATGTAAGTGACGAGTATCAATAAACCAACTACAAATAGTTTTGAGATTAATTTTGACGTCACTGTTACTAAATTCTTCCAAACACATATACGTAAAAAATATGTTGAAATAGTTACTTGTAGCTATTGTGGGAGCTAGAATATCATTCTTAGAAGCCTCTTCCTCTCCTCTCTGCCTTTTGTGTATTTGCTAGTCATAAAGAAAAGTAAGTTAGAAACAAAGATTTTTGCATGTTGGTTTTTCAGGAAAGGTGTTTTGAAAACATTTCCTCGGGGTGCACTGCTAGGCAACACTTTATCTACACCTATACATGCATATGCCACTCCAGTCTGTTCCCATCCTAAGTAAGTAGATGAGTGTATGAGTTCTCTATAATCTTACTGGTAATGGGTTGCACCAGTTTTTTTCTTTCATGTACAATATTTTATAATGTAAATAAACTAGACTTAAGTTTGATACTTAGTAATAGTTGACATATTTCATAAAGAGAGACCAGCTAGTTTTTAACAGCATTAAAGATAACCAGCATTGCTTAAGTATGATTATTATTAAAGCATATTTTAGAAGCATGACTGAGTAATTTAAAATTTAAGTAACACTCTTTTGGTTAACCTGAACAAAAGTGTTTTCATAGTCAGTAACTTGTTTGCTGAATTACAATAATTTGATAAAATTAGGTTCATGTTTTAAGTACTCTGACGGTTATGGTATTAATGATAATTTGTTAAGTTCTTTGTTAGTTGGAATTAATGAAGTGTTATTTCTTGGTAAGTGACATTGCTAGGTCACATTTCTTTTGGGTTATTTCCTATTTTCATTCAATGTATTGAAACCATATTGTATACAAGTACAGTGTAGAGAAACTTAACCTCATGGAAGCATTACACTATTTCACATAGACTATACATAGTTGCCATATTTTTGTAAAACAATCAATTTTAAAATCACTTTGAACAAATATTATTACATATTAGAAAAGATTCTAAACATTTAGCTTAATACAAAATAAAAAAAAAAAAAAATCTTCTTCACATGCTTTTATCAAACATTATTTAAACTTATTGCTTAGAAATTGATGTATTCTTGTTTGCACAATGCTGTTGCAATGCTTAGACGTCTGTTCCTTTCTGAAGATCACTGCAGTTATATTCAGTGCTATTTAATTAAATGTAGAGATTAATTAATGGGAAAAAAAAAAAAAAAACCTTGTACAAAGAAAGCAGCAATAAGCTTTACCTTACATGGAGATAAAAAATAATCAATGGATGATACAGCACATGCTTTTAAACAAAGTAACGAGTTACCTCTGTAACCATCATATTTCTTTTTAATTTGCTTCCTCCAACATTAAGTCATATCGGACAATGAATGAAATGGTGCTCAAATGAGCCCAGGGTCCATAGAGCCTAGAGTTACCCAATATTCATCTTTCATGATAAGTATCCAGATAATTAGCCTGAGATTTGTACTCAGGACTTCTTAAACGTGAGGCAAATGTTACCACCTGTGGTACAGAGGCAGGCCAAAAGCATTCTGATTACATATCATTTGTATGTTTAAAATATTACAGTATCTTATATATACAAATATAATAATTTGTAACTTAAAACTTCACTTATCTTATAAGAAATGATGAAACTTTTCTTATAAATTGTTCGGGATCGCGATTTCATGGAAATTCTTCCACATCGTCAGCCAGAACCACAAAACTGTCATTGCTACAAATGCTAGATGTTACTATGTTCTTGTTAATACTACCAAAGTCATTTCATCATTTCTTATATGTGAAGTTTTAAGTTACTAATGATTATATTTGTATATATTTGTTTGCTTCATTGTTAATAGCTTCATATTTTATGTATTTACAGTATCTTATGTTGTACATTTTTGTTCAGAATTCATTTAATCTGCTTGATTACATCTGAATTAATGGTAATAGCAAATGCAGCAGTCCAGTATTCCATGTCCTTTTAAAGAAAGGGGGGGGGGGAAGGGTAGGGCTTGAACTTGGAATGTGGTAGCACTGAGCCCCACACATACACTTTTTGGCAATACAGCAAATGCTTGCATATGTCATTGAGGTGGTATCAGTGGCATACTGGCGCAAATTTATTGTACAGAACCATGCGCTCTGGAACTGTAACTGTACTATCTCAAATTCTTTAATCAAAAACCCTTAGTCGGAATCAGTCGGTTTGTGTACACACACACACACACACGCACACGCACGCGCACACATTCTATGAATTTAATATATGCACAATGACAATTTTTTTTTTCTTTTTTGTTTGTTGAACAATTCAATTGACTACATACAGATTCTTTTGGAGCTTGCACATTACAATTTAATTTCTAGTTCAATGTTGTTACTTCCAGAAAGTATGTTTCTCACTTTTCTTGCTCTATCCTTTTTTAGCTATGCAACCCTTCTAGGATCTGTTTTTTTTTGTTTGTGCAGAACTTGTATATCAGTTGACTCCAAAGTGTGCATGCTTCGTTGAAGAAATTAAACTGATATGATGTGAATTTGCAATATTGGGCATTAGATGCAAAGTAATTTGCAACCTGAAGGAATAAACTAATAAATGTATAGGTTAATAGAAAGCCTTAGTGATTAAGTTTTAGAATAGTTCTATTTATGCTTCCTAAATCCCACTTTTAGTTTAAACAAACTTCCTCTTTAAGAGTTTTCTTTATAAAATTAAAAATTCTCTATTATATGCAACTAAAGAAGCTTTGCCTTACTTATCCCCTTTTTAATAATTTCTTCAGCTAATCTTTCAAAATTATTTTCCATCACAGAGGTAAGGGTGTCATTAAACCTGAAATAAGTCAAGGGTCTGTTTGGCTTCATAAATTTTAACTTATTTGTCAGATAGGCAAAATTTAACTATGTACTTATGATCTGTGGGAAAATCAAATAGGTCTAATAAAATTAGGCTCAAAAAAGTAAATTTATTAAGCTCAACTTGTTTGGAAAGGACTAAAATGTCAAGATTAATGTTGGGCTTGAATATACATATTGTCATTGTACTACCAGGAGAGTCAATGAACTAAGAATCGGCTGTGCAGTGTATTTCCTGTCTGCGCCATTGGTGCTCGTCTGTTACTATCATAGAATGGCATGAATGCAATCATATAACATTTTGAAACTACTTTTAAAGACGTTATGTACCATCTTTATGAAAAGAGATGTTGAAGGTGGCCACGAACATTGTCCCTACATTTTTGGCTCTTCTTGAGGACACTATTCATCACTCGCCTAGTTCACGTTCATAAATGCTGCCAATTTCTTGGCAGATATTTTATTTTTAATTCTTCCAGGCTGGCAGGTTTGTCTTGTGCACTTTATATTTTAAGTTACCCCAGAGATAAATTGCAGAGAGTTGGGGGACAGAGGGATCCACAAATTTGCACTAATAATTCTGTCCCCCAACACTTTTTCAATTGCTCTTATCAAAATATTGGTTATATAATCTGTTGAAGAATCTTGTTGAAAAAAGGCAAAATCATGCTTTCTGTCTGTTAATTCTTTAAAAGAAGGGCAAAATTGTATTCACTTATGTAAGGGCATCAATTGTTTGCTCAAGAACGAAACAAAAAAAATAGTCCTTAACTCTGAACTCTGTGCTCATGGTGCTTATACACAGACTTTTTCAATATGATGGGTACTTTATGAACAATGTCAGTGATTATTTTGTATACACACAGATCCATGAAGGTTGAGCCACGTACCATCTGTAGAAAATATTTAATATGGGTCTGTTTTGCCATTGAAACTATTGAAACTCCACTCATAAAAAGTGCACCTAATTATAGGATCTAGTTCAGTGTTTCTCAAAGTGTGGTCCGTGACCCTCAGGGGTCTGCGAGAGGGTTCATTAAGTCATGTTGAATTAAAACTAGAAAAAGTAGAATTGGATTTACTGAGTCACTTATCTGCTCGGTGCCAAACTACTTAAGTTTTACTTGATATTTTTATGCAGCTATGTCATAACTATAATGCAGCTGAGAGGTGCAATCAATGTAACAGTTGGGAGCATGTAGTGCAGTGTTATAAATATCAGCTACGCAACCGTACTGAGCATGAGCGGTTAGCCTGCATGCAGAGGTCAGAGTCAGCGCTGTCACTGGCACCGGCTGCACGTACGTACGTACGTACGTACGTACGCACGCACAACAAACCAGTCGTTCTTGCTGCGTTGAGGCCAGTGATGATAGTGCTTGATTGTCCTGACAGTTTGTAAATGTGAATCGAGAGAATTTATTTGTATCGTTCAACATGAATTGTTTGGTTACAGACTGGATCAATTAAACGTAAGGCTACAATAACTGGTGATCAAGCAAGTTGTACTGAGCCTACTAGTTTAATTAGTTGCTGTTCTGCCGATCTGCGAAAAGTAAAACGGTGAAAATACAGCGAAGAATATTTAAGTTTCGGATTTGTTCGAGCTGGAACTGAAGATAATCAGAAATCTCAATGTGTTTTGTGTTATGATTTACTGCCCAATGAAGCAATGAAGCCTGCTAAGCTGCAAAGACATTTAGAGATGAAACATCCGATTGCATTGGTAAGACACTTGATTATTTTAGAATAAAAAGGAAGGAGATGAAAATGAGTAAATCTAGAATAGAAAAAATTTCTACTTGAACCAGTAGTGAAAAAGAAACACTAGCTTCCTATAAAATGGCGCTACTTACTGCTAAAAGTGGCAAGCCTTATAACATTGCAGGGAAATTAAAATTGCCAGCAGCTAAAAAGATGTGTAGCATAATGATTGGTGACTCAGCTGCCAAAGAGCTGAAGAGCTGAACACAGTCCCAGTATCGAATGATTCAGTTAAACGTAGAATTGTGATATGTCTCAGAATGTCCTGGACCAGCTAATTATAAGGTTAACACCAACAGCAATGTATGCTTCACAACTTGTCAAAAGTACTGACTTCACTGACAAGTCTCGTTTGTTAGTTTTTGTATGTTACGAACATGAGAAAGAGCTTGTTGAAGACCTATTGTTTTGTAGGGAAGTCTTGCATAACACTGCTGAGGATGTATTTGAGACACTTGATGGATTTATTTCAGAGCAAGGCCTTGAGTGGAAAGTTTGTGTAGGCATAAGCACCAACGGAGCCGCAGCAATGTCTGGACACAACTGGATTGAAAGCTCGATTTCAAGCTGTCAACCCTGAGATTAAATGGAGTCATTGCTCAATATATAGAGAAGCATTGGCTGTAAAAAAAAAGTTCCGCCAGATTTGTGGGAAACATTAGAAGAGTTGGTTAAAATTGTGATCTACATTGAAGCCCTTCCTCATATCTCGCAGATAATTCAAGAAATTATGTGAAGAAATGGAAACGAACATTAAAAAAAAAAAAAAAAAAAAAAAAAAAACTCTTCTTGCACACAGACGGTCACTGGCTTTCTTTTGGAAATGTTCTTTCGTGATTTTTTAAATTACTTGATGAAGTGAGGCTATTTTTTGAAGACAGCAGCATGGAAAGTTTCCCCTCAGCGAACGACTGTGTGGCTTTGAATGGTTGTGCAAAGTGGCATATCTAGCTATTATCTTCTCACTTTTAGTGAACTAAATCAAAAATTGCAAGGACCAGAACCAGATGTTTTCATGGTTCATGAGAAAATTGAAGCAATGATAGGAAAACTTCAAGTGTGGAAAGGTCATGTAGAAAAGAAATCCTTGGGCTCCTTTCCGATTTTGAAACAATTTCTGACTTCATCAGAAGAAACTTTGTCTAAAAATATTGAAGAAGCCATAGTAGAACACCTGAATGTCCTATCAAAAACTTTGAGGAAGTACTTTCCAGCACTGTCAGATAGTCAGAAGGAGTGGATAAAGTATCGTTTCCAGAAAAAAGACATAGGCAGCATTGATAACCTTTCGGAAAAAGAACAGGACCAACTAATAGTTATTTAACAGCAAAGAATGGAAGGTTGTATACCAGGAAAATGAACTTGCAAAATTTTGGTTTCTGGCGCAGAGTGAATATAATGAACTTGCTACCAAAGCACTTAAGTATATTGTGCCCTTCCCAACCACCTATCTGTGCAAGCAAACATTTTCAGTGTTCAACAATAAGCCAGTGAAGAGAAACGACTTGCCAATGTAGAAAATTACTTAAGAGTAAAAATCACCAACATAAATCCAGCTTAACAGAGCTTATTCAATAAAAAAACAGTTGCATTGTTCACATTAATAGATTCCAACGAACAAAGTTTCAAGCTTTTTCCACATAAACTGATTTTTTTAGTAACCCAATACTAACTTTGTGGAAATGGTCAAGTGGTGGACTCAGAACATTATGAATAACTTTTTATAGGTATAAAAATGGTTTCTTTACATAGAAAATAAGTTCATTTTTATAACATCTTGTGCCTAATGTTAAATCTTTGGGTAATCCAAAGAGTGTGGTATTTCAAAATTTACTGATGTAAGACTAAAGTGAAATAAAAACATAGTTAGACAAACTTGTATAAAATTTACTTAAAAGTGGAAAAATTAAATTATACAATTATGAAATTTAAAAATATATATATTTTATTTAAAATACATTTTATATGCAAGTTTATTTTATTTAGTTTAATTTTAATTTCTTGTTAATTAAATTTAAAACTAAATATATAAGAAAATGTCTTAAATTATACATACAGTAATTATTTAAATTCCAATTGGAAAATTCAACCAAAATTCTACTTGTTCATATAAATTGAGTTGCCAAACTATGGGGGTCCGCGAACAATTTGCCAGATGATAAGGGTGTCCTTGAGGCAGAAGAGTTCGAGAAACACTGAGCTAGTTGAATGTTGTTGTTGTTGTTGTTGACAAATGGCACTGGGGATTAGTTGATTTGCATAATTTTCCCCCTGGCTTCCCAATATAAAGCCTATAGGTTCCCACTTTTGAGACCATTACATTTGTCCAAATGGTGTTTGTTCATGATGACATCCTCTTTACAGATAGTACATTTGGGTGTAGGTATGCAGTGTATTTTATAAAGGTGTTCTGCAAGACAATCATGGCCAGTTTCCATTCTAAATAGGGCCACTGCAGTTTTTCTTGGTAGTTTTTGTATGTCAGTTTTGTCTCCAATGTTCTTATAATCCTTGTCTTTTAGTTTATCTTCTTCATCAAGTCTCTGCTGTCTTTTAAAATGTAGCTTAATGTTGTTTAATTGTTTATTAATTTCAGTTTGTCTTACGGGTTTTATATTTTGAATTGCACCTTTTTTCCCTAGTTGGTCAGCATGTTCACTACCTAAAAGTCCAACGTGGGCTGGAATCCATTGCAGGGTAACATGGTTTCTTGATTCGACAGCTTTAATTAAACTTCTTATTTCTTTGATGTTTCTTGTTGTTTTGTTTTTATAGTTCACAATCCCATCTAGGCTGATTTTGAATCTGTTAAGATAACTATGTTTTGCTTTATGTACGGTCTGTACAGGACATTCTGCAGTGCTGCTTTTATGGCTGTTCTCCATCATAATGGTTTGAAGTTTCGTCTAGTGTTAGATACTGTGCAAAATTCCTTTCTTGGAAATGTTGAAAACAGTGTTATGATAAATTAATCGACTCCCTTTAAATTTAACTGTGCAAAATGTTTGCAGTATACTCCTGCACTAGCATCTTGTTTGTTAATAAAGGATCCATCTGTATATATTCGGAGCCATTCTTTTTCTGGATATCTTTCATTTTCTGTGGCTATTGCTATTGCTCTCATTTCATCTGGTAAATTGTTTTGCTTATGTATTGTATATAACAGGTCATTCTTATAATGTATGTCAATATATTCTGTTCGGCTTGTTTCCTCTATAGTTGTTATATTTGTTATTATGTTCTTGTGTTTTGAGTTATTGATGTATGTTCTGAAGCTTGTTTGGGTTTTTAGATTGCTTATATTATCTGCTGTGTGATACCACTTGTGTCTGTTTTTGTTAACTAGCCGTTTTTGTGCTAGGGTAATTGCCTTTAGTTCATGTTCCAGTTCTATGGCCATATTTTTTGTGAAGCTTTGTAGTATGGCAATTGGTGTTGTTTTCATAGCTCCTGTTATTATGCTTAGTGAATTGTTTTGTGAGGTTTCTATTTTCCTTTTGAGTTTCTTGCTTACTGTTGCCAGCAGTTCTCCTCCAAATAGTAAGTTGGGTTTTATGTATGTTTTATATGTGTTATTAAGGTGGTCCATATTTCCACCCCAATTTTTTTCCTGCTAGGCGTTTTAAGATGTTCTTTTTGTTGATCTTATTTGTTACATTGTTTAGATGTTCTTTCATTGATAGTTTCCGATCTAGTTCTATTCCTAGATATGTTGTTGTGGATGCTTCTTGTAAATTTTTGTTATTGATTTGCAGACATATATTTTCTGTTTTGTGTTGCATTGTGAACAGTTGATATTGGGTTTTTTCTGTGTTTATCTCCATATTGTTATGGTTAGTCCATTGTTCCAGTATTATAATTGCATTTTCCATTATTTTTTGTAACTTTTTATAATGTTTCCCAGAACTTATATTCTTTTCCGAGGTCCACATTACTAGGTCGTCTGCATACATTCCCACTTGTATGTTATCTATACCTTGTTTCACGTAAGCTTGCCCGGTAATCTCTTAAGGGTCACGTGACCTCATCTCCTCTCATTGGCTGCTGTTTGGTAGAGACTGTTTTGCGGTAAAAATTAGTTCGTTATTTAACATGGTGATATATCTTTATATGTTGAAAGAGAATTGTCAAATATTTACTTTCATAACTGTTTCAATTAAATATATTACGCAACAGAGTTAATTTATCTGAAATGCATGTTAATTCTTAAACAAAGTAAAGAGGAGGTTCCTTTGCATCTAGGCCTGCCTTTCTGATTACACAAGAGCACGTGCTTTAGCGGTAGTGAATTACATATATTTGTTTATATGAGTTTTATCACTGACCTTGTTCTGAACTGGATTAGTCATGTATTGTCATTAGAAGGTGTACTGTGCGCGTTCGAGAGATACGTTATTTTAGCCATCGTTTATTGCGCATGTACTTATTATATGTATAATGGCAGAGTCTACCGCCAGTTTTTCGCTGAAGCATCGTAAGGGTAAGCCATTACAAAGCGGTGAAAAAAGAATTGTGTTGCATGTGTTTAATGCACTCACAGAGAAGAATCCGTCTTTGTCAGTGAGGGAAGTCGAACAGTTGTGCTCCGAACTTACAGGTGTGAGTGTTAGGTCCATAGGAACATCGCGACGTGAAGTTGAGAAAACAGGAAAACTTACCACTCCAGGCAAACGCAGGAATAAAGAAAAGCGCGTGCTCGGAGAATGCGATGAGTTCGTTAAAACTGCTGTACGTCGTCATGTGCATAGTTTTTTCTTTAGAAACGAACTCCCTAACATAAATAAAATTTTGTCTGCTGTAAATGAGGATGCAGATTTACCAAATTTCAGCAGATCTAGTCTGTATAGATTGCTTATACAGCTGGGGTTTGTGAATGAAAAAAGGGGCAAGAAAAATGTACTGAGAGACAGAGGCGATATTGCTGTGTGGCGAAGACGTTATTTAAGGACAATCAGACAATACCGGGATACAAATCGCAAAATATACTACCTAGACGAGACTTGGGTGAATGAAGGGCTTACGACAAGTAAACTATGGCGTGACTCGACTATTAAGACTGAAAGACAAGCATTTTTGCAAGGTATGTCTTCTGGTTTAAAAAATCCCAGTGGAAAAGGCCGAAGACTGATTGTCACTCATATACGAAGTGATAGTGGTTTTGTGGAAGATGGTCTACTGCTGTTTGAGTCAAAGAAAACCGGTGATTACCATGAAGATATGAATGGACATGTGTTTCAGCAGTGGTTTGCGAGTGTGTTAGCAAAACTGGAACCAAGCAGCATAATTGTGATGGACAATGCTCCTTACCACAGCGTTCGTGTCGAAAAGAAACCAAATACATCCTGGAAGAAACAAGACATTATTGAGTGGCTGCGTGCACTCAAGTGGCAGCCAAGTGCAGCCACTACAAGTGGCTGGAACTTGTAGTAAAGCATGCCAGCGATTGTGATAAATACGTAATCGATGAAATGGCAAGGTCAGCTGGTCATGAGGTACTCAGGCTTCCACCATATCACTGGATTTTAAATCCAATTGAGCTTATTTGGAGCCAAATTAAAGGATTCGTAGCGAGAAACAATAGAACATTTAAGTTGAATGATATCAGGCCATTGCTTACCACAGCATTTTCGGAGATCAGCGACGAAACATGGAAAAAGGCTATTCATCATGTGCTCAAAGAAGAAAACAAAATGTGGGAACTGGATGGCATCGTCGACAACGTAATAGAGAGCATAATTATAAACCCTACGGAGAGTTCCGACAGCGAAACTGTTACTGCAGAATCCGAATCCGAGATGGAGGGGATTACTCCATTACCAGATTCTCCATAACGCGTGAGTTCAGTTTCATTATAAACTTGTATTTTTGCATGCCTTCATATCCTTATTTGCATGATTTTAGCTATCTTCCTGGCATTTGACGTTTACTGCAGTTTTAAATGTGATGGGAAGGCACCGTCTATGGCCTATGGCACGAAAGCATTAGCCAATTAGGGCGAGGGGGAGGGTTCTTGAACGCGGAGTGATACATTTCAGCCGGGCAAGGTTATATGAAACAGAGAATAGTTTCTTCAGTGCATCTGCTAGGTCGTTTATAAATATATTAAAGAGAATAGCACTTGTAACAGATCCTAGGGTAATCCAACTCGGGTTTGTTTCCATTTGGATGTGGCTGTTTTGTACTGCACTGCAAACCATCTTTGAGATAAGAAGGCTTGAAACCAGTTTAGCATGTGACCTGATATGCCATATGATTTCATCTTGTGTAGTAGCATTTCTCGCCATACTGTGTCAAATGCACCTTTGAAATCAACAAATAGTGCTAGAGAAATCTTATTTTTATTAAAATTTTGTTTAATGTTTTGTGTAAGTCTTACGACTGATGTATTGCTGAGTTATCTTTCCTAAACCTGGCTTGTTCTGGGACTATTATGTTTTGTGTTTCCAGGTAAAATGTCTGTCTTGTAGCTATCATTCTTTCTAGAAGTTTTGCTATGTTTGAAGTTAATGATATCGGTCTGTAGCTATCTATCAATTGTGCCAGTTTTCCTTTCTTCTTGATGGGTATTATTTTTGCTTTTTTCCACAATGTTGGTATATTATTTCTGGTGGTCCAAATGTTATTGAAAATTTTTAGTAGGGTGTGAAGTGCTTCATGTCCTAAATTTTTTAGTAGCTCCGGATGTATATTATCAGGACCTGGGTTCTTTTTATTTTTTAGCGTCCTTATTGCTTGTTTTATTTCTGGAAATGTAAAAGGCTCAATGAAGATATTTTGGAGGTTGGATGTATTGTCAAGGTTATTGTTCCTTAGGTATTTATTCTGCTTTTTGTTTTTATTTTTTAATGTAGTGCTAGTTTTGTAGTATGTTGCTAGTTTTTCTGCTATAAGGGTGTCTTCATATATTTCTTTATTAGCAACAATTAGTGGCTGACTTTGTTGGTCTTCTCTTTTTATTTGATGTAGTTGTGTACTTTAGTACTATTTGTTCTATAATCTTATTTGTTTATAAATTCTTCAAAGCTCTCTTTTTTTGATAGTTTTATAGCTTGTTTTAGCTGTGCATTTGCTTTTCACCATTCATTAGCATCTGCTTTATCTTGTGACCTTTCTGCTCTTTCTCTGGCTTTGTCTCGTTTTGATTTGAGCTGTGTTAGTTCATTCCAGAAAGGTTTATATTTATGGATTTTTCCTCTGGGAATACATCTTTTTGCAGCTTTTAGAATTGCAGCATTTATATCTTTTATTACTTTATTTATGTTTTGTTCTAGTTTAATTTCCTTTAGGAATTTATTTGTTGTCGTTTTATACTCTTCCCAATGTGCCTTTTTGAAGTTCCATTTAGGTTTTATTTTTCCTTTTGTGTTGGGTGGTTATTGATATAGGTTTGTTTTTGTTATTATGGCTCTGTGTCCACTACCACTGTCTTCAATGACTATTTTTGTAGTTTTATCTTCTAGATCAGTTGATATGATCACAATATCTGGATTGGTTGACTGTCCTGTATAGTGCATGTATGTTTTTGGGTCATCATCCCTGTGCAGTATTTTCATTAAGTTGGTATCCACAAATTCTTCAATGATTACGCCAGCTTTATTGTTATCATTGTAGCCCCATCTTGGAGAATGTTAATTGAGATCGCCAATTATTGTCACTATCTAGTATGTCTATACCTTGTTTCACGTAAGCTTGCCCAGTATCTCTTAACGGTCACGTGACCTAATCACCTCTCATTGGTTGCTGTTGTGGTAATGACTGTCGTGCGGTAAAAATTAGTTCGTTATTTAACATGGTGATATATCATTATATGCTGGAAGAGAATTGTCAAATTTATATTTTCGTAACTGTTTTAATTAAATATATCACGCAACAGAATTGATTTATCTGAAATGCTAGTTAATTCTTAAACAAAGTAAAGAGGAGGTTCCTTTGCTCTCAAGCACATGGCACGATAGCACGTGATTTAGCGGTAGTGGTGACATTTGTTTATATGACTTTTATCACTGACCTTGTTTTGAACTGGATTAGTCATGCATCGCCATTCGAGAGTGCGGGAGCTAAATTATTTTATTGATCGTTTATTGCGCATGTACTTATTATATATATAATGGCAGAGTCTACCGCCAGTTTTTCGCTGAAGTATCGCAAGGATAATTATGTACAAACAGGCGAAAAAAGAATTGTGTTGCATGTGTTTAATGCACTCACAGAGAAGAATCCGTCTTTGTCAGTGAGGGAAGTCGAACAGCTGTGCTCTGAAGTTACAGGTGTGAGTGTTAGATCCGTAGGAACATCGCGACATGAAATTGAGGAAACAGGAAAACTTAACCACTCCAGGCAAAAGCAGGAATAAACAAAAGTGCGTGCTCGGAGAAAATACGTGAAAAGTGTTGTGCGTCGTCATGTGTGTAGTTTTTCTTTAGAAACGAACTCCCTAACATAAGTAACATTTCGTCTGCTGTAAATGAGGATGCAGATTTACCAAATTTCAGCAGATTACTTATACAGCTGGGATTTGTGAATGAAAAAAAGAGGCATGAAAGACAGAGGCAATATTGCTGTGTGGCGGACGCTATTTAAGGACAACCAGACTGCACCGAGATACAAATCGCTAAATATACACGAAGAACACACGAAAAGTAAAGTATGGTGCGACACGACTTTCAAGACTGAAAGAAAAGCATTTTTGAAATGTATGTGTGCTGGTTTAAAAAATCCCAGTGGAAAAGGCCAAAGGCCTTTCATTATAAACTCTTTCAGTTTCATTGCTCAGTCATTCTGTTTCAATTTGCTCAGTTCATTATAAACTTGTATTTTTGCATGCCTTCATATCCTTATTTGTATGATTTTTGTATGATTTTGTTTATCTTCCCAGCAATTATTATGACATTTACTGCAGGTTTAAATGTGATGGGAAGGCACCGCTTATGGCCTATGACGCGAAAGCATTAGCCAATTAGGGCGAGGGGGAGGGTTGTTGAACGCGGAGTGATACATTTCAGTGGGGCAAGGTTATATGAAACAGAGATTAGGTTGAGTTGGTTATTGGGTGGGCTGTAAATTCCATAGATTTTGAATTTATGTTTTTGCTTGCAGGCTGTTATTCTAATTATTTCAGAGGTGTCATCTTGATTCATTTACAATTTCAAACTTTGCATTTATACATTGTTTGGTGCCAGCAAGTATACCACTTGCTATCTGTCTTTGTTTTTCTAAAATATTTGTATTATATTTTGAAAATTGATAAAATTTTTCTTTTTGTCAATCTAAATTTGCCTCGGCTATGATGAAAACATCTGCATCATTATCTCTTAAAAGATTATCTAACATGGTCTTTTTACTTTGGGTCATTCCTCCGGCATTCCAAAACAGCACGGAAAAGTGCTCTTCTTTTGTATTGGAAAGCATGCCTGCGTTGTAGTCCATTTAGCGTTATTCAGGGAACACCACGTGGAGGCGGACTATGTTGTTCCCCGATCTAGTTGAATGTTTCCTACAGTTATTTTGTGTGGTTTTAACTTCATTAGTTTAATAGCTTTTTGCACAGATCCTTAAGAACTGCTTGCCTGTTGTGAAAGGCACCTAATTGATTTTTGGGAGAAATTCTCCAAACAATGACCAATATTGCTGTATGTTTCTTTGTTAAGAACCCTTCACTGTATTTTAGTTTCTTAACCTATTGTTTTGCCCTGAAATTTATTGTAAAGTTTATGGATTGTTGTATGGCCTGGAACTTACCTGGAAATCTTTCTCGAATTATACTTTCACTTGAAGAGCTGACTGTTAACACATGAATCATAAATATAAGCACTACAGTAGTAAACATAGTGAGCCATAGTCTAGTTTGTGACTAAATGTGAACAAAATAAACAACTCATAGCTACTGAACTGTGCCATATCACTGTCAACTCAACACTGCACTTCCAGAGCTGAGCAAATCTGCATCAGACTTCTGTCACACTTGTGACATTGTTTACAGCAGCAGGGTGGAATTGTCTCTATACCCAGTGGAAAATCACCCCTCAGACAGATCTTAGTTCATTGATTCTCCCGTTATAAGTAATGGCATAAATATTTGTAAGTAAAGTCTTTTAGTCCAATATTTTGCCAAAGTCCATGTATTGTACAGTAAAACCTCAATTATCTGTGACAAGGTCAAGTGTTCAACTGATTTAACTATCATTTTTCTTAAAAATTCCCTGATTTTGATTTAGAAATTCTGTTAATCATTTCCATAGCAAGCATGGCAACAATGTTGTGTACAGAATGAACTGGTACTGCAATCAAGAAGTTGTTCTGATGCCTCTAGCTGTGTATTTAGTTTCAAATACAAAGTAGTTATGCAACCAGACAATAATAGTGGTCATAATGTGCTGCTGTTCTCAGTGATGTATCTACAATACTGTATTGGTTTAATAGAAAGTCTGCTACCTCTTACTGTGCATCCTGCCCCTTGGACAACAATCACCATTATTATAATTTTTCTAAATGTATGAGAAATGTAAAACAATGGTTTTTTTAATTAATGTTTAATGTTTATTAATTTGTCATTTGTCACAATTACAATAGACTTCGTCATCCAGAATATAAATATAAAAAGTTATATATATATAAGCACATTACTCACAGACATGGACACGCGCACGCACACACACGCGCACACACGCGCGCGCGCACACACACACACATACGTAAGAATACAATTTACAATTCCCTCTTGTGTTGTTCATAAAACTCATGCAAACAATAAAATGGATTTCTTATCAGCCATTTGTACAATCTATTTTTAAACGCTAGAATATTCAAACTCCTTATTTCTTGTGGAAGCGCATTGAAAACTTTTATACCAATTACTTTGTGGTTGTTAAATGTTTTTTGCAATCTATGGTATGGCATATCAATTACATTATTATTTCTTGTCTCATGTTTATGTATTCCATTTCTAGTTTTATAATCATGTAGATCCTCTTTGATCTTAACCAATATGTCATAGATATATAAATTTACCATCATTGGAATTCCCAATTTAACAAATAATGGTTTACAGTGTTCAGTCTTGTTTGAATTTGTCAGTATTCTAACAATCTTTTTTTGAATTCTTAAAATTTCAACTATTCTAGAATTGCTACCCCATAGAACTAACCATATCTAAAAACCATATCTAAAAACACTTTGAAAAAACGAGTAATAAGCCATTAATACCAATTTTTCTGAAACTACTCTTTTTAAATTTGCTAACAAAAATACCACTGATGACAATTTTTTACACACTTGGTCTATATGTGGATTTCAGGTTAGTTGTTTATCTATAACTACACCTAAGAGTTTAACTGTTTTGTTTAGACTTTCAACTTGTTCAACATTTTTTAAGGTAAATAAAATACTCTGTGTTTTGCTTTCATTCATATAAAGCCCATTGCTTTCAAACCAGAGTTTTGATTTTTCTATTGTTTTTGCTAGTTGTAACAGTGTTTTGTAATCTTTGTGAGTGCTTAGAAAAGATGTATCATCGGCATATACCACCATGTGAGATGATGAATATTTTGAGACATCATTAGTCATAATTAAAATGAGCAAAGGTCCCAAAACTGATCCTTGGGTAACACTTGTGTTTACTTCCAATACCTGAGATTCTTTCCCTCCTACCGATACAATTTTTTGTCGATTTTCCAGATAATATTTAAAGATTTTTACATTTGAGTTTCTTATGCCATAAATTTCTAATTTCTTTAACAAAACATCATGTTTCACACAGCTAGAAGGCCTTACTTATATCACATAGTATTGCATGTGCAAAATCAACTCCTTCAAATGCTTGGTGGATTAATTGTACAAGTGAGTCTATGGCAAGTATGGTCGATTTTCCCTTGCGATATCCAAACTGACTATCTGAAAACAAATTTTGAGCCTCAAAATAATTCTGTAGTTGATATTTGATAAGAAATTCAAAGATTTTATCTATTATGGGAATTACTGATATTGGTCTGTAATTACTAGGTTTATCTTTATCTCCTTTTTTGTATATTAGAGTTACTTTTGAAAATTTTAAAACTTTTGTTAAAATACCTTCAATACATCGGTTAATGCAGAAAGTTAAAGGAATTAAAATGATGTGTATTATTTCCTTGTTATTGTTTATTAAAGCTACTCTTATATTGAGTAAGATGAATTATCCATCTTTTTCAGTTAACATCAACCTCATGTGCTCCATTATAAGTTGTAATAGGGGTTCTACTGTATGTAGTTGAATACAAAATTGTTGGAGCTTGAACACCTTGAAGCAAATAATTAAACTGAGATATGAATCTAGGTTAAGTGCTCATATTGCTTCACTGATCATTATGGGTTCAAAACTAAACTAGTTTGAGAAGAAAATTAAAATGTTAAAGATGCAGAAACAGTTCAAAGATGACCACAATCCCCAATAAGGGTAAACTTTAATTTAAGAAGTCACATGCTGTTCTATTTCTTGACATTTCACAATTTCACAGTCCCAGCACAAAATAAATATAGCTTAAAAGCAAATTAATCAAATAATAAAATTCCAACACATTCATATATTCTATGACTGAAAAATAAACTTTGTCATGTAATAGATTTTTAATGGTTTTGTTTAGGAGTTTCAATTTTTTTATTTTTATTTTAACACACAGTTTGTTATAGGCTTTTATGCAGGCGTATAATGAATTTTCTCATATAGTGATAGGTATTTTCAAATTATTTTTAATTCTTGTTACATGACTATTTTGGGATTGGAGATTATGCAATGCATCAAAATTTGCTTGTATATATGCATTTCATATTGGAATTATGATGGTATGGTTACAATTTACATATATTTAAACAATTTTCTGCATTATGCTTTTAGTCCTTTTTGTTCATTATTTGGATTATTTTTAAAAATTGTTTCCCATTCTGCAGAGTTTCCCCATAAAATGATCCTGTATCTCATTACAGAAAGTAATTAAAGTACACATTGTCCTTGTTTGGAGATTTATTATTTTACAATACTGCTCTAATTAAACCATACACTAGTTTTAGACAAGTAATGATGTGATCATCACATTTTAATTGCTTGTTTAAAAACATACACACTTCTTGAAGTTTCTTTATAATTTAATCAATTATGATACTGTTTTCATGATTATTTCTTCATATGCTGAACTACATAATGGAGGCTTTTAAGGTGTTAAGTTTTAAGCCATTTCTGGTGAAGCACTTCTTTAACTGAATAATCTTTTTTTTTTTTTTTTTTATTATGTAGTTTCTCAATACCATGTCCATTTATTAAGATGAATGTTATCTACATACATAACTTGTTTTTCCATGTATGCAGTTAAGATGAATAGGTATATAGAATATACAATATACTTTACTCTTGATTATAGTGTTCCTAATGTTATGGAATTCTATTTTTTATATCATGATGAATACTGTCAAAAAGCTTTAGAGTGACCACATATTATGATAGCTGTCTGTAGTTTTAAATCAATCATTTTGGAAGCATCATTTTTCAATTTAGTTACGGCAGATATTGTAGAGCACTTCTCACGGAATCCATGTTACACACTGTTTAAATTGTTAAAACATTCAGCATAAGTGAAAAGTTGAGAATGTACAATCTTTTAAGTGTTATAGAAAAAGTGGGAAGAATACTAAATAGGCTGGAGGTTTTCAAAATCTTTTTTTCATCCCTTGTGAATAGGGTTAACTAATGTATATTTAGTTCTGAGAAGAATAACTGTATCTAGGAAGAGATTAATTAGTTGACAGATGGGCTCAGTTGTTTCATGTTTTATTTCCTTTATGAGAAAGGAGGGCAATTCATCCCACCCATAAGAATGTTTAGATTTATTTGTTGGATTAGCCCTTGAGAATTTAAACAAGAGTTAACATAAAGCAGTTATACAATTATGTCATGGAGTTTTGTATAAATGGAGGAGACTCCTGGATATAATTACTAGGAATTATGAAGTTGTTATTTAGTGATTCTGCTGTATTTTTATCCATATTATCTAAGTTATCTTTCAAATTTTTGTTATTTCTGATTCTCCATGCTGCTTTACTTTTATTGTCCACTCTTTTTAAGAATATTTCTATTGCCATTTGTTTTGGTCTCTTAATTATACGCTTATATATCTTGCAGTATGTTTTAAAGTATAGCTGAAAGTGAATATCTGTAGTAGTTTTATATATCTTATGTAGTAATCTCTTGCAAGAGCTAGATTTCATAATGCCATTTGTTCACCACTATAATGAGTATGTTTTTTTCGATTGTGCTCTAATAATTTTGGAAAGCACTTATAGCAATTTAAAAATTTCTGATGTAATTATAACATAAACATTATAATCTCTATTCAAAGACCGTGATATTCCCATCAGAAAAGAAACCATACATATATAAAACAGTCTTCAGAACACAACAAAACAAACATCAGAAAAATAAAGAGTAGTATAAGCACAAAACTAAAAGAACATTTCATATATATCAGATACAAACACAAGTCAACATAGCCAAGCACTTTTGGTGGGAGGGGTTAATAGAGTAAAAAAGCCAAGTTGCCCAACCCATTAAAACTGAGCTGATGGGAAAGAACCTGTATAAAACGTCTTGAAAATTGAATTATGAACACACATTGTTCAGATTCTCTCTAATCCCAGATCAGAGGAATTTCCACAATTTTCAACTCTATTTTATATGTACTTTTTTTTTTTTAATTTATTCATCCCCTATATTTCATACAGAGAATACATAAACACAATACTCACAGACAAAGGTGCATGTATACTTTGTTACATTAACAGTGAATAAATCTATCTAACTAAACATCATCATCAGCATGTCCATTACTGGAAACTGGTTTTGATCTGCCCTAAATATCTAAGTCGTGCTTGTCATAGTAATCAGTTTTACATAGCTTAGACACTCCCATATGGCAATTACGGCCTTCA
Organism: Mantis religiosa; assembly: GCA_030765055.1. Lineage (NCBI taxonomy): Eukaryota > Metazoa > Arthropoda > Insecta > Mantodea > Mantidae > Mantis > Mantis religiosa. Next base: position 359,175,529 of record CM060950.1, read on the forward strand.
GGGTAACCTTTTTTTCATCCATATGATCCAAATACATAGGATACGTCAACAGGTTTAACAAATACAATCTGTACATAACAGTATTAAAATAATAAAATATAATAAAATATGCAGAGGGTACCTTTACTATTTAAGCTTTAATTTAACCTTTTATACTCATCTATAGAGTAGACTGGGTTTTCTACAAGGTACTTTTTAATTGCTTTAAGTTTAAATTTTTCTTCGTTATCTGTTTTATTTGATTCGGTAAATGATTGTACAATTCTTTAGATTTATTTTCTATATTTTTGTTACTTAATGTTCCTCTTAATCTGTTTAAGAAATAATTTTGTTTTGTTCTTGTGTTATGTGTATGTATGTACATGTTTTTATTTTGGTTGCTAGAATTTTTTGTTACGTATTTAATGCACTCATATATATACAATGCTGTAAATGTTAATATATTTAATGTTTTATAGACATTTCTACACGAATCCTTCCTTTTTAATCTACAAATTATTCTGATGGCATATTTCTGGAGTCTTAATATTCTTACCATTGCTTTTTTCTGTACATTTCCCCATAATACCACCCCATAGCATAAATGAGAGTGTATGACTGCATAGTAAATTTGCTTTAGAGTTTCTCTATCCATTTGTTGTGCTGCCTGTTTTAAAATATATAGTCCCATATTTATTTTCTTTACTACTTTTTCAATGTGTAATGTACTATATTCAGTCATGGAAATAAGTGTTCATAAAGTACTGCAATTAAAATTGATCACTGATATTTTTATATTAAACTAAATGACAGTGCTATGCTTTTGTGTTAGAGGCTATCCCATTAAATAAACAGTATATTGGTAACAAAAGATATGAGTGCTGTGGTAACAGATATGCAAAGTCTGTGACAACTTTTACATTGGAATTTGAACATTAGGCTTAAAGAGCATTTTAGGAACATCAGAAACAAATAAATAGATAAATGGGCAGTAGTGTACTGTTTTTGTAATGATAATCACAATATAGAATGAGAAATTCACTTATTAAAAAGTGTTCAGGGTCCAACTGCATTAACCATGTGGGGAAAAATATTCATAAAGAAATCTGAAAGAAAATTGTTCAATTTAGACACCACCTTTGAAGAGAACCCAAACTTCAAGATCATCAAGATACCAACAGAGATGCCCCTATTACCTCCAAGGAGTTCACCAAACCAACATTCAGTTGTCGACATTAGTTGAAGATGTTAGGAAGGTCCTAATGAAACACTAGCAATAAATGGAGCATTGAGTACTAGTTCGACTCAAAATTATATGAAAGATATGAGTATTAGATAAACGTGCTTCATGGAAATAAATAACCCAATTCTGGTAGTGTTTCATAGGAAAAAAGTATTCGCACACTATTAGAAATATAAACACAGAAATAGCCAGCAAATTGCTTGCAACAAGCAATGCCTGCAGGCTGCATCTCTTCAGTATTAGTTCTGATATGTAGTGAATGCCATGCAACGGAAAAATGGGTCCCAAGGATAAAGAAACAATTATAGAGGAAAGAGGTATAATTATCTCCTAATATCAAAAGATAAACTTAATTTTTCCAAACTGCTGAAATTATTGGAAGAAGCCGGGCTACAATGCAGTCTATAATAATGTAATATAGAGAAAGAAATTCTGCCATAAAATAGTGAAACAAGTTGATCATAGAAGATAACAAAAAGCGAACAAAATACGTTAATAAGGATGATCAAAGAATATCCTATATTGACAGCCTCTGCAATATCTGCATATATTAATGATCAGTTTGGGAAAGAAATAACATGTGAAATTATACCAAATCCTGGTAAAATTAAAATGTAAACTTCAGGGTGACCAAAGAATCAAAATAAATGTTGATATAGAATTGGATCACCTCCTCCTGAAAATATAGAAAATAATTTATCTTTATCTATTACCTCTAATAATTTTTTATTAAAAATATATAATGAACCTATTAATATAATTACAATTTTAATTGCATCATACTTATTTTTAAAAAGGTTGTTCATTATGTTCTGAGTAGTGTAGGCTATGAAGCTAGGTTCCTTAGAAGAAAACCATACATAAACAAGAACAGGAAATAGACTTGAGTTTGGGCGAGAGCATATAAATGACCACTTTTTGGGACAGGGTACTGTTCACAGATGAAAGTAAATTTAATGTATTTGTAAATGATGGCAGAATTTTGGTGTGGAACAGACCAAATACTGAGATTGAACCAAGCATCTTCAAATCATAGTGAAGCATGGTAGTGGAGAAATTGTTGTATGGGGTTGTATGGCTACATCTGATGTTTAACTTATTTTTGGAATGTAACATGTATCTGAACATCCTACAGGAAAATTTAAAAAAAAAATTGTTGATACGTTGAGTTTAGGCACAGATTACTACTTTCAACAAGAAAAGACCCTAAGCATAGAGCAGAAATTGGTCACATGTGGTTGTACACTCCTCATGTTCTCAAGTTTCCAGTACAGAGTGCAAACCTTAATCCATTTGAGAATCTTAGGAGTACACTTGAAAGAATGGTCAGGAAACATGAAATGCAAAGTAAGGCAGCTCTAAAACAATGTCTATAACAAGAATGGTAAAATATTATGTCAAAGATTACAAAGAAGCTGGGTCATTCCATGCCAAAGAGGTTAACAAAAGTAATATATATATATATATATATATATATATATATATATATATATATATATATAAGAGGAATGCATACAAAGCACTAGTATTGCTATTATATTTATTTAAACTGTCATCTTTGAGTATGAATTTTTTCCCCACTTTGAGAAGCTAGTTGTTACACAACTTTTATTCACTTTTTGAAGAGGAGTAATTTAGCTAATCCTTTTATATGTATACATTCAGAAGGAAAACCCATACTGTTAGTGTACCATATAATCTATCTGGATGTTAATTGTTGTTTTAATAACTAAAGTTTTTCTACATAAACAGTGTAGGAATACCTTTCTCCATGACTATAGAAAATCAAGGTATATGGGCATATATCATAAAGGAAGCCGAGGCTATAATCAAAGGGTTGTAGTGCTATAGGATAATATATATATTGGGGTCATAGTTTACAGTAAAATGAAAAAAAAAATACTGAAGAACAACAGTGAACATAGGTCACTGAAATCTATGTTTTAATCTCATTTTGTGTTCTGTTATTTGTAAGTTTCAGCATCTTAATGAATTTTGTATTTTTGATTGAAATAAATTAGTAAAAGAAAATTAGAAAACACTACTGAATTGCAATAAATTATAACAATTGTGACAAATTTGTTATAATTGTTATAATTTACTGTAGTATTTGTGTTGCTTCACTGTCAGTAGCTTCAGTTTCACCAAAAAAAAAAAATGATGATGATATTAATAATAATAATAATAAGTGTATGCTTAGAACGACATGTGTTAGATTATCATACAACAATAAAGAAATGTACTATTTTTTTTTATTAATTCACGTTTTCTTTTTATAGCGCTGTTCTGAAATCAAAAAGTCCATCAGAAAGAAAATTTCTTCAACAGAGAAAATTCTTTGCTAGGACACATTCTGACAGGTAAGCTGTGGACATTCTGCACATTTTAAAAACCCATGTCATACCACTGAAGGGTATTAGTAGATAATTATATAATCCAAATTAACAATGTGGGAGTCAAGATAATAAGCGCTTCAAGAAATTCTAAAAGTTGGGGTCACTAACTGTCCAGATTCATTTGGGAGATTTTCTCCTTTCCCCTCCTTAATATCCTCCAATGTAGATCATATTGAACGATGGATGAAATGGGTGAAATGATGGCGAATGAGCCTAGGATTATTAGAGATAAGGGAAACTCCCAGAAAAAAAATTTATCCAGATAACTCACCCTGACCGAGTCTTGAACTTGGGACCTCTTGAATGTGAAGCAGATCCTCTGCTCCCAAACCACAGAGATGGGCATGTGAGAAACAGTGAGTAGTAAGGAAAACTGGATAGCAAGTGTGAGGTGCAGTCCAAACTTTTATTAAGAAACACATTATTTATGTATATTCTATTAAAGCAGTTCCTTCAGCTAATTTTGGGACTGCAGGCTTCAAAATAAAATGCTGTTCATACTATTTGCTTTTCTACAGCATCAGTAAACTTTGTAGATGCAAGTAATATTTGTATCAGCAGTTTTACAGCTTAACTGCAACATTGCTAGGTGATGCATGCTTCTCATTTGGTACTACACTGAACAGTTCCACCTGCCATCTGCCATGAAGTTCTGCATTTGCTTTAGCAAAGTACCACTACAGGCTGGCCAGTACAAGTTGGTTAAAAGCCATTTGCAACTGCATATGAAATACTGTATGCAAATCTAATGCATACTTGAAATTTAAAACTTAAGAATAACGATAAAAGGAGGAGTTCCTTGGTGAATGTAATATGTATTAATAGGATACAATTATTTAAATTTATCTTGTACAGTAATGGATTTGTAGACTGTTTTAGAGCATACTTAGTATTTAAAAGTAGCCTACTAAAGTGAATATGAAATACCTATGCTACATAAACATTTCAAATAATGATTAATAATGCTAGTGTTACAAGCACCTGTGGGACATCATTATTCACTAATGAAATCTTTAAATGTGTTTATCAGAAACAGATTCATTTCCTTTTTACCGTTATCCTTGGCATTCTGGAGCATCCCAGCTTCACTGTCATTCAAAGCATTTGAAATGCAATATTTCTTAAATGATATTACAATCATTGTTGCTTAAGTGTTTTGCCAAACAGCAGAAGCAGTGCAGCATAGTATGATGTGGAGCATGTTAAAATGTTCCTGTCAGGATAGATTTAAGGTTTGGTTCACAAAAAGAATGTTTTGTACTCTGCCTGCATATAGCACTTGAAAGATTTATTTATACTGACATCCAGGGGTTAGAACATGTCATCCCTCCAGAAATAAGAACAATAGTAATGTAATGTGTAGTGTTTAACGCCCGCTTTTACTACATACGGCACCGCAGTCGGTGACACTGATGATACATGAGATGAAGATGGAGCACCGGTGGAATGAGATGGCGGGGGAAACCGGAGATCCCGGAGAAAACCCGTCCCAGCGCCGTGTTGTCCACCACAAATCTCACTTTGCGGTCGCCTGGGATCAAACCCGGGCTGCCTTGGTGAGAGCCAAAGCGGTCTAACCACTGAGCCACGGCGCGGCCAAATAAAAACAAGGTCACTGCCAAGACTGTTAATGAGATGATCACTTGCTGAATTGGCAAGTCCAGGATGGCATTCCCATACATTTCGGAGCCAGTCAAGCATTAATGATTGTTATCCACTCCTCGTGGTTTCGAACAATATCATCATCTGAGCACAGTTTCTCATTCTTGGGCATTTTGTAGCATTTTGTCACTTAAAGTTTAAGAAAGGAGGGAATTTGCGTACATCTGCTTTGATTGTCAGCATTACTGTTACACACTGTTTTTCACAACATGATATTTTGATGACTTCCTTTGTTCCCTTCTCAGTAATGTAGTTAGCAGCAAATCAAACCAAATTAGCATTGTGTCAGCATTGCCATTTTGTTCCTTGTGAAGTGTGATGACCAACTGCTGAAATATTTGTAGTTTTTTCCTCAAAATCAGCAGGAAGCTTTTAGTGTAATCTTGACAGTATCTTAGAAATAAACTGTACATTCCTTACAATGATCTATCCATCCATGACAAGCCTTAAACTTATGTTTTTGTATGTGAAGAACTTCAACCTCTTCTTTTGCTTTATTTCCTATGGGAAAGTTCTAAATAAGCAGTGAAGAAAGTCAGATGTATATAGAAGGAGCTCCTACAAGTAAGAGGAAAAACACTAAGTAACATGACAAGCAGAAATACAACCAACATGGCATTAGCACAACTTCAGGAATTAGAAGATTTGTTTGTGGAGAAGAGAATAATGAAGTAAGGAGACAGGAACTAATCATAGGAGTGAAGAAAACATAAAAGGAGAAATAATCAAAGTGGATGTAACTAGCAAAGAAATGTATGTATACCAACACTCCTCATATGGCAACTACAGCCTTTGGGATAACATCGCCCACCACGTGATGACCGGATCCATTTCTCAGGTATAGGCACCCAGAGGGCTGTGTCCATTACCTCCAATGATAGGGTGATAGTGAAGATGACGGTGAGACTAGTGGACCTATAGTTTATACCGTGGAATCCAAACCACATTGGGCATAGGGGACACTTCACATGTGCTAGACAGAAGTGAAGGCAGGATAGGGCCGACTTAAAATCACCACCCCAGAGCCGAGAATCAAACTCGGTCCCTGAGTATGAGAGTTGCGAACAAAACCACTGTGCGACCCCGGTGCCCATTAGGAAAGAATTCAAAACATAAAAAGACTACAGAGCTTAGAGGACAGAGACAGGAGATACAACTTAATGGTATAAGGAATAAGAGAGACCGGAAACTGAGGCAAGAAAAGAGATTCAAGAACTATTGGAGAATAATACTGGAGATTGAAGTAACTATGGATTAAATTCATAATTGGAAGCCAGAATGAAAGAAGAAATATAAATATGCAGATAGTGGTGAGGTACTAAAACGAGCAATGAAGATGCAAGGAACAGATATTTATGTAAGTAAGGACCTAAATTTGTACAAATAGATATATTGAAAAGGTTAATCAAACAAACAAGATATGAATGAAGATAACATAATTTAGCGTACATTTGCAATGTTAAACTCTGGGTGAATTGACAAATAGCAGGAAGAATGAATGGATCGAAAGGCACTGATCAAATCATCAAAATCAAGTGAATTTTTCATGTTCACTCTATCAAAGACCTTAGCCTATATACGTCTAGTGTGAGGAAATGATTAATTTCCATCAATTAAAATAAAAGAGTTATATGATGAAGCCTGGGACTCAAGTACTTAACGATAGTAAAGTCGCCACAAACGGTGTATCTCGAATGCGAGAGCCCCTAGTGGTCTACCGGGGAAATACACGAGTCAAATGGAGAATTTAATGTCAGGACGACACGTTGGCCATGGTAGCTCAATGGGTTAGAGCGACTGGACGGAAACCAGGAGATCCGTGATACAAATCCCGGCCATGGCATTGAATTTTTCATGTTGACTATCAGGTGATGACACAATTGGAGATGACAGCAAGTTAATGAAGAAATAATGATACCAGGATCAAGGAATGGACCACATGTGCTGAAACAGCAGAAGAAAGGTAGAGAAGAAATGTGAGGAGTGAGAGTCCAAGGAGGCAAGGTGTTTCCAGGAAAGAAATGAGAAATAATGTGTAATGGGGAAAGCAAGTGAAAATTCTCTAGGGACAATTGTGAAAGTAACTATGGAAAATAAGGAGAATAGGAAGGAACTAGTTAAAATGGCGGTATGGGAAGACACTGGTCAGAAATATGCAAAAAATGTGGAAGCTGGATCAATGTGGCGAAAAGAAGATCAAGGACTTAATGAACTAGATAAACCTGTGCATCATATGGTTAGACAGAGTGAATGGAGGTACAGATTTAGAAAATAACAGGATCAGAAGGGTTAGTAGTTGATTGAACTTAATCAAAGGGTGGGAAGATGATAATTGTAAATTGGAGCATAGAATATTACCTGTTAATAAGGGTATTTATTTTTCTACAATTAGGAGAAATTAAGCTTTTAGGAAGCTAAAGTCATCTGAACCAATATGACAAGTAATAGTGGAATTCCCATGGTGCCCTAGTTGCACGTTGTCCATCCTTCCCCCTTTCACATACAAATTCCAGAATGTTTTCTTCAGTGTCAGGATGTCTTCTTTTGTGATGGCATTGAACTTCTTTCTACTATCTTTCTGTTGAGGTAAGTGAATGTTGCTGTCAGCTCCATTGAACTCTGTTCCTATCTCTCTGTTCTTTTTTCTTTTCTTTTCAGCATAAAGAATCACTTTACACTTGAAAGTGCCATGATAAGATGTTCTTCTCTGTTTGCCATCCATTTCCTATTTACTAATTTAAATGCATTGATAGCAATGCATTGTGATGTAAAATAGGTATGATAAATATGAATGCAATTTCCGTGAACTGCAAATGATTTTGTGCTCAAATCTAATGTGCCCCGCAGTTTTGAATGCTGTATTTGAACAAAACAGATGAACATTAGATTCTTATAACTAGGGTATATTATTCTAGCTTGAAAACTATCATTGAATAATAATGCTTTTCTTAGGAATGAAATATCTGAAAAATTATGCAGAAAAAATGAACCCTTTAAGAATGACAATTGCAAGTTCTATAAACATCTGTTATAATAGAAATGTTTTGGGGTGCAGCACATATGGGGAAACTATTTTTCAAGGATTAGTAGATTAAAGTTCTTGTGTACTTCAATAGTCCATTATTTCAAAATGTTATATTCCTATCTCAAATTGCTTATATATGTGATAAGAATATTTTGCTGTTTAAGAATCTGTTGTATCTAACATATTTTGCTTTTTGAGATTTTGTTATAATTTTATAACTTCTTTAAAAACTGTATTAATTAAAATTACATAGTACTTTGTAACGCTTCTGTGAAATTTATTGGCTGAAAATGTTCAAAAGTGCTTTACACTAACACTAAGTGAAAGCTTAATTAACATTTTATATTTTTATTTTTCCTCTACTAACATACATAATTTTCTTTACAGCAAAGATATGGAGAACAACAAGCAGACTCAAGAAAATAGCATAAAGAAACAAGTAAGGAATGCATGTCAATATGTTGATTTTTTATTGGTGTGTATGGTAATACTAAGTCTACTTTGGGTGTGAACATCTTTTGGATCTGGAATGCATTTTAGTCCACATTTCTATCTGGAATGCAATTTTCAGTTTACTTCCTCCTCTGTTTTAAAAACCAAGTAAAAAAATAATGTAATAGAAAGAGTTGCAAATGTACTTTTCAAAGGTGTCATTTGATTAAACAAGTAGATAGATCTGGGGCAGTTCCAGGATTCCTTTATGGAGAGGCTAGCATATTTTAAAATATATCTTACCAAATGAGCTAAATGCGAGTAATAGAGCATTTTACTAAACTTTCAAACATTGAGTAATCCAGATATCATCCATTGTATGTAAATGTTAATTTAAATTTTTAGAGAACTTATAAAAGTAGTGATTAAATAAGCATGCCTTTTAAATTGAATATTTAAGAACTTAATCAGTTTTACTGTAGATTTTTATTCCCATATTTTTAGTACTTATTTAGAACTTATTTACTGGTAAACATAAAGCATGCTTACTGTTTTGGTCTGGGTTTATATTTGTACCAGAAGTGAAAAATCTTTTTGAGATATATTGCTCCACTAAGATAAATTCACTCACTGACTGAATAAATTGATATTCGAAAATCTATTTGAAATCATTTTTAACACTGTTACTAGTCTCTCAAAAAATAAAAATCTTAGTGACTGAGTGTTAAAAACCAACTCAAGTAGTTTTTTCATTTAATTTGGACATCATTGTTACTAAATTCCTCCAAATATGCAAAATTGATACTCGTCTGGTTTAAACAAATAGGTTAGAAACAAACATCAGTTTTTTATTTGGAAGTAATGAGTCGGTAATTCAAAACCGACTCATTACTTTCAAATGTTAAATACATCACTGTTTCTAACCTTTTGCTTCAAATAATATCAGTTTTTTATTTTACTAAAGCAAAGAAACCTATTATAATCAAGTATAGCAAATATATTTTTTTCTTTGATTAAAGTGGAGAGACAGGCTATAGAATTTAAATGTGGGGTTATCTTTTGGCAGGATTTCAAAATTCATTAGTTAGTTTTTATGTTTTTCTAGGTATATTCTCTCCCATATGACGAGTTCACTATGTTTTTGCACAGTCTTTACACTTAATCTTGTAAATGCCTGACTTTTCTTCTGGTTTTACCTTATCAGTATTACTGTTAAGTAGGTTTTTAATGTTGTAATTGTTTTTTGGTGCTAAAGTTAAATTTCGATATATAAAGTTTATTTAGTGCTGTGTGTTTGGAGGAATTTAGTAACAGTGACGTCAAAATTAATATAAAAATTATTTGTGGTTGGTTTATTGACACTCGTCACTTTTTCATATATTTATGAGAGACTAGTTTCAAAGGCCCTGGCCTCCATTTTCAATCTCCAGGAAAATGGAGGCCAGGGCCTTTGAAACTAGTCTCTCATAAATATATGAAAAAGTAAGTGACGAGTGTCAATAAACCAACCACAAATAATTTTTATATTTATTTAGTGCATTGACCAGGAGTTCTAATTCAACAGTAGGAGGAGGCAGGCACGTATTGAGGCTGTACCCATAAGTGATAGCAAGAAGGGAATTGCAAACATGGCAGTCAGGGAAATGACAACACAGATGAGAGAATTGTTAGAATTGGAAGGATTTTGGAACAAAGTATAGCTAGGAAGGGTTGACAAAGAAGAAGAAATTAATAGAAATTTGGAGAAAATCAAGAAGAATAATAATATGAACAGTAGAAGAGTGGAGGACCTGGAAGATAGGAGCAGACAGCACAGTCCAGTAATTACAGAAATTGAGGAAAGAACAGGAAGGAATGCAAGATGAGATATGCGGGCAAGGAGATTATAAATGGAAGTAAGGTGTCACAAAATTTGTGAAGCCTCCACTATCACTAAGAAGAGGAGAAGGAATATAATAATAAAACTTGTATAAGGTCAGTTCAAAAAGTATCGCAGAATTTGAATTTTCGCTGGCTATGTGTATTCGATTTTTGTTTTGTGGCGCTATGTTGGTACTCATGTTCCTCACTTATGTTGACAAGCTCGGCCATTTGGAATGTTCAGTTAATTGTTGACAGCTATTTTGCTTGGACATGTTTTTGGCTCTTCGATTTTTGCATAGTCCAAAAAATGGAACAAAGTATCTGTATCAAATTTTGTGTGAAAAACAAAATTAAGTGCGTGGATGCATTCCGAATGTTGACTGAGGCATATTGTGAAGCCACCTTGGACCAAAGCAACGTTTATCGGTGATACAAAAGGTTCTCAGAGAGTCAAGAAGATGAGAACGACTAAGAGCATCTCAGATGCCCGAGTTTGTCAACAACACACGAAAACATTGAAGAAGTGAAGAAAATAGTACTTTCCAATCGTTGAATCACTGTTAGAGCAGTTGCTGAGGACCTAAACATATCGATTGGCTCATGCCATTCAATTTTCGCCAAAGATTTGGTCATGAGATGGGTCGCCGCAAAATTTGTACCAAAGTTGCTCATTTTCGACGAAAAACACCATCACGTTAACGTTGCTAAGGAGCTGTTGAATTCTGTCCACAACGACCCAAATTTGCTCCAAAGGGTCATAATTGTTGATGAATAATAAGTTTATGGTTGTGACGTGGAAACTAAAGCTCAATCATTCCAATGGATGCTGTCACACAAGCCAAGACCGAAAAAAGTGCATCAAGTTCATTTGAATGTGAAGGTTTTGCTTACAGTTTTCGATTGCAGGGGGTGGTGCATCATGAGTTCTTGCCACTGGGTACAATGGTCAGTAAGGAATATTACCTGCAAGTTATATGCAATTTGCATTAAGCAATCTGCCAGAAACACCTGGATTTGTGGAAGAACAAAAATTGGCTTTTGTACCATGATAACACCCCTGTTCACACATCGTTGCTTGTGCACAAATTTTTGGCCAAAAACAACACACTGCCACCGTATTCCCCAGACTTGGGTCCCTCTGACTATTTTTTGTTCCCAAAATTGAAGAGACCCATGAAAGGACGATGCTACGCCACAATTGAGGAGATAAAGATGGCATCGAAGAAGCTGAACAAGATCACAAAAAAAATCTTAAGTGCTTCAAAAATTGGAAAATACGTTGGCACAAGTGTATAATATTTGGTGGGGATTACTTTGAAGGGAAGAAAATAGATATTCATGAAGAAATAAATATTTTTTGAAAACACATAATTTGCAATACTTTTTGAACAGACCTTTTAAGTTCACAATTTGTCACAGATGTGGTAAGAGAAGCGCAAAACTAAGAGGAGCAAACATCTACATCAACATAGATTTAACTTAATAAAGAAAAACCTACTAGAACAAAGTAGATTGGCACACAAGCAAAGAAAAGAGAACACATCAGACATTTCCAGCCATGGATCTATGGAAAAATGCCAGAAGGGACATCAGAGTGGTAAAAAACCATGAGGTAGACAAAAAGAAGATGGTGAACCAGGAAAGTAAACTGGACAAGAGGAGCATAGAGCATCAGGACATTACACTAACTTATAAGGTGAATGATCAAGGAATGCAAATTTATCAAAGCTAGCATGCAAAGCATCAGGTGAACTAACTGGATACAGTGCAAAGGACAACTAACCAGAGTAAAATTCCAGCAGGTATAGGAATAAGTAATGGAAAGGAAACAGAAAAGAAAAAGATTATCAAGGGAAGAAAGGCATGAAAGAATAAGTTAGTTTAGTGGTATAGTGAGGTAAGGAGCAATTGCAAAGAAAAGTGGAAGGAAGACAAGTGAAGAAGATAAAACAGTATTGGAAGAGTGTGTATGGGAGGACAAAGAAATGGGTTCCATGTACGAATGTTTAGCGAAAAGAAAGGGATCAAAAAGGCATATTAGGCATGTGGAGAGATGAAACTATAGGCAGGTGGTGTGTAGGGCATGAAAAGCCATAGACAAAGTGCAATAAGCAAAACAAAGCAGCAGTAGATACAGGTTATGCATTTGTTCTTGACGAATGAAAATTTTATATGAAAGGTTGGGGTACGAGTTGCTACTCACCTTTTGCGGGAATGCTGATATCAAGAGAGAGGTACAGTCTACAGTGAGATGTGCATTTATATACATGCTTCTGAGCTGTTTGGCTTCTTCTTTCATATTGTCGCCAATCGCATTGTTGCCACAAGCGTAGCCTACGTGCACAAAGAGACAGATAGTGCAACACGGAGATAAAAGCTTGCTGAAACAGATAAAGAGACAGATAGCTGACTGGAAGGTTTGATTTCCTGTTTGTTACAGAACATTCAATTTGTTTCTAGAAATATGAGTTGAGGTATATAAAAGAAGCCGTGGCTAGTTTATCAAGACAGTCATAATTGGACTCGATTTGAAAGTGAGGACTGTGATTTGAAAGTGAGCTCTGTTTATTTATGTGTGCAGAAGTGACGAGAGATTGTGTTGGTTTATGTTACGTCATCTTGCTGCCAAGGATGTACAGTATGTTTCTACCGAAGTAAAGAGCATTTTGAATTTCTGCAACTTAGACTTTAAATTTTACGAACCCACAGAGTCACAATATACTCATAAATATTAGCAATAATCTCCCGACTTTGACTATGTAGAGTTTTTCCTTTTATTTTTGACACTTAGGACGCATTGCCATGTTAGTAACTAACGCTTAACCACATAACTAACTAGCACTTGTTAAAACACTTGCATGCATATATCTGTACCACACAAAACTTTTGCAGTCTACTGTGTACACAAACACAACAGAGGAAAGAAAAGCTGTAAGTTATTGTAACAAACTATTTGCTGACCTGTTTATTAAGGGTAGGCCAGCTCCTGGATTTCCGCTGAAGGTCATTCGTCAAGAACAAACGTGCAAGCTTTACCTCACCAATGTGACAAGAAGAGCAAATAGTTTTGATATATTTAGATAAGAGTAAATAGGTAGTCTAGATATTATACAAGTTAAATTAAGTGTGAGGTTTTTTAAAGGTGAAAAGGAAGGGTTTGCAAAGAAAGAAAAATGTGTAAGAAGAAAAGGAAGATGCCAAATAATTACGGACTAAACATAGCTTAGGGTAAGAAACAATGGGAAGAGTAGAAAGAGGGGAGGAGAAATAATAAAGAGGGGCATGTATGTAGGCGGGTAAAGAATAAGGTGATATAAAGCAAATGGAAGTAAAAGATTGACTCTAAATACAGAGCAATAGCAAAGACAGCCAGGATATAAACATGACCGCTTAATGTAAATGTATTCAATGCATTGCAGAGGGCTGTCCAAGACAAAAAGACAGGTTCGATATTTAAGAACATTCAAAATGTATAAGATTAGAAACCAAATAAATTAAATTCATGCTCAAGTTGTTCTTGTGAAGCAAGCCAGGTGAAAAGACTACTAGAAATCAACGTTTCGGGAGTGCGCATCTCTCCCATATCAGGATATTTATTAAATGTTATACCACTGGATATAACACAAATATAAACAAAGACAAAACACTATCAAAATTCGCATTACTGAACAAAAGACTTTTCAGTAAATTAAATGCCAGGTCAGGAGATGGGGTGAATATAGAAAATTAATTGGGTCAGAGAAACATAACTACTTAACTTGATTAACAAGCTGTATTGATCTGTGCTTCTTAAGTCGACGGATTTCCATTTTTAAGGCTGGTTTCTAAGAGGAGCTGAACTGAAATCTAGCATCACGATTTAGCATGCTCATCGGAGGAAAATGGCCAAAGCCTCCTTAATTCTCCGCTCCTAGTAACTGTTGCATTTTGCCCAGATGGTCTCCCGAAAGTTGGCTCTATGGTCTTTATCAAAACAATGCTGTGCCAGCCCAGACTTCTCATGTTGCATTAAACGAATGCTCTATTCATGTTCGTTTATTCTGGTAGCGATGGTCCTTCCGGTTTGTCCTATATATGGTGTCCCACATTCACAGGGAATGCTGTATATTCCCGGAACTTGGAAGTCCTTTTTGTCTTTCACTGGTCTCAACAGATGTTTAATCTTCAGAGGTGGCTTGTGCATGGTCGTGATGTTGTATTTGGCGATAATTCTGCTGATTCTGCCGGTAAATGGGATGCAGGCTGTAGCGGTAGGCTTATCAGAGATAGACAAAGCTCTATCATTTTGGAAAAATGCAACAGTTGCTGGGAGTGGAGAATTAAGGAGGCTTTGTCCATTTCCTCCGAGAGGAGCATACTTAATCGTGATGCTGGATTTCAGTCCAGCTCCTTTTGGAAACCGGCCTTAAAAATGGAAATCTGTCAACTTAAGAAGTACAGATCAATACAACTTGATAATCAAGTTAAGTAGTTACGTTTCTTTGACCCAGTTAATGTTCTATACTCACGCCATCTCCTGACCTGGCATTTAATTTACCGAAAAGTCTTTTGTTCAGTAATGTGAATTTTGATAGTGTTTTGTCTTTGTTTATATTGGTGTTATATCCAGTGATTCATTTGTGGTTATAACATTTAATAAATATCCTGATGTTGGGAGAGATGCGCACTCCCAAAACTTTGATTTCTAATAGTCTTTTCACCTGGCTTGCTTCCCGAGAACAACTTGAGCATATTCGTCACCAGGAAAGCTTAAGGTCTTATTTTAAATTCAATTCATACTACACTGGCCAAAGTCAATGTCACTGTGTGATCACTGCATAAGCCTGCATTGTAGTTAACATTTGACTCTCTTCAGTCTGAATGAATGAATAAATAAATAACCAGTTTTGTGTTAAGAGTCTGTTTCCTTACTTAGATTCAATATGTATAGGTAGATAACTGTAATACTACTCGGATTCTGTAGTCTGTCTTCAATATGTATGCCACAAAGCTGGGCTAGTGGTGAGAAGGGAATTAAAGCTGCTGCTGCTGTCAAAGGCTAGAAAATATTGGGCCTTTTGTATCCCTGCCAGTAAGCTTCCAGACCTTTAGATTTCATTAAGTCTAGAACCAATCTACTGTGACCTGGTGATATAAAGTAAGCGCTCTTGCAAGCTGCGCTCTTACAATGAAACCTCATACAGAAAGTTTACGTATCATCCCAGAGCTACACACCTTTTCCAAAAAGTCTTCAAAGAACACAATATTACTTTGGCCCCACAGAACAAATTTAGTGTACAACACCTTTTGAAATCACATAATACCCACAGGCAAAAAAATCAGGAGTGTACCGGATAAATTGCAAGGACTGTGACAAATTCTACATTGGAAAAACAAAAAGGAACGTGAACATTAAGCTTAAAGAACACTTTAGGAACATCAGGAATAAAGAAATAGATAAATCGGCGGTAGCGTACTATTTTTGGAAGGAAAATCATGATATAGAACAAGAAATTCACTTACTAAAAAGTGTCCAAGGTCCAGCTGCATTAACCACGTGGGAAAAAATCTTTATAAAGAAATATGAAAGTAAATTGTTTAATTTCGATACTACCTTTGAAGAAAACCCAAATTTCAAGTTCATCAAGATACCGACAGAGACGCACCTATCACCTCTGAGGAGTTCACTGAACCTGCATCCATTAGTCGACAACAGCTGATGATGTTAGGAAGATCCTAACGAAACGCGTTCTAGGTAAATACTAGCAATAAATGGAGCATTGAGTATTAGTTCGACTCAAAATTGTATTATATCTTGTATGTTTTTAATAATCCAATGTCAGTAATTTCCTTGAACAACTAAAGGACCATTGGGCTTGTAGGATATCATTTGAGCCTTGGAAAGATCAAGTCCTTTACTTGATCTTTTCTTAATCTTTTGTCAATATGTAGCGAAATGTCGATCACACTGGTAGTAACTATGCCCCCAAACAGGAAAACATGTATTATTAAATTTTAGATGAGTCGTATTTCTTACACATCTGCTTCACTTTCGTACCTATTTTGAGGACATGTTTCGCAAATCTTCGTTTGCATCTACGGCTCTTGTGCGACTGACGCTAGATCCAGCGGTGTGGGTAATTCTGGGGTTGTTGCTGCCATCTGTTGATTTAGTGATGAACTGAAATGTGGGATTCTCTTCTAGCGGGATTTCAAAGTTCATTAGTTGGTTCCTATGTTTTTCTATGTATATCCTCTCCCATATGACGAGTTCACTATGTTTTTGTACGTATTTTAGTAATTCTGTGCTATCTTCAATTTCATGATTTTCAGACCAGAAATGAGCTGCTGTTGCGGACTTATCAATATTTTTGTATCTTAAGTGCCTGAAGTGTTCTTTCTTTCTAGTGCCTATGTTTCTTTTTGTCCTCCCTATGTAAATTTTTTCACAGTCTTTACACTTAATTTTGTAAATGCCTGACTTTTCCTCTGGTTTTATCTTATCAGTATTATTACTGTGAAGTAGGTTTTTAATGTTGTAATTGTTTTTTGGTGCCAATGTTATATTGTATTTCTTGAATATTTTTTGGAACTTTTTTGTGGCCCAGGGGTGGTAAGTAAATTTAGCAAATCTAGTTTCTTGTTTTATTGGTGTGAGTTTTTTCTTTTTGTCCTCCCCCACCAATAAAACAAGAAACTAGATTTGCTAAATTTACTTACCACCCCTGGGCCACAAAAAAGTTCCAAAAAATATTCAAGAAATACAATATAACATTGGCACCAAAAAACAATTACAACATTAAAAACCTACTTCACAGTAATAATACTGATAAGATAAAACCAGAGGAAAAGTCAGGCATTTACAAAATTAAGTGTAAAGACTGTGAAAAAATTTACATAGGGAGGACAAAAAGAAACATAGGCACTAGAAAGAAAGAACACTTCAGGCACTTAAGATACAAAAATATTGATAAGTCCGCAATAGCAGCTCATTTCTGGTCTGAAAATCATGAAATTGAAGATAGCACAGAATTACTAAAATACGTACAAAAACATAGTGAACTCGTCATATGGGAGAGGATATACATAGAAAAACATAGGAACCAACTAATGAACTTTGAAATCCCGCTAGAAGAGAATCCCAAATTTCAGTTCATCACTAAATCAACAGATGGCAGCAACAAGCCCAGAATTACCCACACCGCTGGATCTAGCGTCAGTCGCACAAGAGCCGTAGATGCAAACGAAGATTTGCGAAACATGTCCTCAAAATAGGTACGAAAGTGAAGCAGATGTGTAAGAAATACGACTCATCTAAAATTTAATAATTTTTCGCTTCACTGTGGTGTTCCAATACAGTTAAATCTCGATATAGGAAAACATGTCTTTTGATGATTCCCAACGTCACAGAAATGTACAGGAAAAATCTAACTACAGTCTGATTCCTGTTTTGCCCACTGCGTGCATCAGAAAATACTGTACGATTTTTCTGATGTAGAAGCTTCTCTTGTAAAACATGAAACACAAAAAGAAAAAACATGCTATTGGCTCCTTTCTTGTATTCACCTTCCATGAAATGAAACGTATAAGAGTTTTTTAGTTAATTGATAGAAATTAACGATTTCTTCACACTAGCCACTATAGGCTAAGGTTTTTGATAGTCAACATGAAAAATTAATGCCACGGCCAGGATTTGAACCACGGATCTCCTGGCTTCCGTCCAGTCACTCTTACCCATTGAGCTACCATGGCCAACTTGCCGTCATGACACGAATCTCCATTTGACTCGTATATTTCCCTGGTAAACCACTAGGGGCTCTCGCATTGGAGATACACTATTTGTGACAACTTACTATCATAAGTACTTGAGTCCCAGGCTTCATCATTTAACTCATATCATTTTTTAGTTAATTGATGGAGATTAATCATTTCTTCACACTAGCCGTATATAGGCTAAGGTTTTTGATAGATAGTCAACATGAAAACTTCAATGAACCATGGATCTCCTGGCTTCTGTCCAATCGCTCTTACCCATTGAGCTACCATGGCAAACTTGCTGTCATGACACTAAATTCTCCATTTGACTCAAATGGTTCAAATCCTGGCCGTAACATTGAATTTTTCATGTTGACTTATATATATATATATATATATATATATATATATATATATATATATATATATATATAGGGGTTATTTGAATGCACGTGCACATTAAACGAAAACATCCAAATCAGCCTTTTATAGAACTGTTCAGTAACAGGAATACAAGGCAATGGCAAGTTCTGAGCATAATCAAACTGTATTATTAAATTTTTCTCACCAAGTTTCAGGAGGTCCTTTTTCGTTTGTTGATAAACTTCAACTTTCTTACTATGCACCTTATTATCTAAGATTTCTTCAAGGGATGCATTAACTTGTTAATATGTTCTACTTTGTAAATTATTGTGGATTCCGCCATACTGCTTCCCTTGTAAGGGTATATATTATATTACTTAGTTATATTACTATATTCCACTATAGTTCACATGTTCATTAATAAAATTTACATTCTATGTATTCCTACCTCAATTCTTAGTTTCTTGATGGGTAGAGTCAACATGAAAAATTCAATGCCATGGCCAGGATTTGAACCACGGATCTCCTGGTTTCCGTCCAGTTGCTCGAACCCATTGAACTACCATGGTCAACATGCCGTCCTGACATTAAATTCTACATTTGACTCATATTTCCCCGGTAGACCACTAGGGGCTCTCGCATCCGAGATACACCATTTGTGGCGACTCACTATCATAAGGACTTGAGTCCCAGGCTTCATCATTTAACTCTTATTATTTTAGTTAATTAATGGAAATTAATCATTTCTTCACACTATCCGTATATAGGCTAAGGTTTTTGATGGATAGAGTCAACATGAAAAATTAAATGCCATGGCCGAGATTTGAACCACAGATCTCCTGGTTTCCATCCAGTCGCTCTAACTCATTGAGCTACCATGATGCAGCCTGGGACTCAAGTACTTAGGATAGTAAGTCGCTACAAACAGTATATCTCGGATGCGAGAGCCCCTAGTGGTCTGCCGGGGAAATATACGAGTCAAATGTAGAATTTAATGTCAGGACGGCAAATTGACCATGGTAGCTCAATGGGTTAGAGCGACTGGACGGAAACCAGGAGATCCGTGGTTCAAATCCCGGCCATGGCATTGAATGTTTCATGTTGACTCTATCCATCAAAAACCTTAGCCTATATACGGCTAGTGTGAAGAAATGATTAATTTCCATCAGTTAACTAAAATAATTTAATTTCTTATTTAATTTCTCTTCTAAAGTCTCGGATGTGCTAACCTTTTCCTTCCTTCTTTTTTTCTTTTCAGCAAGGGACAAATTACAAAATCTGAATCTGAACTCATTTTGCTTTGTTACCACTATGTAACAATCAGCTGCTGGACAATGAAATATTGAGCGTGTGACTCGTAGAAACTGTGCAGCGTTGTAACAAAACACATACTACAATGTATCATCTGTTTCTTAGAAATATAATGAAACATTGAGCACATGACTCATATAAACCATGCAGCATTGCAATAATACATGTGCTGTAATCTATCGGCTGTTTCTTAGAATTATAATGCTGACCCATTATTACAACAGACATTGAGGATTCCGAATTTCATATACTCAGCATAAATGGGGTAACCAGACTTACACTATTATTGCATGCAGGTGCTCAATTAAGTGTAAGTTAGTGCTGTGCTAACAGTTTTAGTTACAAATAAAATAAGTTGAGCACAACTTTATGGTTCTGTCATTTCACTCTAGTGTTTGGAATGGGATAAAACCATGAGATGGAGGAAATGCTTAAAAAATTACTGCCTGAAATGCACAAAATAGAAAGTGTGATGCAGAAAATAAAAATTCAAGATGAAGATAATGCAAATGAAATCTGCAATGGAGTCAAGACCAAAATCAATAAGCAAGTACCTGGCATGAAGTAGGACTTGGAAGCACTCAGCGAAAAGCAGGAAGACCTTATCAAGTGTGTTAACACCCTTGAGCACCTTGGCAGACCACACTTCAGAAGACCAAGTTTAGGAGTGGATGGTGTCTGCAGATGAATTAAATAACACAGGCTGGAGGAGGGAACATCTAGTAGCCAAGGTGATTGTTGTCATCATTTTAATCAGAAGTATTCGGTATATTGGCAATAGAGAATCAGCCCAAAAACATGTGTTGGGAATGTGACCACCCAGAACATCTGGTGAGAGACTGGCTATGACCAAGCTGATAGGCATCAAGAAGTAGATACTTCTGTGGTTGGGGTGAGGCCAGCGAGTACACATGAAAGACAATCAACAGCCAAGTTGACAAATCAGGAGGAAATGAGTAACTGTGGCATGTGCCATGTCAAAGTCATCTCTTGAGTGATGTATGCCTTGTACAGAAGATTAGGGGGCAACCTCATTACAGATGGCAGATACAGGGAAAGCTGTGCTGGTTGTTAGTGGACATGGGTACAGTAGTAATTATAGTCAGACCCAACATGGGAAACCTCATGCCATCAAGGAAACCGGGTCAGCCTTATCAAATAGTAACAGCATCAGGTGACAACTTGCCTTTGAAGAAGGAGACTTTGCTGGAGTTGACCCAGGGGCAGAACATTGTAAGTCTGTGGGTGCTTGCAAGTCTGTGACTAAGAAAAGTGAAATTTGGACTGGACAACCTCAGGTGCCACTAGGCAATGATCTACTTAGGCAGGAGGGGATGAGATGAGGTAACGCTCCTAAACCCCAATGAACTTAGTGGTGTTTGCAGGGTAGCCTTTGCTCAGGCTAAGAGTAGGCCGACCAAAAGCATGGTGGTTGCAGAGGCACACCAAGAAGACCATCATTTTATGGAATCCCTTGTCACAAAGAAGCACGAGGTGGCCATTCAACACCTCCAAGTACTGAGTGACAAGTTCATGCAGGGTCTACCTATGAGTCGAAGCTCCTCAACTATAAACCAGAGAGCCAGAAGCAACTCTGTGGGGCTTTGCATAAGGTAATACCTTGAGTCTAAAATGTCTCGGGTGGAAGTGGAAATTCCACTTGCATGTGTCATCCAATCCAGAAAGACTATTGATATACTTGGTTGGGCCACCAGTGATTAGTACAGCATGCTACTAACTCTCCAGGCTAGAGCCAGAGATACCCTTGACTTTTCCCAATTCCGCCTGGGTGTCTATTCTCCAATACCTATGGGTGACAAAACTACTGCTCTGACGAGACCAATTGAATCTGAACAGCTCTCTTTTGGGTGGGACTCTTAATGTTCGGCCTAGTGTACTTCTGGTAATGTCAGAAGTACCATGAATGCTAGGGATTTGCAGCACGTGTATCACAGCAGCTGAAGGGGTTGAAACCCCTCCCTTAAGGGGAGTAGTAAGCAACAAAAGGAAGTGTGGATATGTTGAGCTTCCGGAGAAGGCCACGTCGTTGTTTGGTTTGTTGCTGACATTTCCCCCATCATGTTGTGGGCTTCAAAGCACAAGTGTGCTGACTGTCTGTTCCTGCCTGGCGGAGGGGTGCGGGTGTTCCCCGCCCCTGACCATTGATTGGGCCAATAGTGGGGCTTCCTGCGAGTAGGCTCTTCCAGGTGTCATGAAGCTGTTTGCCACTGTGTCGGTTCATGCTATCTTTTTCTTTAAATATTTCTATGATCTCGCGTACCAGCCTATGGATAAAATTGCTGCAAGTTGCTATTAGTTCTGTGGAGTCGAAATCTATGTGGTGACAGTTAATTATGGCGTGTTCGGCTATGGCAGACTTTTCCGGTTGGTTTAGCTTGAGGCTTCGGATGTGTTCTTTCTTGCGTGTTATTGATCTTCCGGTCAGGCCAATGTATTTCTTCCCGCAGTCACACATGATTCTGTAGATAGCTGGGTTGAGAAGAGGGTCACTGCTGTCTTTGATTGGGCAGAGGAATGACTTGAGTTTTTTGTTGGGTTTGTAGCTGGTTTGTATGTTTTGGTTTCTGAGTATTCGTGAAATTCTGTCTGATACACCTCAAATGTACAAAATGCTGGTCCATTTTTGTGCTTCTTGGTCATCCTGTTTGGCGTCAGTATTTGTGTTGAGTTTGGTGTGGTTATGTATTCTCTTTATTTCTTTATAAGAATAACCATTTGCCTGAAGGGTTTTATACAGGTGTTTGAGTTCGTTGTCAAGTAGCTCCGGATCACAAATGTGTTCTGCTCTGTGGAAGAGCGCCTTTATCATTCCTCTTTTTATCGAGGGGGAGGGGGTGAAGCGAGGTTGCATCTATGTACCTGTCTGTGTGGGTAGACTTTCTGTAGACTGAGCATTTGATGGTGTTGCTGACATTGTCTCGTTGTACAAGGGCATCCAGGAAAGGCAAGCTGTTATTGTCTTCTAATTCCATAGTGAACTTTATGTTTGGATGTAGACTGTTGAGATGATTGAAAAAGACCATCTATTGTGTCTCTACCATGTGCCAGAAGCCTTTGCACCTACAAGAGGAAGATCAACATGATCAGCTAGCCTAAGACAGAGGTTTTGCTTAGAATGCCATGCATCCTTTTACCCAAACCAGGAGGTACTGCCCCAAACTCCAACCAATGAAGGAAGGATCATACTATTTAGAGAAGAGGATCAGCAATGGGGTTTAGCATGTCCAGAAGCTGCCCTGAGTAAAAATGCTGACAACCAGCCCTGAGGAAGAAACAGTGTCACAAAGCCAGGCTGCCTGCTATCAGAAAGGTTGAGAAATATGTGGCCTTCTGTATTCCCAGTAGCAAACTTTGAGACCTTTCGACTTTGGCAAATCTAGTACAGTTGACTTTCAGATACTTCTAATGCCATTTTACTGTGACCTGGGGATTATGTAAGATGGGGAGTAAGCCAGCCTGAGAGTAAAGTCGAGCAAGTCATTCTGTGAACATCAAACAGTGATGAAACACTGCAATTGGTGCGTGCAACAGTCTTATATAAACATTAGCACTGCCTAAATTTTTACGGATCAGTTGTCTTTGCTCTGAACATAAATAAAAAACGAAATTAAGAGTAAGTTAGCGCTGTGCTATCAGTTTTAATGACAAAGTGAGTTTAGCATAACTAGGTGGTGTATTATTTTGTCACAGTACTTTTCATCACATAAGAGGTTTTTATTCTTTACCCCAGTTGTAATTCACAAATTTATCCAAGTCACAAAGTGTATTTATGTAACATAGTTTATAGGATAGTCATTAGTTGAGCCCAGATTTGTATGCATAATCAAATACTAAAATATGCATGCAGATATGTTTAAAAAGCATAAAAAAGATTTGCACCATAATATACAAAAACAAATTAACAAAGATCAAATAAAACTCTTCCTTTGTGGGTAATCTTACTTTCTACAGTAGAAAAGGAAAGTAGTCCTGAGAATTTAAGCTCCTAGTTTAATAGTGAAGAAACAACTTTTTATAGTGAAAACATACTTTCTACATCGCATGATATCACAGGTGTATGTAAGAAATGCCAACAACTCTTCTTCAGCAAATTACTCTTAGTCTTTTTTACAATTACCAGATGACATTTTGCTAATTTGACAGATTTCTCTGTAAGCAAGATTTTTATTTAATACCTGACTAAGCTTATTTAATGCAATTTTAGCAACAGCATGAGCTTCTGAAAACAATACATTTAAAATTTGATCTATCAAGAGTAAATACTGCTCATAATGTTTTTACTCTCCAACTGTGTTATAATTTCAGGAGGTTTGGAAAAACAGTTATGAATATAATGGATCTCTTTCTCAATGCCATTTTTATAAAAACATTTAACTATTGAATAGCTGCATCTTATTTAATGAATCTATTGCTATTTTCACTTTATTGAAATGTTCTGCACAGTACAACAAAGCTGTAATTATGTACCCCAGCAAGTTAGAACTGGCCCAGGGAGTAAAGGTAGAGTTGGAAATAATTCACAAAAGTTTTGAACTCTGTTTTGCACCTTCACAAATACTTTCTTAGTAATGGGGACAAGTAAATCCACTTCTTCATATTTGACTGGAATAGTTTTAACCATGTAAACTGTGAACAAGGCAAGACAGGTGAATTAATTTGGCATAAAGAACTTCTAAGGCTCACATATGCTTTAACTATATATGGAGCATCATTACTAAGAAATAAAAATACATCACAATGTTGTATTCCACCTGGTCACAAGAAAGCTGATGAGTCAAACAGATTTTGCAACCATACTATAATTTATTGGGTCATGTACTTGAGTATTTAAGAGGAATGATTAAGCTACCCATTTCATTACATCAACTACAGCACTAGAACACGCAGTACTGCTGCGTCTCTCCTTTTGTTTATTCTAATATATTCCATATTTTAGAAATTACATCTTGATGACACTGTGTAACATAAGTTTTACATAATGTAGACTCATCTGTGACCCATTTCTTTGTATATTTTTCTAAGAAACTCTGAAGCTGTCGATGATTCAGTTTCCATAATGGAATGCTGGCACTCACTAAAGCTAAACACAAGTCCTTCGAAAAATTGTCACTCAAATTTGATTGTTCACCTCCTTGTAATCAATTGCTGATTTAAAATACACTTCTTAACCCAGTCCTTATGTGCTGCGCAATTTCAAACTTTTCATTTGCAGAAATACTCTTCACATTACAGCCATATCTTACTGTCATTTTAAAAGTATTACCTCCAAACATTTATGTAACACGACAAATTGTGATACTTTTGTGAGTAGCATTTATTAAACCAATCACCATTCAATAAATAACTTCAATTGTCATTGTCAATATGCAATTGACCTCTCAGCTGAAAAGTTTGTATTTTCAGCATACAGGATGGAAGGTGAATAAGTGCAGATATTTGTGTCAGTGTTTCAGGGCAATGTGATGAACCTGTAATGTCCACTTTGTCCACTATTTCTGATAGTCATACTCTTGGGGAAAATATTGCAATGCTTTTAGGATGGTTAGTATTCCCTCTAATAGACAACATTATGTTAGCGGTCACACTGCTGGCCTCGCTCTGCAGTTGGCATGGCTGATCGTGATTTATTTAAATTTATTTTATTTGCATTAAACACACCATTAACATCAATAGACATGCATTTGTTCTCCGGTTCCTTAAAGTACAAACAACCTTACATTGCTCTTACAAGGGTGAAAAATTAAATTTAAGCCATAACACAAAAACTCTCTAGAAAAAAAAAAAACTAAAACAACACAAAAGTAGATGTACAATATCATGTATGGTTAAATAAAATAAATGAAAATGCCACTGTGTACGTCATATTTTAACTTCTTAATGGCTACAAGTGCCAATGATTGAAGACGATTTGAAAATCGTTACCAATACAAGCCCCTCGCAGCATTGGCAGATTCCCCAGCAGCTCCATAAATTAAATGAATATCTGCTAATTCAGTTTACGTAAAACCACTCATACTGTATACTTTGTAAATGACAGTGTGTTGCTGAATATCTGCTCTCATTCCTTCGCAGTAAATCGCTTGAATGACAGCCGGCCTTGTGCATGATGTAAACACAGGTGTCATCATGTGCAGGGTCGTTAAAAAAAGGTATCCTTTTGTGAATCATTTATGACATTGCTATTACAAGCAGACAAACTGAGATGTACATATGTGTTATACGCATTGTTCTGTACTATATAGAAAATTATTTGCATTTATTCACCTCCCACCCTGTATAAATCATGGAAAATGAAGTAGCACCAAATTATGTGAAGACATGCTGAAGCTGAATGGATTTCCTTTGACTTTATGACTGCTTGTTTGGTATTCAAAAAAGATAATAAGTTAAGGAAAGATGAAAACTGGAGATGGCAAGGGAGTGAAATTGAGGTAGTAAATTTAATTACCTAGAAGTAAGGCTAAACAGTAATGGTAGATGGGTTGAGCAAAAGAAAACAGTATTAGCTAAAGGGAAACTGGCAATGAAAGCTATTAGAGCATGTGTAGATAAAATTCCAGGGATACAGATAAAATGGTTGGAGAGTATATATGGGACAGTAGTCGAGGCGAAAATGTTATATGGAGCTGAAATTTGGGGTGTAGAGGAAGGATGGGATAATGTAAACAAGGTACATAGGATTTTAGTTAATTGATGGAAATTAATCATTTTTTCACACTAGCCGTGAATAGGCTAAGGTTTTTGATACATAAAGTCAACATGAAAAATTCAGTGCCACGGCCGTGGTTCAAATCCCGGCCATGGCATTGAATTTTTCATGTTGACTATCAATCAAGGTATATAGGAGTTTTTGCAAACTAATTTTTGGGCTTAACAAGAGCATCACCAAATGGGGTTAGGAAGATACGGTAGCAAAGCTAAAATTATGGAAAGAGCATTGAAATACTGATTCAGAATAAAAGAATTGGATAGTAATATTTTGAAGCAGTGTTTAGAAATGCAGCAAAAATGTATTAAAGAAGATACCTGGTACAAGAGTATACAAGAAATTCTGAGTGAAGTAGGTTATGGGGATATGTGGAGGGATAGTAATACAGTAGAGAAATGCTTCTGGAAAAGAGTTAAAATGAGGATAGAAGATATAAAAAGGTAGGATATAATGGGTAGTTTGAATTTCAAAACCTCACTATTTACTTATAGAGAGAGAAAAATTAATTGGGAAAGAGAAAAATATGTTGATATTTGTGACAAAATTGGAGAGAAAAAGTACTAAAAAAGAATTGGACTATGTTACCTAGTGAAATGTTAGTTAAAAAGTTATTTAGCATTAGATCAAGAAACAATGTATTGGAAACAGGAAAGTACAGTAGAGTCTCGATTATCTGACCTAAACTGGCCCTCGACAAGGTCGGATAATACAAAATAAGTTGGAAAATGGAGTAAAACATGGTAGGTATTCTGTATTATTAAAACTATTGTTGGTTTTGCAGTATTTACTGAATAATCAAACCAATTCTACATGCAATATTGAACAAAAATAAGCTCCAAATGTCTTAAGAAAAGAAGCTTATCAATGAAGTCATCTTGCCTGGTGAGTGACGTTTCCTTGCTGCGAGATTTCGCCATCAACAAAACATCAATACCTCAGTAGCACTTGCCTCCGGCTGTTGCTCCATGTATCTTATGCCATCTCTAAAGCACTTAAACCTTCAGCATGACTCATCTTTTCGTTTTGTTCTTCAATTTTCCATTTTGCTTCATCCTCATTGTCATTACCATTCACAGAGTCAACAATATCAGAGTCTGTGAGTTCAAACTGTTGATCTTCTGCACACCAGTTACTTGCATCGTGAGGGTAGCGTCCTCTCATTCAGGAATGCGGTTCAGTAAGGGAACAATGTCACCCATGTATCCTTGTACTATCTCTTTATTTTCATCATCACCTAACAATATGTTCCAAGACTTTGCTAATGTCGTCGTTTCAATTTCTTCCCAATTCTGAGCCACCCAGTATGCAATGCCTTTTACGTTAATAGATCTTAACCCTTTCATCGATATGGACGTCATATGACGTCCAAGTTAAAATGCCCCAAACCGATATGGACATGTATAGATGTCCTGCACATACATGCATTTAATGCTCATTTAACACCAATTATTTTAATCTTGCTATTTTACAATAAATTTAAATTAGTTCTATAAGGAATGTAAACGTACCCTTAAAGTATCGAGATTTAACTGTATTGGAACACCACAGTGAAGCGAAAAATTATTAAATTTTAGATGAGTCGTATTTTTTACACATCTGCTTCACTTTCGTACCTATTTTGAGGACATGTTTCGCAAATCATCGTTTGCATCTACGGCTCTTATGCGACTGAAGCTAGATCCAGCGGTGTGGGTAATTCTGGGGTTGCTGCTGCCATCTGTTGATTTAGTGATGAACTGAAATGTGGGATTCTCTTCTAGCGGGATTTCAAAGTTCATTAGTTGGTTTTTATGTTTTTCTATGTATATCCTCTCCCATATGACGAGTTCACTATGTTTTTGTACGTATTTTAGTAATTCTGTGCTATCTTCAATTTCATGATTTTCAGACCAGAAATGAGCTGCTATTGCGGACTTATCAATATTTTTGTATCTTAAGTGCCTGAAGTGCCTGATGGCTGCAACAACAGTCTCACACACAGATTAGTAAATCTACCTCTCAGCCAGCAAGAATATCAAAACGAATACCATCAAATCTTAAAAACTGCAATTAAAAATGGATATGGAAAAAACCTTGTAGATAAAAAACTAAAATTATTCAAACTTCAAAAGAGATTAAAACAGATCACAGCTCTCACACCAATAAAACAAGAAATTAGATTTGCTAAATTTACTTACCACCCCTGGGCCACAAAAAAGTTCCAAAAAATATTCAAGAAATACAATATAACATTGGCACCAAAAAACAATTACAACATTAAAAACCTACTTCACAGTAATAATACTGATAAGATAAAACCAGAGGAAAAGTCAGGCATTTACAAGATTAAGTGTAAAGACTGTGAAAAAATTTACATAGGGAGGACAAAAAGAAACATAGGCACTAGAAAGAAAGAACAGGCATGAATTTACAGCTCTGAAAATTACTAAACAACTGTGCCTAGTTACATCCAGTGGTATAAAAATACTTTTTTTTTACCATTTAACTGTTTTCCGTAAAGAGGAATAGCTAGTAATAGCTGATCCGCATCACCCATATTTGACCAGGCATTTCCCCAAACAATGGAATAGCTAGCATGCCATCTGTAGACCAGCGCACATCACTGCTACGTATATCCTAAAGTTCTCCTTCATAATCGTACAACAAATCTTCCATATTTTCTACAGTAATATCAGAAGCCTGTACACATCATACCCAAGCTAATTTATTTGCTACATTACGGGGATAAGCCATGGTTAACATTGAAATTTAACAATTTCAAATGTGCCACTGATTTAGCTCTTGATAGCTATAAGAAATCACTCTGAACACAGAGTATAAATAACTAAAATACAGAGCGAAATCTGCTACCAGAAACCTTGGTTGAGAAACACTGTAATAACAGATGCTGACAGAGAGTTTCCTTTCCAGTGTGTGAGTGTGTAACACAATATATTCTCGTCATATTATCGCTTGGTATAGCATAAACTAAACTAAACTTGAACCGGAGAAGTCGCTTGCGTAGGTATACATATATACATTCGTTCGTATACACACAAAACAAAATGTTTCAAATGTTAGGCGTTTTCGGTTCAAAGAATGGCTTTTGCTACAGTGAAACCAAAGTGAAACAAAGTAGTGAAATTTCAGCGATTTATTAATGTAGTCTCTACTTTGTTACTGTAGATTTATACTGCCTTTAATGAGTTTTAAACCAGTTTTTGTTTCGTTTAAATAACTTAATAAATACGGAATATACGGAATTGTATTTATGATGCATTTTTACAGCATTTAACAATTTAAATGTCCTGTTCTGTTTATTGGGTATCCGTTTCCGGCCCCTGAAGGGTTTAAATGGCCATTGGCGAAGCGGTTAACTTTTCCATCCTGTCCTGGCCATTGTCCATTTCCTCTATCAGGGACAAAAGGAGTTGTGCTGATATTTTCTTTTCAATGTTTCCTCCACATGGGTGCCGGGGTAGTGCAGTGGTTTCGTTTGCAACTCTCATGCTGAGTCGGAGTTCAAATCCCGGCTCTGGGGTGTCAATTGTAAGTCGGCCTATCCGTGCCTTTACCTCTGTCTAGCTCATGTGAAGTGTTCCCTATGCCCAACGTGGTTCAGAGTCCACAGTATAAACTGTAGGTATACTCGCCTCACCGTCATCTTCACTATCACCCTGCCATTGGAGGTAATGGACACTGTCCTCTGGGTGCCTCCACCTTAGAAATGGGTCTGGTCATCACGTGGTGGGGTGAGGTTAACCCGAAGGCCGTAGTTGCCATATGGGGAGTGTTGGTAAACATACATGTTTCCTCCATGAAAACCACTTGCTTCCTTTTATTTGCCATATTGTACTCATAGGAAATGAAAACAATATCATCCGCACTCAAGCTATACCTGCACACTCACTGAAGGTTCAGGGATGCACATCCTGCTGACCAAGCACTGGTGAGAGTATATCGTATAATACAGAATGTCGGTTTACAAGATCGGATAACCGAGACTACAGTACTTAGGTTTAGTGAGAAAATAAACATTATTAAATTGTAAATATATAAGAATTTGTATTTATAATGAAGTTTAGTAAATTCATATTCATTATGACTGCTTGTGGGGATTCCCAAGTTTTGTTCCATATCTAAATTGTGCCATATTATATCACAAAAAACCTCGATATGCACTTCATAGATGGTTGTAAATAAACACACTTGATTTAATATTCAACTAACAGATTATTTGAGGTTTGTCAATCATATTATGTTTATGAGTTTGGTGGAAATTGCTCCAGGCATTTGAGTTATACCAGGATAAAATTAACTCATACTTGCATTCATTTATAAATAAATATATGTGCATAGATTGATTGCAGTGACTTCATTAAATACCAACAGTTATAACTATCTAAAGGGAAAAATTACAATTGTATACCGCATTCAAGAATAAAACTTCACTTTTTCATTAACAATTTAAACTATGTGTTTTCCCCCAAAATATGCATTTATATACATTATCAAATACTGGTCAAATTGTCTCTGAAAGTGTAACATAAAATATGATTTATGCATAATTTTAATTATATAAAGGAGAATATGCATTTTGCATACAAATCTGGGCTCTTAGTAATTAGTGTTTTAAGAACTTTTCTGTTCTGTTATAGCTTTGGCTCACTTGCTTCTGATTTATTAAATGCATCTCAGCATCTTGATTGCATAATTTCATTTAGAGTAGTTTGCTTTAAACCCTGTTATTTCTTGAATGACCTTTTGTGTGTAGGAAGAAGAGTGCATTTTATCAGTCTCTTCAAAATATTCTTTCAAAAATAAGAAAGGAAAATCAGTTTCTTTCCTTTTTTTTTAGTGTTTTAAAGCCTTTCACTAAGCACCTCTTTATTAGGAATAGTTCCTCAAATTCTTTTATTCGAAATGTTTTGAGCACAAATAAATATGTTGAATGTTGCTGTTTTCTGATGACTTCCATTAGCCAGTATTGGTGTTGGGTGTCCCATATAAAGCACCATTCTTGCAATACTTAATAATGTAGGTATCTCTCTGGTTATGTTAACTCACAGAATAGCAGATATTGATCATAGAATAACCCATATATCGTGCATGAAGAACCTCTTCATGCAGAGAAGATATGCATATGGTATGCAGGAATGCGCAATGTCTGCCAAAGCTTTTCAATAATGTGATTAACAGTGCAAGATATCTGGAGATTTTTGAGTCTTTCTATGCACAATTAACAGAAAGTGAAATGGAGCATGCCATCTTCCAACAAGATGGTGCAAACTGCTGCATATCCAACCAGACCATGGCTCATATTGACAAAATGTTTTCTGAAAACAGATTTGTCAGCAGAAAACTTGTGGCTTCCACAATCACCCAACTTAATGTTCTGTAATTTTTATTTGTGGTAAGCTATGAAAAACAAGGCTTATGCTAATAATCCTTGAACAATAGACCAACTTAAAGAGAACATTACAAATGAGATAAGCAACATTTTATTTCAATTACATTTTAACCAGAATATTTTTGTAAGAGTACAGTAATGTTTGGATGTTGGTGAAGAATGAGTACAGCAATGTTTGGATGCCTTTCACTTTCAGCAGTTTATCAAAGACAGTATGCCTGGCATATACCATATTTATTCCATATTTACATAGAAAGTTGGTTGTAGAATTAATATAACGAATGGCAGTGAGACCTATTTGTCTTATATGGGACACTGAATATTTTATAAGCTATGAAAACACATTTCCTTCTCTAGTTCTTCTGAACATTAAAGGACGCAACACCATGGCATTTTAAACTCCCAGTTGTTCGACAACCCATTTCTTTCTCACTGAGACTATTGTAGCTTAAAAATGTATGTCAGCAAAGGAATAAACATCATTGCATTTTGAACCAGAAACAATTGTAAATTAGATCTGCCCTAATTTCAACTAATGTACAAAAAGTCATTTGTATAAGCAGTTTAAATCTTTTTAACAAGTTATCTTTTTTTCTGCCAAAGAGGTTTCTGTTAAAAAATTTAAATAAGTCCTAAAATATTGGCTTATTTCCAAAGTATTTTATGACATGCAACAGTTTTTAGATCTTGAATCTTGTGATATAAGATTCTAGTGTTAGCCTGTCATACAGGATTCTGGTCTCCAGTAATTTTAGAGCTTTTTAGTATAAAACTATTTGCATAATTATGATGATATCCTTTTATGTAAATGTATAAGTTGTATATATTTCTATGTAAAACATGTTTAGAATTTAAGATGATGAAGTCTATTGTAATAAAGTATTACCTGATAACGATAAAATATCTAACTGCAAAACAAGAAATTCAATTTCACATAGGCACATCCGTCTGAAATTATTAATGTTTATTAAGTAAAAGATCAATTGGGCAAGCATATGTCATATGTATTCTTGCAGAATAAAGAATATGCAACAAATGGCCTTTTGCTTAGGTTGAAAATTATGTTCTTTTAATGCTAAGTAAATTTCTTGTGGATGTTCCCGTAACTGTACAGTGATGTCACATTTCAAATTTTCTAATCTTAAGCATTTATTTTTTCAGAAATATGCTGACGAAGCTGATAGTGTGCAAGTATCTGAAGCGATGAGTTTTGAACACAGATGGAGTGTTGGACCATGGTGCACAAAGAAGCGACTTAATCTTTCAGATATTCCTGTAAAATCTCCTCCTGCAAGTGACTTCAAAGTATTTGAAAAGCTTTTCCTAGCTGAAAATATTTCTTTCATAAACGAAGCAAATGTGAATCTATCAGATATTGAAATTGATGTTTCACAACCATCTGATGTTCATTCGACTGAATCAGAATTTGTTAGGATTCCCAAAAGTGAATATGAATCTATTAAGAGTCGTGTTTCTGCTATTGAGAATAGAATTTCAGAGGAATTTAATAACATAGTCTCAGCAAAAGAAAGTTGTTCACAGTATCTTCCATCTTTGAATTTTCCTTCAGCTACTGACATTAATAGCAACACAGAGTTAGTGCAGACAGCATATGAGAGAACTCTAGAAGAGTCAGAAAAGTTAGAAGATCCAGCAACAGACCAACTTGCCAAACGCTTGAGCAAAGAATTGAAAATTCGGCGTAGTCTAGAACATAAGGTGATTAGATCCCCCAGTGCAAGAAAGATTGGAACACTTAGACGCAGATCCAAAGAAAGTGCAAAACCTTTGATAAAGAAGTCTCCAAATGGACAGGACTTTGTGCGAAATGTCATTGAGAATAATTCTCGTCGAATTTGTCCTCGTAGCACATTACGCAGGTCTCCAAATGAACAGGACTTTGTACGAAATATCATTGAGAATAATTCTCGTCGATTTTGTCCTCGTAGCACATTACGCAGGGGCCGACCAAACACTGTGCTTACAGGTTTGCCAAATAGAAAAATAGACAGCTCAGTTAGCACAAATACACAGTATCATCTTCATCTCCAACACATCTCCCATGATACATCAGGTATATCCTGCAGTTTAACAAATACACCAAGTAATAATTGTTCCTATATGCTATCAGAATGCTCCAATAATGTTATACCTGTTGTATCCATTACACCAGATACCCCATCCACTAGAAACAGAACAAGAAGGGCATCTTCATTTCATGAGCATCAAATAAGCACACAAACCACCAATGCTAAAGAATCACACAAAGATCTCAGAAAAACTTGTAGCCATAGTGACCTCAGTGACATTCAGTCATATTTATCAATAAATGAAAACAATTCCAGCAAAGAGCATAATACACCAAACCAACAAATATGGCAATCTACTGATATAATCTTTAATTCAAACCGTACTAATCAGGTTCATGAAGCTTGTAAGAGAGCATCAATTGTAAAGTTGCAGAGTCAAAATGCAGGCATTGTGATGGAAAGAATGAAGTTATTTGATGCCAAAGCACACAGTGCATTATTAAAAAAATACAAAAGAACAAATACAAGAACACACAACGAAGCGACTACTCACAATCCAAAAGGAACTCCAGTCCGTAGTGCATTAGCAGAAAAATCTCATGTAGCAAATGTTCGTCAAGAAGCATCAAGAGATAGCCCAAAAAAAATTGGATCTCCAAGGCGGAAGATGAATGCATCAAAATCTGCCAGCTGTGATCACTTGAAATCACAGGTTAAGGGACCTTTTGCCATGAATAGTCCAAACAGAAAAGTAAAGAAAAGTAATATCGTTAAGCCAGCCAGTGTGGCTGCAGCACAAAGTTCTAATAAAGCCAGTTGCTCCACACCCGTAAACTGGACATGGAACAAAGGAAAAGAAAACATCATCTCACCAGCAAATGGTCGAGGAGAATGTTCACCTCAGCAGCAAAAGCATCTTTCACCATCTCCCCTGAAAGACTCTAATAGAAATGACACTGCCTCACCATATAAAACTCCATATATCAAGAAACCACTTTTGACCAAAAGTGCAGGACACTTTTCAAGAACATCACAAAGTGATCTTCTGTCTGCTACTAAGAACCGGCACAGTAATACACCAATGAAAGCTGTAATTGACTTTAATACCATTGCAAAATCTGCTGCTTCTCCACAGAGACAAAGTCCTCGTCTGCAGCTGCTTAAATCGCGAAACATTTCTTAAATGTGCTAAGTAAGATGTTTTTGGGGAAATAGAAGCTTCAGTTTTGTTTTTTCCTGATTTTCTATATTTTGAAAAATAGACATACTGCAGTCATTAAAAGTTGAATTTTAAAGCTTGAGCACCAATATGTTAAGTTTTAAATGCTCTTGATCAGCAATAATTTTCATACACAACAAATATAGCTCACCTTTCTTTAATTTTTTATACAGGTTTTCTAAATGACATCAAACGAATAAAATAGTTTTATAGTTTATATTTTGAACTAATCAGAAGTTTGATATGATAGTTTAAAAATTCTTTTAGATATTGTAAAAGCTATTTGTAGTTTGTGTATTGACACTTGTCACATTTTTATATTATTGAGGAACTAGTTTCAAAGGCCATATGTAATATGCAGAGAAGTTTTGGATGTTTGCCTGATCTAAAATGAGGTTGAAACTACAAAATCTAACAATTTTCTTCTACATATTGGTTTGTTTCATAAATTCGTTCGTTTCTTGTTACGTGTTTACGACAAAGAACGCCTGCACTGTATGCCCGTAACACAACTACGGCAGCGAAGTTGCCTAATTATCTAGGGGTAATCTGTTTACATACACAAGGTCATCGAATGTAAACAAGGCAATGAACTTTTCAAAACAAACTTTATTTTGTGCAGTATGCACCATTATTATCAATAACATCTCCATTTCTCAGGAAGCTTATCAATTCCATTTTTCCAAAATCTTGCAGTTTTCTGGTTGACGAACTCTTCTACGGCGAGTCTGCAATCCTCCAAGGAAGTAAGGCGTTTGCCATCAAGGAAGTTTTGCAGGGATCGGAATAAATGATAGTCGGATGGGGAAATGTCTGGAGAATAAGGTGGGTGAGGTAACACATCCCAGTTGAAATCCCGTAATTTCTGACGAGTTCCCATAGAAGTGTGTGGTTTGGCATTGTCTTGATGAAAGACGACTCCACCATTAGATGCTAATTCTGGCCTTCTCTCTCCTAGGACAACCTTCAGACGATCCAACTGAGAACAGTATTTCTCTGAATTTATGGTCTCCCCAGGAGGAAGAAATTCGTAATAAATAATTCCTTTCCAGTCCCACCAAACGCACAGCATAATCTTCTCAGGATGAAGCTCTGGTTTAGGAATTGAGAGTGGTGGTTCCCCTTTCTTACGCCATGACTTTCTCTTTCGGATGTTGTTGTACACAATCCACTTTTCGTCTCCTGTAACCAGCTGTTTCAGAAAAGGGGCAGTTTCATTGCGTCTTATCAATGTGTCACAGATGGAAACGCACCGAACTAAAATTTGTTCACTCAGTTCGTGCGGAACCCATACATCCCGAAGATTTACGTAACCAAGTTTCTTTAGGTGACTGGCTACAGTTGTATGAGATAAGTTTAGCTCCTGACCTACCTCCCGAGTTGTTATTCTGGGGTTGTTCATAATCATGTCCTTTATCCTTTTCTCATCCGTAACCACAGGTCGTCCAGAACGAGGTTTGTCTTTCACAGAGAAGTTCCCAGCTCGAAATCGAGTAAACCATTTTTGACATGCCCGACTGGTCACTGCATCTTCTCCGTAAACAGCACTAATTTTCCGTTGAGTTTGTGAGGCGGTTTTACCTTTACGGTAATAAAACAGCATTAAATGTCGAAAATGTACCTTCATGCCTTCCATATTAACATTCACAAGTTACAACTCCACACTGTTGCATCCACAAACTCGTACTGAAGTTTGGTTACCAATTCTTACATAAGTTGACCTATTTACCTTTGGCTGTGAGGCCGCTGTGGTTTGTGTTCATAGCATTCTTTTCAATTATTGTATTTGTAAACAACCCCCATATTGTTAGGCAACTTCTTTGACGTAAAAGTAATGGGGGCATGCAGTGTTCTCAGGTGTTCTTAGTCGTAAACACGTAACAAGAATCGAACAAGTTTATGAGACAACCCAATAGTTATCCACATGGTGATGAAAAAAAAAATATTTTGCTATATCTCTTTGTAGTTTCAAATGAATAAAGAAAGCTTTTGTACTAATGGCTATCATATAGCTGATCATGTTAATTTTCTTGCTTTTTATGCACTGATAAGTTTTAATAGTGTTCCAGACATACATATATTTAAAATACATAAATGTCAATAAATGAACAAACATAAGAAATGGAAGTATCAGCCGTGAATTGCATGGTTTCAGAACAGACAAATACTGTCTAATCCGAATGGTAGATGATGATTGAATGAACGTAACATTTTAAGAATAAAATTAAAAAAAAAAAAAAAAAGAAGCAATTGACAGTGAAGCAAAATTAATTCACAAATTAAATAATAATTATTAAACGTCGCTTATCTTTGATAATTATATGTAAAAAACAAGACTAGTTTTGCAAATCACTTGTTGCATAATCAGTTAATTTGTTTATTATTGTTATAGTTACTGCCGCTAGTTGACATGGTTTCTTGTTGTTCCCCATCACTGAAACTAGATATTGACATAATCAATGTTGGATAAATTTCTTATACTTTCATTCGTTGGCAATACAACAAGAAACAATCTGTCACCTAGCTGCAGTAGTAGGGATAATAACTAATAAATAAGCTGAAGATGCATATGAGTGATTTGTGAAACTAGTACGCTTTTACATATAGAATTATCAAAAAGAAGTGAAGTTTTATCACAATATAATTTGTCAAATAACATTTTACATTACATATGTAACACAAATACTTTAAAGCTGTTCAACCAATACCAGAGATATATGTTTTCAGCATTAGATAACCTCAATATTAACATCACAAAATTAAGGTTTTCTCCTTGTTTATAATTAACCTGTCCTAGGTTTCAGGTAAGGGGGGCAAAGCGCAGTTAACCTACTCAAAAGATTACCTATGACTGACACTCAAGATTGCTCTTGGGTGCATAACATACATATGTATTTTGCCCTAACCAGTTCTTTGGTTTACTTGAAGTTGTTAGTGTAAATATCAAGTGAGATTCCTTGTGTATATCTAAGACTATAATTAATTTTCATTAATAAAGTATGAAATTGGTTGCATAAAGGATGTTATTGGTTTAACTTCATAGGATTTTGTTACTATCCCAATAGTAAACCTCCAACAACTTAAAAAGATAGTAAAGTTTTAGTCAGTGCATTAATTTACATTGCTTTACTGTCAATAGTTTGTTTTTATGTTTTATTCTCAACACCTTACTGTAATTATCAATAATGTTTTGTTTTTAAAGCTGTAAAGGTTTCATTTAATATTGCAACTTAAACACAGCAAAATATTTTTTTTTTTTTGAGTTTGATTTATGAGTCACTATGTTTACACTCAAACTTCACTTACTTGTTGCATAATTGAAACGTTTTCAAGATCATTCGATCTCATCCTCAGCTGTTTGGTGACTAAATGAACATTCCTCTTCTTCCACTACTACAGAGCTCTGATCACTCTGCCATCTGGTGTTAGGGGCACTAAGTTTTAATACTTCATTTAATGCTGGGATTTCAAAATTTATAACTTTATCACGGTTTTTGGATATGAATATTTTTTCCCAAATATCCAATTCTATGGGTGTACTTAAAGATTTTAACAGTTTAATGTTGTGGCCAATGTTGTAGTTTTCTGTCCAAAAATGGTGTGAAACTGCAGATTTTTCTGTTTGTTTCAACTTAATGTTCCTCTGGTGTTCTTTTTGCCTGGTTAACAAGTTTCTCTTAAAGTATAAACTTGAAAGAAGCGTAGGGACAGTGAAGCACAAATTAGTACAAAAGTGAATCGAGAATATATTGACACATTGCTTCACTCACACTGTTTATTCACAGGACATGTTTCAAGAGCTCTCGCTCCTATCCTCAGCTGATACTCGACTAGACCTTTCCGTATGGGAAAAAGGAAATTATTGAAATAGCACAGAAAAATGACTTTCCCAAATCACTAGTAGAAAAAAAAGTGAACTTAGCAAAAAAGAAGAAACTACTAAAGGAAACCACAACCCTCTCAGCTACAGAAACTAAAATGATCTTCAAAAAATTCACTTACCATCCATGGGCCTTTGATAAATTCAAAAAAGTCTTCAAAAAACAAAACATTCAACTAGCTCCAGTGAACCATTACTCCTTAAAAAACCTAATTTGCTCAAACATCAAAGATGCCATTCCATCTAACAAAAAATCTGGTATATATCAAATTGAATGCTGTGACTGTAGTCAAATTTATATTGGAAAAACCAAAAGAAATTTAGAAACAAGAGCAAAGGAACACTTTAGGAACATAAAATACAAACAATTAGAAAAATCAGCAGTTGCCACGCATTTTTGGGAAAAAAACCACAACATAAATCCAGAACCAAAATTACTAAAACATACAACAGGAAAAGAAGAACTGTCCACATGGGAACAAATCTTTATTTCAAAAAATAGGAACAAAGTATTCAATTTCGACATCCCCCAGAAAGATTTGTTCAGCAAGTTCCTCGAACCGCCACCAGAGGAGACCGATGACAAAATATTGCCAGCTACACCAATGAGAACAAGTCGATGTCCGGCTGAAGATAGAGGGAAGGCCTCAGAAACCGGTTCCGGGAAAATGTAAAAGTGAGTGTTGTTTTGTGTTATTAATCGACTCCATTATCAATTAATTTAATTTATACAACACTGTTTTCAACACTTCCATGAAAGGATTTATGCTATTGTTTCCCAACCTACCTGCATTACCTCTGATAGCATGGACCAGGCATGCAGTTTTGTTCCAGGTAATTGATTAATCCATGTTGACCATGGAGTATTGTGTGTATGCATCTTTATTGGCATTGAAAACTAAATTTTTGTTTCGCATAGATCTGAGCAACATCCACATCTTGGTTTGGTGTTATTTTGAAACATCCTGTATAAATGTTTATTTGTATACTAAAGCAAGTAGAACAACAATGATTGATATACTCAGGCAAACCTCATATATTAGTACAAGAAATAAAAAGTGCTTTAAAAAAATGGGTTACTAATTAAAAAATGTGCATTAGTGTCTGTGATACTTTTTATGAAGACTCTGTGCATCATGTAAAATTATAGAGTGCTTACATGAACATTTTATGTAAAGACAAGCATGACTTCAACAAGAATAACTCTGACAATCTATAATACCTAAACAAATTAAAGATATGATGTGCTGAGTCATGACAACTGTGTACAAGCAGTGTGCTTTGTGTCAATTCTAATGTTTTTATATTATGATTGTTGATATGTTTTAAAAATCAGAAGTGCCATGTGTGAACCCTTACTGTAATTTCCCAAGTAGAACAACGAAATGTGTATTTTATGTCAGATAAAGGAAAAGTAAAGGCTCTAATAGCATTGTTCTGGTTTCGTAACACTGGATGTTGTAACATACAAATCTCACTTGTGCTTGTATAAGAGCTTTCAAGTTTACACAGTCTACTGAAACAATTTTCCAGTTTTATTTTTAAAATACTGTCCTTCAAACTTCCAGAGCTTGCTAATATTGATAGAGCCTGAATGAATTCCTATATCTTGCAAATTGTATAAATGTTTAGAAAATAAATCCACATGAACAGGGAAAGCACAGTATTATCACAACTTTATGAACCTTAAAATAACTTCAGATAAGTGCAATTATATACCCTTGAAAGAGAATCATTTGTAATGTGTTCATTTTATATAAATAAAGATTTTTTTAACATTATTTTGCAGTCATACAATATTTATGATAATATATTCATTTGTACCAAATAATTCCAAAGTTTCATTTACATATGTATGTCTTAGTTTTATCTATTCCGGTATACAAATCTGATGATCTACAGCATTCTCCAGCATGCTCATCACACTTGTCTTTTGAATCGCTGTGGATCCCTATCCTTCTAATTCTGACTTCCTTACCACCTTCACCCTTATCTCTTACTTTCATGGTCAGTTTTTCTTTAATCTCCCTTTAAAATTTCCCTAACTCTCTCCCTTATTTCTTTTTTCCCCTGTTAACATTTTTACTGCCACAAATTCACCTTCCATTTGGCTGTTAGCTTTTCCCTTCATTGACCCAGTTCCTTGCATTCTACTAAATAGTGTATTATACTTACTTTGCCGCCATGTAGGCCACACCGTGGCTCAGTGGTTAGACCGCTTGGCTCTCACCAAGGCGGCCCGGGTTCGATCCCAGGTGACCGCAAAGTGAGATTTGTGGTGGACAACACGGCATTGGGGCGGGTTTTCTCCGGGACCTCCGGTTTCCCCCGCCATCTCATTCCACCGGTGCTCCATCTTCATCTCATGTGTCATCAGTGTCACTGCCTGCGGTGCCGTATGTAGTAAAAGCGGGCGTTAAACCCTACACATTTCATTTTGCCGCCATGTAATTTGCACACTTCTGCTTCACTTACTCTTACAGCTTTAAGTGACAGTTCCCATCCTCATTCCATGCCATCATTTTGCTCTCCTGTCTATTGCAGTTATCAACATACCCTTCTCTGGATAGGTACAGTCAGACTAAAATATTCAGTGCTACAGCTAGGATTTGAACTATGTATCTCCCGATCTATGTCCAATTGCTGTTAACCATTGAGCTGTCATGGCAACATGCCAGCATGACAAATTCTCTAACTGATATTTTTCCTGGTAAACCACTAGAAGATCTCGTGTACAGTGAGATACATACGTTTTGTGGTAACTTATGCTGTAAGTACTTAAGTCCCAAATGTTCCCCTAGCCGTGGGTATGTGGAAGAACAATTAATTTCCATCAGTTGACCTAATACCCTTCTCTTACCCATTTCCTTTCTAGGGTTCTAAAGAATCTTAATGTGTTAATGATTTTCTACTTCATATATTTCCCTATGCAACTCTTGTCTTTCATTGTCCTCCATTCTTTCTCTTAACATTTCCCAGAAGCCTTATTTCTTTCTCCTAATTTCTTATCTCCCATTCCTGTATTTTCCAGAATTTTCCATACCTACTGCAAGTATTTTTACTTTTATTTGCCATTTTTCTTTGATTCATACATATTCTTAAAATGTTACGCTCCTTTTTTGTTAGATTGGTATACCAGAATTTCATGTTTCTTTCCAACACTATTGCTTTTCTCCTTGTTTTTTCTAATAATGCTACTTCCTTTGGCATCAGTCTTGATAGTGCTAACACTTCTTTGCAAAATTGTTTGTAAATGTGGTCTACTTTATCATTTATTTCTAGGTCCCCTTCCCCAGATTTCTGTGGCATGTAACATTTTTGCTTCTGCCAAAGGCCTTGTAGGTACCTGCACAAAATGAGCCCCTTTATCTAGAAACCTAGACAAACAGAAAATCTTGGAAAAAAGCATTTCCCATGTTAAATTACAGTTTAAACCAGGAAACTGTATAATGCAGAAATGCAATCATTTTCTAAAACCGTTTTTGTAAATAACCTAGGAATATTATATGAATGATATATAGCTGCATGCTTAATTTTTACAGAAAACCAACACAGACAGACAACTACATAAAAGCTAATGGCTACAACCCAAGATTCCACAACCAGGCAATCTTCAATAGTTTAGCACACAGACTGGTAAACATCCCTCTCACAGCAGAAGAATACAAAACAGAATACATCAAAATAATTGAAATATCACAAAAAAATAACTTTCCTAAATCATTAGTAGACAAAAAAGTGAACTTAGCTAAAAAGAAAAAGGTACTAAAGGAAACCACAACCCTCTCAGCTACAGAAACTAATGATTTTCAAAAAATTCACTTACCATCCACGGGCCTATGATAAATTCAAAAAAGTCTTCAAAAAACAAAACATTCAACTAGCACCAGTCAACCATTTCTCCTTAAAAAATCTAATTTGCTCAAACATCAAAGATGCCATTCCATCTAACAAAAAATCTGGTATATATCAAATTGAATGCAGTGACTGTAGTCAAATTTATATTGGAAAAACCAAAAGAAATTTAGAAACAAGAGCAAAGGAACACTTTAGAAACAAAATATAAACAATTAGAAAAATCAGCAGTTGCCACACATTTTTGGGAAAAAAACCACAACAGAACCAGAACCAAAACTACTAAAACATACATCAGGAAAACAAGAACTATCCACATGGGAACAAATCTTTATTTCAAAAAATAGGAACAAAGTATTCAATTTTGACAACCCCCAGAAAGATTTGTTCAGCAAGTTCCTTGAACCGCCACCAGAGGAGACCTGTGACAAAATATCATCAACTACACCAATGAGAACCAGTCCATGGCCGGCTGAGGATAGAGGCAAAGTTTCTGAAACATGTTCCGGAAAAATTTAAAAGTAAGTGTTGTTTAGTGTCATTAATCGACTCCCTTTAAATTTAATAAGTAATACCAATATTTAAAGCTCTGGATCTTCCAAGGATGCGGTACAAAGATTTTCAAGAAAGTTGCCTCCAACCCATTTAAGGTTTACATGGAACATGTTTTGAAAGTGATGTTCTTAAAAATGACTCAACTATTTTAATTAAAATTGTATATATTAAGATATTTTCATAATAAATTCAATTTAGATTTTGGATTTTCTGGGAATAGCCTCTGAAGCCCTCTTCATTCTGGAAAACTTTTGCATAACTAACAGAAGAGAGAGATAAAATCTTATTACACAAAAATGGAGATCTCTTCAAATTTCACAATTTATGTAAAATACTTTTGAGTTATGAATTTGCAAGAAATTCATTGTTATTGGTTTGCATTTTAAAATAGTTTAATTTTTCTCAAATGGGAAGCCATTCATTTTTTTCCACTTGATCATACAAGAGAACACAATTTCAAAGTCCTCACACAGCGATTAGCTCCTAAAAGATTGAGTATTGCTTAGATCTACTGTAGTTCCCATTATACTTGTTACTTATATAATCTGCTTTCCCTCATATGTAGGACTTTGAACCCCCAGGACA
Organism: Mantis religiosa; assembly: GCA_030765055.1. Classification (NCBI taxonomy): domain Eukaryota; kingdom Metazoa; phylum Arthropoda; class Insecta; order Mantodea; family Mantidae; genus Mantis; species Mantis religiosa. Next base: position 359,219,780 of record CM060950.1, read on the forward strand.
GATGCACTCTCAAGGTAGTATGTACTCCATGAAGTAGATGGAAAAACAAGTCTTTGTAAATACAGAGTGGAGAAAGTTGCTTGAAGTGAAACACAGATGTTTTTGAACTTTGTTATATAAAGTATGTCCCTTTGCAAGATGAAAATCTGTGAAAATGGAGGGGGGGGGGGAAATTGCAATTCTGGAACAATTGCATTTTGCTTTAGGCAGATTTTACTGTACTTTCTTTGCATCCATTTTGCTGGCATTTCCAATTTGTAATTGCACATTCCTAATACTACCTACCAAGACTATACTATACATTTCTACAATGCATTTCCCATTACTGCGCTCCCAGATATTCAAATTCTTTGACCACCTCCTAAATACGATTACTCATTCCTTCTTAGCTTTGCTAATTTTTTGCACACCAATGGTATTTAGTTGTTTATAATTATTTTTATTTTGCATTTTTCACAATTTTGTATTTTGTTGATTGGTCTTTGTAACCTTATGAACAGAGTTAGACTTTTTAGGTGCAAATTTCAGATGAAAAAATGAAGGGAAAAGGTGCTCAAATAAGGTAAAAAAAAAAAAAAAAAAAAAAAAAAAAAGTGGGAGGGAGACAAAAAGTTGCTGGTTTATTCAACTGATTATCTTTCCTCTATTCTAATTTATTGAATTACAAACAAGTGCATCAAATTATCACTCATCAGAAGACTGAAAACACATGAAGCTGTTATACTTCAAGATATTAAGCATTTCTATATTTTTAAAAGTAAGTCTGTTTCTATTAGGAGATAGAATGCCTTTGTAGATGCTAAAGCTTCTTTCGACATCCGCAGAAACCAGTGGGGCAAATCTTGTATTCACTCAGAATGACAACTCTACAGATGTGGCAAAGTCCTCAATTTCCAGATTGTTCTGAAGACTAAACTCAAGTTTGTTTTTGGCAAAGACATCTAACTTCTCCCTCACGGAAGTAAAAATATCCTGCTGTCTCTCCTTTTCCAAGCCTTGTTCTTCTAATAGTTTAATAGCTGCAGTCAGGTACTTGTAACTATGGACACAATATAGTTCTGTCTGCAAATTTTGTATTTTATCCGGTAACAGAAGTTGCTATGCCTTGGAAATTACACCTGCATCGGCTGGATCCAACAAAAGCCAAACTATTTAATTTTGTCAAAATTCTCACACAACATAGCAGCACACTCGATCCAAGATCACCAACAAGTAATGACAGAAATTTGGAAGGTTCAGGCAAGTGGTTTCCTTGTAGACCACAACACGATTTTTGGAGCTTTCAGCAGAATCTTCAGGGCAGAAATTAACTGATTTGCAATGTCGTATTCGTTCCTTATGGATTCACAAACCCTATGAAGGGCATGAACCAAGCATGTCACATGCTTCAACTTAGGAAATAAAGGCTTCAATTGATTAACAGCTGAAACCATGTATGGTGCCTGGTCCATAACCACAAGGCTTTTCAAACTCAATACCAACAGGCCAGAGTTTTTGACAAAAGTCCATAATAGATGCATTGCTGTACTGTCATTGGCCTTCTGCAGCTCATACATGGGCTTAACTTTTTCCCCTGCTAAGGGAAATACTAAAATGTTCGTAACATATCGTTCCTCTGAGTCTATGGTTTCATCCACAATGATTCCCACATCGCAATCAGACACTTTCTCCTTGATTGTTTGTTTGAATTTCCAAACAAGATAGCAGTGGCAGTAAGTATGCGTTATGGTACGAGAGGTAATTATTCACTTAAATTTGCAGAAAACCAGAGTAAGAAGCCTGAGAATGTTATAAATAAAACAAATAGAATATTGTGTGTACAAATGTTAGCAGACATATAACCCGTCACACAAACAAGAAAATTATAGAATAAAGTTCATCATATGCTAAAGCCCAGATGCGTGATTCCAAAAACATGGAAACAGTAGCGTCTCTACATAAAATTATTGAAATCCTTCACAAAGAATTACAGGAGGCGCAAGTGATGATTGAGAAACTGAAAAAGGATATTGAGAAAATGCGATGTAAGGTTGAGGTTATAGATGCAAGTACCCAAAAAGACGAGTGGCAGCAAACTAGGGATCACAGCCAACATAAATGGCAGGAGACAAACAGTTCAGTAGCAACAAAAAATATATTTGCAGTACTTAATGAAGAAATAAAGGAAAAGGAACCATGCAACTTTGAGACATCGAAGACTGAGGCATTGGTACTTGGTGATTAATTGCTCAAATTCTCCAGAGAAGAATGTCATGCTGAAGGCTATGAAGTATTGTGCTACCCAGGGATCAAAATAGAAGAGTTAAAGCATAAGGTTGGGGACATGGATCTAAGCGCGAAAGAGCCAGCAGTAATTGCTGTCCATGTGGGTACCAGTAATACACATAGGAACGTTGTTGCTGAAGAAATCATGGGAGACAGTATGGATTTAGTAGATACGATAAAGAAAAAGTCACGATCGTCAAAAATAATAATAATAATAAGTGTTATTCTCTTTAGAAGTGATATAAGTGAAAAAAAGTGCAGAAAATAAATAGTGAACTGGATTGGTTGGGTTCCGTACGATCATGTTTAATTGTGGATGGCAATGCATGGAAATGGCAATGATGGAAAACGAATAAGTACAGTGGTGAATGAAAATGGGAGTAAATGTATATCTAGCATTAGTAATGGTTTAAATGATAGTAATTCTGCAACTAACTTATATGATTAATTAAAGGGGTCAAAAAAGATTAGGGATGAATGCTGTGGCTCAGGTGTGATATATAAACAAACTGGATTAAACAAAGTACAATGTAAGCACTAAGGTAATTTATATACATTTTTATACCAAAATGTTCAATTTGTTGCAAATAAAAGTGCACAAACTGAATTACTTATCCATGAACATAACCCAGATTTTTAATATTAACTGAACATGGTTTAAAACAGGAATTTATATAAATTAGTAACTATGCAGGTTATAAATGTATTACCGGCTACTCAAGGGAAGGCCATAAAGGGGGTCGGGTTATTCTAAGCAGATTTCATAATATACAATTTAATGTGCTAAAAATATCCAGAATCTAACTGTTGAGAGGCAAATAAAAATTGCTGCGGTGCAGGTTACTTTAAATAAAATTGTATGTAATGTTAGATATAGGCATTTATCGCCCTCCATGTGCTGACTTTAACCTCTTTATAGATAAGTTGCAAAGTATGTTAGATCAAATAACTATATAGCTATAGCTATTATAGCTCGGGACTTTAATTTGGATCTAATAAAAAATGAGAAATGTACTGTTAATTTACCACAGTATTAAAATATTTTAATCTTGTCCCCACAATTCGTGAACCAACAAGGGTCACCCAGGCATCTGCAAAATGTATTGACAACATAATAACTGATATTCCAGGGTCCTTATTTAAAGCTGAAGTTATCGAGATAAATACTTCTGTTCATAAAGGTCAACTGTTACATGTCTTGTTTAAGAAACCACAAGAAGATGGTAAATACATCTATCGTAGAATTTATGATAAATCTTGGTATCCAGCATTAATTATACATTTAAACAAAGAAAGCTGGGAAGAAGTAGATAGGGCTGAAACTGTCAATAAGAAATGCCAAAATTCCAAAATATTCTAAATTATTATATTGACAACGTTTTTCCAATCAAAAAATGTAAAATTTAAAGCCAACATATTGGTAAGTTGAGCTGGATTAGTAAACATATATGCACATCAAAAACTAGGCTTAGACTGCTAACTGATATGGAAAGAACCTCGGACAACCAAGTTTTTAAAGATTATGTTAAAAAGTATAAGCATGTGTATAATGAAGTAGTTAGAAATGCAACATTGTGGTACAATAACAAACTTATTGCGGGATCAAAAAGTAAGGCAAAAACAGCTTGGGGCCTAGTTAATAAAGTAAGAGGGAAAGTTTCTAACCCTACCAAATATAAGCAAATAGAATTAGATGGTAAGCCTATTGGAGATCCAATAGAGATAGCAGAAGCTTTCAATAACTATTATATAAATATTAACAATAGGGCAGTTAATAATAAAGTAACATAGTGGAGTACAAACCTAAAATTTATAATACTAGATAATACACTATTCTTAAATCCAACTGATAAACAAGAGATAATAAAAATAATTGACTCATTAAATCCTGGCACATATACAGGATTTTATGGTATAACAAGTAATATCCCTGTATAGCACAGCCATGTCAGAAGGCTTGTTTCCTTCTTGCCTAAAAAAAGGCTAAAGTAACACCTGTAATCAAAAAGGATAATCCCGAAGAAGTTCGTAATTACCGGCCAATTACAATTACATCAGCAGTATCCAAAGTTTTTGAAAAAGTATTTTTAAATAGATTATTAAGTTTCATTAAGAAACAAAATATTGTGTGATAGGCAATATGGCTTTCAAAAAAAAATGTCCACAAGAGATGCAATACCCAAAACAATATCATAATTAAACCTAATAACAAAGAGAAAGTCAGGAAATTTCTTGATCTTTCCAAAGCTTTTGACTGTGTGGATCATCAGTTAATAAAGAAACTTGAAGCATATAATATTAGAGGAATAGCAGATAACTGGATAATATCTTATTTGTTAAACAGGAAACAAGGTACCCAAATTAGGTCGACTGATTGTAAAGATTACATAAAACAACATTTGTCATTGTTACAAACTAATGAATATGGAGTCCATCAAGGTTCAATACTAGGTCCCATACTGTTCTTATTATACATGAATGACTTGCCTGAACATCTATCAACTAAAGTTGCACTGATATCACATTATATGCAGACGACACCACTTTACTTGGAAATTAATTGTTCTTTCACACTGGCCGTGTGTAGGCTAAAGTATGGAAAGATAGAGTCAGACTGAAAAATTCAGTGCCATAGCTGGATTTGAACCTTAGATCTTCTGGTTGCCGTCCAGCCTCTCTAACCATTGAGCTACTCTGGCCAGTCTGCCTTCATGACATTAAATTCTCCAACTGACTCGTGTTTTTCCCAGTAAACCACTTAGGAGCTCTCATAAAAACATGAGACAACTACCTTAATGCCAACTTACAGCGTGTAAGTACTTTAAGGCCCAGGCTTTATAGTTAACCACTATTTGGTCAATTAATAGAAATTAATTATTCTTCACACTAGCCATGTGTAGGCTAAAGTAAGACTTTACTTGTTTCAGCAGAAAATGAAGAGCAGTTAAATAGCAATTATACAGACGTGTTACTAAGTCTGGAAAAATACTTTTATACGCTCACTCTTACCCCAAACATTAATAAAACAAATTACTTACTATTTTCATTGGGGAGGAGCTATATCTATAATGAATGAATTTGACATACAAAGAGGAAAATATACCTAGAGTGCAAAACACAAAATTCTTAGGCATTAACATTGATGATAATCTCTCCTGGCAAAATCACATTTTGACTGTTTACACTAAACTTAACAAGACTGTGTTTTTGTTGCGTCAACTACTTAACATTTTACCTCCTCAAGCAATTCATAGCGTATATGTTCCTATATTTCATTCACATCTGGAATATGGGGCTATGCTATGGGGTTCTGCTGGTAATACTCTTTTTGTACACCTATTTTCAGTTCAAAAGAGGGCTATTAGAATTTTAGCTAAGTTGCCACAATCTGAGTCATGTAGACCATACTTTAAAAAATTCAAAATATTACTCCTCTTTTGTATATATGAATATTATGTTATTTTGTATACAAAAACCAAGTATCCCCTTGCCTAAATAAAGATATACACAAACACTGTACTCGTAGAAAAATGACTTTTTTCTTCAATCATACAGGGACCAGTTTGGAAATAAAAATATTATTTATGCTGGATCAAAGTACTTTAGCATATTACCAAAAAGACTGAAGTCATTGATAGAGAGAATTACTTTAAAAAAGCTCAAAATGCATTTGTTAGCCCATTGTTTGTATAATGAAGAAGAGTTTTTTTATCCATAATGGAAATTAATTACATTTTAAGCATAGTTGAGTTTTTTACATGGTATGTACAGATTTACATTATCAATATTTACGTCAATTTTATAAACTTGTATTCTTTGTCAAATGAGTGATGTGGTCTTATGAACAATTGTCTATGTTTGTATAGTGTTATTTTATATTGTAAATTATTTTTTATTATAAACTGATGTCTATTTAACACTGTTTTTTGTGTACACTATAGGACTGGAAATAATAATAATAATAATAATAATAATAATAATAATTAATAATAATAGTAATAATAATAATCACCATCATCATCATGCCCGCCTCGGTAGCGTAGATGGTAGCATGTCTGCCTCACGTTCAAGAGGTCCCAAGTTCGAATCTCGGTCAGGGTGAGTTACCTGGATAAGGTTTTTTCCGGGGGTTTTCCCTTATCCTTCAAGACGAATGTCGGGTAGCTCTAAGCTCCATGGACCCTGGACACATATCAGCATTATTTCACCCAGTTCATTCACCGTCCGATATGACTTAAAGTTGGAGGACATAAAATTACCACAAAAAAAAATCATCACAATAGTTTCTTAGTAAACAGGCTCCATGTAGTTAATCGGAAAAACTATTAATAGTCAGTTTACTGACACTTCATCATTTACATTTTTATACTATCAAGGGACTAGTTTCGGAAGCCTTTGCCTACATTTTCAACCTCTCTCCAACTAGCATCTGTTGTCGTCTGCTCTCCTCTCTCTACCGACGGAACTGTGAAATTCTTTGGCAAATGATCTATTGTTGGGATTTTGAAGTTCATTACGCGGTCCTTATTTTTCCATATGAATATGTTCTCCCATGTTGTGAGTTTATTTTGGTTTATCACTCCTTTTAATAATTTTGGATTTGGATCAATGTCATGATTTTCGTTCCAAAAATGAAATGCTACTGCTGACTTATCTTCTTGTTTCATTCTAAACAATGACTCTGTGACTCTGGGTTTTAGATCTCTTTTAAGTTTGATCTATGTAGCATTTTTCACAATTTTTACAACTTATTTGGTATATTACAGATCTGTTAAATAATGGAATTTCATTGAATTTAGCAATTTTAAAACTGAGTGTCCATTAGTAAGTGCTACGATGATATTTTGTTTCTTAAAGATTCTTTTAAATTTCTTAAATGTTTTTGGGCAATACGTGAATGTACTGAATATGCTGTTGCTTCCTTTTTCTATTGTAAATGTGGTTGCTTCCTTACTGATTTTCTTTAGTTTAGCTTTTCTAATTTTCTTAAACACCAGACCTCTGTTGTATTGATTTTCTTCTGCTATGTGTAGTATGGCTTTTCGTTCTTTGAAGTATTCTTCTTTATCCATGGATATGTTGACTAGTCTGTCTATTATTGCATGATTATGTACAACTGGATTGTAGCTATTATTTTTTATGTAATTTTCTGAATGTGTTTGTTTCCTGTACATTCCAAATTTTGTTTTTGTGTTTCTCCCAATGATATTTAGATCCAAGAAAGAGTTTTTCATTTATTTCCTTTTCTATTGTGAATTTGATAGTACTTTTTTGCATCATCTAAATGTTTATGGAGGCAAAAGCTTCCGAAACTAGTCCCTCGATAATATAAAAACGTAAGTGACTAAGTGTCAATAAACTGACTACAAATAGTTTTTCCGATTAATTTTGACGTCACTGTTATTAAATTCCTCCAATCATGCGTAGGCTTCATGTAGTTTTTTTCTTAAGTTACTCTCATTTAGCATTGACATCTTTGATATTGTCGCATTGTTGATTCGAGGCGGCGCGGGCGACGATTTGAAAGGGACGGACAGTGCAGTGCGCAGATAAAAGCTCGCCGAAACGAGGGGGGAAGGAGACGGATTTCTGGAGAGTTCGTCTTTCTTCTAACACCGTCTTGATTATTGGAGAACATTCCACGAATTTCTGGAATAGTGAGTAGGTATAAAAGGAGTTGTCGCCTACCACAGACAGATAGTTGTTAATTGACCTCGCGTGCGTGAACAGCTGTGTTAGCTGTGTTGTGGTCGTTGACCTTGCAAGTTGTATTGTTATGTGACGTAATTCTGCTACTGTAAAGGTTGACAAAGTGTATTTCTACGGAAATAAAGAGCAATTTTTAGTGTTTGTAACCTCGACTTTTAATATCACGAACCTACAAAGTCACAATTGGTGTCAGGAGTGAGACATTTCGACGATGGAAGCAGCATTGGCACAGATTCCAGAGAAGTTGGAGACGACAAATAACTTGGCCGCGACGATGACCGCGAAGATGACCGAATTAACAACGAAGACGGAGGCGCAAATGAAATGAAAGCGGCGAACGACAGCATGGCAAAAGAAATGAAGGCTGCGAACGAGGCCCTCGCCGCCAAATTTGAGGAACAGTTGGCCGGCGTGAAGGAGGACGTTGGGCGAGCGCGTCGAAGACCTGGCGAGCCGCGTTAATGACATAGAGGGAAAGGCCGACAGCAACACCAAGTCCCTGCGCGCCATGTTGGAGGACATCGTCGGCAGAACGATGAAAGATTTAAAGGCCGACGCGCCGGGACGTGACTCATCTGCGCGCGTCAAACCGCCGAAGTACGACGGCACGTCCACGTTTGAAGTCTCCCGCCGCCAATTCGACACGGTGGCCAAGCACAACAAGTGGTCTTCAGAGGAGGAGGCCGCACTGCTAATAGCCAGCCTCCAGGGACGGGCCGCAGAAGTTCTGAACGTGGTCCAGACAGCGGCGGCGCCCAAGGACTTCTGGGAAGCCCTCGAAAACCGTTTCGGGAACCACCGTTTAGCCGCAGCCTATCGCAGTCAACTGAAGTCAAGGAGGCAGCAGCTAGGGGAGACGCTGCCGGAGTTCCCCTGGCAATTGAACAGCTGGCCAGCTGTTGGTCGACCTCCCACCTGAATTCGTACCCCGGGAAGCCGCCTACACCTTCGTCGACGGGGTACTAGACGTTGAGATACGTCAGCGCCTAATGCTCGGCGACTACAAAACCATCCACGAGGCGCTAATGGCAGCATTGAGGATGGAGGCGGTCAAGGTGACGGCAACTCCGGCGTCCGCTACACTGGAGACCGAAGACCAGCCGAGAGGCGCCGATAAAGACCAAGTGGCCTGTGTTGGGGGTGTGGACAGCCGGGATATCTAGAGAGAGACTGCCGACACCAGGAAGAGCAGCCGGAGGAACGAGTAAGGCCCGTCGTGGCGAGGTGCACGTAGGCGCCATCACCATTACTGCTCGAGTGACACTGCGCGCCGTCAGCCGACAGATGGATAACAGCCTCATCGCGGACGGTTGGGTGAAAGGGAAACCATGCCGCGTGCTCGTAGACACCGGGGCAGCCGTGACCTTCATCAGACTTGACATATCGAGGGGTTTGCCGTCGAGGAAACCAAGCCGACCATACCAGCTTGTGACGGCATCGGGCGACACCTTGCCGGTGAAGGAGGCCCTGCTGAAGTTGACCTTGGGACGGAGTTCCATGCGATACTGGAATTGGATGCCCTCAGGAGCCACGAGGCGACGGTCGACGTCGGCAGGAAGGTCCTGCGGCTCAATGGAGAACAGTTCATACTCCGGCATCCTGAAGAACGCCTGAGAATCTGCAGGGTGGTCCTGAGGGAGGACGTGGTTGTCCCCGCGAGAAGCGAGGTGGTGGTGACGGCACGACTGGAAGGCCAGCGAAATAGGAACTTGATGCTGGACCAGAAAACGCCTGTGCACGGACTTTGTGTAGCCAGGACATTGTTGCCGTGCCGAGAGGAGGTGTCGGTGAGGCTGCTCAACCCAACAGACACCGATTGGGATATCCAGGCCGGGACGGAGTTGGGGACGTGCCAGCCCGTGGTCAGCGTAACACCAATCGATAAGACCGAGGAACCGGTGCCGACGCAACACCTGGCGCCCCGGCTGGAAGGCTTATTGGAGAGGGCGGCCGACCACCTGAACGCAGAACAGCTTGAGAAGGTTCGGCAACTGCTGAGGCGATACCAGCGCGTCTTCAGCCAAGGTAACAGTGATTGCGGCCGCACGAACAAAGTGCTCCACCGCATCGACACCGGAGACGCCCGGCCTATTCGGGTACCACCTAGACGCGTTCCGCTAGCAAAACAAACGGCGGTACGGGACATGCTGGAGGACATGAGATCCAGGGTAGTGATTGAAGAGTCCTACAGCCCTTAGTGTTCCCCATCTAGTCTTTTTGATGAAAAAGAACGGCGAGCTACGCTTCTGCGTGGACTACAGGAAGCTGAACGCGGTCACCAGGAGGGACTGTTTCCCTTACCGCGGATTGACGACACCCCGCACACACTTGCTGATGCGCAGTGGTTCTCGACCATGAACCTGAAGTCTGGTTACTGGCTGGTAGCCCTGGACCCTAGAGACAAGGAGAAGACAGCATTCTCGACAGGCCAAGGGCTTTGGCAGTTCACAGTTATGCCCCTTGGCCCCTGCAACGGATCAGCTACCTTCCAACGCCTCATGGGGTCAGTGGTGAGAGGATGGACTTATGACGCCTGCTATACCTGGACGACATCATCGTTGGCAAGGCATTCGAAGACCATCTCGAAAACCTGAGCAAGGTGCTACAGAGACTGCAGGCGACTAACCTGAAGCTAAATGCAAAGAAGTGCCAGCTCTTCCGCAAGGAAGTCAACTACTTGGGCTACATAGTCTCACCCTCCGGAGTGGCCACAGACCCGGAGAAGACACAGGCTGAGAGAGATTGGCCTTGACAAAAGGATAAGAGAGAATTGTAGTTTCCTGGGGCTGTGCAGTCATTACCGCCATGTCATAAAGGGGTTCTCCAACATCGCCAAGTCCCTCAACCACCTGACGGAAGAACACCGGCCGCATGTGTGGACGGAGGACACGGATGTTGCTTTCCAGGAGCTGAAGAAGACACTTTGCAATGCTCCTATTTTAGGATTCCCACAGCCAGGTGGTGCCGTCATTGTGGACACCGACGTCAGTGACTATTGCATTGGAGGCGTCCGATCCGAAGTCCAGGATGGCTACGATCGGGTGATAGCTTACTACAGCAAGACGCTGTCCAAGGCAGAGAAGAACTACTGCGTCACACGGCGAGAGATACTAACGGCAGTAATGACCTTGGAGCACTTCCACAAGTACCTGTACACGGTCAGCCATTCCACCTGACGGCCGACCACTCCGCCTTCACCTGGATATTGAGCTTTAGGAACATGGAAGGCCAGACAGCCCGTTGGGTCCAGAGGCTGCAGGAGTAAGACTTCACCTCTGAACATCGTAGAGAGAAGAACCACGGGAACGCAGACGCCATGTCCCGACTCCATTGCACAAGAGTGAAAGAGAAGGAGCGTGCCGCAGCTGTCAGAGTAGTCACGGTAGTGCCTGCTAATGGCTGGGATAGCGCAGGCCTGAGGAGTGAGCAGCTGGCGGACGCCGACTTTGGGCCACCTTTGAGAGAAGTGGAGGCAGGGCGAGACCCACCTGGGAGGACTTCGCACCCAGAAGCGCCGCGTACATGTCGTACTGGGCCCAATGGAAATCGTTGAAGACCAAAGATGGTGTGCTGTTCCGGATTTAAGCCCAGAGGTTCCACCCCATTAGTCCTGAACCCGTAGGAACAGGACCCTGGCCTCTTGCTACCAGGGAGTTATCCGAGCTGTCCCAAAGGGCGCTCGGCGTCCTCCGTGGGTCTTTCCATAGGGCAAGACATTGATACCTAACAAGCCTCCCCATCTGCTTCTATGGACTCAAGACTGGATGGAAGTGGATACGCCACTTACGCGCGCCAACACCAAAGGTGAAGACTACCGAAAACCTCGGTGGGGCCGCCTGGTGATCTAGCAAACCTACTAGCTTTGCAGGCTAGTACCCGGGAGAATTAATGGGCTGTTCCGGGTATGAGAATCATTCGATGGAAAGACGCAGAGGGAGCAGTTGGTACTTCCCCGAAGTAAGGTCCCGGAAGTCTTGGAGGAAGTGCACGCCGGTACATCAGGAGGACACCTGGGAGCGAACCGAACGATTGACAAACTACGACAGTGCTACTACTGGCTGAGACTCCGAGCAGACTCTGAGAGATGGTGAGAGGAAGGTGGTGGCCAGCTATCAGCGAGACTGGGACGTCAAGGTGCCACTGTTCCTGCTGGCCTCCCGCCAGTCGACACACAACACCACTGGGAAGACACCAGCCAGCTTAATGTTCAGCCGAGAGTTGCGCCTCCCTTGTGACCTGGCTTTTGGGAGCCCCCTGGAAGCGAAACAGCCAGCAACCGAGATGTGGAGATCTTGGTGGACCGTCTCCACGACATGCACGAGATGGCTCGTCAGAACATCCAGATGGCGAGTGACCGCATGACGATCCGATGCGACAGGCAAGCCAACAGCCAAGGGTTCCAGTAAGGTGACTTGGTCTGGTTGTACCGCCCTACCCGGACCAAGGGACGCTGCCCGAAACTTCAGCAGCCATGGGAAGGACCGTACCGGGTGGTAAGGATGATTAACGACGTGGTCTACCGTATCCAGAAGGTGCATCGAGGAAAAGTGTTGGTGGTACACCTGGATCGTCTAACCCGATATGATGGTGCTGTTCGGGACGACCAGCCTTGAGGAGGGAGTAGTTCGCGAATGCATTGTTTATTGGAGGTGGCGCGGGCGATGATTTCAAAGGGACGGACAGTGCAATGCGGAAATAAAGGCTCGCCGAAACCGGGGAGGGGGAAAGGAGACGGATTTTTGGAGAGTTCGTCTTTCTTCTAACGCCGTCTTGACTGTTTGAGAACATTCCACGAATCTCTGGAATAGTGAGTAGCTATAAAAGGGGGCCGCCGTCTGCAACAGACAGACAGTTGTTAATTGAACTCGTCTGCGTGAACAGCTGTGTGAGCTGTGTTGTGGTCGTTGACCTTGCAAGTTGTATATGTGACGTAATTCTGCTACTGTAAAGGTTATCAAAGTGTGTTTCTAAGGAAATAAAGAGCAATTTTTAGTCTTTGTAACCTGGACTTTTAATATCACGAACCCACAAAGTCACAATATGGAAATCCAAAACTACATGTTTCAGCACTATGTTGTGTCAATGATTTCCGCTAGCCTTGATTCATACCTTCAAATTCTTCATTTATTAACAAGTATTTGCTGATGTTTTGCATCTGTTAGCCTGTACAATCAATCATTGGTTTCTTCTATTGATTTTTTTTCAACTAGTTAAAAAGTATATATAATGATAAATGTTTAATTAGAAATTCGATTCTTCCAAACTAGCATTTTTGTTACAAATTAGACCAAAAAAATTCAAAATGTTAATATTTTGATGATGCTTCAGCATAACTTTGGAAAATATAAATGTAGAATAGCAAATATTTTGGAAACAGCTAAGGCTCAAGAAAGATTGACACAATATGTATTTTAATGTACTGCAGTTTATTCCCGTAGTTATAGTTAATCATTTTCTTATGGTTCTAGTTATATAAAATATAACGTGAATCAAACAGACTCACAGCGAGTTTAAAATAACACATATCTGATACATACACAGTGTTCTGGAATCACCATCCACTTTATTCAAATAGGTAAGCCATGTTACCAGGGATGATAAATACTTTTAATCAATAGTTTACTTAGGACTTCTTACTATTTCAGTTATTTTATCAAACACATTTTAGTATGACTAACACTGTCGCTGCACACAAAACAAGTATATCTGGTGTTCTAATTTTTAGCTTTAATTTTAAATAGATGTTACTGACATACTGTTTGAGTATTATTAATTGTATACTTCCAACAATTTCATCCACACATTAACAAAATAAAGTATGTTCTGATTTAAGTTTACTTGTTTTATTTCAAGTTAATTGTTATTGATTTTTATATATTAGATGCAGTGGCATATGCTGGGATTGTGACTTGGGCTATCACTAGGCCTACCAGATTCGGACTATAAGGGATTGTTGATTAAACGTTAACTTCACAAACAGTGCATTTAAATCAATTTTTTTTAAACAAGCTGTTAAAACAGCCGAGGTGCCTTTGAGAACAGTAGCTGTCTTTAGATGCGGTGACAGTGCCGCATCATAATTAGCCAGAAATTCTATATAATTGCCTTTATTTAATGACTCCTCGTTTTCATCGCAACCTCTAAACGAACATTCCTGTTTTAGAGGAACCACTGCATCAATCAATTTTTTCAATACATTTCTATTTTCCTTAACCTTTTCACTGTGCAAACTGTCAGCAAGTTTCTTTTGGTAATTCAATGCATGGTCTACCTGTTGAGTGCCAAAAGTTTTTAATGCTATGAAAGATTTTATATGCATTGTTGATCTTTTATATTTATCCAAAACTGTGATTAAATAAGATAAATTTGTGAAATTCGTAGTATTCCAGGGTGTTTTCGCAATTACAAACAACAAGCATGGCCAGCAATAAAGTCATTTAGTTCGAATGAACCAGACAGCGACTCAAACTTATCATAATTACTTATACTAAAATACCTTTTATAAGGGTTCTTATTTTTTTCTTTCTGTTCACACTGCAAGTACGGAAGAACTGGAGTATGCCTTCCCTGTTTTATTATCACTAACTTATCCTTGTATTTGAACTGCGAGAATGGCCTTGGCACTAATTGTTTAATTAAACATTCTTCATCCATTTCGAAGAATTAGCACTAGCAACTGTCTTGGTACACTGTACACTACAAAATAAACAATACTAATACGGCTGTTGAGGACCGTAACAAGCACATAATAATTGAAAAACGCTCTTTCTTGCCTTTAACTCCACGTGCTATGCCGAATTCTAAAGCCAGTCGTATCCGTACGGTACATTTCGGAGAAGCTCATGTGAGTTTAGCGACGTAAAGTTCTGAAGCGTTGGCGTGTAAAATCCTGTGTTCCTTCCCCTCATCCCTCACTGACCCTTACCATAGAGAAGGCTGCAATAGTAGCTACCGAAGCTCTGCTGCCCCTCTGTTCAGTGGTACGGAACGAGAGATATTCTACCCTACGCACTAATTCTTTATGGGGAAAACTCGCTGTATTGCAATTATCATTAATATTGCTTACTAATTTGTAGTTTACTTTAGATATGGGCTTCGGTGATAGCTTCGATAGCCCATAATATACGCCACTGATTAGATGTAAGGAAAAAAGTTACTAAATCAGCAAAGATCCTGCACTAGCAGGATTTCACGAGGGTAGATTCATAAGTTTCCAACAGGCAATCTATAAGTGATGCAAGTTTATAGTCTGTGCAACGGGCCAGTAAAGAACTCCCCATTTATTGTGATGCTCCTCTCCTTAAAGTCAAAGACGAGTATTTCTTCACAGACCCAAAAGAAGATGGCTATGACAGCCTTCAGAGATGCTGCTTTGCCAGGTTAACATGCCTCCACGATTCTTTTCGGTTCAGGGATCTTAATAGAGGGCCGCAGAAACCAATATCAAACATCTTTTTCCGAAGGATGTTAAACAAAGAATCAGACTTAGGAAGTACAAGTTAAAACACCAAAATTACGAATGTGAAATCAAAGTTTAGAATGTTCTGGTAGTAGCCAATGCAAAGCTCTTGTTTCAGCATACCATTCATCCTCATCTTCTGCCATAAAATTAAATAGGGCGGCAAGTTCTGTTTTCAAGCTGAAAATGACATCGATTATTCTGCTTTTATAGTTCCATCTCATGGCTGACACTGCTTGAATGCATTTCTTTACTTCTGTGTCTAAAGCTTATGTTCTTTTGGGCGATTTTGAAAAAAAATGTAGAAAATCCTGACACTGTTTGAAATAATACTCTGAAATCTTTTATCTGACTGGTTGATTGGTGCAAAACTAAATTAAGCTTGTGGGTAAAGCAATGCACAAATAAAACATTTTCATAGGTATTTCCCTTTAACAACTGACTGTAAACCGTTATACTCTCTAGCCGTTACGGCCGCATCATCATATGTTTGTGCTATGATTTCCGCACCAGATGTGAATTCCTCCAGGAGTTCGAACAAATGCTTGGACAAACTAACTGCTTGCGGTCACTACTGACGTCACAAAACCCTACAAATCTTTCTTCAACCCATCTTTCTGGTGTGACGTAACGGCGAACAGCTGATAGTTGTGAGTTATTTGATAGATCAGTGGTTTCTTCCATGATTACTGATATAAAACTTGTCTCACTCACTGCATTCTTTATTTCATTAATCAGAACACGAGAAATGCACTCAATAATGTCATTGTGAATGTCATTTGGCATTCCTGAAAACACAGTCACAGTCCGAAGATGATCTTTAACTTATCATCTGTTTCAGTAATGACATGTAAGAGCTTCGCGTGTCCGAATTTTCAGATTCCTCAATAACCCTGAATGGGAGTTCTTGCTGAACTAAATAGCAAGCAGCATTCATCAATCGCCCCATTATATACCTATTTCTTTTATCACTTTCGTTATACTTTTCAACTGAATTCTTAAACGCGCCACTCTTGTGATTCTTGTTTCCCCAAACTTTACTAACATTACAACTGAAGCAATATGAGTTTTTGAATTTTCATGACGATCCCTCAAAGTGCGAAAACTATTCATGATATTGATGCCACCTTTCGTCCAGGCATTATTTTCATTAGGAAAAAGCAGACATGGCCATAAAAATAGTTTCAATAATTAGTCACAACCGCACAGCCAAGGAAACTCGTTATACCAAGAGATACTAAAATGCCTTTCGAAACCCCCGTGTGATTAAGTTTTTAAAGATTTAAGATATGGAATTAGTCTTCCTGTTCAAATTATGTGACATTTTCCACCAAAAGAACGCGAACTCAAGAACGAGTAAGAGGGTTTTCGATCACACAACCGTGTCACTTTTACCCGAAAATTTTGATGTCATTCTTCTTATTGTACTTGTAGCATTCGCCATATTAATGTTATATGTGAAGATTTGACACTAACATTCAAGGTTTGCTTTCCACTGCACTGGCAACAATCGTGCTATAAACAAGACGTAATTAAACCTTTGCTCGCCTCGCAAAATGACAGACCTGTCTCACGAATCTGTAAGCCTCAAGCTTGCCGGTGAGCGCCACTGGCAAAATAACAAGATATTTAGAACTGGAGGATGCTAGATGACCGGCCTCGGGGATCTATCACCTACCGGTCCCGGCGGATCAGTCACAAATTAACCCACTGAAATCTGAAAGTGAAATCGCTCTGAATTTCTATTATTCTTTGAACAAAAACAAATGTAAAATTTGCATACACTATCTTCGATTTATTAGCTGCTGCCGGTGGCAATGCAGGCTACATCAGTGCCACGCTACTGCAACCATCCCAGTCGAAGAATAGTTTCATGGTGGGATTACACTCTGTGCAAAGAAATCACATTAGGTATAGGTCGACAACTTAAAAAAGAATGCTTGGAGTGGAACTTATCATTTGTTGCTTGGCGGACTGCTTCCCCCAATCTGGCCTCTCCTTCCTTGCTTGCTATCCGTCCGCCTCTCCTTCGGCACCGGGAAGAAGTGGAAACTTTTCCACTGCTCATGCGCATGCGCCAAGTGGCCACTGTCAACACTAACTCCATTATACCAGGAATAGTACTAAATTACATATCTAGAAACAAGATCAAATAAGAAACATAACTCCGTACTCCATAAGGGTGTAGGTACACATGTATAACTTAATCACAAAGAAAATTAAAAACAATGATAAGAAAATTTTCAGAAGAGATGTGAAATTATTTTTAATGAATCAGTGCTTCTATAGTACCCAAGAGTTCTTCGAATATTTTAGACACCAAATTAAGTAGAGTGAATGATCACATGAGAATAATTTCATGTTACTTTTATGTATATCTAATTTTTGTCA
Organism: Mantis religiosa; assembly: GCA_030765055.1. Classification (NCBI taxonomy): domain Eukaryota; kingdom Metazoa; phylum Arthropoda; class Insecta; order Mantodea; family Mantidae; genus Mantis; species Mantis religiosa. The sequence continues at coordinate 359,237,604 of CM060950.1, forward strand.
ATTCTTGTATTTTGTATACTTTCAATTTTGTATTGTTTGTATTGTACCTTGACAAAGCAAACATTTCTGTATAGAAATTGTATGCTAAATAAATACTCAGACCATTATATAGATTCCAAGATGGTGACCGTCGAAGCCCAGCGACTCTGGTTACGCAACATAGGAAACTATACACAATGGACATAATATAATCCATATTAAGAAGCAGCAAGATAACTCCTAAGCATTTATCACGTTATACTTTCAACCAAAACGTGTAATAACATAAATAATTGAAGTTGGTGTTGCCGCTTTCTTAGGATTCAAGGAAGAAGGAACACAGTGCGGGAAGCGTTCTCCGTACCCAAGCGAGCGCCTGCTCAGAAGAACATTTTCTTTCTACGTTGCCGACCTATATATCGTTTAGTATGCTGCTTCTATTTATATTATTTATGTATTTAATTCTTATATTATCTGAGCAAAGAGTTTATTAAATGGAAGTGAATGTTTCTGAGCTCTGTGGAACATTTTGATATTTCCTTAACCCGTAACTGGTGAGGCGATATATTGTAATGCAGCTGGAAAGGTTGGGTTATAGATACCCAGTTAATTTCCATGACTCTTGTATTTCACTGATGAAGGGGAACGGGAAAATATCAGCTGACATTTCAATATTAACCTTTATTGAAGTCCAGTGGCGGCTCGTGGCCGAAGTGTTTGGGGGGAGCGGAAACGGTTTTGCTTGCTAAGCATTGACAACAATAAATTATTCCACATGTCAATTTTAAGAGAATTCCCTTTTTTTTTTTCAAATTCTACCCCTATAACGAACGGAACTAATGGTTCTCAAGTTGTAATATATACGTGAGAAATAAGTACGGGAAGCCTAACTTGATCTTTGCCCAAAACTGCTATATTAATATGCGTGCAACATATAAAAGGATGGTATTAGAACATAATTCAAACTCAACCAATCCAGAAGTAATGTTCGCCACATAAGCTGCCACAGATTCACGCACTGTATGTACACACATTAATAGTGGTATTTTGCATTTGTTCAGTTTATCTTGAATTACACTTTTGCTCTATTCGTATACAAAATCAAGTCTTCTCTTCTTTAATTTAATGAGATGCTCATTCATTCATCAAAATCCTGCATGTTACTGATAAGGTACTTATTTATTGAGAGCATTGCTATAGCACTAGGTCTGACGTTTGTCCCTGAAAGTCTTAAAAGCGTTTTTATTCTTTTTAGAGTGGAAAAGCAACTTTCAGGCTCCGCAGTCGTCATTGGCGTTGTTATGACAATTTTCAAAATTTTTGTGACTTTGCTGAACACTGACGAAAGGTTATTTTCGTACATGAACTGAAAACGTTTCAATGCTCCTTGAATGTTCAAGTCATTTCGTCTGTAAATTAGCTCCAGCACTGTGCGCAGTTGACCTTGCTGTAGAAGACAGTATTGCACAACACGTGTGGAAATTTCTTCCGGGAACCGTTCACAAAAATCCTTAAATAAGTCGTTACACAGAAAAGATGCAGCTGCTAGATGTCCATTACGAGCAAAGCTATCTGTAACAGTAGTTGTGGTAACTTTACGCACCTTGACAACCCCAAACTCTTCACATACGTTTCTGTGTATTCCATCAATATTTAGTCTTTCCTTTTCCTTTTGTTGTTTAAGTATAATTATGTCACTCCGATACGTTACACTATCTTTGCTCTTCTTTTGAACTGTGTCGCGTTACCCCTGTCACTTACGTTACTTTTGCAGCAATCTTAAAGCATTTGCAAATTTTAATGATTGTTTTTCTTTTTGTAGTTGATGTATTAGGGCTGGCTATGTCGTGTCCACGGCTGCTCATTGGCTACGGCTTAAGGGCATGTTTGTATGGAGATCTCAGGTTCGTGTGAAGAGAAACAATAATAAATAATATACTAATCATTGTTTATTCGAATACACATTTCTATATAAAGTCCCCGGCCAAAATGTTGTCACTACTGGTTTCCGCACAGCTTGCTTTCCTGACACACACTTCTTCACTAATATCTTCTGTTTACCTGCTTACCTCACTGTAAAGGGGATGAGTTCATTGAACAACCCTCGGTCCCGTTATGTACCGATAGGTCTGTCTTTTGAAAATGACCAAGGAGCATTCTTTGCATGTACGTAGTGAAAACATTCTTTCTGTGGGGCATTTTTCAATACAAATTTTACATTATTTTATATTCATTTATATATACATTCATATTAATGAGGTCCTTATAAATAATGCCTCATATGCCCTTATAAGACAAACAACTAATTTTATTACACAATTTAAGAAATTTTGTTTGTCTTATAATTTTCCTCCTCAAAAATTCATTCGAAAGAAGTTCATTATTTTCTAGTTATGATTTCTCCCTCTCAAAAAGAAACTCATTAGGTTTCCTGAAATTTTGCTGTTGTTGTAATTTACGTCCTCCAACGTTAAGTCATATCAGACGATAAATGAAATGGGTGAAATGATGGTCAAATGAGCCCGGGGTCCATAGAGCTTAGAGTTACCCGACATTCGTCTTTCAGGATAAGGAACAACCCAGGAAAAAACCTTATCCAGATAACTCACCCTGACCGAAATTCGAGCTCGGGACCTCTTGAGCGTGAGGCAGACAGGCTACCCCCACGCTACCGAGGCGGGCTTTTTCTGAAATTATCACTATATTCACCGTGTATCGTATTAAACACTGGCTCACATTTTAGCCTAACAAAACCGTCTACCAACAATAATTATACTTCACACAACTAGATTTAAACAACTCTTCTTACATATTACTTTTCTTACTCTTGATTTTCTATTAAATTCTATCCTGGTTTCTAAGAATTTTTACAATGCTTTTATATAACAGATACTATCAATTCTTTTATTGTTTCTAGTTACTATTATCACAGATGCGCGTCATGATTGTTAATTTAGTTTCCCACACCTTTCTTTCATTCCTTTTGTTTCTTGATCTTCTTCTGACAGGCTTCGTGGTGTTTCATATTTCTTCAGTAATTCCTTTTGGATTCTTCCCAGAATTTTACCACCTTTTTTATCCATGATTTCTACGGTGTCAGTCGAAAAAACTTTAGTGACCTTATATGGCCCTTTAAAATATAACATCAATCTCTAGTTTTCCTTCTTAATTTTACTTGAAAGTGTTTTATTTCTTAATAAGACTAGATCACCCTCTTGAATATTCCATTCGATTCCTTTCTTCTTTAAATTATGGTTTAATTGTCTTTTGTTTGCTCTCTTCTTAATTCTTTCAGCCGCAATCCTTCAGATCTCCTCTGCCTCTATTTCAATGTTCTCCTGTACTTTTACAGGTTGGGGACCTTTAATTCCTATGGTATCGATTATCTTTCCTTTCATGATTTCCACAGGCTGAAAACCGGTCATTGGACTTGGCGTTTCATTTAGAGTTGTCTCAATCCGTGCAATATATGAAAACCATTGGCTGTGGCGGGTACTACAAAGGATTCTCAAAAATATCCCAATATATTTTATGAATTTTTCTGCTGGGTTGGCTTGCGGTCTATACCTTTAACAAAAATATTGCTTAATCCCTGAGCCTTTGATTCCTTTTGTAAATTTGTTTCCGGAAAATATAGTGGCCTTGTCAGTTAATATAGCTCTAATTTCTTCCTTCTTCCAGAATTTAGTAATTCAGAAATTTAGTAAGGAAAGCCTGGCTATTGGATTTTTTAAGTAGGAAAATTCGTACATATTTGCTGAAAGCATCAAAACAAACTAAATTTATTTAAAACTATATTTATTCCCAAATTTTGACTTTGGAAGTTCACCATGTATCTAGACAGATTAATTCTCTTGGTTGTTCTCGTATTATGAAGTTGCTATCGTACTGGTACGCAATATTCTTCTGTTCACATTTCTGACACGCATCACATCTCCCTATTAGCTTTCTAATCTTCTCTCTCAATTTCGGAATGTACATGTTCTCTAAAATAACACTGCAGGTCCTGTCGGTTCCAGAGTGAATGAGATTGATGTGAAAATCCATAATTATAGCTGTTTCCATACATTTAGGAATAAAAAGTTTCCATTTAGGCGTAATCTTTCCATGCCTCTTAATCCGTCGTTTATAGCAGTGCTCGAGCTATTTTCTTCACCTAACCTGGGTGATAATTATAAGAATTTAACTATTTGCTTATCTGTCTTTTGCAGTTCTCCTATTTTCTTCACCTGATTAGCCGTTTATTTACTTAATATTGTATCTAATTGTAGCACTTTTATCTCTCGTTTCGGTTTTCCTGTACTTTCTGGAATTCTAGTGACAAAATTCAGTCGAGATAATAAATCACTGAACGTGTTCAATTTTCCAGGGATGTGAACGATTTCAATATCAAAACTGGTAATGGCATGCAGTACATATCTAGATATTTTGGTTGAAGTTAATTTACATTTCTTTGTGAAGGTTAAGCTGATGGGATCAGAAAATACTTTAACTTTCCTCTGATATATGTAGCTTTTAAAACGTGTCAGAGCAAAATAAAGAGCGCCTAGTTCCAGTTGAGTCACTGAAGCGTTGCTCTCGATAGAGTCCAGTCCTCGTGAAGCTGTGTCAATGACATGAAAATCTCCATTTTCTTCTCGTTGGCCCAATAAAGCACCGTATCCTCCAGAGTTCCTTTATCTTTTCAAAACATTCTTGGAGTTCCATTTTACACTTTCATTTTTGACCCTTTTGTAACAACTGACGCATGGGGGCTATTTCTTGCGCACAACGTTGAACAAAACGACTATTGAAATTCAAAATACCAAAAATTCTCCTTAAGTGTTTAATATTCTTCGGTGGTGGTATTCTTAAAATAGATTCTATTCTTTTCGGATTTGGTTCCATTCCCCTTTCATTGATGACGTAACCCAGAAATTCCACTTCTTTCACACAAAAATTTGATTTTTGGAGGTTGAATGTCATACCGTAATCATTAATTCTCTTGAGTACCCCTTTTTTAATTTTGCAAGTGTTGCTGGAAATCTTCACCAATTATGATTAAAGCATCTACATGTCTAATTAAGAGGGAGTCTGCACTGTTATTGTAAACTTCATGCAACGCTCTAAGAAGTGCACGTCCTGAGTTATTCAATCCAAATAGTACCCGTTGGTATCTCATTTCAATACCTTGGAAAATGAAGGTAGTGTTATCCCTGACTGCTTCATTTAAGCTTATGTGCCAAAATGAAGAAGTTAAATCAATTGATGATATATACCTTCCCCTAGAAAGTTTGGTAATTATTTGGTTTATGCTTTCATTCTGGAAATGACTGGATTTCATGTATGCATTTAATTTTCTGCCGTCTAAAGTCACACGAAGATCGTTTTTGTCCTTTTTATATTTCCAACATAAAGAATTTATAAAATCAGGTTCGCTTGGTTGAATAATATTGTCATTTATTATTTCGGAAATGACATTTTGAGCTTGTTCTCTTACCACTGTAGGAAGGTTGTTATATTTATGCACATACGGCTTAATATTCTCAACCTGAAAAGTGTGCGAATATACTGTACACAAACCTACTTTCTTACTGAAAACTTCTGAATTGTCTTTTAGTACCTGGAATAAATTGTTTGTTTTCTGTACGTTCAGATTTTGGCCTTCAGCACATTTAGTTGCATCAATACCAATTTGTCATTAAGGGTTTCTATTGCTGTACTACCACTAATGAGCGAGGTTGGTTCCCTCTCAGAAACAAGTTTCACTCGTGGATGAGAAGCATGGTTCTTCTCGTTGCCAAACAAGAGGTTAATTACCTCTTGGGCTTTGTCAATAAACATTTTCTGGATAAACCGCTCACATTCTTCAAATTCTTTTTCTTCAGCAGTCATAACTAAAGAACACATCCTTTCTTCAACAAACCTGGTATGCATTTGGTCCTTATCTTTGCAAATAACAAGAACTTTATTCTCAAAATCTATTTTAGCTTTGTTTTCATCCAGAAAATCACAATCAATGATCGCATCACCGTTTAGGTTGTTAACTACTGGAAACATTGTTTCAAAACACGCATTTTCAATCTCAACTGGTAGTAAACATTGTCTTTTTATTAATTGTGCCGATCGTCCAATGGCTACGCTGCATACTAAATTTAATGTTGGTAAGCTTATTTTTTCCTGCCTTTGTTTATTAAATGAAGACATAATTTCTGTGAACACACATTGCCTGATGCACCAGAGTCAACACTAACTAGGTCTTCTTCGTCATACAATTTAATTTTGATATATGGGGTATCACAGTCGCCTTTCTCATTTTTGATAACTTTAATTTCACCAGTATCATTATCATTCCTTGCGAATCCTTTGTGACGCCTCTCTGACCCTCGTCCATTACGTCACATTTCAGTTTTCCTGCTCACGGTTTTCATCTATTTGTGGTCGGCTATTTTGAATAGGAACTAGAGTTATTTCTTGCTGGGTTCGTTGCCTTCCGTGACCTCTATTCCCTCTAAAGTGAAAATTTTGTCTCTGGCCTCTGTTTGAATTTTCATCTTCGGACCGATATTCCACGTTTTCATTCCTCCATTCTCGGATATATCTTCCTCGATAATAATTGTTCTGGTTACTCCCACGTTGCTGGTTTCTGAACAGCGATTCTGGTCCTACCTAAACAAAGTTGATTGTTTCCAACCGCTCACGCCTAGGATCATTTCTGTCTGGATTATATAAAAATTGTGGTAACTGGAGTTGATATCTTTCTCTGGCAGAGTTATTATTTCTATATTGACCTCGGTATCCAGAGCTTCCATGTGACTGATATTGGTTTTGTCTAGCATTTGGTCCCTGGTAGAATTGATTTCTAGTCTGATACATTTCTCCTGTTTGCTTTTCTAGCGCAGATACCAAATCAACAGTTTCTATGATTTCTTGGGTTTTGCGATCACAAGATAGTTTTGTATTCTAAGAGGAAGGTGATTGGTTATCAAATTGATAAAGTCCTCTTCGGAAATTTTAGGTCTGATGTGTTTGATATATTTAGATTGATGTAGAATATAATCTGCCATACTTATGTTTTCCCTGTCAGAATACTGTCCGCAACTAAACTTTGCGCGTATTTTATGTAGTTTACTTGCATTCCAAAACCGGTTTAAGAAGAGATATTGGAATTGTTCAAAATTCCTTTGAGGCCCCATTGATATTTGAACCCAATTTAAAGTACGATTGTCTAGACATCTTCGAACTATTATCATTTAGAGTCCATCAGGCACATTTTTCACTCTGAAGTACTCTTGAAGTTGTTCTATGAAGCATACAGGACTGTCCTCATTTAGTTCAGAAAAAATGGGTAATACAGTGTCAGATATTTTTTGTTTTTCTGTCAGAGCCTGGTGGACATTTCCTGCACCTTACTTGCTTGCCTAAGTCTTCTCTGACTTCATATGGGACCGGCATCTGGAGTATTCTCCTTCCTCTTCACCAGTACATACGTCAGATCGCCTCCCGCTTCTTTTCAAACCTGTCAGATGTTCCAGGAGCTGTGATGTACGACATCGGCGTACGAACCCGCCAGCCCACGCGCCTGAAGAGACGACTCCCACAGGATCTCCTCCTTAGTGACTCTGATTGAAAAAAATTATGAATATTGTTTCACAATAACTGTTGTTCTTATCTCTTTGATCACTTGTTTGTTTTAATTAACTTATTTTTCTCTTGTTTCACAGTGTTAAATATATAATAGGAGCCAACTTGGTTTTCCTTACATGTTATTATATAGTTCATAGAGATTCAATTAGCCAACAAGGATCTGTAAAGCATGTACTGCTGATCGATCATTGAATAAAATAAAAAAAAAGATATGTTTTGTTTTTCTGTCAGAGCCTGGTGGACATTTCCTGCACCTTACTTGCTTGCCTAAGTCTTCTCTGACTTCATATGGGACCGGCATCTGGAGTATTCTACTGATGTTTAGCCGCAACTCACGCGGCAACCGGGTGTTCAGAAGTCGGCACTTGAGATGAGGCTCTACAAGGTGTTTGGCAAGCCGTCTGATGTATTCCAACCTAGTTTGCTCAGGATTCCCAGGGAATCCACAGTAGATAACATAAGGATTCACCACGCTAATATTCATGAGAGTGAAAAATATGGCTAATGGCCATCGCCTTGTGCGTCGATTAGTTGAGTATTCTGTGCAGTTCTCATCTAATGCGCCGACCCAAACTTTCGTACTGCTGTAAAATCAATTATCTATGGTTTGTAGGTTTCTGGATCCGTTGACTGGGTGTGGTGCATTGAGTATACAAGTAGTACACTTAAGCCTATTAAAATATGTGAATTTTCAATGGGAAACGAGAATATTGGAAAATAGACAACTGGTATGATAATGGATATGTAGAATTTCTAGCAATAACGAATAACGCAAAAAAGCTCACCGCTTTGATGACAACTGCATCCGGGGTTTCTATTAGACAAATAACCGTCTAGATGTCACACTACTTATAAAACGGAAAACGAGAATATTGCAAAAAGGTTACGCAACTGGTGAGGTTGGGTTAGGAATACCCAGAATTTATAACTATTTATTTATTGTTATTTGAAAAGGTTCCCAGAGCCATAGCTCATGCTAGGGAACAGTACAAAAATATATAAAATGATGGCAAACAGCCCTTAACAATACTTATATTACATTTTCATAGTAGGAATGAATTACCGTACAAGAATAACATATATGAAACATACAAAGATACAGACATTCACTATAACTCAAGAAATAACAGTAACAAAGAACTTAACAGAAAAATAGAAGCTACATATTCTATGGGACATTAATCCATATTAATTTTTAAACAGTTCAGCTTTCAAACGAGCTATAAATGTGTAACACTTTATCAGCTATCAATATATTGTGACTTTGTGGGTTCGTGAAATAAAAAGTCCAATTTCACCACTCAAAAATGTTCTTTATTTCCACCGTCTTACTGTTTAACACTTGCCAATTACACAAAATTACTTGCTGCACACAATTACAATTTACCAGTTCGTCCGTTGCAACTTCACTTGTACTCGCGATTACATAAACTCCGATACTCATACACAGTTCGTACAGTCCCGTTGCACAATCCTTTCGTTCCTTAACACGTCACTGACTAACTCTTACACCAGGAACTGCGACTGTCTTCTCGCTCACACTCACTAACCAACTGATTGACCAACACAACCAACAACTGAACTGACTCCGTCTGTCTGTAACCCTCTTTATATCGGAATATCGCCGGTTTCTAGTGACCAGGAGAATGTTCCAGTAAACGAAAGGTCGAGAAACAGGTGTACAGAAAAACAGGCGACCAGTCATGTTTTCCCCTAACCACAAGTCTGTCACCACTACAAGACAAACGAGGAGAAGGTGTGGCTAACGCGGTCCTCCCCCCTGCCTTCCGTTCGCAGCTGGTACAGGGTGCTCCAGAGGTCCGTTACAATATGCCTTCAGTAAATTTTCAGCTACTTTCCTTTTAAAACCTTTTATGTTCCTGCAGCCTTTCAGTTCCAGTGGCAGCGCATTATATAAGTTGATAACGTGTGAGGTTAAGCTGTTCAGGCCATAAGTAGAAGTGTTCACCGTTGGTTTTGTTAAGTTTCCTTTATTTCTTGTATTATATATATATGTGAAGAGCTTTCAAATGTTAGATTGGACTTTAGAAGATTATTTTTTATTTTGTGGAGATATATTATCAAGGACAACTCTATGTTTACTTGTAATGGTAAAATGTTAGTTACATGGTAGAGTGTTTTTGTGTTTGTTCTAAAGGGTAGATTGTAGATTATTTTCAAGGCACGATTTTGAAGTACTTCGAGGTCATGAATTAAATATTTAACAGAGTTACCCCAGAGTTACCAAATGAGATTGAATTAAAGCATGGTAGATACTTCGTAAATGATTTACACTGAATCTTTTGAATTTCAGCCTGTGAATTACAGCTAACACAGGAAGAATCTTATTTTTTACATGCATGATATGGTCCTTCCATGTAAGTGTACTGTCTAGAATCAAACCTAGATATGTGATTTTTGTTACTCTTTCAATCACTGCTTTATCAACATGTATCTTGTTATTTACTACTGGTACGTATGATCTTTTATGAAATAACATACATTTTGTTTTACAGACATTTAATGTTAACTTATTGCCCTTAAACCAGCTTTTCAATGCATTCAGGTCTTGCTGTATGTCATATATCAGCTGGTGCTCAGAGTTATCTATATATAACAAACATATATCATCAGCAAACATAGTCAATTTACCTTTTAGTCTTAAAATTGCTATTTTTTTACATTTTATGTACATTTTTTATATTTTAGGACATTTTATAGCTCATTGTTAGAGAATTTTTAGGTGAACAACTTCCGGGCCCTAGTTATAACAATTTGCTCACTTTCAACAATGCAAGTTCCGGCAATTATGTGTCTGTTTATTCCCATTGTGAGAAAGGCTCAGAAACACTGAACAGATCATACAATTATGGAACATGCATCAAGACAGCGGGAAAAGGGGATAAACAAAGCAAACATAAATTTAGCACGTGATCTTCTAATTTCATTTCACGCGGGCAGTTCCTTCAGCTTTTTATGTTGGGACACGTACGTGAATAGTTCTAGATAAATATAGTAGCTGGCAGCACTATTGCAAATGTGAAATGTATTAAATTTGTTGGTGATAGTGAAATGTAATACGTAGTGTAAATTGCGAAGTATTGAATTGTTGCGACAAGTTACGAATTTTCAAAATGCAGGCTGTTTCTATAACGTTACTCAGTTTAGCGTTGACTACTGCAGTGTTAGGAAATGCATATTATCAAAAGAAACAATTTTACCCTTCTGTGGTGTACATAACAAAATCAAATCCGAGTATGGCGGTAGGTGATATAGTTCTTATTTCCAGAAGCTTTTCTTACAATTCACTTCACGTACACTAATTTTACGTTATCACTCAACTAACAAGAATATTAGTAAATAAAATCTTTCATAGGCGCAGTAAAAATAAACCCTGATTATGCATATTATAGTGCACATAATGGATATTGTGAGCCTGTTCTGAACAGCTGATGTGTCGCTTTAAATCCTTAAATGCTTCTGATAAGCTTTAATTGCGATCATTTGTGTACGAAGTGGAGCCAAAAGGTCCACGCCTTGATCAAATACGACCATGACTTGACATCGCTGTATCTGTACTATAGTGCACATAATGAATATTGTGAGCCTGTTCTGAACAGCTGATGTGTCGCTTTAAATCTTTTAATGCTCCTGATAAGCTTTAATTGCGATCATTTGTGTACGAAGTGGAGCCAAAAGGTCCACGCCTTGATCAAATGCGACCATGATTTGACATCGCTGTATCTGTACAACGTTTCAGCATGATTACAATAACTGGTGCAAGATTTAAGATATTTTATATATTTATTGTTATCAAAAAAGTTTTTTTTTTGTTTGTAATTTACGTCCTCCAACGTTGTCATATCGGACAGTGAATGAATTGGGTGAAATGATGCTCAAATTAGTCCAGGGTCCATGGAGCTTACAGTTACCCGACATTCGTCTTGAAGGATAAGGGTAAACCCCGGAAAAAACCGTATCCAGGTAACTCAACTTGACCAAGATTCGAACTCTGGACCTCTTGAACGTGAGGCAGACCATCTACGCTACCGAGGCGGGCTGAAAAGCTTCCGAGAGCCGAAGCTCATGCTAGGGAACAGTACAAAATATATAAAATGATGGCAGGCAAACAGCCCTTAACAATATTTATAATACATTTTTATTCTAGAAATTAATTACTGTACAAAAATAACATATATAAAACAAAGATACATTCACTATAACTGAAGAAGTAATAAGAGCAGAGAACACTAAAAAACTGCATATTCTATGAGACATTAACACACATTAATTTTTAACCAGTTCAGCTAATTATTCCAACTATAAATGAATGACAGTTTCAGCTATCAAAATAGGCCTTAATTAAATTTTCAGCATGCAGCTTTTCATTTCCAGTGGCAGTGCATTGTATAAGTTGATAACGTGTGAGGTTAAGCTGTTCAGGCCATAAGTAGAAGTGTTCACTTGCTTTTATTAAGTTTCCCATATTTCTTGTATTATATATGTGTGAGAAGCTTTCAAATGTTAGATTAGACTTAAGAATATTATTTTATATTTTATGCAGAAGTATTATCAGGGACAACTCTATGCTTGCTTGTAATGGTAAAATGTTAGTTACATGGTAGAGTGTTTTTGTGTTTGTTCTAAAGGGCAGATTGTACATTATTTTCAAGGCACGATTTTAAAGTACTTCAAGGTCATGAATTAAATATTTAGCAGAATTACCCCATAAGATGTTTAAGTAGTCAAAATGGGTTTGAATTAAAGCATGGTAGATATTGGTATTATAAATGATTTGCACTGATTTCTTTGAATTTCATCCTGTGAATTACAGCCAACACAGGTAGAATCTTACTTTTTACACGCATAATATAGTCCTTCCATGTAAGGGTATGGTCTAGAATCAATCCAAGATACGTGATTTTTGTTACTCTTTCAATTACTGCATTATTAACATGTACATTATTATCTAATACTGGTACATATGATCTCTTATGGAACAACATATATTTTGTTTTAAGAGACATTTAATGTTAACTTATTAAACTTAAACCAGTTATTCAATGCATTCAGGTCATGCTGTATATCAACTAACAGCTGGTGCTCAGAGTTATCTATATATAACAAACATACGTCATCAGTGAACATAGTTAATTTACCTTTTAGTCTTAAACATCCTATGTCATTTATAAAAATTAGGAATAATATAAGACCTAATACAAAACTTTGTGGAACACCATGATGAATTGTTGACAGAGAACTGTAAATGTTTAGATTGTTTCCTATTACTGAGATAGTTCTGGAACCAGTTGAGAGGAAGTCCTCTTATGCCAGCATACTCAAGTTTCTTTAACAATAAAGTGTGATCTACAGTGTTGAAAGCCTTTTTAGGTCAGTAATCCAGTAGCTAAACTACTTTTATCCAGAGCTCTTTGAATTGGTATTATAATATCTACGGTGGCAGCAAGACTACTAGATTTGTTAATAAATCCGTACTGACGATTGTGAAAACAAAGCTCTGGGTTCTAGATTCTGTAATGATGTAACTTTTACTACTTTTTCTAGAATTTTGGCAAATACAGGAATAATGCTTATTGGACTATAATTATCCAACATTTCTCTATCACCTGCCTTATAAATTGGGACCACTCTTGTGATTTTACATCCATCAGGTACTGAACCCGATCTAAGTGATAACTTAATAAAGGTTACTATGTGTGGAACCAAGCTAAACTTGCACTTTCCTAACAATTCATTTGATAAAATATTGTCGATTTTATTGCTTTAGTTTTTTATTGTTGCTGTTATTTTTAGGACCTCATCTGTGGGTTATAGAAAGAGACTATTTGGTACTGAACTATAAAGTAGTGGAGTATATTGTATAGTTATACATTTCTTCACTAACTGAACTATATTTACAAGGTATTGGTTAAAATGTTCACATATTTCTAACTGATTTATTGTTTTTTGATCATCTACCATTATTTTTTTTCTATTTGATTGCACTGTACCAGGGTTTTATTTTGTACAATTCCATTTATTGCCATCCACACCTTTTTTTGGATCATAGCTAAAAGATTACTATTAACCCATGGTTTGTCTGTTTAATTGGCACGAGCTTTCTGTACCAATGGAAGCAGATTGAAACCCCTTCCTGTATAAATTGTAATAGTGAGTTATAATATTTATTAGGGTCATTTGTAACACAGTTATATCCAGTATCTTGTATAAATAAGAAAAGTTTATTATGAAGTATAAGGTTAAATTGATGAATTGACATTCTGGTAGTGGTAAGCTTATCATGAAGGGCATTGCAAAGATGTTCTTTTATGTCAATTATAAGCCTATACTGGAAGTTGATGTATACTGTTTTTATTAAGTACATCTCCATCACCTAGTTAAGTAACTCCATATATACCATATTTGTAGTGTTACAAACTTAATTTTATTGCTTGGTGACACAGTGAAGTTATATGATAAATGCCATTATTTATTTTAAAAGAAAGAAGGGTGAAAGTTTTGACCCATACTTAACCCATAATGTAAGTGTGGAAGAAAGGCAATTTAAAGAATGAAATGCCTGCAAGCCCCTTAAAATACTGGTTGTGATCAGTTTGAAAGCTTGCAACTCATCCACCATCTCGTTTTAAAGCACTTTCTTATATAGAAAATGAAATGCAAAATGTAAACCAAGTTTTCATTTTGTTTCAACTGTGCTTGTGCTCAGAAAGTGCCAAATGTAGGTGTAGTAGTGAAATGAATAAAAATATTTTTAATATCCTCAATTCTGACTATATTGATTTCTCTATTGATATGCATATAAATTCAACTTTTTTTTCCCATATTTTCTTAAAACCAATAGTTTTTTATGAGTATAGCAGTTAAATGTACATTAATGATTCTAGCTTTACTCACATCGCTTAATAACTTCATAGTTTTCTTAAAACTACATATATATAGAGCTAACCTGGTATCTAGCTTCAAACAGTATAGTACTAAGACAGTATTAGAAATGCCTGCTTTATTCACATTGCTTAGTTCTTAATGTTGTAAGCCCGACTCGGTAGCGTAGATGGTAGCGTGTCTGCCTCATGTTTAAGAGGTCCCGAGTTCAAATCTCGGTCGGGGTGAGTTACCCAGATAAGGTATTTTCTGGGGTTTTCCCTTATACTTCAAGACGAATGTCGGGTAACTCTAAGCTCTATGGACCCTGGGCTCATATGAGCATCATTTCACCCATTCCATTCATCATCCGATGTGACTTAACATTGGAGGACGTAAATTACAAAAAAAAAAAAAAAAGGAGTGAAATACATAAAAACAATAGTTTTTTATGAGTATAGTAATAAAATGCATATTAGTGACACATTTAATTCTTAGTGAGCTGCAGTACTTAAATAGAGCTAATGTAACCTCGCTCAGCCTTGCCTCTTAACTCGTTTTAGGAGTAAGACAGTATTAGTGACATAGTGGCACGAGCAGAACAAATGCTGCTTAATTCTTAGTGGCTTGCAATATATAAAACAGTAGTTTTCTTAAAAATGCATTGTTAGGAATTCAGTTGCTCAGGTTTTGTTAAGATGATGGTTGGTCTTCATTTCAACTAGCAGCCTAACTGTCCACTACTTGCCATAACTAAATTAGCATTATGGGTTAAGTATCAGACTCTTCCAAATGGGAAAGGAAACTTTAGTTTGTGCATGAAATGAGTACGTTTTTTAAATGGCATGTCATAAGTTGGTATTGTTGAAAGAACCAGGTTGCCAATGTTGTCACTTTACAATAAAGAAGCAGCATTATGTGCTATGGCAAATTTGAAAACTGAGGAAAAAGTTGAGTAATAGTGTTATTTTATAGCTGGTTATTGATGGCAGCAGTGGATGTAGTTTCTCTGAAGACATATGACCCATCCACACCGTTTTGAGATATCCTTTTACAGTAAAATTGTCACATGTCAGATCAAAACACAAACATACTGGTGGTGCTAAATAAGGATGACTGCTAGCAGCCTATTACTGTGTTTTAGCTACATTGAACTTTTGGATACACCTCTCTGTTGCTTCACAGTTTGGGCCACAACTGCTCCAGTCTGCTTATAAACAATGGATAATCTTTACATCCCACAAACATTTTTTCTAAGTCCAATATTGGACTGGCGGAACAAGTGTTCATGGAACCTACTGAAGTTTTCCATGAATAGAGAGCAGGTAACCTCAGTGTTGCAGAGTCATTCACAGCCAATCTCAGCATCCATGCTCCAGACATATCTCTTGCAGACAATATTAAAACTCTACGTGTATCCACCACTTGTGCCATTGTTAGAAGCAAACTACCTTTACTGTTTATTATGAAAAGGAATATCCTGTTCGGTCCCTGCCATTCAGTAAATAAACTTTGTAAGTGTAAGTTGTGTTTCAGTGCTTGGTTATGTTCATCAATATAGTTGATTTTGAATTATGCATCACAGTGAGGAATAATGTATGCAGTTCCTATATGACAAAAGTTATTAAGTATGCACATGTTATGTTGGGAGTATTAGGTGACCGTTAACCTAATAACAAACAGGATTGCAGCTAAAGATATTTTTGTGTAGGTGAGAACATGAATAGTTCTTGGAGAACATGGTAAAGGGTACTTGTTTCAAGAACTCTAGTTTACCAGCTTTGAGCAAACCATTTTCCATTGTTTCATTGAAGTCATGACCATAAGGCACAGAACATATCATTGATTCAGCTATTGTTGAGATGTGTGCTTATCCTCAGTGGACAGTAAATACATAAACAGGGGCAAAATAGCCAGTGCCAATTATGTCGTTCAGATTGATGAATGCAAAATTGGAAGGAGGAAATACCACTACAGCTGAATCGAGGAAGGGAACTGTATCCTTGACCTGATTGACCATTTAAGTATGGATGACAGTATGCCCCAATAATTTGCTTTGAGTATATTCAGCTCACCAGCAGATTGCACACTGACTGCGGGATGGATACAATAGCTTAATGGTTGGAGGTTTTACACCCCACCTAACTGTAAACCACAGCCTGCATATCTTGGGCGCGAATGTCCACACTAACAACATTTAGTTGTGCTGCATCGCCTAAGGTGCAGCATCAGAAAGATTCAAATGGATATACATTTTGGCAAGATTGCAAAAACAAGACAATTCAATAGTCAACATTAGCTGAGGATGTTAGGAAGGTCCTAACGAAACATGTTTTAGTTAAACACTAGCAATAAATGGAGCATTGAGTACTAGTTTGACAATTATATTCATTAGGAAAAGTCTAAAAACAGACCCATTGGTGGAAGTGGTAGAGAAAAGAAATTTAAAATGGTATTAAAATTAGGCAAATGAGTCAACCTTGTATATACTTTTCAACACTGGACTCACTGGCCTAATTTTAGTAACAATGGCACTCTACTTTCTGAAATACTTCTTTTTATTCTATATTAAAATGGTATGTACTCCTATTTAGAATGGATGATCAGTGAAACACAGAAGTATTTGAAGCAAGACCAGAAGGAGATGGGGAAGGCTGAGAAAGGAATGGGAATAATATATTGGAGAAATAGTAAGAAAAATAGGGAGGGAAATACTGGGTTGAAGAGGAAGGCACAGGTTAGAGAACAGTAGAGAAAATGGATAGAAGGCCCGATGCTAAGGGCAGAAGGGAAAGGTGAAGAAGCTTAGTTTACATAAAATTTAGTTCAAGGTATTCTTTAGATCAGTGAAAACTTTTGTCAATTGACTTATTAACTATCATGTATTCACTTTTTTAACACCACCAGAGAGCATGGTCATTGTAGGAGCAGTGTTGGTAGGAAGGCAACTTGGCTGCTACGAACATTAGCCATGTGCATGAAGCACATTTGGAGTTAGATTTTATTTGTTTTATTTCAGATGAATTGATGAATTTATGAAAGTTAGGAGTGTTTATTCTATTATGCGTGTTTGGAGGAATTTAGTAAAAGTGAAATTGCCAACTGCAAATAGTTTTTTCAAGTGTTTATTTTGTTTGTTTGGATATTTGTGACTTCTTATAGGATGCAATATCGATGTTAGGATGCAATTAATTTTGTGTGAGGAAAGAAAAGGAGAGCCCATAAAACATTCCTTGGCTATGCGTTGATGCTAAGAACCCTCAATATCTTGGTTAATCTTGAGGCTGAGGGTGCTCAAGCCCTGGATAGAATTTGTTACTGTCATGTTGGTATCTGTGATGTCAGAGTGTACTATGTTGGTATCTTCAGTGAAAATTTGAAACTGAGGTTTAGTGTGTGAGCAGACAAAATGTGCCACATATATAATAGTTTGTCCAATTTCGTAAAATTATTTCCAATACAAAACAATAGAACTAAGCAATGTTAAGAATCTGGACAAACTATATTTCTTTTTTCTTCAGATCTTGTATTGGAATTTATGTACTGCAAGCATATTGATGGCAGTGTAAATGTTCTGGTTGGGACCAGTTTATTCTCTACTTACTAAGGTGTCTGTTGCATAAAATTCTGCCATATTTCTTCACTTTATATCTCTACTTCAGGTATTTTTGGCTTGTGGTGCTGATGGTGCAGTATGTACTTAAGATCCTCATTGAGGAACATTTCTGTGCAAGCAACTTTGCTAGTCTAAATGGTGCTGGATATGCTTAACCGCTTCGCCGATGGCCATTTAAATCCTTCAGGGGGCGGAAACGGATACCCAATAAACAGAACAGGACATTTAAATTGTTAAATGCTGTAAAAATGCATCATAAATACAATTCCATATCTTCTGTGTTTATTAAGTTATTTAAACAAAACAAAAACTGGTTTAAACCCATTAAAGGCAGTATAAATCTATAGTAACAAAAAAGTAGAAACTACATTAATAAATTGTTGAAATTTGCTACTTTGTTTCACTGTAGCAAAAGCCATTCTTTGTGTATATACGAATGAATGTATGTATAGCTACGCAAGCGACTTCTCCGGTTCAAGGTTTTAGATTTTAGTTTAGTTTATGCTATACCAAGCGATAATCATACGAGAATATATTGTGTTACACACTCACACACTGGAAAGGAAACTCTCTGTCAGCATCTGTTATTACAGTGTTTCTCAACCAAGGTTTCTGGTAGCCTTTTAGTTATTTATACTCTGTGTTCAGAGTGATTTCTTATAGCTATCAAGAGCTAAATCAGTGGCACATTTGAAATTGTTAAATTTCAATGTTAACCATGGCTTATCCCCGTAATGTAGCAAATAAATTAGCTTGGGTATGATGTGTACAGGCTTGTGATATTACTGTAGAAAATATGGAAGATTTGTTGTACGATTATGAAGGAGATCTTTAGGACATACGTAGCAGTGATGTGTGCTGGTCTACAGATGGCATGTTAGCTACTCCATTGTTTGGGGAAATGGCTGGTCAAATATGGGTGATGCGGATCAGCTATTACTAGCTATTCCTCTTTACGGAAAACAGTTAAATGGTAAAAAAAAAGTATTTTTATACCACTGGATGTCACTATGCACAGTTGTTTAGTAATTTTCAGAGCTGTAAATTCATGCAAGACATTCATCTACCTGTACTTGCGCGTATAAATAGCTCGTAACCTAATTGAGTATTATAATACTCAGAGGCCTCTTTATACTAGGGGGGTGAGAAATTCACCACGACATCACCCCTCATACTTGAGAGAAAACACTTCCCTAAAAGGATACCACCACAACCAAAAAATTTGCAACCATTTCGAAAATGTCTAGTGTGTTGCGAAAAAGAAGTTTGCAAGGAAACCAATATTATTTGGTGTGAATCTGCAGATGTGCTCTTGGATGTTTATCCAGGTTTAGAGGTGTACAATTCAAAGAGAAACCTTTAAGGGTACGTTTACATCCCTTATAGGACTAATTTAAATTTATTGTAAAATAGGAAGATAAAAATATTTGGCGTTAAATGAGCATTAAATGCATGTATGCGCTGGATATCTATACACATCCATATCGGTTTGGGGCATTTTATGTTGGACATCATATGACGTCCATATCAGTGAAAGTGTTAATATCCTCTTTGGGAATCTAGCTTCATATTTTCTAGGGTACCAAGATCTGTTATTGTGAGTTATCCCAGATTAACTTTATACCATATGTTAGGAGAATCTTTGCACCAAATTGTTTCACTGCAGAGTCCATTGATATCCTTGTTGGGCTCTTGTATATCATATATTTGTCTATAGCTGCTGCTGCTGCTGCTCTTTCCCTTAAATGTACCTTGGAAGATGTGTTTGATAGCTGAAGGGTGATGCTAAGGTACTGGAACTGGTTGTCACTGTAGGGCCCCGATTTACATACTATGAAGTAACAACGATAACAAATCTATTCAAGGACCTAAAATTAATAGATAGTTTCTTGAAATGTATTTTATTTCATCAGAAATATGCTGCTGTTTTTGAGTTGCTAATGCAGGTGCAGTTGCTACTACCATTGTCAAGGCCATCATTGTTGTTGCCATCAGAACTGCTGCAGCCTTCTACTGAAATCATGAGTTCTTCCACTGCTTCCTCCAAAATGTCTTTGTTTTCCCTAGCAGCTGCTACAACTTATTTCATATGACAAACAGCATCTTTCCAATATTATGCACCTATTTTTGTCATTGCTGCTTCTGTTAAATTAATAACAGATGTTATAGTAAAATTTTACATATCCATTTAGGTATTTAGGCCCAAGTATATTCTAGTCATTGAAATGGCATTGGTATGGAAGAAGTCAGATGATTTTGTGGCCTTTTTTAGAGCAATTTTATCATTTACATTTTTTGAGAACTGTGGTTAGCTTTTACCAGAATCCAAAATTCTTAATGGTCTTGAATATGCTATTGTTGTGAACAAGCCATTTCATACAAACATTCATTTTTTGTTATGGTTGGAGCTACATCGAAAATAACTATGATTTTTGCATTATCCATAGTGTTTAGAAGGTTTATTCAAACTGACCAGTTGACTGACTCCTGAGCCATTTAAGAAATTTAGGATGGTTCATTTCTTCATAATTGTTTGGTATTTTGTATGACTTGAATAAGGAATAACAGTTTGGAATAAATCCTAAGCAGTTTCTCACATGAAGGAGGATTATTCTTTCACATTTACATAATGGTACTTGCATTGTTGCTCCCAAGGTATCATCAGCCCGGAGTCCTTGCTTATGCAAAGATTAGTATCACTTAGGTTTTGTCAAGCCATACAGTATTCTCAAAATCATGGGAAAAAGTTTCTAGCTGAAACCTACAGTGCCAAGTGCATATATCCATGTGTTTCCAGCAAAATCGTACGGCTCTTAAGCTTTTTATCATAAAATTCCTAAGCCCCGACTATTTTTGGAGTTTTGGAAATGGTACAATTGCTGCTTCCTGGTATACATATGCAGCAAATGACATCTTGCTGAAAAGGATCCAGGTTTGTGACTGGGTTATCTTGCTTTCTCTTCTCTGGAGTTTGTAAGTAGAATAAAGATACCTGAATCTTCAAGCGTTTCTTCTCTCTCTCTACCTCAGCTTTCAGGAACTCACCACCACCACCACCACCACCACCACCACCGCCACCGCCGCCGCCGCCGCCGCCGCCACGCTACTCCACTCCACTTTCTGTGCACATGCAAAACCCTTGATCAGTGTACAGCCACTCCACTTCCACATAGCCATAGCTTGCATCACTGGTAGCGGTTAACAGTTAATGCATTATTTTAGTAAAGATAATATAATTGGCAACATTTCTTGATATCAGTGTAACTATTCTTCAAATAATGTCTTTGCATATTATAAATGCACCTCAAAATTAAAGGACATTTCCATTTGTAAATAAAAACAATCTAACTGGCAATATTTAATGGTAGTTATAGGAAATATAGTTCAGCACGTACAACTTTTATAAATTCACAAAAACTAAACCTTGGCATTTAAAGAAATTTTCATTTGCTTGCACAGTATCTTGAATGTTGATATCTATTTTCCACTAGCTCTTGTACGTCTGATTCTAAAGTAGTGTTTGCTAAACATAAAGTGGAAACTAACAGGTCATCATTTATGTCATATCGTATGGTTGTTTTAAAATGGACCAACCCTCTGTGTATGCACAGTGCTATCCCTTACTACAAAATGCAATAGGAGCAATGATTTATAAGTAAAACATACAAAACAAGATAGGCATTTAGGATTCCTGATTTTAGAAAAGAAAAATTGTGTATTTATCTTAACTAGTTTTATGTTTCATTATTGAGTGTTGTTTCGAAACTCTCCATATAGACATCTCATTCCACCAAGCAATCGCTGAACCCAACCATTAACTAGAAATACTCAGCAGGCAATATCTATTAATTCTGATGTTCAGATGATGTGGATGATGGTATGAGAAAACTTACTGCTTTTGTCATGGATTGCAAACTACATTGGGCATTAGGGTTACTTCACATCAGCAGTTGGGTGAAGGCTTGGATAGAGCAGACTTAAAAATCAGAATTGTTATTCCAGGACCAGGAATCAAACACAGATCTTCAGTACAAGAGTGGCTAACCAGATGCTCTCAGTAATGCTACATCTGTATTTGTGTATTGCACTTGATTAAATTGGTCAGGTATACTGAATACTAATAATGGCAATTTGTTCTCTATTTTCAGGTAATATACGTACAAGCATTCATTTTGGTGTTTCTGATGGGGAAGCTGATGAGGAAGGTGTTTTTTGGTCAGCTACGAGCTGCTGAATTTGAGGTACTCTTAAGATTAAAGGTCATTTTGATTGTAAAAAGTAGTCCCCCTCCCAAAAGAAAGTAATTGAAATATTTTTGATATGTTGCAGTTAAAATACTCTTTCTTTCTTCTTTCAAGTATCTTTTACAGAACCAAAATTCAATATATGGTTTAAGGATACAGTAAGAGTTGCATGGTCTACAAAAATAGTGCATTGTTTAGGAATGTCTGATTTATTTCAGTGTAATATTACAAACAAAAATTCTGGATAAAATGAATTATGTAAGCCTAAACCTAGACACAAGTTATTACAAGTTAGTATCATTTCTTATTCCTATGAGTAAGGACTATGGTACAATGAAGCACAAAATTATATTAATCATTTCTTATCTTTATCAGTGCACCAAATTACTTTATACCCAGGGTATACAGACTTGGTGTGCTTGTCAAGCTATTAGGTCATGCTTATAACTTTAATTAAATATCTGCTGTTATTTAACTTTCTTCTTCACCTTGCTTGCTTAGCTTTTTGGCTCTTTTCATAACAGGTTCCTGTTTCCCTTATCTTTTTTCTGGATTTAACATTCATAAACAGTTTCCTGAATTTCTTTTGGTCCATTATTATAAAACCTTTCTATAAATGCCTATTTAGTATTGCAATAAGTAGTAAATTGTGACACTAGTTCCTCTGTGTTCTGTCTTAGCTTGTTATATAAGTAGATAGAATTAAGAAAAAATTGACAGGTTATACACTTCTGAAACATACATTTTAACCCCCTCTGAATCCACATAGAACATATCACATGACTGCTTTTAAGTTATAAAATATGACTCAATAAGTCTTAATATGAAATTTGCTTTACTTTTAACAATGCTTTTAATAATAGCAATTTCACTTTAGTTGTAAACTTTTTGTAACAAACCTAAACCTTTATCATTCATTTTTTTATCATGTTTACCATAAGAAATAAAAAATCACTACTCCACAGTAGTATCTGTTATGAATTAGGAGAGTACTTATCCATCAAGTTTAAAATTTGAGTAATTTCCCCATTCTTTCCCTATTCAAACACACCTTTTGATGTTCCAGGATGTAATCCCTGGTTCCTTCCGCTATGCACATTCCTTTTCTCTAATCTACTCGTGGTTAACTTGTCTGTTGCTGCCCTCTCTCACATATTTTCCTCCATTTGCATGATGTTGCCTCCAGGTATCTGTATAATGCTGAGTCCAGTATTCCTTCATATGTTCATTATGACAGCTGCTCCCAAGCCATTCTATGCATGACTTCAATCAACTGTTTCTCTGGCACTTTGTGCACTTTCTCTTGGCCTCCCAATATCTCGCATGTTATTTTCTCTGATTTGGCACATGTCTCATGTTTACCTGAATGCATATCCTATTTCCTTCCATTAACCCACAAATCTAGTTCTCTGATGAGACCTTTCTTCTCCTTTGCTCTTGCCTTTTCATTTTCCATATTACTGTGCTGCTTGTTCCACTATCTTTCTTTAAATAATCTGATTCCACAGATATGTTTATTCCTTTTAACTTTTTTGGTATTTGAGAGAATTGTCCATTTTATTTTTGTGGTAAGTTTGACAGTTTTGAACCCTGATTCAATAAGCCAAATCTAAAGATGTCGGTTATTTCCTATCCACCAAGTTTTAAACTTATTTGTCTTGAAATATCTTTTCAGTTTGATCCATGTTTGTTTTTGCCTTGACTCTTTGACTCCTTAGATGTTTGTTCACTCTTCCTCTGTTGTCAGCTTTTTCCAAGTAAATCAGCTGAGGATGGTACTGGGACAGTCCTGATAATGTTTCAGTTTTTAATATTGATGTGAGTAAATTTGAAGTTTTAATAAAATATGACTCAATAAGTCCTTTAATAAGTAATTCTCTGCTTTCATTATACTATTTCTCTGTTCACTTCAACTTCAAAGGTTCCCCATATTGTTCTTTATCTCATCAGTTCTCTTCTTCCTTCCTTTCAGATTAGTCATGTCTTTTTGTTAAAATGAATATTCCCATAATATGCTCCTTCTCTGGCTGTGGGGTTAGCTCTACACCACTGATGACTAGCATTAACAATAACATGAACCACAACATTGGTGCAGATGGTCTTTTGAATCTCCACCTCTGGAGCTATTAAATAGCCCAGTTCTAACTTTATACAGTTATAAGTTTCCCATTATTCAATAAGCAAGCACATGTATGCATTTGTTTCCAGTCCTTTTCTGTCAAATTCCATTATTTCACAAATATACTCCTTCAGACTAGCATAACTTTTTTAAAGAAAAAGTTACCGAGAAGAAATATGAGCCATTTTTAAAAATTTATTGGCCTCTATATATTCATTACAGGTGCATAATTTGATGATGCAAATTAAGCATTGACTCATCTTGCTTTAAAGAGTTATCATTTTCATTTACCATCTTGTAGTTGCAGTTTTGATTCTTGTACTAAAAATTAATTTTGATTTGATAGGAAGAGCTTATAAACACTGTCTAATCTGAAAGTGCTTATTGCTAATGTTTTATGGATTGATACTGTATACTAAAACTGTTTCTAGTGGTTTGTATAATGCCACCTGCCTTTTTCAGAACTTAAAAGATATTCACAACATAGGAAGCATGCTCATTTGTGCCAAAGTTGAAACCTATATTGTCTCATGTAATAAGATGTTTGATTTAAATTTCCGGCTCTTCTTTCTAATATGTGATGCAGCAATTTTTTTCTAAGTTCTTCACACTTTTTGAATTTTGTGCTGGAGGGCATTCTTTTAACGTTAATTGTTTGTTTATTTCCTTACTGCATATGTAGCCATATTGAAGAATTCAGTGCAGCCAAACTATCCTTGTTTCTCCACTGAACAGAATGCTGTCAACAGTCTTACTTGTCCCTAAATTACACTAGCAAACTAACACAAAGTAGTACCTAGTACTTAAATAAATTTAATATTAGTTTTAGCGGTTTGACAATTTTTACGTTACATTTGTTAACGTTGATTTTAACATCTGTTGGTAAAATTGGGCACAATTCGCGGCAGTAGCCGAACCAGTTCACGAGCTCATGCATTTTCCTGATTTGTCGAGCCATTTTCCGATTTTCAACAATGTACTGAACGAATCTTAAATATTTGAAGAACGCACAGAACAAACAGCCTTCTCTTCTAACAGTACAATTGGCACTTTTGCTGGACAGCAAGCCTACTTTTGTAAAGCAATAAAACCTGAAAGGAAACATGGTCAGTATTTTCCAAAACTGATCCACGCTAATCGCATCCACATGCCCTTTTGCACCGATGTAGGACAGATGTCTCGGGCATTTTTGCAGAGGTTGGCTATAAGTGTTACATATCTTTCTCGTGTTGGCTGCAACATGAGGACTGCAGGTTGTCTGCTTGCAGGTGCGTATATTTGCACTGTTGGACTTAGCAAATATTCTCGCATCGCACAAAAAGTTTCTCCATTTATCCTGTTTCATACACAAGTTAAAAACTGGGAAACAATTGTGTACTTTCCTGTAAATAGTAGATTTCCAGCTGGAAGTATATTCATTACACAGTTCTTATGAAAGCACTTCAAGACACATCAAAGCAAGACTTTTTCTTATTTATAATATTCACCATAATGCTACTAAATGCATGAAAATGTACAGGAATATATCCAATCACGTGATGATATTCTGTGAGAATGATAACCTGTTCAGGCAGTGCAAAGTAAAAGCAACTGCTTTTATATGGTGCTCAGTATTTTTTGAAAAAGAAAGTGTAATTACAGGTAATGGCTGCAATTTGAAGACAAATAACATGAAAGTTAAAGTTAGTTTTGAATTCAGTAGTATCGAATTAATAAAGTTAAGCTCATTTCATATTTTTATATTTTTGTGTATTAAACAGTGTGACACATGGTTGCTTGTACCATGATTGAGATTAAAGTATCTAGATATTTCAGGAGCAGTGTTTAAAGTCTAGCACAAAGCTTTGCATCTGCAACATGATTTATGTGCTTAACCAATATCTACATAGCTCAAGACTGTATAAGATTAGTTTTATAAGTGGCTTAGTATTTGAAGAAAACTATTGGTATGAGCATGTAAAACAGTAATCATATTTTGTTGTAGCATTTGATGGAAAGATCATGGTATGCTGTAACAGAGACCTGCCTGGCCTTTACTGTGTTTCGGGATGACTTCAGTCCAAAGTTTGTAGCACTTTTCACTGTGCTGCTGTTCCTGAAATCCTTTCATTGGCTTGCAGAGGACCGAGTTGATTTTGTAAGTTACTTAACAGTGACGGTAAACAATGCTCAGAAGTAACTGTTAATACCTTTTGCTCTTGCATTTGAGACTTCTGTAATCAATTGAGATTTGCAGGTTGATGTCCAACAATAGTAACTTTCAGACACTCCACTCTCTGAAATACTTCTTTTTATTTTATATAACTTTCAGAGTATCTGGTTTAATTGTTTAATTAAGCTCCTGATGTTGGACCATTTGTTTAGACAGCGTATTCTTTAATTTATTCGGAAGAAGTTTGTAGCAGTGAAATGAGAAATAATTAAACATTTTGAAAGTCAGTGTAATACACTTGTATAGTTTAATGTTGCTAAATAACAGGACATGTTTTAGAAATCATCACTTCCTTCCACACCTTCCCATTGTTCAATAAGAGAAAATGAAGCAAGCATGTCTATGTCAATTCTTAATTTTTTAAAAATTGTTTGATGCTTGTTTAACAGAATATTAAACAAAGAAGTACTGGGTAGAGTCAAACCAAAAAATTCAATGCCATAGCTGGGATTTGAACCACAGATCTCCTGGTTTCCGTCTGGTTGCTCGTAACCATTGAGATACCATGGCCAACATGCCAGCATAACATTAAATTCTTCATCTGACTTGTGTATTTCCTGGTAAACTACTAGAGCTTCTCATATTTCTCATATGCAGTGAGATATGCACAGTTTGTGGCACCTACTATTCTGTAAGTACTTAAGTTCCAGGCTTCATAGTTAAACAACTATTAGGTTAATTGATGGAAATTAATCATTCTTTCACACTAGCCATGTATAGGCTAAAGTTTGGATAGGACTGGCATGTTGACCATGGTAGTTCAATGGTTAAGAGGAACTGAATAGAGATCGGGAGATTCTTGGTTCAATCCTGACTATGGCATTGAATTTTTCAGTCTGACTGCCTATCCAAATCTTAGCCTATACATGGGTAGTGTGGAAGAATGATTAATTTCTATCAATTAATCTAATAGTGGTTTAACTATAAAGCCTAGGACTTAATTGGTTACAACATAGTAAGTCGTTAAATGGTTACAGCATAGTAAGTTGCCACAAATAGCACGTATCTCATTGTGTGTGAGAACCCCTAGTGGTTTACCGGGAAAAGTATGTCAGTTGAAGAATTTAATGTCTTGCTGGCATGTTGGCCATGGTACCTCAATGGTTAAGAGCAACTTGATGTAGACTGTAAGATCTATAGTTCATATTCCGGCTATGGCATTGAATTTTTCAGTATGACTCTAACTATCCAAACCTTAGCCTATGCACAGTTAGTGTGGAAGAATGATTAATTTCCATCAATTAACCTAAAAGGATTATTGGTTGTTTGTTGTACCATCTCTGTTAGTGATATTTGGCCTGCAAAAAATGGCAACAGATGTCTCAGTAAATTGTAAACAGGCTTATTTATTATGTACAGATTGGGAATCATTTTTTTTTTTTATTCTCGTGCATGATAAGTTTCTGAAGGGAACTGAAAAATTGAGCAAACAAAAGCACAGAGCAGTACTGGATTGAATCCTCTCATGTAATATTAAAGGACATGTAGAGTACACGTGGCAAAGTGGATGTACTTGGAAGCACAAGGACCTTATTCCAATATTGAAACAAATATTTCCAATTGATTTCACCATTGAGAAGTTAGATATTAGTAGAATGCAATAATTGTACAATGCAACCTACTAATGGATAGTTCTTCAGTCAATGAAGCCATTAAAAGTAACATAAAAGGTTGTAGATTGACGTCAAGCTTTAATTTAAACTGTATAAACAGTTTAAATCCAGTATAAATTATTTTTTAGAATTATTTGCTTATTAGTGTGAAACATAAGCTTGTCAACAAATAATCTAGTTGACATTGGCTGATAAATGGAGCAGCATAAAATTGGTTTTTCATTTTGAATTACTGTATTATGTATACATTTGTTTGTAATGTACATCATATAATTTTTAATTATGAGGATATTAGGGTTCTTGGGGAAAAAAATGAGGAAAGACAAAGTGGTCAATTCTACTGAGAGAAATTATTGGTAAAAGGACGATGAATGTAAAAACAGGAGAAAACAAACAGGAAATAGGAAACTATTTAGGCTTACTCTTAATGTTCCTGGGCTTCCAGCCAGATGAGTTGATGAACAGCATTTTGGGATTGTGTATCTCTCCCATCTTCAGGAAGCTGGTTGCTTAAGAGAGGCATATGGTCACTATGTATACTTTGTCTACTGCAGTGACCAGTGCATACAGTATATATTGGAGTTGTGATAAAAAAATAAAGGACATTTTCTTTTTTCTTAAACAATCTTTATTGAATCATCCACATTGACTTTGTTCCCTTCAAAGAAATCACCCTTGAATATAATACTCTGGTGCCAGTTCTTTTTCCAATCTTGGAATCACTTCTGGAACTCAATTTTCATTATGGTGTTCAGCTCCAGCAATTCTGTTTTTATCTCATCAATGGTGGCAAAACATCCTTTCATGAATCTCTTGATTAATGGAAATAGAATTTGCAGGGAGCCATGACCAATAAATACCGTGGCTGAGACAACATAATGGTTTTGTTTTTTGCCAAAAAAAATGTCAATGAACAAGCGTTGAGGTGTGAGCAAGAGCAATTTCCATGAATTTTTGCCACAACTCTGGTCAACCTCTCCAATGGTAATTTGGCGATTTTCAAAACTATTTTCTTTATTTCTTCCACATTGTTGTCAGTAATTGATGCACAAAGGCATCCAAAGTGACCATTGTCTTTGTTTTCTCGACCCTCTTTGAAACATTTATGCCACTGGTAAACTATTGTCTTGTGGTAGATTCGCCAAAAGGCACAGTCAACATTTGAAAAGTAGTGCTGCACTTTATTCCATTTGTCAAGCAGAATTGAGTAAAATTTAAGTAATAATTTGCAGAGCACTCACAAACATGTGTAACCTTTTCGACTGTCACAATAAACTAAATATGTAAAACAACTGAAAATGCAAACATATGTCAGAAATGTGTATACCAAAAAGATTATATATATATATATATAAATTGGAAGCTCAAAGCCTGCAAAATTAAACAATTCTTATTTTTTATCACCTCGTATAATGGCCATAAACATTCACTGTCCAAACTCCTGAGACTTGCAGAGTTTTCAGTTTGAAAACTCCATTAGGCATCATTCAGAAAGCTTAACATCTAAGAAACAAGTTACATTACTCATCTGAAATAAATACAACCTTGATCTAATTGCAGATTTTAAAAAGAAAGAAAATTCGTCTATAGAAGCTAAAACATATGGTTTTAAAACCATAAATGTAAGATATCCAGATGATGAATGATTCGCATCTATAGATGGCTGTTGTTACAACCAAGAAGATGGAACAAAAGCTACCTGTAAATCCTTTTTTCTATAAGTTGTTGGAAATGATGGAGAAATTGATGTAATTTCTACTTCCTACAAAATTTATTTGCATGGTCAAATATGCTTTCCAATAGATAGTCAACATGAAAAATTCAATGCCATGGCCGGGATTTGAACCATGGATCTCCTGATTTCCGTCCAGTCGCTCTTAACCTTTGAGCTACCATGGCCAACGTGCCGTCCTGACATTAAATTCTCCAGTTGACTCGTTGAATTTTTCATGTTGACTCTATCAAAATCCTTAGCCTATATACGGCTAGTGTGGAGAAATAATTAATTTCCATCAATTAACTAAAATAAGAGTTAAATGATGAATCCTTTCATGGAAGTGTTGAAAACAGTGTTGTTGTATAACAGAAACTAAAATGATCTTCAAAAAATTCACTTACCATCCATGGGCCTTTGATAAATTCAAAAAACAAAACATTCAACTAGCTCCAGTGAACCATTACTCATTAAAAAACCTAATTTGCTCAAACATCAAAGATGCCATTCAATCTAACAAAAAATCTGGTATATATCAAATTGAATGCTGTGACTGTAGTCAAATTTATATTGGAAAAACCAAAAGAAATTTAGAAACAAGAGCAAAGGAACACTTTAGGAACATAAAATACAAACAATTAGAAAAATCAGCAGTTGCCACGCATTTTTGGGAAAAAAACCACAACATAAATCCAGAACCAAAATTACTAAAACATACAACAGGAAAAGAAGAACTGTCCACATGGGAACAAATCTTTATTTCAAAAAATAGGAACAAAGTATTCAATTTCGACATCCCCCAGAAAGATTTGTTCAGCAAGTTCCTCGAACCGCCACCAGAGGAGACCGATGACAAAATATTGCCAGCTACACCAATGAGAACAAGTCGATGTCCGGCTGAAGATAGAGGGAAGGCCTCAGAAACCGGTTCCGGGAAAATTTAAAAGTGAATGTTGTTTTGTGTTATTAATCGACTCCCAATTAATTTAAATGATGAAGCCTGGGACTTAAGTACTTACGATAGTAAGTCGCCACAAACAGTGTATCTCGGATGCGAGAGCCCCTAGTGGTCTACCGGGAAAATATACGAGTCAACTGGAGAATTTAATGTCAGGACGGCACGTTGGCCATGGTAGCTCAAAGGTTAAGAGCAACTGGATGGAAACCAGGAGATCCATGGTTCAAATCCCAGCCATGGCATTGAATTTTTCATGTTGACTCTATCAAAATCCTTAGTCTATATACGGCTAGTGTGGAGAAATAATTTCCATCAATTAACTAAAATGCTTTCCAATAGTTTTCATATCAGATTCCAAAGCAGTTATTCAGGCTATTATTTCAACTGACTGCCCTAAAATGGGGGGGGGGGGGGATCATAGTATGATTAAATATCTCCAAAATTAAACAAATGTGTAATTTTCAAATGAATACCCTCCCGCTGTGAAATTTCTGGAAATGAACAAGTGGATAAGTTGGCCGAGAAAGGGTTCCACAATTGCTTAGACAAGGAAACAGTTAAAAGATTAATTACAAACATTTTCACAACCATTTATGATAAACATTGTACTTCCTCTAAAAAAACTTAATTAGAAGAATCTCCAAAATAAACTTAAAACAATTTCAGATCTCTTTAATCGACTTCCTTTAAATTTAATTTCAGATCTGCTTACAAAATCATTTGTGCAATGATTGATCACAGGCCATGATTGATTGAGTGTATTTTTGTTCAAGTTTGGATTAATGACTTCTCCACAGTGCTGTTGATGTGGTAAAGGTGATTTAATGAACATTAATCAACTAACTGTATGTGAAATTCTCAAAATGTAAGATCTAGTTTGTAAATACTGGGAAGCAAAAAGAAAACTGATTTTATCATCTAATTCTTAGCATTAGACATACAAACACACACACACATACACATTCAGTGGCCTAAAGATGGTAGAGAGATGCACAGTCCTGAAACATTGATGTTTATCAGCACACATAACTGGAAACCTAAGAATACTTAGATTATGTTTGTTTGCCAGGAAAGCTTCAGCTTATATTTTATTTACATTTGGTGAGGAATAAATGGCTGAGTAAAATCACTAAGGAGAGGAAGGGAGAAAGAGTTTAATAGGTGATAGAAACAAATAGTAAATATGGCCCAATAGCTTTGCAACTCACCAGGAAATCCATCATTTAGTGTAGTATTTAATAAATTAGCTTAATAGAAGGACTACTGTAGAATTTCATATGTAAGCAATCCAGTTTATAGTGTACTTATTGACCTAATATGTATTCTTATTAAGTAGCAATATGCTACTTAATTTTTTCAGCTTTAATGGACAGATCTACAAACAAAAAACAGGCCTAGCTATGAGCAACCCATTGTCTCCCTTCTTGGCAGATTTATTTATGAGTGCTTTTGAAACACATATCACAAAAACTTTTCCAAATTATTTCAAAGTGTGGTATCGCTATGTTGACGACATTTTTGCAATAGTTCCTAAAAAACTCATACAAGATAGTCTTAAGCTTTTGAATATACAAAATCCAGCTATAAAATTTACATTGGAAACAGAAGAGGATGGTGTGCTCCCCTTTTTGGACATCAAGATCAAGAAAATGAACAACAAACTCACCTTTGGTATTTACAGGAAACCGACACACACAGATAATTACATCAAGAACAACAGTTTCAACCCAAAACAACACCAACATGCCATTTTCAACAGTTTAATCTTTCGGATGATCAACTTTCCACTAAACAGAGAAGATTATCAAGAAGAATACCTAAACATAAAAAAAGTAGCTATATCCAACGGTTTCAACCCAAATTTAGTAGACAAAACAGTTAACAGACTCAACAAAGCTAAGAAAATAAAAGAAACCACCACCCTAGAACCTACAGGAGAAAAAGAGAAAAAACTTTTTAAAAAATTCACCTTCCACCCATCAGCCTATAACAAATTCCAAAAAATCTTCTCAAAACACAACATAACTCTTGCACCTCAAAATAGGTTTAATATCAGAAATTTGTTAAAAGGCCCTCCCAAAAATTCAATCACTACCAAAGAAAAACCAGGAATCTATGAGATCAAATGTGAAACTTGCCCTAAAATTTATATAGGAAAAACAAAAAGAAATATTAACATCAGAACTAAAGAACATCTAAGAAACATTAAAAATGGTGAAACAGAAAAATCAGCAGTGGCTTTTCATTTTTTGAATACTAGACATGACATCAACTTGGAAACATCTCTAATAAAATATGTTAATCACCCCATAGACCTTTCCGTATGGGAAAAAATCTTCATCAACAAAAATCGTCATAGAGTCATGAATTTTGAAACTCCACCACCGGACATCTTTGACAAGTACATCACGCCATCTATTGACAAAACGGAAAACGAGGAAACCACTACAACTTGCACTAGTCGAGTATCAGCTGATGATAGGAGCGAGAGCTCTTGAAACATGTCCTGTGAATAAACAGTGTGAGTGAAGCAATGTGTCAATATCTTCTCGATTCACTTTTGTATTAATTTGTGCTTCACTGTCCCTATGCTTCTTCCAACTTTATACTTTGAGCAATATGCTGTTTCACTACAATTATATATTTTGGTTAATATAAGTTTTTCTGTGCCATTTTATTTTCAGTGATTTATTTTGTTCATTTTATTTAGGTTAATAATGTTTTGTATCATAGTCCAGGTAAGCTGTAAAAGTGTCATGGACATATTAAAATTAGCAAAGATAACTTGTAATATCTGTAACACACAGAAGAGCATTTGTCGAACTGCTTGCTACTATGCATGCATGACTTTCTATATACACTACAGATACAAATAATTTTTGCCTATGGCAACAATCTGAGATTTATTTTTTATGTTAACATGTGAAATAAGTTCATATATGCAGCATCTATAACTTCTTTTATTTTCTATTTGATAATAAATTTATATAGTCAAAGTTTTACCTGTTTAAAGACAATCATCTGTATTGATCCTGATAGTAAAATGTTATGAAATATAATTAAGTTGTGTATATTAAGATTAGTAATAGTGAAAGTTTTAACATGACAAATGGAGTGGCTAATGTAATAGAAGCAGCTTCTCATAGTGCTCGTTTTGTTTCAGATGGAAAGGAGTCCTGTTATTTCATGGCTGTTTCATGTTCGAGTACTGTGTAAGTATCATCGAAAGGTTTACAATAATTCATATGATTGAGTTACAATCTAAGATTTAGTCCTTTTTCATGTATGTCGATCACTAGATAAGTATTGAGATATGAAACATTGGTCATTCCAAGGTAAAGCACTGTTGTTGGTTCAAAGTTGCTGAGTCACTGGTGGTTTAATTGTAGCAGGCAGAGCTTTGTTGTATCATTCATTTCCTTGCATGTTATGTTTTAAGTGTGGAAAGTGTGAGTGTCCTTGCAATTGAAATAGAGATTCACATTGTGCAATTTTGTACAATTTCAAATGTGGCTTAAATGAAATTTCATTTGAGCATTTCAAGGATGAGTGCCCCATAGTTTGAGGTACAGAAGCTCCACAGATTGAAATGATGCCAAAAAATGCTGCACAGATTTAACTCTGGAAAGTCTTTTGTTTCATATATTTTTATAGGTGATGAAATATGAATGTATTGTTCCTAAGAACAAGGAGTATGAGACAATGAAGCAGAAAATTATATTAATGGATGTATTAGTTTGACTCGGAAACAAAATGCCAGTCCTCCTTTTAAATTTTTTTGTGATTACCAACCATTGGTAATAGTTAAGGAGTGCAGGAAAGAAATTGACTACCTCTTCTTTACAAGTGATTATGTGGTAGCAATTGCTTTTGAAAATTGGAAAACTGCTATTCAAAAAGCTACATAGAAGTTGGCTTTCCAAAAGTGTTTTTAAAAAATTCAAGAATGACATCCAAACATAGGACTGAGGGACATTTTGTGCACTATGATAATGCATCAGTCCACATCACTAATGTGACAGTGGAATTTCTACAAGGAACTGAGACTAAATTGTTGACTCCTCCAACCTGTAGTCCTGACTTGGCAACATGTTCACTATGTGTAATAAACTTCAAGGTCTCCAGTTTTCTAGCTCAAAGGCTCGGTTGCAGCTTAAAAGGAATTACCTGCAGTGTTGGAAACTGATGGAGTGGATGCTTCCAGAAGTGGTTGCAGAGGATCGAAGAGGTTCCGTGCTGCACATGGGGGAATACTTTGAGAAAGTGGGATAAACAAAATGTATTCATTATTTGATGAAACTATTTGTAGTCATATAGAATAAAAAAAAGTATTTCAGAAAGTGGAGTGCCATTGTTACTAAAATTAGGCAAATGAGTCAATCTTGTATATACTTTTCTCCACTTACAAGTTTTTTAATGAAGATTAGTTTCTGGGAACTTCTTCCCTATCCTCAGTTCTGTGGTTCAGTCAAGTGGTTCAGAAGTTCCCAGAAACTAATCTTCATTAAAAAACTTGTAAGTGGAGAAAAGTATATACAAGATTGACTCATTTGCCTAATTTTAGTATTTGTAGTCAGTTTTTCACACATCACTTACATTTTGATTTTTTGATGGACTAGTTCTGGGAGTATCAATTAATTTGGAGGTCACTGTTAAATTTCCTCCAGACACACGTAATTCACTATTTGTTTTCTGAATTGATAGGCAGGCAGGTGGACAGATGGATGGACGGACGGACGGACGGACGGACAGGCAGGCACTTATCTATTGACTGTGTATGAGCTACACAGGGACACATTTCTCTCATTGGTGAAAGAGCTAGTGTGCAGTAATATTGTAGAGCTTCTCACTTAGCTATTTTATAAATACGCCATGTCTATATATCATAGATTGTCATATGTGAAAAGGTCTGTTATAAAGTAAATGGAATCTAACTACTTGAATAATGAGTTAGCAGCTTTTATTCAATCAACACTATTTCTTAATTGGAAAATTATTTCAATTTTATCATGGTCACTTCATATGAGGAAACAGATGGTTATGTGAGCATAGAGGATGGGATAAATTCTCGTATTACAAAGCAGATATGTGTATCACTGCATGCTGCAAAGAATGCATTAGCATTGTTTTGTGCAGTAAGTGAACTTCCATAGTTGGTTCACAAAATTATTTATAGTCAGTTTTTCACACTGTCGTGACACTCATTAAAGAGAGGAAATTTCTAAGCCTATTCATGCTTCTATTCATGAATTTGCACTTGACATAATTTGCATTGATTTTTTGAGGGACTAGTTCTGGAAGTTGTTGCTTCCATTTTCAACCTTGGTCTGTCTTGTTTGTTGTTGCTTGCGGTTTTCTCTCTGGTGGTGGAACTATGAACTTCTTTATCAGATTGACTGATGGTATTTTGGAGTTTATATATTTCCATACTAAGATGTTTTCTCACATTATCAGTTTATGATTTATCTCACCTTTTAATAATTTTGGATTTGAGTCAAGGTTATGGTTTTTGTTACAAAAGTGAAATACTACTGCTGACTTGTCTTCCTGTTTCAATTTTATGTTTCTAAAATGTTCTTTTACGCAGGTTCTTTAGTTTCCCCTGTGAACATTTTTTCACAATCCTTATAATTTATTTTTTATATTCTGGAACTGTTGAGTGGTGCAATTTCATACTTTGTTTTTTTAATTTAACAACGTTGCTACTGAGTATACCTTTATAGATTCCAAGATGATATTTTGTTGTTTAAATATATTTTTTAATTTATTAAATGTTTTTGGGTGATACGTGAATCTGCTGATTATGTTGTTGCTTTCTTTTTCTTTAGTGAATGTCTTGCTTCCTAAATGGTTCTTTATAGCGTAGAATTTTTAATTTTCTTAAATACCAGACTTTTATGTTATCCATTTTCATCTGCTATGTAAAAAAAACCTAAAGCGAAAAGAAACCTGAAAACCAGAGTAAAAAAAAATTTCATCATCTGTGGTCATACAACCTTTTTAGTTTAGCCTTGACCTCCTTCAGAATTGCTGCCCAATCTTTCCTATCTAGGGCTCTCTATTTCCAACTCTTAATCCCTGCTTTAAGAAGGTCAGCCTGGACATTGTCTAACCATTGTAATTTGGGTTTTCCTACTCTTGTTTTACCAGTTGATGTGGCATCTAGTAATATTTTAGGGATACTATTATTGTCCATTTTGATAATGTAGCCCAGCCACTCCAGCAAAAGCAATTTAGAAACATCAAATTGAGACAGGAAGGCAAGTCATAAGTAGCATTTCACTGTTGGAATGAAAACCATAACCTCAACCCAAATCCAAAATTATTGAAAGCTGTGATAAACCATAACTGACATGGGAGATCATCTTAATATGGAGATATAAAGATTGAATAATAAACTTCGAAATCCTTGAACTGTATATAGTTTTATTTTAAAGGTAGGTGCTGGCAATTCTGCTTGCTCTGCTGCTGTGTCTTGAGATTGTAATGATGCACCCACCAATTATGCAGGATGACAAAGTGTTCAAAAAGATCACTAGAGCTAGCCTATCACAGCTGAATCAGTTTAACTTTTAATTCCAGTGGTCTTATGCAGTGGTGAAGTGCAGTAACATTTGCATAGCAGATACTGTAGGGATATGTGCTTGCAATATAATATTGGAAGCTAAGGTGACATAGCAACCGCAAAACAGATGGGAGAAGTTACAAGAAATAATGGCTTAGCAAGGAGATTTAAACAAGAATGGAGGAAGTGGGATAACATAGTGATTAAAACTAAGTGCTGGAGAAGATAAAAATGAAGATAATGAAAATAAGAATGGACAGATGGAAGACATGACAAGATATAACCTAATAATTTCAAGGTGAAGAGTGGAAAGGAACCAGAGCATCCCAGGAGGTACAGGAATTATTAACAAAGAGATTAGAAATGAATATGAGAGGCTTCGAATTGCAGGATGCATTTACAATTGGGAAATTGGAAGCCAAAAGAAACATACTGGTGAAATTCAGTAATACAGAATTGATAAAACAGAAGTATTAAAACAAAAAAAAAAAAGGGGTTAAGAGAAAGGTCTCTTTGTATTAACAAAGGTCTATTATAGGAGCAAAGAGAACAAAAGAGGAGGCTAATTGAAGAAAGGAGTAAGGCGAGAAAACAAGGATTTAATGCATGTATTCAAAACAGCAAATTGTGGATTGATGGGCAAGTGGCTGAGCAGGGAAATGACATAAGCACATCAAAGAAGCACAGCATATGGTTGCTGACACAGCAGAGACAAATAAACTTTGATAACCGATGTGAATTTCCAGAAAACATGTGGAGTAAATGCAGTGTGCATTTACAGAGGGGAAATAATGAACAGTGCAAATGGAAGAGAAAAGAGGGAAAACTCAAAACGGCAGTCATGAAAAAGAAAATAAGGAAAGATGAAATTGCATTAGATAGATAATTTATTCATCTTGTAAATCATACATTGTACGCGAGTACTATGATATAAGACACGTCAAATTGTGAATTTACAGTGCTATACTTTAAATTAACAAGTCACATCCAATAAGGACAAGTCAGGTTTTGTACAAAATAATTTATAAAGATATCTCAAGAATTTTATAATATACACAATTCAGAAATGTAACAATATTATAAACTTTACATAAATTCACTAAACAGAATAAAAACAGTGGTCTAGCAAGTATGCCAAAACTGACTTTTTAAATGCTGAAAAATTGCAAGTGGTTTTATTGGCTATAGGCAGTTTATTAAAACAAGTGATTCCTGATTATGAACTGTGTCATTAAAGGTACAGTGACCGTTTCCTGTCATTAAATTTGTCTTTGTAAATTTTAAAATTTCAAAAATGAAAATACATGGGAGAGATAAGATTTTAAAACTTTTAAATAATGGTGTGCATATAGATTTTGATTTAACTCCTTTAAGTATTCTTAGAATTCGTTATGGATCCATTATGGTCAATATAGACTGAAACAAGTGTGGGAATGCAGGTTATCAGGAAAAGGCATAGTGAAACAAGTGTGGGGACACAAGGGATTATAAAAGGAGTTAGGTAGGGAAGATCGAGACAGGGGCATATTGACAAGGCAGATATTTGGTTATTGTGGGAAAATTGTAGAAAAGGGAGAATAGAATAGGGTCATGAGAGGTAGAGGAGAGCATATGAACAAATGTGATGAAACAATAGATAATCGGTGGGAGGGTAAAAGTGACAAGTGAAGCTTAATAACTGGAATAGGAAAAGAGGAGGCAAGAAAAGGGGAGAAATGCAAGTGGGAGCATAAAAAAAAAACTGAGGTTAGGTAAATCCCTTATAAGGAGGTGATAGTAATAAGATGTTGAAATTAAAGGTAAATAATGTTCAGGAAAAGTTAAAAATATTGTAAATAGTGAAAAATGAATAGGAAGGGTGTTTTTCACCAACAGTGCAGTTCCACATCTATTTGCACACTTAATCTTGAGCTCTCAGATGGTGTTGTCAAAAATGCCAACAGGGTTTTTTATGTCTTTTGCACATACTTTAAATTGATATGAAATAATTTAAAGTATTACAACGATACATCTTGGGCTACCCCTGAGCTGGGCCTTGGATCTGGTCCCTTTGCTAATAGGGTAACCCTTCAATACAATTAGGTACTTCATACATGTTCTTTTTAATAGTGATTGCTATTCATTTAATTTTCTATCATGCACTAGTTCTTGCTCTTTGCTGAATTTTTGTCTATCCCTGTTAATTTATTAAGTACTCAGATACATGTCGGGCTACCCCTGAGCTGGCCCCTTTGCTGATAGTGTAACCCTTCAATACAGTTACTATTTCATATATATTTGTCCTTTTTAATAGTGATTGCTTTTCATTTACTTTCCTATCACTATTTGCTGAATTTTTGTCTATCCCTGTTAATTATCACTTGTTTCAAATTTTTATTACAATTGTTTCACGG
Organism: Mantis religiosa; assembly: GCA_030765055.1. Taxonomy (NCBI): domain Eukaryota; kingdom Metazoa; phylum Arthropoda; class Insecta; order Mantodea; family Mantidae; genus Mantis; species Mantis religiosa. The sequence continues at coordinate 359,277,525 of CM060950.1, forward strand.
TGTCTGGATTTTCTTAACCTCACTTTTCAGTATTTGTCATTTATACATCTCCCCTTTCCTTCTTACAGATGATTAAACTTCACTAGCCACTTTTTCAATTCTTGCAGTTACTTATTTCATCACGCTTTCATAAATCTTCCCCTCTACTTCTCACAATTCTACTCTAATCTCTCTTCCCTTACTGCAATTTGTCCAGCTGTATTAATTTTTTGCTATTTTCAAAAAAACTTTTTATGATCATTATTTACCTCTTATTTCAAATTGTTATTACTATCACTAATAACTCAGCATGGACTTATTTGACATCACTGTTTTTATATTCTCAGTTTTTCTTGCCTCTTCTTTTCCTTATTAAGCTTCACTTGCTGCTTTTCCCCTCCCCCTATTATCTATTGTTTCATTACATTTGCTCATATCTTTTCCTATTTCTCTCACAAAATGTAAGGGAATTTTATTGGTCATTTTTCTCTGATTTTTAGGTCATCAACTTCCGACCCCTGTGATTAAATTAGCACTTAATGCTATATAGTACTAGTGTTGCAAAACGTATTTGCGCAATTGTAGCATCTAACATGTGGTTAGTGGAGTCAGCTCTGCCTTGTTTACAACAGGTCTGAAGTGGTCTGAGAAAGATTTAAAATCTCGGATACCTAAGGTTGCAGGTTCAAACCCATCAGAGGGCAGTAGTTTTTTTTTTGGGGGGGGGGGGGGGAGGCATAAAATTCCTTAGCATGGCCTCCTTTAAGGGAAGTCAATCTGGTGATCCAATAACATAGATTTACACCACACAAAAGAATTTCAAGCTCGGATAAAGAGGCATGTGGGCAAAATTAAGTGCTCTTTCATGCCCAGTGTAGAATGAGATGTCTTTAACCATAGCAGTTACAGGGCATCCATAAATAAAAACTTTCAATTTGAAGTAAACAATGATATTGGTATTCTGTTGTTTAAGGACTATGATACAATGAAGCACATGAGTATTAGTTCGACTCAAAATTGTATTAATGATATTGGTTATGAAAAACAAACATCAAATTGGAACGTAGTAGTGCATGGAGTACCCAAGTTTCAGTATTGGGGTCTTCACTGTTTCTGATCTATATAAATGACCTATCACTTTATATAAAGGTTATTGCAAGCACTGACATTGCTAATATCCTCAGTAATCATTTCAACAGTGTTATGGATAGAGTAATATTGCCATAGACTAGCACTAATAAATATATCCACTATCCTAAATTGATCAGAAATGAAAATAGCATTTTCATTAAACAAATGACTTGGGAAAAAATATTAAAAATCATAAAATCTGAAAGAAACTGCTTCCCTGCTGGTTCTGTGAGGTACTGGAATGCAAAATTAAACATACTATAAACTGTATTGCTACCCCATTAATGGATATATGTAATAACTCAGTCTGTTAGGGAATATTTCCATACAATTTGAAACCAGTAAAATAATCTCTATTGAAGAAAGATGATCCACAATGTTGATAACAATAGGCCAGTTTGCCTCCAGTCCCAATTCTCAAAAATGTTGGAAACAATGTGTAATAAAATTGTACCTTTTCTGGAAAAACATGTTCAGTGACCAACAGAACAAATTTAGACAAAACGATGAGCATCTCTATCCTCTATCTATGCTCTCTATCCTCTTCTTAAAGAGGTGCTCAAAGGAGCAGATAAAAGATAAACTCGCACTTCATCTGTATGGATCTAAGTAAAGCATTTGATGTACTTTATCACACTATCTGGGTATCCAAATTGGAAGATAATGATATATGAAGCATATCCCATTTTTGGTTCAAGTCATATCTCAATCAAAAACTGATGAGTGAAGTTTGTGTTGTAAAACTGTAAAAGGCAGGTTCCCTAAGGGCTCTTATCTTGGACCACTAGTATACATTAATGATCTGTCACAAAATATCTCTTATGGGAGAAACTATAGTGTATCCTGATTGTACAAGCTGTATACTTGGGGTAGATATTCCCCAAAATTGAAACAGGCTAATGGTATTGTGGTAAAATTAATGCAGTGGCTCTTCTCAAGTAAACTTGCACTCAACTGTAATAAGCAGAAATTGAATAAACCTATATGGAAATGCATATTCTATCTGCTTTTACAGATGATATGGAAAGGAGAACTTAAGAACATTTTATCATCACTGGTTACTGTCTGACGTTCTGTTGTGCATATAAAAGCATATTTTTGGTTAGCCATATTTTACAATTTTGGTATTCATAATGCATATATCCAAGTGTTTTAGGAATTGGAAGGTTATTCTGAGTACTAACATTTTTTATAGAGTTGTGTAGTTGTGCTTACTAACCAGAAACTCAATAATGAACCTGTGGCAAGAAACTGCATTCCATAATAGTGACATCAACCCAGGAATCCCAACAGATTGCTGTATAAGTCAAATGAATTATTTCGTATTGTAGCCACTAGTAGCAGCTACAGTAGCCAGTTAGTGATTGATTTTCTTGTACATTTTTGGGAAGTGTTACAAAAGCCGAAAGATAAAAGCAATAGAAGTGTAGGAGAGGGATCTAGGAGGACTTGCCTGCTATGCCTGTTTTATTTTGTCAGGAAGAAGATAAAGTATAATTTAGTTTTATATTGAGTCAAGTTAATTTAAGTTGATTCATTCTGTCCGTGAATGTTCTTGTAGTAGAAGTGTTAGCAAGGGCCTTAAGTTTGCCCAATTTGAGTTGTTATTTCAATAACATCTATATTATTATCCCAATCCATCATGGAAACATATGAAGATAGCATCAATGCATCAAAACGAAAAGGACAGAAACATCACAAATAACACAATTTGTAACACTTAATACATTTGCACCTCTGGCAGATCTAGAACAAGATGAAGAATAAAAACCATCTTCGGAAAAACTAATGAGATCACCAATATATGTAAATACTATCAGTAACATGAATGCTGTGAAACATTTACTCAAAAAATAAATTATTGGACCTTTTAAACACATAGCCATCAATACTCAGTCAAATTTTGCTTGATTCAATAGAAGGCTACAGAAAAGCTATTGCCTACTTTGACAAAAATGAAGCCCAGTATTACTATCAAATAAAAAGCAAGCGCAGTTTTAGAATAATAATATACAGACTGCATCCATCCTGTGATGATAAAATGGTTATAAAGAATTATCCTCTTTAGGGTAGATGATTTCTGACACAAATTTACTATTATCATTATTCTTTGTTGACTGAAACCTAATCCTAACATTGAGAATATATACAATATAACGATTGTACTACGCTGTTATAAAAATTGAACCACCTAAACCAAAACATAGAATTATAGAATGAGGCAATTGCCAGGAGTTTGGACATAGCAAAAGCTATTGCCACAAACAGCCTCGATGTGTAAAATGTGATGGACATCATATAACATCTGCATGTACCAAGCCCTCACAAGCATCACCCTTGTGTGTGCATTGCAAAGTGCAGCACGCTGCAAATTACAGAGGGTGCCCAGTACGTTTGAAACTGCAAAATATTTCTAAGTCAGTCTTGAATCAGGAGATTAAACAGTCTCTGGAATTAAAAATGTGCGTCCTTCTATTGTCATTAGCAGTAATGTAAATGACATCACATTTACAAGCAACACAAGTAATGTTCTTGCAAAATCATGTGCTGAAGTAACACAGAAACAAGCAAATGACAATGTAATCACACTCATATGCAAAATAAATATGCTATTGTCAACCTTTTGAAGTCTCCTAATACAAAGGAGAAACCCATAGGCAAAAAATCAGCTGTGTACCAGATAAACTGCAAAGGCTGTGACAACTTTTACGTCGGAAAAACTAAAAGGAATTTTAACATTGGTGTTGTCCTGCAGCAACATTACCGTGTATTCAACTTTAAAAAATTATTTTAGTGCACTTTTTTTGTTATAATATTGTACTGGCTTTCGTCGATTATACTAACAAAATTTTGAGTCTTTTGAATTGTAAATATTATATTATTTTTACAATTACATTGCAGTGTTTTTTTTTTTTTGAAGTATAAAAAGGCAAAATCCAAGCAACTGCAGTCAAATGATACCTCGTCAACATCAAAGCGTGCCAGCATACCTGTTATTTTGTTGGGCCCTCCCTGTTCTTTATCACAGGCACATTTGACTGCAGTTGCCGAGATTCGAACCCATGACGTTTGGCTTTGAATGCACCTCAATTTCAACACCACCTTTGAAGAGAACCCAAACTTCAAGTTCATCAAGATATCAACTCCAAGGAGTTCACCAAATCAATACTCAATAGTCGACATTAGCTGAAGATGTTAGGAAAGTCGTAATGAAATGCATTCTAGTTAAACACTAGCAATATATGGAGCATTGAGTACTAGTTTGACTCAAAATTATATTAATGTTATTGTTAGTTCTATAACCATTAATTCAAATACTAATCCAGATAATTCCTGTTTTGTCAAACTGTTAATGTGTTCTAATGGCAGAAACATTTGTATATACACATGGAATTGTAAAGGAATTAGTAATAAATACCATGAGTTGTTTCATTGGCTGTGCCGTGGTCGAATGGTTAGACCACTTGACTATCACGAAGGCAACTTGGGTTCGTCCAAAGTGAGATTTGTGGTGGACATACTGCACTGGGGCGGGTTTTCTCTGGGATCTCTGGTTTCTGCTGCCTTCATTCCACCAATTGCTCCATTATCACCTTTCCTATCATTCACCTTGCCCTTATACTATCATCCACTTCTCTCACCCTTACACCAGGCATCAGGCTGATCACCCATCCTGGTTCTCTATCAGATTCAAAGCTTCAGTTCCTTAGACCCGACCTTAAGGGATAGAGAAACAAGAATCCCCTAACACTGCGATAAGTGGTGTACTAGGGATAAGGTAAAGAAGAAGAAGAATTGTTTCATTTTCTTAACACACATGAAATAGACAAAATTGGCACCTGAAAAACACTTCAACATGCATGGTTACAAAACCTATAGAGTTGATCATCCAAGCCATAACAGGAAAGGAAGTTCAGCAATATTCATTAAAGCATATATAGAGTCAACATGAAAAATTCAATGCCATGGCTGGGAATTTTTCATGTTGACTCTATCAAAAACCTTAGCCTATATATGGCTAGTATGCAGAAATGATTAATTTCTATCAATTAACTAAAATTCATTAAAGCATGTTTATCACACAGTGAAATGCCACATATAAATGAATTTGAATATCAAATCATCCCAATTCAGCTAAACTTTAATAATAAAAAAAGTACAAATTGCGTCATTTTACACAGCCCTAGCAAATAAAATTACCAACACCAACTTTTGGGAAATTGTACATTAAAGGAGAGCACCATATTTAATTGGAGATGATTTTAATATTAAACATCCAGGATGGGGTTCTAATACTACAAATCCTAGAGGAACACTAGTTCATAGTACTATTTATCAACTTAGTATGGAATTTCCTGTTGAACCTACTTTCTATGTCTTAGTTGGGAGGCATGCCTGATGTTTTAGACTTCTTTATTGGAAAACATGCATTGAAAATGTACTCCACACCTTCAGTACTGTATGACCTAACCTCTGACCACTATTCTGCTATTACTACTAGGAGTCTAAATGGGATAATATTTAGTGAAATATCCTTTTTACTGGAATGTCTATACGTCAACTCTGGAACATGTAACTGAATTATATTTATCTTTTAAAACAACTAGAGACATTGATGTTGCTTCACACATATTACAAGAAATATTCAATATACTGCAAATATAGAAAGTAAATACCCACAGGGTATTTGAAGATGAGAGAATTAAATTCCTTAATTATCGAGTATCTACATAGATTGTAAAAGAAATATAGAAGACCATGGGAACAAAGAATCCGAATATAAAACTAAATACAACAAGCTTACTAGAGCATTTAAAACGTTTTTACAGCAAGAATACTACAATGGCCTGGAGAATAAATTGGAATGTTTAACATGCAAGATGGAATCTTTTGGAGAAAAACAAAATATATAACTAAACAATATTCACCAATACTGCCACTGAAACTTAACAATAAATGGTATTGCTCTCTTGAAGAAAAGGTCAGCTTTTCTCAGAACAGCTAAGTCAACAGTTTTAACCCAACTGTGTTTTAGATCCGGAATTTTACAGCAAGCTAGAGGATAGTATCTCTCAGCCTCTGTAACTGTACCTTTCAGGTATTTTTTCACACATGCGCAGGTAAGAAATGCAATAAAAAGATCTCCCAAGAAGAAATCTCCTGGCTGTGATTCAACAGTGCAACCTTTACTAGAACATTCGCCAAAGAAAACCTTGCTTATGTTGACTTATATTTACAGTGTAACGCTTAGTTTAACATATTTGGTTGCAACTCAACTTATCTGCTACCACATCAGTGCATGCGCAGTTGGACTTAGATTTTATTCATTTTATTTCAATGAATTTATATATTTTTGAAAGTTTAGAGATTATTTTAAGTAAAGTTTTCAGTGATATTTCTGACTTTTTGTAGAACGCTATATTGCAGGTAAGTTTGGAACATGAAATAAATATTTTTGGAATGTAGTGGGAAGAAGAGCCTAAGTAGACATTAAATTTCTGGGCTTTTAAGTAGACAGGTATTTAGATAGGAAAGCCTACATTAAGTATATCCCACCCAAACCTAGTTCTGCTTATTATGTTATCTCAGCAGTGGTATGTTAAGTTCTATAGGTACACTTAAATATATACTATATGTAATTTAACTTCATAATGGAATATGGAATATTATTTTAGGGCAATTCAATAAAAAGTAAACAAATATTCCTTATGTAAAAGAAGGTTATAAGTAAAGCCCAGATTTCTAAGCAAAATAAAATAGTAAAATAAGCAAGCAAATGAGCATGAAAAATGATGAAAATAAGCGCACGCGCACCCACACACACACCCACCCACACCCACACCCACACCCACCCACCCACACCCACACCCACCCACCCACCCACACCCACACCCACCCACACCCACCCACACCCACACACACCCACACACACCACACACACCACCACCACACCACCACCACACACCACACACCACACACCACACACCACACACACACACACACACGCGCACGCACGCACCCACGCACGCACGCACCCACGCACCCACACACGCACCCACACACGCACCCACACACACACCCACCCACACCCACACCCACCCACACCCACACCCACCCACACCCACCCACACCCACACACACCCACACACACCACACACACCACCACCACACCACCACCACACACCACACACCACACACCACACACCACACACCACACACCACACACACCACACACACCACACACACACCACACAAAAAGCAAAAGCTAATGCATGCAAATATGATAGTTTCGCAGAATGCTTACCTTATTGAAGGCTGTTACAGTACTCAAGGAAGGTCATTCTGAGATTTTCCTGTGTAAAACTCCTGCGTCTATCAGTGAAAAATGATTTGTACAGTGAAGATGTTCTTTCCACGTCGCATGTTGTCACAGAGGCTTGAGAAAGCACCGCAGTTCTTCGGTGAATTGCTTTTCAATGTGTGTTTCTTCGCCAGAAAGCTTTTTAGAAATTTGTCAGTGTTTCGTAACCAGAATTTTTCTTTAATGCCTGATTGAGTTTATCAAATGCAATTTTTGCAACCCTGTGTGTTTCTGGTGACAATGTTACTGAAACTTCGTGAATCAGAGAAAGTGAATGTTCCAAGGGCTTATTTCGAGCTTCCAACTGCTTTAAAATTTCAGGCATTTTGGAGAAATGATTATGGCTGTACTGTATTTTTTCTTGTATGCCGTTTTTAAAAAAAAATATTCTTGTGCTGTGGCAATACTGACTGCATCATCTGCATTTAGGGAATTCAAAAGTTTTCACTTCACTGAAATGTTATGCATAGTACGACACAGCCTTTAACCACATTCCCCACCAAGTGAAAATCAGCTTAAGAGGCAAAGATAAATTTGGAAGTAGTTCATGAAATTTTTGAATTCTAATCGGTGACTTTACAAACACTTTCTTCACGTTAGAAACAAGAAGATCCACATCTTTATACTGGCTTCTAACAGTTTCAGCGACACGATGTAAGCCATGAGCAAGGCACGTCAGGTGAACTAATTTAGGGTAAAAGACTTAATCCAGCTCCTGCTTTAACAATATATGGGGCAGCATCACTCAGAAATAGCAGTACATGGTCATATTGTATCCCTTCTGGCACAAGAAAGATAACGAGTCATTAATAAATGTAGCAATAGTTGAATAATTTACTTGTTCAAGTATTTGTATATTCAGAAGAAATGATCTGCTACCTGCTTTCATAGCACCAACTACAGCACTACACATGCACTGTCCTGATGCATCTGTGGTTTCATCAGTAGAAATTCATATTTTAGTTAATTGATGGAAATTAATAATTTCTTCATAATAGCCGTATACAGGCTAAGGAGTTTGATAGATAGGGTCAACATGAAAAATTCGATGCCACGGCCGGGATTTGAACCACGGATGTCCTGGTTTCCATCCAGTTGCTCTAACCCATTGAGCTACCATGGCCAACTTGCCGTCATGACATTAAATTCTCCATTTGACTCATATATTTCCCCAGTAAACCACTAGGGGCTCTCGCATTCAAGATACACTGTTTGTGGTGACTTACCATCGTAAGTACTTAAGTCCCAGGCTTCATCACTTAACTCTTATTATTTTAGGTAATGTCATGACGGCAAGTTGGCCATGGTAGCTCAATGGGTTAGGGCGACTGGACGGAAACCAGGAGATCCGTGGTTCAAATCCCGGCCGTGGCATTGAATTTTTCATATTGACCCTATCTATAGAAATTAATGTTTTCATGCTTCAGTGTATTAACAATCACATATTGAAAACACTGTGGCATATACTCTCACTTTCTTCTCGGGCAGCCAGCCATGTGAAATGATTACATATCAACGTTTCGGGAGTGTACATCTCTCCCATCATCAGGATATTTATAAAATGTTATAACCTCAAATGAAATACTGGATATAACACAACTATAAACAAAGACAAAACACTATCAAAATTCGCATTACTGAACAAAAGACTGTTTTCAGTAAATTAAATGCCAGGTCAGGAGATGGGGTGAGTATAGAAAATTGTGTCAAAGAAACGTAACTACTTAACTTGATTGTCAAGCTGCATTGATCTTTGTTTCATAATTCGACGGATTTCCATTTTTAAGGCCGGTTTCCAAGAGGAGCTGAACTGAAATCCAGCATCACGATTAAGCGTGATCCTTTCAGAGGAAATTGCCAAAGCCTCCTTAATTCTCCACTCCCAGTAGCTGTTGCATTTTGCCAAGATGGTCATCTCCCAAAAATTGGCTCTATGGTTGTCTCAAAACAATGCTCTGCCAGCCCAGACTTCTCAGGTTGCATTAAACGAATGCTCCGTTCATATAATCATCTTTTCACCTGGCTGGCTGCCTGAGAAGAAAGTGAGCATATTTGTTGCCAGGAAAGCTTCAGGTCTTATTTTACTGTGGCACCCTTTTATTAGTGTATTTTTCTAAAAATACACAAAGTTGCACATTATTCAATTTATACAATGAAATATCTGCACCCACTAATGCTAAACATAAGTCTTTGGAAAATGTATCACTAAAACTCGATTGTTCACCAACATTGCCTTTAATCAGTTGCTGGTTTAACTTAGATTTATTCTTAAACCTCTCTTTATGCCACGTTGTATTAATGTGCTGCACAATGTCATATTTTTTCTTCGCAGAAACACTCTTTTCATACACACCAAACAAAATAAGACTACCATCTTTTCTGAAAATATTTTTTTCCAAACTCGTTCACACATTTGCATAGGAAAGCTGACTCTCGCAGGATGATTTCACAACACCAGTCTGTATCCTAGTATTTCTTTCTTATGAATTTAGCTGAGTAAATAGCGAATCATTGATAAATCACAGATAACTGAAATATGCACATTTAAATGTACAGTTTTGGGCAAAATGTGCGGTTTTAATTAAACATCATAAAATAAGTAAGCAAAAACGTTTTCCTGCAAAATAAGCATTTATAAGTATTTTTAAGTATTTTGCTTAGAAATCCGGGCTCTAGTTATCAGAAGTATTTTCAACATCCATTGCAGACACTAGCAAATATCCTTTTAAAAAACTGTAGATATTAACCCTCCTTGCATGTATGTATTCTTGATCTTAAAATTCTTTGTATGTATTTGAGCCACATTTATAACAAACAATGAAATTTATGAGATAAACACTAGACAAAAGAGTAACATTCATCATCCCTGCAAAATTTCTTGTCTCCAGAAAGATATATATTATGAAATGAGTGGGCTTCCTGATGATGTTAAGGGAAATTTTGACAGTTTAAAACCTTTTAAAATTGCTGTTAAAAGCATATCTGTGCTCAAAATAATTTTATTCTGTACAATATTATCTGAATAACAAATTATGATAATGCTTATGTAGCTCTGAAAGTAGTATCTAGCTGTTGTACAGTATCAAATCATTCCAGTTAAATTTGATGCCACCTTGAAAGCTATTTCAAAATATGTGTATTGAAGAACTGATAATAGATGCAATGCATTGCTGATCAGTAGAGCTAGGATTTTATGTAAATACATATTCTTCCGCTTTGTTTATGCACAACTAAAATTTATAAATGTCCATGAAATAAAACGTTTGCTACTATATAATATGTTGTTCTTACATATTTTACATAGTTGAGCATCATGACATGCTTTTTACATATTTGTACCTTTTTTCTGTAAAACTGCATATGCTGCCTCTTATTGTATTTTTTTTTTTAATTTTATGTGGAACTGAAACACAGTCAACTCCCGATTATTCGAGTTCAGAACTAAATAAACAGGAAAAGCAGAAAAGATAAGTTCTTGCATAATTTTTGTCCACTTTAACTAAGCTTTCTACATTTGAGTTTCAGAGAGGGAGCCTTTAGGCAGCAATAAAGCATTGTACTGTGAACGAAAGATTACCGTTTCAGTTGTTCGGCTTATCTGTTCCTTTGCAATGAACAAATGCTCAGTTTTCTGTGTAGGGTCCACAAAGCAAGTTATTCTTGAGTTCATATTTTTAAGCATCCTTTGGAAACCACCATGTTTAATTGAATCTTACTGTGATGCCTCCTGTAGCGTCAAAATTATCAAAGTTAAAGTCATGGGTTACAATAGATTCATTCACTACTGATGGAGATGTTATTTTCTGCCAGGCTTGTAATAAGAAGATTACATGTTCAATGAAATCACAACTCGACCAAAATGTGTGCAGTGCCCTACATGTTAGGAATAAAGCACTACAAATATCTGAAAAGCAAGTTCTTCTATCTCAAATACAACACTAGTGCAGGGAATGCATTCTTCTATGACATGTGTACTGCTATGGTTGTGGTTGTCACAAACATTCCATGGTATAAACTCCAGTACGTAAATATCATGCATTTTTAGAGAAGTATTGTGGGAGGCAGATATCTAATGATTGTATGCTCCGAAAAAACTACCTGCATTTGTGTTACGAGAATGCACTGGTAAATGTGTGTCTTATAGGTAGCAATTATATATGGATCACTGTTGATCAAACTATGGATATGAAAGGACGCTATGTTGCCAATCTTGTGTTTGGTAAGCTGGATGGAAAAGAACCCGCTACACCTTTTCCGATTTCCTTGAAAGTGTTGGAACACAAATTATGCAACAGTGGCTTGTTTTGTGAATGATGAACTTAAAAAGGCACTGAGGAACTTGGAGTTCTTATTCTTTATTCTGATGCTGCAGCATACATGTTAAAGGCAGGGGCTGCATTATGTGTGTTCTTTCAAAATTTGATCCATTTCACCTGTCTTGCCTATGGACTGCAACGTGTCGCTGAAGAAGTGCGAAGTAAATATCCACAAGTGAACAGTATCATTTCAAGCACCAAAAAATATTTGTTAAAGCCTAAAAAAGTATTTGTGAAAGCCTATCAGCATGAGCTGCACTACAGAGAACAATTGCCAAATGTGAAATTGTCTGCTGAACCTGTCCTGATTAGGTGAGGTAGTGGATCAAAGCTGCCTGTTTTTATGTATAGCAAATATTTTAAAGATGTGAAATCTGTGATAGATTAGTTTCCAGCAAAATCAGCAGTTTCAGTGAGAGATACCCAAGTGCCTTCAGTGATCCTAAAATACAGTGCCAATTAGCTTATATCCAAAGCAATTTTGGATTCATTGCTGATAGTATTTTGAAATTAGAAACTCATGACTTGCCTTGAAGGAAACATTGAACATTGTGGAAGTTATGAAAGCCAAGTTATATGCTGTTGAAGGGACTGTTGGAATACAAGTATTAAAGAAATTTGAGTCTGTGATGGAGAGAAACCCCGGCTTCTTGACATTGACTGCAGTATGCAAGATCCTCAGCGGCGAAGAAGTGAATCCTCCAGATTATATCTCTCCTGAAAAATTTTATTTACTTACATTTGCACTAGCAACTTCTGTGATATGGAGAGATCATTTTCCATATACAAGAACATCCTCTCTGACCAGCGACATTCCATAACAATGGAAAACTTGGAGATGTATCTAATAGTTCATTGCAATTCAGAATGAAGCACATTGGCTTCTGCAAAGTAATATTTAGTGCACAGATAATTTAAACAGTGACTATAATGTAATTGCGAATCTTCATTATAATGGAATTTGTCTAACTTTGCTATAATGTGGACATGCTTAATTGTTTAATTCATTATTGTACCACTTTATTTTGGGAAAATATAATTAATAAAATTAGTGCTCTTCAGGTCATGTAATGTTTACTACATCATTAATTCATTATCATTAAATATACAAATTAAATTAATGTTACATATTTTTAAAACTTTATTATATAATAGGACATATTTCACTAATATTATTACATAAATGTGTACATATTTTTCATGCTTATATTACATAAAAATCCTAGCTCTGTTGATCAGATATAAAAAAATGATGATGTTCTGGCTTTAAAACCCCATTGAAGGTTTAAAGTGAAGCCAAAACCATATTTGTATAAAATTATCTTTGCTTTCTTTTTCATATTGCCTATATATGTCTATGTTCAATATTCAAATCTAATGTTTTGTGTAGGTGCAACTCAACTGTACATTTCCTTGGAGTGCAATTCAATCCAGCTATAAGATTTTCTTAATTCATTTGCCTTTATATTCTGTTTTTAAGGAAATTTTAAGAAAATGTGTAGTAAATAACTGCTTTATAGCCAATACTGTTTATAAAATTAAGCTATTTTATTTATGTTTCAGCACTTCTAACGATGCTGGGTGCTCTCGATTTACATTTTGTTGGTCATGCATACCATTCCACCATAACAAAGGGGGCATCAGTACAGCTGGTGTTTGGCTTTGAGTATGCAATCCTGTTGACAATCATTGTGAACATTGCCATAAAGTATGCTCTGCACACCATTGATCTCAACAGTGAAAACCCTTGGGACAATAAGGCTGTGTTCCTTCTTTACACTGAGCTTGTCATGGGTGAGGACCTTAATTTTCTTTGTTTCCTTTAACAAAGAGAGTGCACATATTCAGATCTTGTACAAAACATCACTAACTGAATGGACATCTTACAGGGAAGATATCTTAATAAAAACTATTACAGGTTGAGTGTTTAGCCCTTAATGAATAGTTACCATTAGTTTATCTCCAATAGAGGACACTTTACATCAACATATAAGCTCCATGACTTGCCTACCTTCTTACCAATGGACACTATGTAGATTTGTTACATACAACTGTTCATGTTGTGAAACGACAATGGTTTGCAAACTGATCAACATGATCCAGAGAGAAGGCGTGAGCATTAAAATAAGATGGCAGTCCATGTAACCTATTGGTTGCAGTGAGGCATTTACAGCTTTTAACATGTATTTAACAAACTATGATAATAGCTATTATGCTTTTCAAATGGAAAGAATTCTGGTCTGCAGCAAATGAGGTACATTTGCATGCTCAACTTTATCATGGCTGGCCCCGCAGCTCAGTCGATAGAGCACCTGCCTGCCAAGCCAGGGGTCCCGGGTTCGATTCCCGGCTGGGGGTGGGGATTTTTCTCCAACCAAGATGATTCCCCATCTTCCCCAGTCTGGAAGTATGAATGAGAGTGTAAATGCATGTGTGATTTAATGATACAACCCAACCATCGATATGTTTCAAAAAAAAAAAAAAAAAAAAAAAGAAGAAGCGGCTGCTGATATGACCACTGCAGTTAAAGTTGGGGTATAAATGGAACAAAAAAAAACTATCTCGTTACTCTCACTTTTCCCATTTAAAATAAAGTGAACTGGCGTTCAACGGTATTGTATATTATGTTCTTTGAAGTGAGGGTAACATTCAGATACATTGATTTCTAAAAAACCTTTATTATTTTTGGGAATAGTTTCAAAATTCTCTACTAACAAAAAATGTGAATAATACATAAACCTAAATTCTTTTTTCTTTTCTTTATTCCTAGATTACATTCAGAGATATGGTGTATAATAATTGTAATGTCATATACAAAGGAATTATACTAGAAGTCCTGGATATATTAAGTGACAACTTTGTCAATGAAATTCATGATTGTGATATAATGGATGCGATTCTTCCTCCTGATTCAGTCTTGACTGATGGAGATGAAGCACCTGATGATGTTACAGGTATAATAAAAGTAAATGACATTCCCAGCCCTCAAAAGTACATTGACTGCTTCGGAGAAGAGTGACATACAGGAAATGAATGCCTCTAAGACTGAAAGTCAACAACAAAAAAACAGAAAACTTTGAACTTTGTAACCAACCAACAACAAGATACGAAAAACGTGCCTCAGGTGCACAAAAATTGTTGTGCTTCAAATGAAAAATAGGTAGAGATGGAAAAAGGTTTGAAGAATTGCATGCCACTTGAGATTTGGCAGGAAAATATGCTACTTCAGTACATGGAAAAAAGTGGTACTGGAGCCTGTTCCTGAGAATTTTGAATATGGCTGTAGTAAATGCATTATCTACAGATAAATTCATTGATGAGATTTCCTGGACTTGGCTTAAATTTTGACGATGGTTGGCATATGTTTTGAAATAGGAAGAAAATGAGGTGGCCAGTTTCAAAGCCTTGTATATTACAAGTTGATTTGAGATTTTATGAAAGACATCTCTTCAATGGTTAAATGTTCTTCACAGTGGCATTGTCAGATGGAAGGATGTAAAAGTAGACCACTAACATTTTTCAAAAAGTGCAATGTAATACTGATGCGAATGTTTTGAACCTTATCACAGACATTAAGAAACTTTTGCAATCTCAAATGGTTCAGTTAACATGTGGTTTGGTTTTGAATGGTCTGTAGTTACTTTAAGAAATAAAGTTTAAACATAAAATACATGAAATTTATGGAAATGTATTTGTTCATGATTACAGTATGTTTTAATATTACTAATGTCCAGTAGTCTGTTTATAGACAGAAATATTGCAGGACACTGGGTGAATGGGCATTAATGGGTTAAAGCAAATTTTGGTGGCAAAAAGAATTTGTTTAGGAGATTTTAATACTGTTCCTTCAAACGTTCATCCTTTGGAAACTTGAACACATGACATGCTCCCTTGCAATAGGGAACACAGTGCTTTATTAAAATAATCACCCATACATGTTTAATTTTCACTAAATTCTAGCATTGACTTTCGTAGCATATACAGCCTGCATACACAGCCATTTAATTATCCTTGGAATTAGTGCTCAAGCCTTGTTTCAGGTGGTGTTGGATCAACACACTGATGTATTCAGATTGGAACAAGTCAAATTACATCTGAATATATAACATTGAGCCATTATTGGTGTGGAGGAAATCATTTGCAAGTTTTCTATCTCCTTAACCCGTTGGTTGCGGGGTGAGCGCAGCACTCGCTTCTACTTTTCAAATATGCTAACACGAGAGAAATCCACAGTTGGTAATAATGATTCATGTTAGCTTCGTATCGCACTATCTAGATTGCGTGGTAAAGAACTTTTAAAAAATATCTGACATCGGGTTGTTTGTTATTAAGTAATTGTTACAGATGTGTGCTGTCTATGAGTATTGCACTCACCTGTGACCATCTCTGTTGGGCATTTTCAGTCTTCTGTATAAATCCAGGAAGTACCTTTGAGGTGTCCTGTAAAGTACTGTTGTGAAAAATGAGTAGGAAGTACACCAGTTTTATAAATGAGATACAAATATGTCAGTGGATAGACAAAGTTATGAAGATGAACCTCATTCCGAACTTTGAAATTAATGGAGCTTTCACTCATGACCAAGGAGTTAGATGTGGGAATGGCAGAAAATAGTGACCATGAGGCCATGCCGTGGCTGACTGCTTGACTCTCATCCAGGCAGCCCGGGTTTGATCTCAAGCAACCACAAAGTGAGATTTATGGTGGACAACATGGCGCTGGGACGGGTTTTCTCCAGGATCTCCGGTTTCCCCTGCCATCTCATTCCACTGCCTCCATCTTAATCTCATGTATCATCAGTGCCTCTGTCTGCAATGCTGCAAGTAATAAAAATGGGTGTTAAACACTACACACATTTACACAGTGACCATGATACGGAGAACAAGCAATCAGCTAATGAAGAAAGTATATCAACAATTGGAGAACCTGAGTACGTAGGGCGTGATAATATAACCAAATGGAAAGTGCATGCTGGCACAAAGTATAAACCATTTTTCCTGACTCATTCATGGAAAAACTTTTATTGTATACCAATACAAAACCTCAAAAAATTTGCTCAAATTATAACTACCATTGAAGTGTTGGACACTAACATGGACGAAATTAGGACCCTTCTTAGACTGCTTTATGTAGCAGGGTTCATGAAGTCATCTTACCAGTGTGTTGAGAACATATGGGCAACTGATACAACCACTCCTGAACATTTTCGCCTCGTAATGAGGTACAATCGCTTTTACTTGCTCTGCTCTTTGGCTTGAAGATATTAGAACCAAACCTGAAAGAAAGCAGTTTGATATGCGTGCACCGATTCGAGAGATATTTGAGAAATTTGTGGAGCTATGCAAATGTTAGTGCAGTCATTCTGAATATGCCACCATAAATGCTGAAGAACTTCCAGGGCGCTGCCTAAAATATATGCCTAAAAAGCCAAGTAAGTAACATTTGAAAATATTTGCAATGGTTGATTCTTGTATGTTCTGTTCATCAAACATGGAAATATACAAACTATCCGAAGGATCCTATGATGTAAACAGTCAGCCAAGCAGTGTTGTAAAAAGTCATTGAATCTATTGTACATTCTGGAAGAAATGTGACCATGGACAACTGGTTCACATCAGATGATTTGGTGAACAACCTAGTGTGCGAAAAAAAAATCTGTTGTTGAAACACTTCATAAAAACAAGGAGATTCTGCCCACCATGGTAAATACAAGAACAATGGCAATGAATAGTAGCCTATTTGCTTTCAGCAAAGAATCAATGCTAGTATCTTATGTTACATGACAGTACTGCAATGTACTGTTGATATTTAGTATGCATGATGGTGATGAGATGGACAGCAATACTGGTGAAAAGAAAACCAGAAGTTGTAACGTTCTATAACTAACAAAAGGTGGTGTGGATGTCGTCGAATAAGATTTAATTGGCTTGTATTTGTTTGTAAAAATGTGTACCAAATATTATTTTATTGTGCTGTTTGTAACCAATTACCATATTATAATTAAAAAGAATGTAACTTGATAAAAAGAATAATAATGCACATAAAACAGTGATAAAACCTGCATTAAACTGAATTCAAGGTTGGAAAAGAAAGGGTGCAGCACTCGCCCACAACCAGACGCATGTTAATTATGAAAAATATCAATACCAGTTACAAATTCATATAAAAAAAATCTCAAGCACAGTTTTGTGATTGTGGTGATGAATTTGTAGTAAGTACTGTGTCTCAAGCTGAGAAGCAGCAATGAAATTGGTCACAATGAGTAAGGACCTTCTCTTGAAAATAAATGGAAAGCCAGAAGTACATTCGCACAGTTTGTTGCCAAGACACTACAAAATATCTTATGATTTTCATGTCTTAAGTTTCAATACTTATAAAGAGCTACTGAAAAGAGATCCCAAACTGAATGGGAAAAGCAATACTGAAATTGTTTTAGAATATATAATGATATTTACAGCTTTTGGTTGTAGCTATCTGCATGTAAGGTTATGCAGGTTCTGTTTTGGGATGAACAAGGCATTGTCTTCAAGTGTTACATGACTGGGGAAACACCACCACACCAGTGCATCATTCCAATGAATGATCTTCCTGAAAAAAGATCAAAGCAACATAGACTTCTCACTACAGGAGTCATTTTGCATCATGAAAGTGCTCAGCCTCATACTGCCCATACAATTGCAACCATGGATGACCTACACTTTGATACTCTTTCACATCTGACGTACTCACCAGACTGTGCATAGCTTAATTATCACATGTCACCATTATCACCACTCAGAGGCAATGGAAGGAAGGAAATTTTGTTCCAATAAAGAGGTGCACGAATGGTTGCACACATAACTGAAAGATTTTTTTTCCCCCCGGAGTAATGTGTGCACTTCCTGTGCATTGGAGGAAGTGTGTTGAACGAAAGATAGACTATGTCGAAAAATAATGCACCTATGTTTCCTCTTTTGTTCAATAAAAATAATTAAAAAAAATATTTATGGCTTTCATTTGACTCCTATTAGTGAATGTTGTTTATCACAATATGTATAACCTTTACACTTATGTGTAAATAATTTCTCTACTAAATTGAAAATCAAGTTTGGAATAATATCATCTGCATCACAATTATAAAAACATAAGCAAGAGAAAGCGGATTTTATAAAAAGAACTGAAACATTTATTACTGAAGTTAATTCACATATCAAGGAGAACATTGAAATGGGGAGTGTCTAGAGCCAGTTCAATTAATTGCTTTCATCTGACAGAACACTGTCTTACAGGGTTAGTGAGAACCATTCACCTTATATCATCGTCAATAATCATATGAAAAGTTGAAAATTGTAGCAAAGTAATAACAACATGAATGTACTTCACTGCCTTTTATACCTAAACATGTCTCCATTCTTACCTAACAAGCAAGGACTCTCGTGTGGGGAGGTTGTTGATGTCATAATGTGAAACTCTTAGAAATTGTCTCTTAAAAAGATGCAATCTGGCTCTTTCTTGCAGTGATATCAGAAGGTTTTCTGTGTTTTGTTGATAATAGACAAAAACTTGACTTGAGATACCTGAATTCCATTTATTAGAGGTTAATTCCTAAACATCTAATTCATATTCCGTAACTTATTAATGATTTGATATTGGTCTATTTGTATATAATGTATTGTACTATTTTATTTTTGTAACTTCATTAAAATTGTGATATAAAACCACTTTTGTGTAGCTTATCTCTGCCTGAATATAATTATAACAATACTCTCATACTTTTTTTTTTTTTTTTTGTTAAAGGATTCTTCAAAGTTTTCTTATACATCGCATTTGTGGCCATCATGGTTCGGATTTACACACTGCCATTATTTGCTTTTAGACCTATGTATTATACAATGAGGTATGTTGAAACAGTAGTTTTTAAGTATAATATACTAAAAATATTATAATATTATAATAAATATTCATGTTGCTGCACTGTCATTAGCTTTACATTTTACATATTAATACATATCGATAATGTTTATGGCTAGAGAAAGTTTTAGGCATATATGCATTAGTAGTATTAAGTTGAATGTAGTTTTATAAATAAAAAGTATTGTAATTCCTTTCTTGGAAGTGTTGAAAACAGTGTTATGATAAATTAAATTTAAAGGGAGTCGATTAATTACACTAAACAACACTTTTAAATATTTCCGGAACATGTTTCAGAGACTTTGCCTCTATCCTCAGGCTTGTTCCGGAAAAATTTAAAAGTAAGTGTTGTTTAGTGTCATTAATCGAATCCCTTTAAATTTAAAAAGTATTGTATTCACTGGAGTGACTTGATTAATGTTGGGATTAATTGACAGATTATTTAAACGATTTTCTCTCCACTTAATGACTTATTTATTCAAGACTAGTTTCTGGAAATCTCTTCCTCATTGTCAGTTGTTTGGTTGAGTGACATTCTTGTTGATGGTTTGGTCCTATTTGGCATTGTGCTAACCTCTGTACTTCTATTAAAATGGATGACATCTATGCTGTGGATTTAAAAATTAATTACCTTTTTCTTTGTTCTGTATGATAAAGATGTTTTTACAAGTGCATACTTCTAATGGTTTGTTGATGTGTTTCAACAATTAACCAAAACAAACTGACAATGTGGAAAAACATCTTAATATGGAAAAATAATTCTTCTCTTCTTTCTTTGGCATATATTTCTTACTTCTTTATTCTGATTTTTGAGCTCTTGTTTCTTCACCCTTGTTGGTCTCTCTAGATATGCTTTGTATGCCTTATCTATTTCTTCAATGGCTTTTTGACATTCTTCATCAAACCATTCCTTTGTGTTCCTTTAAGATGTGATGTCTAATGTGTCTTTTGCTACCACCTTAACGCTTTCTTTCAAGGCTTCCCATTTGGTTTCAACCATTGCTGTTTGATTCCTATTGTATTTCTCTACCAAAACTTCTGTCATTCTTTCCCTGTATCCGTCTGATACTTGTTCTTTAGTTTGCTAGTATTATACTTTTCTATCCTGCTCACTCCTTCCTTCCTTGTTTTCATATGACTAGGAAGTGGTCGGATCCACAACTTGTTCCTCTATATGATCTGACATCCATGGTATTGGATGCCCATCTTTTCTCCATCGGTACATGGTCTATTTGATTACAGATTTTCCATCCTGTGATATCCATGTTTGCTTGTGCATCTCTTTGTGTGGGAAACAAGTTGACATCACTTTAATATTTCTACTTGTAGCAAGTTCAAGCAGTCTCTGCCCATTATCATTAGTATTGTTATGTAAGCTATGGATCCCTATTATACCTTGATATATCTCCTTTCCAATTTGTGTAATGTGAGGATATCACTAGTAAATTGAAGATGTAATGTTTTTGCATGTTTTCTTACGCAATTATTTTCTGTTCAAGAAAATATGAAATATATTTCTTCAATATTTCCATTCACAAAAGAAAACCAAACTAATAGGGAAAACGTAGTGAGCTGTGGAACTCACACTAATGAGAAACTACCTCAATATGAAGAGGAATGGTCAACAAAAGCTTTCTTTTCTGTTACAAAATAGTGATTTGTCATTTATTTCTGTTCTGATGCATTACTTCAGTCCTTCATTATAGATCTTTTTAGTATAAAATATGATTAGTTATCTCCTAGAAATAAGAAGAGCTTAAATGTCATTTTCTTATAAGTTTGCTTTTATTTTTTTTTTTATTTTTTTTTTAAGTCACTACTTAATTTTTATTTTTTCAAAATTTTATGTAACATCTAAAAATATTGTATTTAAATTCATTGTTTAGTTTAAACTTCATTAATAAAACTGGGGGGGGGGGGGGAACCTGTGAATTTTCTCAAACAATTCAGGAGTTACCAGTTTTTAAGAGTGTCTTAAAACACCCAGTCATGATGGCAAAACTGTCAAAATAAGGCCTAGACAAGAATGTGTTAAAAACCGACTACAAATAGTTTTTTGTTCAATTAATTTATCTTCTTTTTTGTGTTGTAATTTAAAGACTTGAATTTGATGTTTCTCCAGTGTTCTTTTCATTCTGACTTTGATTTCTTTTCATTTGTCCCATGCATATTTTTTCAAAATTTTGTTGTTCCATATGATAGATTCTGAATAATTTGGTTCTTGGTATGCTAATTTTTGGGAGAGGTGCAACAGGATTGTGATTTTTATAACTACAGGGTGTTACAAAAAGGTACGGCCAAACTTTCAGGAAACATTCCTCACACACAAAGAAAGAAAATATGTTATGTGGACATGTGACCGGAAACGCTAAATTTCCATGTTAGAGCTCATTTTAGTATTTCTCTTAAAATGTAAATTGAAATCATTCGTGCAGACAAATGTCAAAATACCCATTGTGGTTCATGCACGATGGAGCTCCTGCACATTTCAGTCGAAGTGTTCGTACGCTTCTCAACAACAGATTCGGTGACCAATAGATTGGTAGAGGCGGACCAATTCCATGGCCTCCACGCTCTCCTGACCTCAACCCTCTTGACTTTCATTTATGGGGGCATTTGAAAGCTCTTGTCTACACAACCCAGGTACCAAATGTAGAGACTCTTCGTGCTCGTATTGTGGACGGCTGTGATACAATACGCCATTCTCCAGGGCTGCATCAGCGCATCAGGGATTCCATGCGACGGAGGATGGATGCATGTAACCTTGCTAACGGAGGACATTTTGAACATTTCCTGTAATAAAGTGTTTGAAGTCACGCTGGTACGTTCTGTTGTCGTGTGTTTCCATTCCATGATTAATGTGATTTGAAGAGAAGTAATAAAAAGAGCTCTAACATGGAAATTAAGCGTTTCCGGACACATGTTCGCATAACATTTTCTTTCTTTGTGTGTGAGGAATGTTTCCTGAAAGTTTGGCCGTACCTTTTTGTAACATCCTGTATATTGTTGTGCTAATTTAATGCTTGTTTTTGAGTCGACTCTTCCCAACATTAATCAATGTAGTTTTCTTTCCTAATTTTTAAATAATATAGGAAACAAAAACTCATTAAACTGCAATTCAATTTATTTTTACTTTCAAGTGTTGGCCCTATGGCCTGTTACCTCACAGTATTTTCATCTATGGAAATTAGAAAAATTTGTAATGTTAAACTAGAAATTTATATATGTAACTCATAATAGTTAAATATACTAAACACTGTGAATATAAACAAAACAAAAAATAATTAAATGAATCATAAAAGAATACAAAATAGCATAACTTATTGAAATGTACAAATTTCGGTGTTCTTTATTTAGATATTGATTAATATTTTTCTAACCAAATGCATGTTGTTCCATACAGGGCATTTAAGAAAGCATTTAATGATGTGATTCTCTCTCGCCGTGCCATTCGTAACATGAATACTCTTTATCCTGATGCAACTCCAGAAGAGCTGGCTGCCGCTGATAATGTGTGTATTATATGTAGAGAGGAGATGATATCAGGTGAGTTGTGGCTCTAATTGATATTTGTAGACATTTGTTATCTTGAATGATGTTTAATTTCATCAACAAAGGAAACTGGAAAAGTGTAAGTCCTAAAGGTTGTACAGATAGATATTTCATCTTCTGGTACTGAATTGCGTATAGATGAAAATGGAAAAGAACCAGAACAGAAGTGAAACAGAAAGTGATTGTTAAACATAAAATCAATCTAGAATAGGAACAGGAAGCACAAGTCCAAACCTCAATTTAATAATTTAAATTTATTGATATTAAGTATTATTCTACAATAGATGGGATGATATTGGCAGAAAGTGAAAGACTGAATTATTTTGTAGGGCCCAAAGCATTTAATGAAATTCAATATAGCCACTAAAATTTTGTTCCACATTAGGAAATTCATTGCTATTAATATGTTAATGAAATATTTTGTACTATTGGGTCAAACAATTATTTACTGGCCACATTTGAACAGACATGTGTTCAAAAACTTATTTTTATTACAGGTCATAGGTTATTAATTAAAGAGAATGTGAAAAGCCTCAAGGTTTTATTATAAATCTATATTCTTGAAATTCAGAACGATCCCTGTATCCTGCCATCTGTGATAGGTTATCCTCCACTTTCTGTCCAAGGCATACAGCAGCATCACTTGAAGAAATGGTTCCGATGTGTGTCACGCTATGCCAATATTGCTTTTGTGCCTACTTGTTGATTTGGTCATTAACAGTCCCTCATGATGTCCTAATTGGCTACATCCCTTACCAGGTATCCCAACTGGTCACATCCCCAACACACACCATTAGGAGGATTTTGCAGCCCTCCATCGATTGAATTTTTGTCTTCATGTTGTGTAATTGTGTTGTGTCTCCATTCTTTGAGATGTATAGTAATTAGTATGACTGCTAAATGCTCCCTCTTCAGGCATGTGCTATGCTGTCCACCTTGCTGATACCACCTGCTCTTTGACTTGGCATGGACACTCCATCGCTAGGTGCCCTGGTTAACCAGCTCTCTAACACACACCTCTGGGAGATTGTTGAACTGATCCTCCTGGACTTTGAGGTTGGGATAATTGTTACTCTGGCAGCCTCTATTCTTAGTGCTGCCATTAGTACCTCATGGATCATGTATTCACCAAGCATTAGGTGCTGTGATATCTCAGTATTGATACTCCATCAATGAAGAATAGCAGTTTCCTGGGACACTTAACTGTTCGGGAGGTTCACTAGAGTTTTATTTTCTCACAGTTTAATTGCCAGAGCAAGCTCCTGCAGTAACTTCCTTGACTTGACGTCTTGAATTGAGCTGGCTATGATAGGCTGCAGCCAAAACCAGTTTTTGAGAGCCTCCCAGATGACCCTGGACACTGCTGACATTGAAATCATGTTCAAAACTTACGCTACCGGTTGTGATGTCCCATAAGGTTTTCTCATCCTGATGCTTTGACCTTCAAGTCTTTGAGTTTTTCACCAAACATTTCTTCCATCGTGGATTCAGTTCCTTGGCACTGTTGTCAAATCTTCCTTCAAGGATGCAAAGCCATTCCTAGGGTGTGATCAAGTTGGCGGAGTTGTTATACATTTTTTATTTTTCACCATGGCAAGTTGCTTATGCTATGGGTGGTCTGATTTATTATTCTGAAATAGCATGAATTTCATGTTATAGTTTCCTCTGTTGAATTTCATATGATGGGAAAAATGGTATTTAAGTGGTCTGCCCAATCCCATAAATCCTCATATTGCCCTCATCTTGTTTTACACTGTATAAAAATATTCCTCTGAGACTCATAGTAGAAATTCCAACCTCTTATCTGGAGGGCAGGTTATGTGGTCTGCATGCAGGTCTGAAATATTCAGCTAGCTATTAGCTACTTTGAAACACATATCACATCATTCTTCCCATACATCTTCAAATACTGGTGTAAGATGTTGATGATATTTTTGCCACTGTTCCACACAAATTCATACAAGATTCCTTAAAACTATTAAACATACAGAATAGATAAATAAAGTTCACAATAGAGATAAAAAAAGATGGCTACCTACCTTTCTTAGATCTGAAGATAATCCATGAATTAAATAACATATCTTTTGGTATCTACAGGAAGCCAACACAAACAGATAATTACATCAAGAACGATAGCTACAACCCTACACCCCACAAACATGCAGTTTTGAACAGCTTAGCACATAGACTAGTCAATATCCCATTGAAACAGAATGAATACAACAAAGAATATAACCACATGATTAACATAGCTGCAATTAATAGATGCAGTAAACAATTAATAGAAAAGAAAATTTGGAAATTCAAGAAACAGAAACATATATTGGATACCACAAAATTAACAGAATCATAAATTCAACAAGATATTCAAGAAGTACATCACCCTAGCCCCAATAAATAAATTCAGTTTAAAAAACTTATTATGCAACAACCTGAAAGACCGAGTACCTGAAAACAAGAAATCAGGTATATACAAAATCAACTGCTTAGACTGCAATAAGTTCTACATAGGAAAAACCAAAAGAAGTTTACATATTAGATTACAGGAACATATGAGATATGTGAAATACAAACAAATAGAAAAATCAGCAATAGCCCACCATTTCTGGTCTACCAATCATGAAGTACCAAATATAAAACTATTAAAGCCAGCCAGTAATGCGGCAGAACTCGATGTTTGGGAAAAGTTGCTAATTATAAAAAACAAATAGTATACTTTAAATTTCGAATTGTCGCCTGAAAACTCTCTTTGGAAGTTCATCTCACAGACAACCAGCTCACTTCAGGAAACCACGGATCCAACCAGTCGGATAACTGCTGACGATGGAGACAACCCGTTCTCCGAAACATGTCCAAGTAAGGATAATTAAGTGATGTTTGTGTTTGAATTACAGACTCATTACTTTTAAATGTTAAATACATCACTGTTTCTAACCTTTTGCTTCAAATAATATGCCTTGTCATGCTTGTGGAGCCTGCAGTGAGCAGAACGAATTGGTTACACAATGAAAGCAAAGAGAAATAGAGTTAGAGAAAATA
Source organism: Mantis religiosa (assembly GCA_030765055.1). Taxonomy (NCBI): domain Eukaryota; kingdom Metazoa; phylum Arthropoda; class Insecta; order Mantodea; family Mantidae; genus Mantis; species Mantis religiosa. The sequence goes on from CM060950.1 coordinate 359,303,791, forward strand.
ACCCAGTATGAAAGAGAAGTGAAGAAATGCAGAGGTACTACATCAGTTAAAAACTGATGTTTTTAAGTTTTGCAACTTAAGCAAATGAATGAAGTAAATAAAGTAAAGGTGAAACTGGAAAAAAAAAAAAAAAAACCTAAAGTGCAGTGAAACCCTAAAGGTTGAAAGTTGTTACTTGTGCTATTGAGGGAACCTTTGTATTAAAATAGACTAAAAGCCAATTTTTAGTGCTTCATGAGTCAAAAGATGTCATTTGTTTTAGTAGTGCACTGTTATTTTATATTCTTCAAAAATATATACATTGAAGAAGACACAAACTGTTCTTATAGTCAGATTTGGTCATTTGACGAATGTTTCCTATTAATGTTCCTTTTAAAACTACATTCAATTGCATTATATAGAAATTACACTGATTACAGCTTTTCCTCATTTAAGTGCCATTGATAATTAAAAATGCACTGTAAATTCAGGAATATGCACCCATGTTTCTGGAAGCATTCACATAACCACGCAAGTGCTTGAAGGCCACAATGAGGTTAATCTGGTGAGATTAGAAAAATATAACATTACATTGATCACAAACACACTAGAGTATTATGCCTCACCAAATATAATGCAGGGAAAATAGATTCAGATGTTCATTGGGGACTCCAAACCCCCCTCTTGGCAACTGTTTAAACTTTGCCAATAACCTTGCTGTTAACATATTTTATTTCAATTAAAATATGACTGCTTTGTTAGACATATTGCTGTGTTAGCTTCGAATAGCATTGGTTTCTTGCCATCTAGGCTACCTTGGACTTGCATATCTAAATAAACTTAGAGGGGTTGGACTCAGCAATATAGAGAACAGAAGTAGAAAAGAAAAGTGTCATAACACTTTCTACTCGAGAGGATTATGAACATACTCAGGCAGAAGTAGAAAGAAGATCCTTTTCAACTGCAGCTGAATTGAAGGTGGCTTGTCACCTTTCTGGTTTATTATGACCATAAGGAATCACTGTGAAGAGCTTGGTCTAGGGAACTACATAGCTGCTTATAAAAAGGTTCTCACTGGAGAACATGTCATGGAACTAATACCTGAAGCTTTCCTGGTGACGAATATGCTCACTTTCTTCTCGGGCAGCAAGCCAGGTGAAAAGACGATTAGATATCTAATCGTCTTTTCACCTGGCTTGTTGCCCGAGAAGAAAGTGAGCATGTCATGGAACTGTTTTGCATATGCTGTCGATGCTAGAAATCTCAACTTGCAGAGAATAACCTTTGCAGACAAAGTTGTAGTTTCAGCATTGTATAATGAATCAGTGTACGATGCCGACCACATGGCCACCGATTTGATCGACAGTACATGGCTACTTGTGTTTGCAGTAAGCAACTCATGCTGGGGCTGGATTTCGTTTGAAGATCCTGGATACCTTCAGGAAATACTTGGAAGGTTAGATGTTGAATAGATAACAGCATTTTGCAACTTACTTTAGTCTCTGCCAGAGAAAGGCATCCTGATGGAACAATGTTCCTGTAGGACAACCATACTGTCCAGCATTTGATGGACAAGAGGTTATCTCATTCCCAATTGAGAACATGTGGGCAGAAATGAAAGAATTCTTTAAAATTCCCATCAACTGCCTCCCAGGATGTTGTCCGAACTATAGGAAAGGGTCGGAGACATGTGAGATTCCCCTGCAGAAAGACCACATTATTTTTATTAGCTGATAAGACTCAATGCTGAGAAGAATTAACAAGTTTTTCGAACATTTTTATTTTTGTTTTAGTTTTATAATGCTTATTTTAATTTTTAACAGAGACTGAAATGTATCTCAAGTGTAAATAAATATTTTTAGGCCAAAGAGGAAGGGTCTTAAAACAGTAGTAATATGAATTTTAAAATTAAAATAGTATAAATCCCCTCTTTACTTACTTGATAGTCATGGAAACAACACATAATTAAAAAGTAAAGAATAGTATGCAAAGATGAAGAATAGTGTGCAAGATTTAAACCTGAGCAGTCCAGTATATATGATCCAAATTTTAACACCTAGAACCACCTAGACTCTTTAAGACAATGGTTTATTTCTGGTGTTTTCAACACATTAACACAAGGAAAATTATCTCAACTCTATCGATTATGTTTAATCCGTACAAACCAGCACTTATTTATACTTCTGGTTTTAATCAAGAAAGTAATCAGTTTTTTTTTATTTGAGGAAACGATTATGTCATTGAAGATTGATTTATGTCAGTACTTTTCACAATCACTGAAGAGTACAATGCCTTAATACTTGTAGCCTGTCTTTGACCGGCTAAGTTTGGAAGCATGAAGTGACCTTAGTTTTTGACAAGTGGTCAAACATCATTGGCCAACTGTACAATGAAGTAAGGGAATACAGTAGGCTTAAGCAATGATCAAATCTTTTGAGAACTGATTGCTATGTGATGGCTTTGAAATTCTGTTCTCATTACATGACCAAGAAGGGAAAAAAATGACTTCCCATTTGAGAAAAGTATAAGTATTTGCTATTTCAAACATTTAATAAGTAATACCTCAAAAATGGTTAACTCTACAGAGAAGAAGGGAGGGAGCAAATCAACACCCCAAAAATTACTTTCCATAAATTGTGAACTTAAAAGCTACATTTTTGTATGTAAAATTTTGTGTCTTGCAGTTTATTAGTTATTCAGAATGAAGAGGACTTCAGAGACTGTTCCCAGAAAATTCAAGATATACATTTCATTTATCATGAAAATGTCTTAAACATATGGTAATTTAAACAAAATTGCTACAGCAGCTTTTGAGGAAATCAACATTTTTGAGAAATTTTCTTATGTAAGAGGTAGTCTGCCATAGAATTATTTTTGGAAAATCTTGTTTTGTATCCTTGGAAGATACTAATTTTAGATACCAATTATGCTGTCCATAGACAGGAAGAGATGAGAGTCTCAAAACTTATATTTCCAGAGAAAATTCTTCATCAAATTGTTGTGTGTTACTGTGATGTGTTTTATTTTATTTAAATTATAAAATATCAAGGAGTCAATGTACACACTTCACTTCATCAAATTGTTGAATCTTAGAAATTTTTGGAGACATTTGCCTCCATCCTCAACATGGCAGCAATTAAAAATTGTCTTCCTGCTCTTTCTACCACTTACTAATGTTATTAATAATAAAATTAGGCAAATGAGTCAACCTTGTGTATACTTTGTGGTTGACTCACCACAGAACTGACGATAGGGAAGAAGTTCCCAAAAACTAGTCTCCATAAAAAAACTTGTAAGTGGAGAAAAGTATACACAAGGTTGACTCATTTGCCTAATTTTAGTAACAATGGCACTCCACTTTCTGAAATACTTCTTTTTATTCTATATAATGTTACTAAGTTCACCACCAGATTGCTACAGTTGGATGCTCAGGCTGAGGGAAGAAGAGGAAGAGATAACCTGTAGTCCCCACCATGCTAGTATGGAGAATGTATCTGGAAACATTACAATTTGACAAATTGACACAAGGAAAGTTTTATGTGGTACATAGGCTCATTCATCTTTAAAAATTAAAAATCCTAATGATTTAAATTATTTTTTATTTTATATTTCAGCTTCAAAGAAGCTTCCTTGTAATCATATTTTCCATACATCTTGTCTACGATCATGGTTCCAACGGCAGCAGACATGTCCCACGTGTAGACTTAATATTCTTCGCACACCCACCAGTTCACCAACTCAAAACACTGTGGGGCCTATACCTCAGCCTGCTCAACCACAAGGCCAGCAAGCACCAGGAATGCCATGGATTCCTCCACCTGTACCAGGTACAGTTACCTCTTAAGTGCAGATTTACACTAAATTAAAAATAAATAGTGTAACTTGGGAGCTATACTTCTGTGGCAGAGTATACTTAAAGATCATGGTCTGAAATTATAAAATTAAGTCAGTTATAAATTTGTGCAGTTTAATGGAGAGATAGTCCTAAAGTTTCTCTCGCCACGTTTTATTACAGAATATTGAATAGCATTTTCATATTCAGTGCTGAAAAAATTTGCAGAAAACATTTAAATTTTGTCATTATTCTTTTTTCTTTTTGCTTCTTTTCCTTGTATAACAGGTTATTCAATATATTTATCAATGAAACACATATTCTTTAGAAATTTAAGACCAACAGATAGCCTAGGTGCGTAAGGCAAGGACTCTTGAAGAGGAGATATCCAATTTAAATTCTGCCAGGACTGTTATGCTTGAATGAATTTTTTTCTCCCCTCTGCCCTTCAGGTTTTGCTCTTTCCTCTAAGTGGCAAATGCTGAGGAGGTATGCTAAACTTAGGCCTTGAATGTTTCCTTTTAAATTCCTTTTTCTAATCATTTCATTTTATGTATCATCTTTGTCCACAGCTTGCCATATCTTATGCAAAGATGGATTTTTAAACATTACTAGAATTTGCCACAGCAAAGAAAGTTCCAGGGGAATGAGTTGCAGGGGGGAAATTGCTGATTAGGGACGGTTCCAGATATCCTTCTTGGTAGTTGTTTACGACATTTGGGTCAGTTCAGTTATAGCCCATTCAAAAACATCTGGCCGACATCTGATGCCTTCTACTTTTGTGTATAATACCTTCTCTGTTTTAGTATACTGAGTGAATTCTTTTTGTGTAGGGCACATGGTTTTTGAATGGTTGTTCTCCTTGTGTAGCATGAATTCTTGGTTGCACTCATTCATTGTCCATGTCAAACTATTTTGAAGCAGATAAGGGTAGCATATTGCTGTCAGGAACTTTCTCTCCATTGGCTATCACTTATAGAGCCCTAAATATAGGGTAAGCATCAAAGCTTAGTATTGCATAAAGCAGTGTTTATCAAACTCTTCTACCTTAAGGATCCCCTTATCATTTAACAACTTGTTCGCAGACCCCCATAGTCTGGCAACTCAATTTATATGAACAAGTCGACTTTTTGTTGAATTTTATAATTGGAATTTAAGTAATTACTGTATGTATAATTTAAGATATATTCTTGCATATTTAGTTTTAAATTTAATTAATAAATTAAAATATGAAAGTTAAACTAAATAAAATAAACTTGTGTATAAAATGTATTTTAAATAAAACAAATATATTTTATGTATTTATTAAAATTATTTTTTTTCACTTTGAAGTAAATTTTATACCAGTTTGGCTAACTAGGTTTTTATTTAACTTTAGCCTCACATCAGTAAAAATTTGAAATACCACACTCTTTGGATTGCCCAAGGATTAATAACATTAGGCACAACATGTTATAAAAATGAATTTGTTTTCCATGTAAAGAAACCATTTTTATACATATAAAAGATTATTCATAATGTTAATCCACCATTCGACAATTTCAACAAAATTAGCATTGGGTTACTAAGAAAATCAGTTTATGTGGAAAAGCTTGAAACTTTATACATTGGAATGCATTAATGTGAACAATGCAACTGTTTTTTACTGAGCAAGCTCAGCTAAGCTGGGCTTAATGTTGGTAATTTTTACTCTTAAGTCAGTTTCTACATTGGCAAGTCTGTTTCTCTTCAATGGCTTAATATTGCACAACACTGAAAATGTTTGCTCGCACAGATAGGTGGTTGGAAAGGGCACAATATACTTAAGTGCTTTGGTAGCAAGTTCATTAAATTCACTCTGCGCCAGAAACCAAAAGTTTGCAAGTTTCCTGGTATACAACCTTCCATCTTTTGCTGTTAAATAACTCTATTAGTTGGTGCTGTTCTTTTTCCTAAAGGCTATCAATGCTGCTGCCTATGTCTTTTTTCTAGAAAGGATACTTTATCCGCTCATTCTGATCATCTGCTGGTGCTGGAAAGTACTTCCTCAAAGTCGGCCATTCAGGTGTTCTACTATGGCTTCTTCAATATTTTTGGGCAAAGTTTCTTCTGATGAAGTCAGAAATTGTTTCAAAATACGAAAGGAGCCTAAGGATTTCTTTTCTACACAACCTTTCCTTACTTGAAGTTTCCCTATCATTGCTTCAATTTTCTCATGAACTGTGAAACCATCTGGTTTTGGTCCTTGCAATTTTCAGTTTAGTTCATTTAAGTGTGAGAAAATACTAGCTAGATATGCCACTTTGCACAACCATTCAAAGTCACAAAGTCGTTCGCTGAGGGGAAACTCTTCGTGCTTGCTGTTTTCAAAAAAGAGCCTCACTTCATCACGTAATTAAAAAAATTGCGAAAGAACATTTCCATAAGAAAGCCAGTAAACGTCTGTGTGCAAGAACAGTTGTCTATGTCCGCTTCCCATTTCTTCACATAATTTCTTGAATATCCATGAGTTAAGAGGACAGGCTTTAATGTAGTTAGGGTTGACAGCTTGAAATTGAGCTTTCAGTCCAGTGTTGTGTTCAAACATTGCTGCGGCTCTGTGGGTGCTTACGCCTACACAAGCTTTCCACTCAAGACCTTGCTGTGAAATAAATCCATCAAGTGTCTTAAAGAAATCCTCAGCAGTGTTATGCAAGACTTCCCTAGAAAACAATAGGTCTTCGGCAAGCTCTTTCTCGTGTTCGTAATGCACAAAAGCTAACAAATGAGAAATCCTTTCATGGAAGTGTTGAAAACAGTGTTGTTGTATAAATTAAGTTAATTGGGAGTCGATTAATAACACAAAACAACACTCACTTTTAAATTTTCCCGGAACCGGTTTCTGAGGCCTTCCCTCTATCTTCAGCCGGACATCGACTAGTTCTCATTGGTGTAGCTGGCAATATTTTGTCTTCGGTCTCCTCTGGTGGCGGTTCGAGGAACTTGCTGAACAAATCTTTCTGGGGGATGTCGAAATTGAATACTTTGTTCCTATTTTTTGAAATAAAGATTTGTTCCCATGTGGACAGTTCTTCTTTTCCTGTTGTATGTTTTACTAATTTTGGTTCTGGATTTATGTTGTGGTTTTTTTCCCAGAAATGCGTGGCATAGAGGGAAGGCCTCAGAAACCGGTTCCGGGAAAATTTAAAAGTGAGTGTTGTTTTGTGTTATTAATCGACTCCCAATTAACTTAACAAATGAGACTTATTAGTGAAATTAGTACTTTCTTCAAGTTGTAAAGCATACAACTATTGTATGTTATTGTTCACATAACAAATACAGCATGAGAAATACACTAAATCACCCGCTCAAAAACACAAGTCCGGCCAACAAATTATCAGGAATTTATAGTGTAAAATGTGAAGATTGCCATAAAATATATATTGGAAAAACAAACAGAAATTTGGAAACAAGGATGAAAGAACACATGAGATGCATAAAATACAAACAGACAGATAAATCAGCCATAGCCCATCATTTTTTGTCAAAAAATCATAATATTTCCAAAGAAATCAAACTTTTGGTACCAGCAAAAAAGGATTGGGAATTAACAGTTTGGGAAAATGTACACATTTTTAAGAATCGAAAGAGAACCATGAATTTCGAAATACCAATAGTGGATGATGTCATTCAACTCGTTGAACAGCGCCAGGAGAGGGAGGCGGTCACCTGAAGAACTAGTCAAACATCAGCTGATGATGGGGATGCGTGGTCCTTGAAACATGTCCTAACTTTAAATGTAAGTGGAGCTAAAGTGTTTTTATAGTTTGACAAGTGGTTTAAAAAGATTTTATTGATAAAGCTCCACTGTTTATAAATACTTCTATTTTATAATTTTAACATACATTGTTGATTTTTACATCATAATTAGCTGGTCCAGGACATTTTAAGACATATAAACAATTCTACATTTAACTGAATCATTTGATAGTGGGACTGTGTTCAGGTCTTTGGCAGCTGAGTCACCAATCATTATGCTACACATCTTTTTAGCTGCTGGCAATATTAATTCTTCTGCAATGTTATAAGGCTTGCCACTTATAGCAATGAGTGGTGCCATTCTATAGGAAGCTAGTGTTGCTTTTTCACTGCTGGTTCCAGTAGAAACTTTTTCTATTCTAGATATACTCATTTTCATCTCCTTACTTTTTATTTTAAAATAATCAAGTGTCTTACCAATGCAATCGGATGTTTCATCTCTAAATGTCTTTGCAGCTTAGCAGGCTTCATTGCGTCATTGGATGGTAAATCATAACACAAAACATATTGAGGTTTTTGTTCATCTTCAGTTCCAGCTTGAACAAATCCGAAACTTAAATATTCTTCACTGCATTTTTGCCGTTTTACTTTTCCCAGATCGGCAGTGTAGCAACTAGTTATACTAGTAGGATCACTATTACAATGATTACGTAGAAAATGAAGATAGCTACAGTGAAGCAATGAATATTACACAAATATAACTATTTGTGTAATCACTGTTACAATTTGCCTCTTGATCGCCAGTTATTGTAGGCTTATGTTTAATTGATCCAGTCTGTAACCAACGATTCATGCTGACTGATGCGAATAAATTGTCACAATTCACAATTACAAACTGTCAGGACAATCAAAACACTATCATCACTGACTTCAACGCAGCGAGAACGACTGGTTGTTGTGCATGCGTACGTGTATCCGGTGTTAGTGACAGTGCTGACTCAGACCTGCATGCACAGGCTAGGCTGACTTCACCCGCACCGCAGCTAACCGCTCACATTTGTATGGTGGCGTCGCTCATATTATAATGCTGCACTACACGCTCCCAACTATTACGTTGATTGCACCTCTCAGCTGCGTTACATCATTACGACATAAGTAAAACGTATGTAAAAATATTAAAAGCAGAAGCATTATTAACAGTGAATTATTCTTCATATTTGAGTTTGATTTATGAGTCACTATGTTTACACTCAAACTTCACTTACTTGTTGTATAATTGAAACGTTTTCAAGATCATTCGATCTCATCCTCAGCTGTTTGGTGACTAAATGAACCTTCCTCTTCTTCCGCTACTACGGAGCTCCGATCACTCTGCCATCTGGTTGCGGCATATCCGCATGTAAGATTTCAATTGGTTGGTGTTTACTTTTGATTTGGGTTCTAATTGGAGCTATGAGATCTCTTATCCTCAGGTGAATGGTTGTAGGAAATGGATTTGTTGTTTGTTGGCTGCTCAGTTGTCTCAATAATACACTGGTTCGTTGCAAAAATGATTTAATTTAATTCTCACTAAGTTCGTTGATTCAGATTGATTTGTAGCGGTGACCACCTGTTACTAAACTTCCTAACAGAATTCTCTTACTTCTTTATACGGCGAATACTTTGCTATTATAAACTTCTTCTGCTGCTTCTCTTACGCTGGTTGCGTTATTCTTGACTTCCCTACATTTCGGACTTAGAAATCTTTACTACTTCTTCTTCACGCGCACTGACACATCTTTCCCCTCGTAGTATGACTGTTGAAGTGATCTTTCGTCTACTCTGCGATTCAGTTCGTACTTTATTCTGATCCCCACCCTAACTCTTATCACATGACCAAAATAACTCACCCTTCTCCAATTTCTCAAATCTTACATTATTATTGGTTTCTCATTTTATTTCGAATTTTCTTTATTGGTTAGCAAAACTCATCGAACTCATTGACGTTACATCCCACCGTGAGTTGGGTCACGCCTACCCTGGGCTCTTTGTAACGGTATACATCGTTATCACCTCAGCAAAGTAAATCCTTTTAGGTCTTATGCTTGACCGCATCTAGAAAACCTTATTGTTCCTACACATTCGTGGCTATAGTTCTCAGACATTGAACCTTTCCTTAAACAAAGAGGCTAACGGTCACCTCTTCCTGTCTCCCCGACTTGTGTTCAGATTTTACAGAAATATTTTCTCTCCCTTACATGGATTCTAGCATGTTAGTTGTCTTAAATTATATTCTTCCCATCTTATTCTTAATTAAACCGCTATTTTAATCATTACTCTAATTTCATTCTAATTTCATATTAATATAACAATATTTTATATTAGTTTAGCAAAGCATTTTCATTAATTTATCTTCTTTTTTAATTCTCGTGATTTCAATTAATTCGCCACCTCCTAATCGCTGTCTGATACTGCGGTTACATAATGCCCGTTTGACAAAAATGAAATACCCATTATTTAAATTTTGTCAAACCCCCGTCATGACATTTCCTCCTTATATATCTTATAATTTCTCATTCCCTACTTGAAACATTTTTCGGTGGTCACCGTTCCCTCATCTTTATCAGTGTGTTACTTTATACACATAGAATGGTCAATATGGTACATTATATACATAGAATTATAGATATGATACATTACGTACATAGACAAGTACACTGTCGTATATGTGGTTATTACCCTATATACAAATAACATTCGTGATACCTCAACTATATATACACTTCACTGAATTATCCTTGTCTCACTTGGCATCAACTTGATTTTACCTTATTACATTCCTTAAGTACTACATTAATGTTACTATATTACAGTTTACAATATTACATTTTACATTCAATGATTTTTTTTTAATATTATTATATTAACTTATTGGGACGTTTCTTTATCTTTCAGTCCTTCACCGTAAGAACATTCGTCCTCACATTATTATAGTTTGCGTAATGATGTCCAAATATGGTTACCTCTACCTGCACTCAGTTGTCTACCTGTAATCAGGTGTTTCGTTTACCTGACAGTAAACATTGGCAGTTCATTGTCCTGTCTTTCCACTTCACTTTTCACTCTAAACTTTCTTTCACTTTGTCACGCCTAAGTCTGTGACCTTTACAATAACAATATAGCCTTTTGGCACATGAATACATCAGTACTTATACTATGTTTACATTTCACAAATTATTTTTAAAGATCTTTCTAACATGTTCATTAGCTGTGGTTATTCTTATTACATTATCATTTTGTTTGTGCACAGGAATTTTGGAACTTGCAACTCCCACTCAGTGTTTGAATTTCAAACGAAAACGTTACCCGTACTAATTATATAACTTTTACTTGGTATTCTTTACATCTTCGTATATATAATTTCAATCACATTCACACAGGTGATTCTTGGGTCTGCTCTGTACTATTTACAACGTTTTTTTGACGATATGGCCTTATTAGGGAGATGTTATATCTGCCTATCGGTTTACCATTTCTTGGGTGTATTAGAGCATACGCTCTGTCACCAAATATTTTCTCAATCCGGTATGGGCCTTTCCATAGCATATATAGCTTTTTAGTCTTCTTTCCTAACAAATCTGACTTGTCGAACGATTTCACTAGAACTAAGTCGCCGACCTTTGGTTCCCAATTCTTCTTATACCGCAGTTTCTTTGCGTTTCTTTTCTCTACTTTTTCCATTATTCTTTTAACAGCATTCTGGATCCGTTCTCGATCTGTCTCGGTCGTCACTTGTATACTTTCCGGAACACCCTCTATTAGTGGTTCCGGTGTTAAATTCCTATGCAATTGGATAGGAGCATATCCTGTGGTTAGATTGACTGAATTATTGAATATAAACTCAATATAGTTGATGTGGTCTGGCCAGGTAGTCTGTTTCAATGAACAAAGGACTCGGAGATGAACACCTAGGTCTTTCATTACGCGCTCGCTTGGATTAGAGCACGGATGGTACGACGTTGTATTATAGATGCGAATCCATCTTCCAACATTTCCTGTATTTTAAGGTTCACTGCCTCCTGTAAATCCAATGGAATAGGTCTGCACTTATATTTGAATGGGGGAACATCATGTATCTCGAATTCATACTCAAAATCACTATAGGTCCCAGTGTGTTCCGAAAATGCATTTCTATGTTTACATAAAATGTTATAAAAAATCTCTTTTTGGTGGTCGTTACGTAGGTTCGAGTTTGCTACTGTTTCTCTTATTCTATAGGTCATGTTTACGTTATTTTCGACTACCTGGAAATCATCTGGTAGGGTAATTATCTCCTGTTCACCTGCTTCTGCCTGCCCAAGTCCGTATGACGTCATCTCTAAAAGCCCTTCTTCTCCAGCTATATACTCATCCTTATCATAGTTTCTCATCTCTTCTGCTTCTAATGGATTCATCTTAACTAGCTCCATCCCTCCTATTCGTATAAATTCTACAAAAAATGTTTCTCCATCTATTTCTTTTTCTTCATCTGTCAATCTTATCTCATTTTCTGCTTCCCTTGAGCTAAACGGAACTTTAACTATGACGTCTTTAATTTTGATTTCCAAGGCTTCCATTTGATAATTCAACTTAGCTTGAAGCGCATACAACACGTCATTACCCATAATAATGTCTACAGATAGTCTATTAATAACAAAACATACAAATTCTATTGTATCCTCCCCAATGGTGACTTTCAAAAGCATTTGTGTATTAATCTTTTGTTTGGCGCGACCTACCGCCAGAGTACAATATGCACTTTTCACGGGCAATGTTTGCAATTTCATTCCATTTTTTTTTTTTTAAGTGATAAAAGAATGCTTGACTTATAGCTGAAACTGAGGATCCTGAATCTATGGTAATGTGCCATTTTTCTTTGTTTATTATTGCAGCAATACGTGGAGCATCTCTCACTTCTTGCAATTCTGTTAAGTGATTGTTTATTTGAGTACCGTTTACTATTTCTGTTTCTGTTTTATTCTGTACCACCCTACTCAGAGCTGTGTCCCTGTTCAAATTAAGAACTAGCGTGTTCATCCGGGTCCGATGCGGGACGTCTTCTATCGCACCCTGGAGTCGTTTCCCGTCTGCTGTGTCGTATCTGGCCTTTCATCTACCTCGGGCGCCGCGTCCCTCGGTGTGGGTGGAGGAGAACGCACCCATTCTCTTGAGAGAAGTTGATTCCTCTGTCTTACTTCAGGTCTGTCTGTATTTCTCTCTACCAGCGTCATGTGGTTGATACTGTCTATTAGCTTCTGGTAGTCGGAACGTCGGTCTTGCATTCCCTCTTCGAAGAAATGGGGGGTGACCCCTATTTCCATTCCTAGTTACATGTACATATCTTATAGGGAAATTATATGAATTTGAATTTGGTGGTCCCTGTCTCCCTCTATTGTTGTTAGGGAATTCCCTCGGGACGTGGGCATCGTATCTTTGACGAGTAGCCATATGGTTTGTGTTAAAATTTCGGGGATTGTGTGCCCTTTCCCCGTCATGATTATTATTATTCCACGGTCTGTGTGGATTTCTCACTGGCATTCGATTCTCATGTCTATTTTGTGAATTTTGTGTCCCAACGCTTTGTAAAGCTGTTAATAATGTAATTGCCTCTCTCAATGTCTGAGGTCTTGCTACCACCATGTGATTTCTAATGTTCTCAGGAAGATGGGGCGTGAGAAGAGAAATCAGTTCGGCTTCCTGTAATGGAGGTTGTAGATATTTACTCATTTGCGAATATCTCAGGAAATAATCAGTAATAGACTCTCCATTATTACCTTGGTATCGGCCATTTGTTATCTGATTCCTTACTTGGTATTGGACATTGGCGTTCCAATACTTTTCTAGGAAAGCTGTTTTGAACAACTCGTAGCTGCATCCTTCTCCCACAGTTACTCGTAGCCAATTAAGTTCGGCAGATTGTAACGCCCTTTGAACTATTATCATCTTATATTGCTCGGGTACACCTCTGATGGCAAAATACTTTTCTAAGTCGGCCAAAAATTGTACTGCGTTGTCATTGCGACAATTAAATTTCGGGAGGGGCAATTCGCTTAGAAAATTCATGTGCACTGGTGGATACATATTTACATTTTGCATATTTACTTCGCTATTATTGCTGTTTTGAGGAGAGACAGAAGGGGCGCTAACCTGTTCGTTCTGCCTCTCTCCATTGTGTGTATGTATAGAACAATTGGAACTCTCAGGTACCTGCCCTTGCTGTCCCAGCTGTAAGCCAGTTACAGTATCTCTGATTTGAGATATCTCGCTTACTGTTTCCCTCAACATTTGTGTATTTTCTGATTGAATATTTGTTACACGTGCTACCTTTTCTTTTAACTTCTCCATGTCAGCTGCTATACTATTGTTTACAGTGTCAAACCGGTCATTTATCTCTTGTACAAAAGTTACCTGTGTCGTGGTCAGTTCATCTAATCTTATTCTTTCCTTATTAATTTCCTCCCCTATTCTATTTTCTACTCCTACAACGAGAGATTTGGTAGCTTCTAGGTCACTTCTTATAGTACCTACTTCTCGCTGCAGGGCCTCTTTTACGGTCTGGATTTCCCCTGTTATTCCTTGAATTTTGACAGTGATTCTAGCTTCTGTTTCTTTCCCTTGGCTTGTAATTTGACTTAATTTTTTGTCCATAGCTTTGCTCTGATCTAGTAATTTAGTCTCTAGTGATTTGTCCATAGCTTTGCTCTGATCTAGTAATTTAGCCTCTAGTGATTGGTTCTGAATAGTCATTTGCGCCATGAGTTTCTGGAACATCTCTTGTAGATTTTCCATTACCCCAGGATTGTCACTTCTCCTATTTACATTTAAGCTACTTACACCATTTACACCCTCATCTACTGATCCTATAACACTGCTTTCCATTATCTCTTCATTAACAACTTCTAACTCTTTCTCTGTCTCCATAGCTATTTGTTCCCCAGAATTTTCCATTTTAAATTTATTCTGTACGATCTTCTTATTTCTCAAAAGCATTGAACTTCCCCTTTAAATTTTCTAATTTCCCTTCCAAAATACTTATTACTAAGACATTACATAGATATTGATCTCAATGTATGATATTACATTTACAAGAAATATAAATTGAGTATGTGTAACTCACAGTTCTGTTGTACGGCTGTGGTGTTTATGTGATGTCTTTACCAATTTTTGTCGTGCTGCTCGTCGTCTAGTAGGCTCAGTTGATGTCGAAAGAACTTGAACTTCTCTCTTGGTTGGGGGAAAATTCTATGTAGTTGTTTTTGCCGTCTTCTTCGTAGTCTCTGCTGTCCTCATCGTAGTTGTCGTCGTCGATCTTCTCACTTCTCCTCGTAGTCGTCCTTCGTCGTCGTTCTTCTCACTTCTCCTCGTCGTTGTCGTCGTTACATTTCACCCATTTCCTACAATTCGAAGCCCCAACGTGTCGGCGCCATTATGCGGCATACCCGCATGTCAGATTTCAATTGGTTGGTGTTTACTTTTGATTTGGGTTCTAATTGGAGCTATGAGATCTCTTATCCTCAGGTGAATGGTTGTAGGAAATGGATTTGTTGTTTGTTGGCTGCTCAGTTGTCTCAATAATACACTGGTTCGTTGCAAAAATGATTTAATTTAATTCTCACTAAGTTCGTTGATTCAGATTGATTTGTAGCGGTGACCACCTGTTACTAAACTTCCTAACAGAATTCTCTTACTTCTTTATACGGCGAATACTTTGCTATTATAAACTTCTTCTGCTGCTTCTCTTACGCTGGTTGCGTTATTCTTGACTTCCCTACATTTCGGACTTAGAAATCTTTACTACTTCTTCTTCACGCGCACTGACACATCTTTCCCCTCGTAGTATGACTGTTGAAGTGATCTTTCGTCTACTCTGCGATTCAGTTCGTACTTTATTCTGATCCCCACCCTAACTCTTATCACATGACCAAAATAACTCACCCTTCTCCCATTTCTCAAATCTTACATTATTATTGGTTTCTCATTTTATTTCGATTTTTCTTTATTGGTTAGCAAAACTCATCGAACTCATTGACGTTACATCCCACCGTGAGTTGGGTCACGCCTACCCTGGGCTCTTTGTAACGGTATACATCGTTATCACCTCAGCAAAGTAAATCCTTTTAGGTCTTATGCTTGACCGCATCTAGAAAACCTTATTGTTCCTACACATTCGTGGCTATAGTTCTCAGACATTGAACCTTTCCTTAAACAAAGAGGCTAACGGTCACCTCTTCCTGTCTCCCCGACTTGTGTTCAGATTTTACAGAAATATTTTCTCTCCCTTACATGGATTCTAGCATGTTAGTTGTCTTAAATTATATTCTTCCCATCTTATTCTTAATTAAACCGCTATTTTAATCATTACTCTAATTTCATTCTAATTTCATATTAATATAACAATATTTTATATTAGTTTAGCAAAGCATTTTCATTAATTTATCTTCTTTTTTAATTCTCGTGATTTCAATTAATTCGCCACCTCCTAATCGCTGTCTGATACTGCGGTTACATGGTGTTAGGGGCACAAAGTTTTAATACTTCATTTAATGCCGGGATTTCAAAATTTATAACTTTATCACGGTTTTTGTTTATGAATATTTTGTCATAAATAACAACACCCTACCCTTTTTGGACCTCAAGATAACTAGAAATCGTCATGGTGTAGATTTTGGAATATACAGGAAGCCCACACACATAGATAATTACATAAAGAAAAATGAATACAACCCAGTTTCACATCAACTAGCTGCCTTTAGAAGTCTAATTCACTGGCTATACAACATCCCACTGAGTAAGGATGAATTTTTGAAAGAACAGCAACACATAAAAGACATAGCCGTATTAAATGGATTCAACCCAGCCATCATAAGGAACATGATGAAGAGAAAAGAGAAACTGAAGATAATATCAAAAAATACCACTCTCACACCACTTAAAAACACAAATTGGCAATATAGAAAATTCACCTACCATCCATGGGCTTTTAGAAAATTTGAACGAATCTTCAAAAGACTAAATATAAAACTAGCACCCCAAAACAAATTCAGTCTGAGGAACCTGCTAAATAAACCACTGAAAAATACAATCCCCAACAATTTGAAATCAGGAATTTATCAGATTAATTGTGAAACCTGTGAAGAAAGCTACATAGGAAAAACTAAGAGAAACTTGTTAACCAGGCAAAAAGAACACCAGAGGAACATTAAGTTGAAACAAACAGAAAAATCTGCAGTTTCACACCAATTTTGGACAGAAAACCACAACATTGGCCACAACATTAAACTGTTAAAATCTTTAGGTACACTCATAGAATTGGATATTTGGGAAAAAATATTCATAAACAAAAACCGTGATAAAGTTATAAATTTTGAAATCCCGGCATTAAATGAAGTATTAAACCTTAGTGCCCCTAACACCAGATGGCAGAGTGATCGGAGATCCGTAGTAACGGAAGAAGAGGAAGGTTCATTTAGTCACCAAACAGCTGAGGATGAGATCGAATGATCTTGAAAACGTTTCTATTATACAACAAGTAAGTAAAGTTTGAGTGTAAACATAGTGACTCATAAATCAAACTCGAAAACGTATGTAGTTTGGCACTGGGCAGATAAGTGACTTAGTAAATACAATTCTACATTTCCTATAGTTTTAATTCAACATTATAACTTGACTTAAGGGACCCCTCGCAGACCCCCTGGGGTCCGCAGACCACACTTTGAGAAACACTGGCATAAAGGATATGCAGTGCATCAGCTAAACATAAAATGCCAATTGGAAAGAGATTGAAAATGGAGGCGAATGTCTTTGAAACTAGTCTCTCATTAATATAAAAAGTAAGTGACAAGTATCAGTAAACCAACTACAAATAGTTTTTGAGAATAAAATGCCAAATTATTAGAAGTGAATATAAATAGTAAAACATATTAACAATTTAAATTGTGAGTGGGTTAGTGACATTTATACTTATAAATTTTCACTTAGAACATGTTTTGAAGATTTTCATCCCCATCTTCACCTGTATGTCCACTGAATTTCACAGCCATCACTTGAACCACAGATCTCTGGCTCTCCATGAATGCTTTTACAGCTTTAACTGCTATGATAGGTCTGCATATGCACATCTCTCTTCTGATTCAAATATTTCAGTAAACCTTTGAGGTGATTTTAAAATTTCAGAGATATTTTACCTTGCAAGTTAGTTGCAATGTTGCAAATACTTCACATTTGTGGGCTTAATAGTTACTCACTATCAGACCACATTTTCAGTGAACAGTATAAGCATAACATCGACTTAAAAACTAGGTGATGTGTATGGCATTCATTCACAATTAATCATGTCTTTGCATGCAAATAAAATTCCTTTCACTATTATCTTCTTGCCAGTCATTTTGGAACAAAGAAATAAACACTTAATTAAACATAAACTTAGAAGCTTACAAGGGCCAAGCTTTCAAGTGTATTGGTGTCAAACATAAGAAACTAGCCAATAAGGGAGTAATTCTCATCAAATACTTATTCTAACATCTCACATAAGATTTTCTTTCACTATGTGTTGACTTGTTAACTGTCTTTGTGTATGTAACCACATGGGTCAGGAATCACTGGGATATCTGTAAGCAGTGCAGTAAGACAATTATGATTAGGCAGCATTTTTGTGTGAGTTTAATGTTCTGGGTTCAGTTTGATGAATTTACATAAACCTTTTTTGTCATGTATAATGTCAGTGGTTGCATTATAGACTGCCAAATTAGTTTCACTGTTTTATACTCCTGTATTTGGTTGCTGGTACAACATAGATTCTGTAACTGACTCACATTTTTTGCATGTTGTACCAGCATGTTGCCATGGTAGCATAGTGGTAGAGCAGCTGCATCTAGAGTGGAAGATCTGTGTTTTAAATCCTGATTATGGCATTGAATTTTTCAGTTTTGATTTTATACTTTTAAAAGTTTGCATATGCACAATTTGTGTGTTAGAACAGTCACTATTGTTGATTGTCTTTATAAATGGAAACTAAAATAAAGCCTTAAAAAGCCTGGGACTTAAGTACTTAATTGTAAATAGCCATTGGCTTATCTGATCTTGAATTTGAGATTTCCCTATGATCTACTGGGAAAATGCAAATCAGTGTGAGAATTTGTCATACTGGCATGTTGTCATGAAAGCTCAGTAGTAGAGCAGCCACGCTTAGAGCGGAAGTTTCGTGGTTCAAATCCTGGCTATGGCATTGAAATTTTCAGTTCTCATTCTACCTCTCAAAAATATGTTGAGTTAAAGATAAACTGATGGATAGAGTCAACATGAAAAATTCAATACCACGGCCGGGACCCGAACCACGGACCTCCTGGCCTCCATCCAGTCGCTTCAACCCATTGAGCCACCATGGCCAACGTGCCACCCTGACATTACATTCTCCATCTGACTCGTATATTTTCCTGGTAGACCACTAGGGTCTTTCGCATCCGAGATGCACCATTTGTGGCGACTTACTATCGTAAGTACTTGTCCCAGGCTTCATCATTTAACTCTTATTATTTTAGTTAATTGATGGAAATTAATCATTTCTTCACACTAGCCATATATACATAGGCTAAGATTTTTGATGGATAGAGTCAACATGAAAAATTCAATGCCAAGGCCGGTACCTATTGCCCCTAGTAGTCTACCGGGAAAATATACAAATCAGATGGAGAATGTAATGTCAGGGCGGCACGTTGGCCATGGTGGCTCAATGGGTTGGAGTGACTGGACGGAGGCCAGGAGGTCCGTGGTTCTGGTCCTGGCCGTGGCATTGAATTTTTCATGTTGACTCTGTCCATCAAAAACCTTAGCCTATATACGGCTAGTGTGAAGAAATGATTAATTTCCATTAATTAACTAAAATAATAAGAGTTAAATGATGAAGCTTGGGACAAGTACTTACGATAGTAAGTCGCCTAAAACAGTGTATCTCGGATGCAAAAGCCCCTAGTGGTCTACCGGGAAAATATACGAGTCAGATGGAGAAAAGTAATGTCAGGGCGGCACGTTGGCCATGATGGCTCAATGGGTTGGAGCGACTGGATGTAGGCCAGGAGGTCCGTGGTTCGGGTCCTGGCCGTGGCTTTGAATTTTTCATGTTGACTCTATCCATCAAAAACCTTAGCCTATATATGGCTAGTGTGAAGAAATGATTCATTTTCATCAATTAACTAAAATAAAGATAAACTGTTACACTGTTAATGCTTAATTTTCATTGTGATGATAGGTTTTGTTGATTTTGTTGCCTATACATAACCTCTTATTCAATATGTGCTATTATTTCATTTTAACTCAGCTGTTGCAGTTGTATTTCAAGTTTTCATTGTGAGTGACAGCATGCTGTATTAAATTAATTGAAATTTCAGTGTTAATCTTTGTTACAAATGGCCCTTAGCCCTTTCACCAATATGGACATCATGTGAAGTCCATGTTAAAAGCAGGAGAAATGTAATGGACTCTATAGATGTCCTGTGCATATATGTATTTAAAGCTTGTTTAATGCTAATTATTTTAATCTTTCTCATTTACAATAAATTTAAATAAATTCTATAAGGTATAAAAGCTTACAGGTCTCTTTGTATGGTACACCTCAAAACATGGATAAACACACAAGGGCACATCTCTACATTCACGACAAATCATACTGGTTCCGTTGCATAGGTTGTTTTTTTTTTGCGACATACAGACCATTTTCAAAATGGACATGAATTTTTTTGCTGTGGTTGGTATCCTTTTAGGTAAGTGTTTTCTTTCAAGTATGAGGTGCTGGGGTGATGGATTTCTCACCCTCCCCCCAGTATGAAGAGACTTTGAACATTATAGTGTTCAATTAGGCTGCGAGCAGAAGTCAAGGTTGGTCATTTTCTTGCGTGGGTTTAGAGCTTTCCAAAGTCTAAACAGTTGTATATGGTTATATCCAGCTGGTGTAAAAATACTTTTTTATTCCATTCAACTGGTTTTCGTAAAGAGGGATATGGTTGTAATACCTGATCTACTAGATCCACACTATCCATATGCATGTATGCATATTGTATTGCTGGATAATATTGGGCTTGAAAATTGATATTTTGTTATGAGCATCTATTTTTCAGTGTCAATCACGCAAGTCTTAGAGTTCCGATTGGATAGTGCTGTAACAATATCCATATTCATTTTCATATCCATTAATAGCAAAAGTTCCCTCACATTTTTTGAAGTGGTATCAGAAGCCCGTACACTTCTTATGCAAGCTAATTTATTTGCTACATTACTAGGATAAGCCGTGGTTAACTCTGAGATTTAACAATTTCAAGTAAGGATAATTTAAGTGATGTTTGTATTTGAATTACTGACTCATTACTTTCAAATTTCAAATGTTCTTTTCAGTTAAGTTCCGATAGCTAAAAGTAATCACTCTGAACCCCGATAGAGTCTAAATAACTAAATTACTGAGTGAAAACAGCTGCATAAGGCTACCATAAACTTTAGTTGTGAAATATTGTGAAATATTCTAAGATGCATACACAAACGCTGACCGTGAGGTTTGCTTTCTGAACAGGTTGTGTGTAAAACAACATGTACAAGGATTATCATGTGGTTGCAATACTGAACCATAAAACCTTGAACCAGGCAACAGATATGACTCACAAATTAGGTGCATTCCACACAAAAAATGACTTTTGCTAACTAAAATAGTGAAATTTCAACGATTTGTGAATAAAGTCTCAACTTTAATGATACTGTAGTTGTATACTGCCCTTTTTATTATTGTAATATTTTTATTATAATAAAAAATATGCTGTCTTTAGTGGGCTTTTAGCCAGTTTTTATTTCATTAAAATAACTTAATAAATATGAGAGATACAAATGTGCATTTCTGAAGGATTTCTACAGTATTTAACCCTTTCACCGATATGGACGTCATATGACGTCCAAGTTAAAATGCCCCAAACCGATATGGACGTGTGTAGACGTCCTGTGCATACATGCATTTAATGCTCATTTAACAGCAATTATTTTAGTCTTCCTATTTTAAAATAAATTTAAATTAGTTCTATATGGGATGTAAACATGCCCTTAAAGGTTTCTTTTTGAATTGTACACCTCCAAACCGGGATAAACACCAAGAGCACATCTGCAGATTCACACCAAATAATATTGGTTTCCTTGCAAACTTCTTTTTCGCAACACACTATACATTTTTGAAACGGTTGCGACATTATTGGTTGTGGGTGGTTGCTTTTAGGAAAGTGTTTTCTCTCAAGTATGAGGGGTGATGTTATGGTGAATTTCTTACCTCTTACCTCTGAGTATTATAATACTCAATTAGGTTACGAGCTATTTATACGCTCAAGTACAGGTAGATGAATGTCTTGGATAAATTTACAGCTCTGAAAATTACTAAACAATTGTGCATGGTTACATCCAGTGGTATAAAAATACTTTTTTTTACCATTTAACTGTTTTTCGTTAAGAGGGATAGCTAGTAATAGCTGGCCCACATCACCCATATTTGACTTGCCACTTCCCCCAAACAATGGAGTAGCTAACATGCCATCTGTAGACCAGTACACGTCACTGCTAACTATATTCTAAACATCTCCTTCATAATCGCACAACAAATATTCCAGATTTTCTACAGTAATATCAGAAGCCTGTATACTCATACGCAAGGTAATTTATTTGCTACATTATGGGGATAAGCCATGGTTAACATTGAAATTTAACAATTTCAAATGTATTATTCATTTAGCTGTTGATAGCTATAAGAAATCACTCTGAACCAAGAGAGAGTATAAATAACTAAAATACTGAGCGTAGACAGCTGCATAAGGCTACCAGAAACCTTGGTTGAGAAACACTGTAATAACAGATGCTGACAGTTTTTTTTCTTTTCAGTGTAATACAACATATACTCGTATGACTATCGCTTGTTATAGCATAAATAAGCTAAACTTGAACCGGAGAAGTCGCTTGCATAGCTAAACATACATACATTGGTTTGTATACACACAAAACAAAATGATTCAAATATTAGGTGCATTTGGCACAAATAATGGCTTTTGCTACAGTGAAACAAAGTAGTGAAATTTTGACGATTTATTAATCTAGTCTCTACTTTATTGTTACTGTAGATGTATACTGCCTTTAATGGGTTTTAAACCAATTTTTGTTTTGTTTAAATAACTTAATAAATACGGAAGATCCGGAATTGTATTTATGATGTATTTTTACAGCATTTTACAATTTAAATGTCTTTGTTCTGTTTATTGGGTATCCGTTTCCGGCCCCTGAAGGTTTTAAATGGCCATCGGCGAAGCGGTTAAGAATTTAAATGTCTTGTGCTGTTTATTGGGTATCCATTCCTATCCCATGCAGGGTTTAAATGGCCATTGCTGAAGTGGTTAAATCCCTGATGCATAGGATGGGAGCTTTTGTCCCTGAGTTGTTTGCAATTCCCAGATTTTATAAGAAGGTAGTGAGAAAAACATTTACAACTTCAGGTTAATTGACTGTAAATGCTGGTTCACAATAAACCAGCAAAGGGAATATCACTAAAACCTTGGAAGGCTTCACATTGGGATGTTCTTTGTAATTTGCTAATTGTAGTCTTTCTCGCTTGCTGTGATTATTCAGTTAGCAGAATGCAAATTAAAAGCTTCAAAATTTAATAGAATAAATACTTGAAAACGTTTCAATTATGCAACAACAAGTAAGTGAAGTTTGAGTGTAAACATAGTGACTCAAATCAAACTCAAATAAGAATAAATACCTTTCAACAGCCATAACATCACTGATTCTTCTTGTAAAAGTGTCATCTTTATATATTTCCTCCCTCCAAGTTCACTACTAGAGAGAACTCTAGTGGCATTTATACTTCATGACCTCAAATACTGTATCATGAAAATAGCTTTGCATTCAAAATGTGAATTTGGTACGTTGCTCTCAGGAATGGAAATGAAAAGGTTCTAGATTCTAGTAAGCTTTGTGTTAATTGGGTTCACTCAGAAAGTAATGCACACATTTTAAATGCTCTTGATCTTACTGTGAATCAGTCTTAACTTTAAAAAAAATTAAAAACTATTTGTAGTTAGTTTTTTGACATTTCGTCACTTATGTTTTTATATTATTGAGGGACTAGTTTCGGAAGCCATCACTTCCATCTTCAACCTCATCTGCTATCTTCTCTCTGGCGGTGGAACTATGAACCTCTTTGTCAAATTATCTACTGATGGGACTTCAAAGTTCATTACTCGGTCCTTATCTTTTCATATGATATGCTCTCCCATGGTTTATCACTCCTTTTAATAATTTTGGATTTGGATCAGTGTCATGATTTTTGTTCCAAAAGTGAAATACTGCTGCTGCCTTATCTTCTTGTTTCATTTTTATTTTTCTAAAGTGCTCTTTGATTCTGGTTTTTAGGTCAAACTAAAAGAAACCTAAAAAAAAACCAGAGTCAAAAAGCACTTTAGAAATATAAAAATGAAACAAGTCAGCAGTAGTATTTCATTTTTGGAATGAAAATCATGACATTGATCCAAATCCAAAATTATTATAGGAGAACACATTCATATGGAAAAATAAGGACCAAGTAATGAACTTTGAAATCCCACCAGTAGATAATTTGAGAAAGAAGTTCAAAGTTCCACCGTGAGAGAAAACAGAGCAGACGACACTGATGTTAGTTGGAAAGAGGTTGAAGATGGAAGCAATGGCTTCCAAAACTAGTCTCTCAATAATATAAGTGATGAAGTGTCATAACACCAACTGCAAAAATTATTTTCATTTAATTTTGACATCACTGTTATTAAATTCCTCCAATTACACATAAGTCTTAATTTATTTTTGTACATATTTATAATGCCATTTTTAACATCCAATATCAAATTGGTGGTTTTCCTTTGGAACATTGCTCATTGGTAATGGTGTTCACTCAACTATTGTGCCAGTCTTATGGCTTTTTACTTTGAATTTTCCGTATAGATATGAAATTCTCTCCCCCCCCCTCTCTCTCTCTCTCTCTCTCTCACACACACACACACACACACACACACACACACACACACACACACACACACACACACACACACACACAAAATCTAGGGAGAGTAGGAAGGTATGATCATGGCTAAAGGAATTGAACAACCAGTAATTGGACTCAGGGCTTCTGGATTTGGAAGCTATCATGCTAAGAATCAGGCCACATAGACAGCTGTTAATAATTCTTGGGTTGTGAATATCAGATTTATAGAAATAACCATATAATACAATACTCATTGCAGGAGGCAATCCTGGTGCTGCATTTCCATTTCCATTTTGGCAACCATTTCAACAACCATTCCAGCAGCCTCCAGTACCAGCAGCAGCAGCAGCAGCAGCAACAGGTGGAGGAGGAAATGCTCAGGAGCAGGGTACACCTCAACAGGGTGCTTCAGGTAAACCTCACAATTTAAAACGATTTGTTTTAACACAAGGAGCATGAAATAAGTGAATTGGCTTGATTAAAATATATCCTACAGTTAGGCGTGTAAATGTTGTTTTTGTAATGTTAATCTACAAAAGCTTTCCCTTATATTTATTCATCCCTTATATTTCATACAGAGGATACGTCATTTTATAAGAAAACATAAAAATATACCTAAAAGTCTTCTATATGCACTGCTTAGAAACTAAAATGTACATTATATCGAGATTTTAACTGTATTGGAACACCACAGTGAAGCGAAAAATTATTAAATTTTAGATGAGTCGCACAAGAGCCGTAGATGCAAACGAAGATTTGCGAAACATGTCCTCAAAATAGGTACGAAAGTGAAGCAGATGTGTAAGAAATACGACTCATCTAAAATTTAATAAAATGTACATTGTTTATTTTGCATTTTTTGCTTTGTACTTTTCCACACTATAAAAAGCTTGTTCTGACAAATACCTTTTTATATTCTTAATATTACATAGTTTAGTATTCTTCATTTTACCTGGCAATCTATTATACATGTCTTTTCCGATACTTTCTAATGATGTGTTGTTTAGTGTTCCCCTTAGTGTGGTCCTAAAATAGTCAGCTTTATTTCTTACATTATATGAGTGTACATTACAGTTCTTTTTACATGTATTCCTTTCTATTACATATTTAATGCTTTCATATATGTATATGCATGGAACAGTTAAAATATTATGCTTCTTAAATATCTGCCTACAGCTAGATGTTCTCTCAACATTTTCAATTATTCGGATAGCTTTCTTTTGTAATCTGAAAATTATTAACACCTCTTTTGCATTTATATTACCCCATAAAGATATCCCATATTTTATATATGAATAGATAAATGCATAATACACTTGTTTTAAGGTTTTATTATCCATAGTTCGTCTAACTTGTTTCATTATGTATATACCTTTATTTAGTTTTTTTATTATATGTTCTATGTGTTGCTTCCACCCTAGGTGTTTATCAATTACTACCCCCAAAAATTCTGTTTGGCATGTTTCTGGAATACTTTCGCCATCAACAGTAATTTTTATATTCATTGACTTCTTGAGATCGAACTTTATCCAGCATGTCTTATTTAAATTTATCATTAGGTCTAAGTTTAAGAAATACTGTTTTACTATTTTTAGGATTTCCTTCACTTTATCTTCCACTTCTCTTTCTGTAGATTCATTTATTATTATGGTTATATCATCTGCATATCCTATTACAGTACCACCATGCTTCCTTATCAACTCAAAAAGGAGTAAAAATAAAAATGGCCCCAATTTTGAACCTTGAGGTATACCTGATGTTACATATCCCCAGTCTGACTTAATATTTTCAATTTCTCCCTTTGTGTTCTTAAAATTTACTTCCACCCATTGCATTCGCTTTTTTAGATAAGATTCAACCCACGGTTGTGCAATTCCTCGTACCACATATCTGTTTATCAGTGTTAATTAACTTGACCTTGATAAGCAAGACATTATGGAAAAATCATCTTAATTTTTGAGAATTTCACATACAGTTAGGTGATCAATGTTCATTAAGTTATTTTTACCACATCAAAACACAATTGGAATGTCATTAATCCAATCTTGAACAAATGTCCATCCAGTCAATCATGGCCTGTTATTAATCTGAACATTACAACAGATGATTTTCTAGGTGGATCCCAAATTGTTTTAAGTTTATTTTGGAGATCCTTCCAATTAAGTTTTTCAGAGGAAGTAAGATATTTTGTCATAATTGGTTGTGAAAATGTTTTAAAATAAACTTTTGGCTTATCGAGATTTAACTGTATTGGAACACCACAGTGAAGCGAAAAATTATTAAATTTTAGATGAGTCGTATTTTTTACACATCTGCTTCACTTTCGAAAGTGAAGCAGATGTGTAAAAAATACAACTCATCTAAAATTTAATAAACTTTTGGCTGTTTAATGGGAATATTTTGTTTTGTTGTTTGATTTTGGAACCTTTCTTAGCCAATATATCTGCTTGCTCATTCTTAGAAATTCCACAGTGGGTTGGAATCCATTGGAAAACAATCCTGTTGCTTTCCATTGTGGTATGTTCAAATAGCCAAATGGAGGCCCCACCTGGAGATCCAAATGAACTATTACTCCAGACTGTTATATAAGGAGATACAAACGTTGTTTATAGAGCAGATTTCAACTGTTTCTTACGGACACCTTTTTATAAGTAGGCAGTTGAACTCTTCCTTCTTAACTGTCATATTGTGAAGGTAACACGCGTATTGGTCTATGATCCATGGACTATGATCAGACTTGGCAGATCATTAGGATATAACCAGTCTTTCCTTCATTTGCCAGGTGAAGGATGTTCCTATTGCCATGACAAATCAGCAGTAAATGTGTAAATAGCATGTCCTTCATATTTGATGGAACAGTAATACCACTGTAACTCAGTCCCCAGAGCATCATATCTTAAAGCAAGGTGCACCACGGGCAGGAAGAGGATGGGAATTGGGTAAGAGAGGCTGTATGAGGTGCACCATTATCCCTTGCACTCCTCTAATTTCATATGTTGTATGATGTAACTATTGACTTCAAGGTCATGGTTTCAAACCTGGTTGAGAGTGGTGGATTTTTTCAGATGTAAAAATCCTTAGCATGGCTTACTTTGGAAGGGAAGTAAAGCTTGTGGCTTTGTCATAGATTACAGCAGTTGAAACAACCTCAAGTGTGATAAAAAGGCCTCTGAGCAACATTAAGCAGTTTTTCATGCCCAATAGGGCAGTGAGAATCACAGCAGTTAAGAGTGTCCCTAAATAAAAACTAAATTTAAATTTTTAATTTCTTATAAAAGACCAGTGTGTTCCTTTCATATTGTTCTTGTATCTAGTTCTTTGGTATTTGTAGTCTTCACTGTTACATTTGAGCCAGTGAGATAAGTTAACTAATGATGCTTGGCTATTATTTCTGAAGACAGAATTTTTTGTATAATTGGCAAATAGTATACTATTTGTAGGGTAAAGTGCATTTGTATAAAAAATAGAAGTGGTTCTAATATTGAACATTATGAGACACCACACTTAGAAATTTGTGTATCAGATTGCCTATTTTCAATTTCTACCAGAGGATATCTAATTCTAAGACATGTTTCAGAAAGTGGAGTGCCATTGTTACTAAAATTAGGCAAGTGAGTCAACCTTGTAGTGGAGAAAAGTAAATACAAGGTTGACTCACTTGCCTAATTTTAGTAATCTAAGACATGTATTGAACTATTAATTTGCTGTTATTCTTATACCACAGCTGTCAAGCTTTTGCAAAAGAATATCATGGTTTACCCTACAGTATCAAATACCTTCAATGGGTCCTTGAATAACCTATTGTAAATTCTTTTTGTTTTAACATGTTATATTTCTTCTATGAGGGGAAAAAACTGCTAAGTTCATCTATTTTCCTTTTCGGAGTTCAAGGAAATTTACAGATAATTATATACTTATTCAAGAAGTGTATTAATTTATTACACATGACCTTTTCAATGATCTTTGAGAAAGCAAAGAATAGGTATATAGGCCTACAATTGTCTGTATTCTCTCCCCGTTTTTAAAATTAGCTAAATTTTTGTTGTGTAAGGGCTTCAGGAAAGCAGCCAGTTATACAGACAAGTTACAGGTCTTCCAAAATGGTTTTAAAAAATGTATTGTATTGTATTTATTTCATCCTTTGGAACATAATACATATGTTATAGGACAGGTCAGTTCAAGATACAAAGATAAATATAAAAAGTTACATAAGACTAAAAACTGTAACAGATACGGAATCCAACAAAAGTCTAAAGTAGAAAAAGCAAATAAATATAAACTATATAAAGACCATAGAGAAATGCTATATAAAAGTAATTGTTCATAAATGTGGAGTTTACTCTACTTCATGATTTAATTCAATTTAATTCAATTCAATTTATTTTGTCCTTTTGATTGATATCAGACACGTCATAGTATAAAAATGACTTTAATGGCCACTGTCATTATTTACATCACTTAAAACTAATTAACGTTTAAAAACTCATTTACAGAATAAAATGAATGTTGCAGTAAAAAGAGTTTTCCATGTTTTAAAATTGAATCAAGGATGTCCTCATACCGCAGCAGTTTTTGTTTTTTAGGCAGTTATTTCTTGTTGAATTTCCTATTCAGATGTAGGATGTAAGTAAATAGAGGCATTGTTATTTTTCTGGGAAAGAATAATGTTAATTAACTGTATTAATTTCTTTCTTATACTAGCAACATCACTATTGAAAATGACATTTTTTGGGTATATTTTACTCTTATCATTGTTTAATTTGTGCACTTCTGTTTATATGAGTTACTTTGTTAATTGTATTTAACTTTGCATTTCCTTTGTTTTTGTGTATTTTAATATAGCTATCAGTATTACATTTTTTCTTTTTCTTTTTGCCTCTTTAATGACCTGGCATACAGTAGCTTAAAATTGGACTTCCACTTGAACCAAAGTTAATCAACAAGTGTTTTATTGATTTCTCCAAGCAGTTACTTTTGTTTACAGGAGATATCGATTCTTTTTGCTAGCCATGTTTTTATCATTTGTGGTGCTTTTGAAAGGTTGCAATGTCTTCATGGTTGGCCCTGTAGTTCAGTCGGTAGAGCACCTCTCTGCCGTGCTAGGGGTCCTGGGTTCGATTCCCGGCGGTGGGGAATTTTCTCCGACCAAGATAATTCTCCATCTTCCCCAGAGTCTGGAAGTATGAATGAGAGTGCAAATGTGTGCGTGATCTAATGATTAAAACCCAATGAATACGAGTTAACATCTTTGATATATTCCAAAGGAGAACTACTGCCGATATGACCATGACAGTTAAAGGCAGGTTATAAATGAAACAAATAAAAAAAATATTCTTCAGCAGAAGTGCTATATTGAAATGATAGATTACATAAAGCTATTTATGTTCTTATTTATATTATCTTATTCAGTCCATTTTTCATTGTTTAAGGGATATCTAAATAGTTGTGTAAGTTTTATTGATAATTTTATTTTTTATTCTTATTGAATATTTGATTTTTGTTATCAAGCATCTCCAGTATTAAAAAAAAGGAATGGTCTGGAATGGCATTGAATTTTTCAGTCTGGCCTAACTCATTCAAACCTTAGCCTACACATGACTAGTGTGGAAGAAATGATTTAAAAAAAAAAATTGTTAGGCTCTGAGATTCCTGTGTCTACATTTTTGGCCAAAATGTTTTGGCTGTTACAACTGAAGTTTCTAGTATAAGCATGTACACTTTGCACTGTGTATTGCTTGCTTTATACTGTAGGAAAGTACTAATATTTAGAGAATGATATAGCAAAATGTTAATTAACATTGCCATGTTAAATTAATGGAAATGTTGTACACGGCAAGATATCTCCGCATAATTTCAAGTTTATCATCTACATGGTGGAAGTGATGTAATCCTGCAAACAAGAAGTGAGAAATGATTGAAAATGAACAAAAACTTAATAATAGTTTTTTGAGTAATGTTGCTGTAAATGGTTTTAGGAATGCACAATATTGCCAAACCATGTCAAAATTACATAAAGAAATACATTAGGACAGCCATAGTGGATAAAATGGTTAATAATTACAAATTAGAGGGGAAGATGGATAATGGAATGGAAACAGATCTAAATAGAGTAATGTTAGTAATTTAGAATGGGAGTGAAACTGAAATGTGACTACGGAGAAAAAAAAAATAATAAAGGAGAAAGGGGCTCAACATTTGCAGGAAGTGTTATGAAGTGAAAATTTCCTTTCTCATTCTCTGTAGCTGTTAATTCTCAATGGAAATCCCCATTTAAAGTAACATAATCCCCAGTAATTTGCAACAATTATTTCCAGTAAAATACAATATTTATAACTTACATCTGTCAATTAGGTGTCACGAACAGTAAAAGTTATAATGAAAGTAGGTAATTATGCTTCTGTTGCCTTTGCTAAATTTCGCTATGTTGATCAAGAATGTAGTTACGTGCCTTCGTATCTACATCTATGTACACACATTACTGGAGATTATTAGAAGCAAGGATAAATATATTGATAATGAGTTAGTTTCGAAATATTACCCCCCCCCCCTTTTTGCGATTAAAAGCTATGTTAAATAATCACATTTATAATCTTCGCAAAAGTTAAAGGCATATGGAGGCGGGCCTTACTGCAGACTCCAACGAATCCTAAGCTTGCTCCTCCTACCAGCGCTGCTGAATGTGGTACACAAATCTTACGCGCCTGAACTGAGAACATAATCTCATTAATTACGCTCAGATATTAATATTTGAAAATGACAGATGCCGGTCTCATAATAAGAAAGAATTTAATTTTCTGATCATGACCGTACATAAATTCAATCTCTACAATACTTAGAATGTGAGCGATGCACGTTTTATCTTTCATGTGGTTATGGTTACACAACATCCATTCATTCAACACAGATAAGCCTGAAATACAACAACATTCCTTCAGACAACACTTATCTCAAGCATAAATACACAGTTCACCTACTGCACGCAGTTTGAAACAGATCGAGTTAATGTTCAATTCATTTTTGGAGTAGGACAGAAAAATTATATTTAATATGAACAAGTTTTTACGAAAGCTCTCCAGTCCAGAATATAGGGCAGCCCGCCTTGGTAGCATAGATGGTAGCATGTCTGCCTCATGTTCAAGAGGTTCCGAGTTCAAATCTTGGTTAGGGTGGGTTACTTGGATAAGGTGTTTTCCGGGGTTTCCCTTATCCTGATAGACGAATGTCAGGTAACTCTTAAGCTCCATGGACCCCGGATTCATTTGAGCATCTTTTCACCCATTTCATTCATTATCCGATATGACTTTAATGTTGGAGGACATAAATTATCAAAAAAAAAAAAAGGGGGGGGTCAAGTGTAGATTTTTCAGAAACCCAGCAATGAACTGTGAAAGCTTGTGGTTTAGGTAGTGTACATAGTGTCACAAATTTGTAGTGAAGCAGCTTCATCCTTAGAAAAAGGGAGCGTGCCTGTATTTCAGTCTCTGGGAAAGACCTACAAAGTTGGAAAGCAAGTTACTGGATTAGAAACCGTGCTTACTGTTCCACTGCTGTGACGTGTGTCTAGGTAAGATTTTAATGTTTTAGGAATATTGAATGTGTTGTTTAATTACGGGAAAAATAGGCAGAACCTTTGCTGGCATGTAAAACGTGCTATGTATAGAACCTCTGCCGGTACACCTATCACACTTGGCAACACCACTTCGCTTGAACATTGGCCAGCATTCATATGCCTTTAACTTTTGTGAGCGGTATTATTGTTATTAAACAACTATGGGACCAAAGAAAGGTAAAAACATTTAAAATTTCACCAACTGTAATTAGTACATGAAAAATTACTTGACCATTCTGATTGGCTTTTGTTTCACCATGAACGAGTTCTTGTAAGGTATTATTAGCTAAGGATGTTAGTAAAGTCCAAACGAAATGTGTTCTAGGTAAACACTAGCAATATATGGAGCATGGAGTACTAGTTCAACTCAAAATTTTATATTACGTTGTGGATAGACTTCAACAGTTGATAGCCATCATGAAAAATTCAATGTCATGGCCGGGATTTGAACCACAGATCTCCTGGTTTCCGTCCAGTTGCTCTAACCCATTGAGCTACCATGGCCAACTTGCCATCATGACACTAAATTCTCCATTTGTCTTGTATATTTCCCCGGTAAACCACTAGGGGCTCTTGCATTTGAGATACACCGTTTGTGGCGAGTTATTATTGTAAGTACTTAAGGCCCAGGCTTCATCATTTAACTCTTATTATTTTAGTTAATTGATGGAAATTAATCATTTCTTCACACTAGCCATATATAGGCTAAGGTAAAACTATAAATAGAAGTATTTATAAACAGTGGAGCTTCATCAATAAAACCTTTTTAAACCACTTCTCGAGCTGTTTTGAACATCAGCTGATGATGGGGACGCGGGGTCCTTGAAACATGTCCTAATTTTTAAATGTAAGTGGAGCTTAAGTGTTTTTACAGTTCGAGAAATGGTTTAAAAAACTTTTAATGTAGAACATTGTATAAATATTTTATAAAGGACAAGTTAAGGTACATGAAAGTAATTTGATTTGCAAGTTTAAAAAAAAAGTTAACTATGCAGTATCAGGTAAGCCAGTTTCTTTATTTTTTTGAAAGTAATGAGTCGGTAATCATTACTTTCAAATGTTAAATACATCACTGTTTCTAACCTTTTGCTTCAAATAACAGTTTCTTATTTTCTTCATTGTTACTAGCTTCAGTTTCCCCTTGTTAAAATGTAATAATTTATCTTGTTTCAGGTTCTACTAATGGTACAGCAGTGCCAAATGGAACCACGGGTGCTGGAAGCACTTCTTCTGGAACAGTGCCATCTGGTGGTGGCAATTCTGCAGCTCCACCGTCTCCTCCACCTCCACCACCACCTGGTTTCTTCTATCCACCTCTTCCCTTCATGCCTTTTGGTAAGCATTGCCACAAAAAACAATGAACAAAAGATTTTTGGTTACTTTGAATTTTTTTAAATAGTTTTGGAAAATTAACGATTTGTTCCAAATCTGGGCTTTGAGTGAATAAACATATATGACATGGATTGCCAAATTGAACAATACTAACTAAAATGCAGAGGGATGTGTTAGTGGAAGTGGGGTAGAGTTCGTCTGGTTCAAGGTGCAGTGCCAGATGGTAATAGAAACATTTTCTGTTAACAATGGCTCTGAATGATCTCAGAAAACATCTTTTTATCAATGTATTTATAAATTTGATAGTTTTAAATAATAAAGTAAAGAATATACATTTCAAGGTTATTGATTAAACTTTTGAAATCTGAAACTATTTCAGTAACGCCTGCTTTAATTGTGCTACCAAGTTTTGATCCATTATGTGGTAGTGTTCACCCCCCCCCCCCCCCCCCCCCGAAGTTCATTTTTGAAAGGAACTGCTCACAAATTGTAGCTATGTTCCCAAACATGACCACAATTCTTATAGCAAATGACCTGAATCTGGAGTATTTTGACTCGCAAATCTTTGTATATACATATATTGACACCATACAAATATTTACATTTCATTTTCTGATGTATATTATGATGACAGGTGCTTGGGTAGAGCAATTAAGTGTGAGTTACCATTCTGCCCCTTTTGTTGTTTGCTGGCAAGAGAAGGAAAAAATGCAGCATTCAAGGACAGCCATTAACTGACATCATAAAGCTGGTAGCCTGAGCTGCATTGTTACCGTGAGGGATTTATTCTAGACCATTCAAACTGGAAATCAAGAGCATTCCACTTTCAGAACCTTCTCACAGCAATTAGCAGGTGTGAAACCTGGCATTCTGGACGAGTTCACAATTCAGTTCAGAGCAAGTCATGAGTGCAGTACGTTCCAGCTTTGGTAGTGATGAGTCTGCAGGCAGTGTATGCAATGCAGGTCAACAGTTCACCAGTGAATATCAGTCAGCAAGTAGAGCAGTGTAAAAATGAAAAACATGCATGCATAAGAGAAATTGCAAGCAGCCCAAGTTGGTATATGCAACAAAGACTTAATGGAGCATTAAAGAGACATTTACTCTGTGAATTTGTATTAAAGAGAGAGAGATGATGATGCTTTGAAACTACTCAACCTGCAAGAACCCAGCATACAATTCACAGTGGAAACTGAAGAGGACTGTACTCTACCTTTTTTGGACCTTAAAATCACAAAAAGCAATGAAAAACTAGAATTTGGTATCCATAGAAAAGCAACACACACAGATAATTACATCAAAGCAAATAGTTTCAACCCAGTTCCACACAAACATGCCACCATCAACAGTCTCACACACAGATTAGTAAATCTACCCCTCAGCCAGCAAGAATATCAAAACGAATACCATCAAATCTTAAAAACTGCAGTTAAAAATGGATATGGAAAAAACCTTGTAGATAAAAAACTAAAATCATTCAAACTTCAAAAGAGATTAAAACAGATCACAGCTCTCACACCAATAAAACAAGAAATTAGATTTACTAAATTTACTTACCACCCCTGGGCAACAAAAAAGTTTCTAAAAATATTCAAGAAATACAATATAACATTGGCACCAAAAAACAATTACAACATTAAAAACCTATTTCACAGTAATAATACTGATAAGATAAAACCAGAGGAAAAGTCAGGCATTTACAAGATTAAGTGTAAAGACTGTGAAAAAATTTACATAGGGAGGACAAAAAGAAACATAGGCACTAGAAAGAAAGAACACTTCAGGCACTTAAGATACAAAAATATTGATAAGTCCGCAATAGCAGCTCATTTCTGGTCTGAAAATCATGAAATTGAAGATAGCACAGAATTACTAAAATACGTACAAAAACATAGTGAACTCGTCATATGGGAGAGAATATACATAGAAAAACATAAAAACCAACTAATGAACTTTGAAATCCTGCCAGAAGAGAATCCCACATTTAAGTTCATCACTAAATCAACAGATGGAAGCAGCAACTCCAGAATTACCCACACCACTGGATCAAGCTTTAGTCGCATAAGAGCAGAAGATGCAAACGATGATTTGCGAAACATGTCCTCAAAATAGGTACGTAAGTGAAGCAGATGTGTAATAAATACGACTCATCTAAAAATTAATAACACTCAATATAATTTGTTTTCCACCACTTTTTAATGGTTTCCCTCTGATTTATATTGCATGGAAGCAGCTATGTTATTCAACTGATTCTCCCCCTTCCTTCTACTTTTATGTTGTGCAGGTGCAGCATGCACTCTGATCAACACATACAAATTATGCTTACATATATGAAATCAAATACCAATTAATTGCTGTTTGACTGTTGCATTTGTAATGTAAAGTTGTTTATATATTTTGCATTCAATGTAAAGTCTTTAAAAATATGTGAACTATATTTTTCATCCACAGAGTTACAAGGCTAAACAGCCAATGATGTACACGTGCTTTTGTTTACATTGTCATGTAAACTAACAACGGTGCCGATATATATTGGAAAACTTATCAACTGGGTTGAATAATCATTTACTTATTGAGGGTATTGTCCATGATCACTTTTTCGTGGGACATGATAATAGTTGTTTTTTAACTGAAGTGCATCATTTTCAACTTTTTCACAATGTAATTAACAATAGTTGCTTTATTAAAAGCATTCTTGGATTTCTTTATTCATAAGTTGTACACAGCACAGAGGGCCACTTCACTGACCTTAACTTGTCAGAACTTCGACCAGGCATTTTGTTAGGAGCCTATACAGTAAAAACCTATCTAAAGTGGTTACCAGTCCTTAAGAAAAATGGCTAATGTACAGGGGACCACTAAATTAAGGTTATGAAATGTTCAAAGTAAGGGAAGAGGTTGCACGGTCAGATACAGTAGGACCTACAGTACATTGAAAATAATAAATGCATTGACTGATTATAATCTTCGCAAAAGTTAAAGGCACATGGAGGCGGGCCGTACTGCAAACTCCAGCGAATCCTAAGCTTGCTCCTCCTACCAGCGCTGCTGAATGTGGTACACACATCTCACACGCCTGAACTGAAAACATTATCTCATTAATTACGCTCGGATATTAATATTTGAAAATGACAGATGCCAATCTCATAATAAGAAAGAATTTTATTTTCTGATCATGACTGTACAAAAATCCTATCTCTACAATACTTAGAATGCGAACGATGCACGTTTTATCTTTCATATGGTTATGGTTACCCAACATCCATCCATTCAACACAGATAAGTCTGAAAAACAACAACATTCCTTCCTGACACCACTTTTCTCAAGCATAAATAAACAGTTCACTTACTGCACGCAGTTTGAAACAGATCGAGTTAATGTTCAACTCATTTTCGGAGTAGGATTTGTTATTTTGTTACAGTGAACGGCATGTGTAAGTCGTGAGTCGAATTTGAGCTGAAATATTGCTAATATTACATTACATTATTATACCATAAATTTTCTCCAGTGTTTGTGATCCGAATGCGTGAACATGTCCCTCGAAGCTGGAACAAGTGATTTTTAGATCAACAAACGTGAAGTGATTCATTCTCAGGGCAGAATTTTTTTTAAAAAACCCAGCAATTAACTGTAGAAGCTTGTGGTGTAGGTAATGCACATACAGTGTCACAAATTTGTAGTGAAGCATCTTCATGCTTAGAAAAAGGGAACGTGCCTATAGTTCAATCTCCGGGAAAGACCCACAAAGTTGGAAAGTGAGTTACTGAATTGGAAACCGTGCTTGCTGTTCCACTGCTGTGACGTTTAAGGTAAGATTTTAATGTTTTAGGAATATTTAATGCGTTATTTAACTATGGGAAAAATAGGCAGAACCTTTGCTTGCTTGTAAAACGTGCTATATACAGAATATCTGCTGGTACACCCACCACAACAGCGCTCCGCTTGAGCATTGACCAGTATCCATATGCCTTTAACTTTTGTGAGCGGTATAGCATGTTACATAAGTATTGTACAGTAAACAAAATCAACAAACATGTACTCTGTATAGCAACAAAATCTTGGATTTGAGAGTAATGAGTCGGTAATTCAGAAACAAACATCACTTAAATTATCCTTACTAGGACATGTTTCGGAGAACGTTTTGTCCCCATCCTCAGTAGTTATCCGACTGGTTGGATCCGTGGTTTCTTGAAGTGAGCTGGTTGTCTGTGGCGGCATCTGTTGTCTGTGATATGAACTTCCAAAGGGAGTTTTCATGCGGCAATTCGAAATTTAAAGTAAACTGTTTGTTTTTTATAATTAGCAATTTTTCCCAAACATCGAGTTCGGCTGCATTACTGGCTGATTTTAATAGTTTTATATTTGGTACAATTTCATGATTGGTAGACCAGAAATGGTGAGCTATTGCTGATTTTTCTATTTGTTTGTATTTCATGCATCTCATATGTTCCTGTAACCTAATATGTAAACTTCTTTTGGTTTTTTGTATGTAGAACTTATTGCAATCTGAGCAGTTGATTTTGTATATACCTGATTTCTTGTTTTCAGGTACTGGGTCTTTCAGGTTGTTGCATAATAAGTTTTTTAAACTGAATTTATTTATCGGGGCTAGGGTGATGTACTTCTTGACTATCTTGTTTAATTTATTATGCATTCTGGGATGATATGTGAATTTCCTGAACTGTGTCTTGGTTTTTGATTCTGTTAATTTTGTGGTATCCAATATGTGTTTGTTTCTTGAATTTCCAAATTTTCTTATGAGCTACTTTGAAACATATATTACATCATCCTTCCCATACATCTTCAAATACTGGTAGAGATATGTTGATGATATTTTTGCCATTGTTCCACACAAATTCATACAAGATTCCTTAAAACTATTAAACATACAGAATATATAAATAAAGTTCACAATAGAGATAGAAAAAGATGGCTACCTACCTTTCTTAGATCTGAAGATAATCCATGAATTACATAACATATCTTTTGGCATCTACAGGAAGCCAACACAAACAGATAATTACATCAAGAACGATAGCTACAACCCTACACCCCACAAACATGCAGTTTTGAACAGCTTAGCACATAGACTAGTCAATATCCCATTGAAACAGAATGAATACAACAAAGAATATAACCACATGATTAACATAGCTGCAATTAATGGATGCAGTAAACAATTAATAGAAAAGAAAATTTGGAAATTCAAGAAACAGAAACACATATTGGATACCACAAAATTAACAGAATCATAAATTCAACAAGATATTCAAGAAGTACATCACCCTAGCCCCAGTAAATAAATTCAGTTAAAAAAACTTATTATGCAACAACCTGAAAGACCCAGTACCTGAAAACAAGAAATCAGGTATATACAAAATCAACTGCTCAGATTGCAATAAGTTCTACATACGAAAAACCAAAAGAAGT
This sequence comes from Mantis religiosa, assembly GCA_030765055.1. NCBI lineage: Eukaryota > Metazoa > Arthropoda > Insecta > Mantodea > Mantidae > Mantis > Mantis religiosa. The sequence continues at coordinate 359,342,732 of CM060950.1, forward strand.
TTACATATTAGATTACAGGAACATATGAGATGCATGAAATACAAACAAATAGAAAAAACAGCAATAGCTCACCATTTCTGGTCTACCAATCATGAAATTGTACCAAATATAAAACTTTTTTTTTTTGAGTTTGATTTATGAGTCACTATGTTTACACTCAAACTTCACTTACTTGTTGTATAATTGAAACGTTTTCAAGATCATTCGATCTCATCCTCAGCTGTTTGGTGACTAAATGAACATTCCTCTTCTTCCACTACTACAGAGCTCCGATCACTCTGCCATCTGGTGTTAGAGGCACTAAGTTTTAATACTTCATTTAATGCCAGGATTTCAAAATTTATAACTTTATCGCGGTTTTTGTTTATAAATATTTTTTCCCAAATATCCAATTCTATGGATGTACTTTTAATGTTGTAGCCAATGTTGTGGTTTTCTGTCCAAAAATGATGTGAAACTGCAGATTTTTCTGTTTGTTTCAACTTAACGGGCCCAAATGACCTTGTTGTCGACGGGCCCTAAAACACCACACACTCACTCACTGTTTCAACTTAATGTTCCTCTGGTGTTCTTTTTGCCTGGTTAACAAGTTTCTCTTAGTTTTTCCTATGTAGCTTTTTTCACAGGTTTCACAATTTATCTGATAAATTCCTGATTTCAAATTGTTGGGGATTGAATTTTTTAGTGGTTTATTTAGCAGGTTCCTCAGACTGAATTTGTTTTGGGGTGCTAGTTTTAAGTTTAGTCTTTTGAAGATTCGTTCAAATTTTCTAAAAGCCCACGGATGGTAGGTGAATTTTCTATATTGCCAATTTGTGTTTTTAAGTGGTGTGAGAGTGGTATTTTTTGATATTATCTTCTGTTTTTCCTTTCTATTCATCATGTTCCTTATGATGGCTGGGTTGAATCCATTTAATACCGCTATCTCTTTTATGTGTTGTTCTTTCAAAAATTCCTCCTTACTCAGTGGGATGTTGTATAGCTGGTGAATTAGACTTCTAAAGGCAGCTAGTTGATGTGAAACTGGGTTGTATTCGAGATTTAACTGTATTGGAACACCACAGTGAAGCGAAATAATTATTAATTTTTAGATGAGTCGTATTTATTACACATCTGCTTCACTTTCGTACCTATTTTGAGGACATGTTTCGCAAATCATGAAAATCATGAAATTGAAGATAGCACAGAATTACTAAAATACGTACAAAAACATAGTGAACTCGTCATATGGGAGAGAATATACATAGAAAAACATAAAAACCAACTAATGAACTTTGAAATCCCGCCAGAAGAGAATCCCACATTTAAGTTCATCACTAAATCAACAGATGGCAGCAGCAACTCCAGAATTACCCACACCACTGGATCAAGCTTTAGTCGCATAAGAGCAGAAGATGCAAATGATGATTTGTGAAACATGTCCTCAAAATAGGTACGAAAGTGAAGCAGATGTGTAATAAATACGACTCATCTAAAAATTAATAATGGGTTGTATTCGTTTTTCTTTATGTAATTATCTGTGTGTGGGCTTCCTGTATATTCCAAAATCTACACCATGATGATTTCTAGTTATCTTGAGGTCCAAAAAGGGTAGGGTGTTGTCTTTTTCTACTTCCATTGTAAACTGGATGTGATTATCTTGCAGGTTTAGTAATTTTAGATAATCTTCTCTAAGTTTTTCCGAAATGATAGCAAAAACATCAACATATCTCCGCCAATATAAAACATATCTCCAAATATAAAACTATTAAAATCAGCCAGTAATGCAGCCGAACTCAATGTTTGGGAAAAGTTGCTAATTATAAAAAACAAACAGTTTACTTTAAATTTCGAATTGCCGCCTGAAAACTCTCTTTGGAAGTTCATCTCACAGACAACAGATGCTGCCACAGACAACCAGCTCACTTCAAGAAACCACGGATCCAACCAGTCAGATAACTGCTGAGGATGGGGACAAAACGTTCTTCGAAACATGTCCAAGTAAGAATAATTTAAGTGATGTTTGTTTTTGAATTACCGACTCATTACTTTCAAATGTTAAATACATCACCGTTTCTAACCTTTTGCTTCAAAAAATAAAATCTTGGATGTTTAATTATTCTGTGTCCGTCATGCTTTTTCCTGTATCATTGGTCAGCACTGATCTCAGTTTCTTAATATGCGCACACTCTAACCAGGGGTAAATGAAGTTGTTCTGTTCTCCATGCTTCCACTCCCTTTTTCTGTTCTCTTCCTATTCTTTTAAAATGCTCTCTTTAGTTTTACTTGCATCCTGTCTTATTTTGAAAATTTCAGCAAGTTTTCTTGCAGAAATTCCTTTTACTTTCAAGAATCACTTCTCCTTTCTTCCAATGTTAAAACGACTCTTGATTTCTCACACATTATGATCTTCCTTAGACATACTATAATTGAGTATGACTGAATGAATTAATAAACACTAGTGCAGTAAGAAAAAACAACCCACCCACAACTGACTCACAAATCCCTCTTCACACTCCAGAATAGGGAAATTATTATTCCTTGTCCTTGAAGACCAGTGTCAACTCTGATTTTCCAGAAGCGACAACTATATTTGACCTCTAGTGGAGAAAATAACAGCAGGGAAAGTTCTGATTTTAAAACCAAGAATCAAAGGCAAGTCTGTGTTAGGATGTCAGGTTAAAAAACAAGTTGTTGTGGTTATGAAGGCTGTTTAATTTAAAGATTTTCTAAAATTAGTGTGACTGCTTCAAACCATGATTTGAGGTGGCCATTTAAAGTAGAGAATATTAATATAGGCTTTATGGAAAAATTGGTTCCACAGAGTAATGTTTGTTTATTGTGATAACTGCTCAGTAACGATATGGCTGTTTAGGCAGGTTTGATTGCTAACTGATATTTGGAGGAATTCAGTACTACTGATGTCCAAATTAATTAATGAACATTGAATAGTCAGTTTTTTTCACACTTTCACTATTAATTAAAAATTAAGTGATTTAGTAAGAAAAACTTACTACCAAATGTTTTAATTAGGTTTGGCTATTTACAACTACTATTCATGAACTGTACTAAGAATTGGCAAAGTTGAAGTTTGCAAACTTAAGGTGAACTATAGAGGTCTGCATGTAATCTTAAAATTTTACAAATTTTGCTTTTAAGAAAAATGAAATGTGTGGGACTTGCTGAAATTTACAGTAAAGGTATCACTGGGTACTTATTGTTTTCCTTTGCATCAGTGAGTTAAGCAATTTACTATTACTAACAAATCTGTCAGGTTTTAGATAATATTTGAGGATTATAAATACTCCAATGAATGCCAAGATTCCTGGTTTATATCAGAAATTAGTCAACTATATTTTATAATTCAACACTGAAAGGATTTATTACACAAATATAAATATTTGTTAATAAATCTACACTTATCTTAAGAAGTTGATGTTAATACTTCTTTCTTCTTTCTAAGATCGATTTCGAAGGCAAATTGCATTCGTCTTCAGTTCATTATAAACAAACTCCATTGTTAAGGAAATCTTGGTTACCATGTTTTTTTCTTTTGTTGTTTTCAGCATTACCAACATCTGAAGACAAAACAAACCTAAAAACAGAATCAACTGCCGGTATGTCAAAATTCATTACGCGATGTTTAATTTTTTAAATAAATGTTTTTTCCCACACTATTAAATCTATGGTACCATTTAATTGTTTTAATAATTTAACTTCAGGATTTATTTCATGATTAAATGACCAAAAGTGATCTGCTATGGCCGATTTATCAATTTGTTTATATTTAATGTTACGAAAATGTTCTTTCTTTCTGGTTTCCAAACTACGTTTCATCTTTCCAATATAAATCTGATCACAATCTAAACAATTAAATTGACAAATACCAGATTTTTTATTATTAGGAATTTTATCTTTTTTAGAAAATTGTAGTAAATTTGTAATGCTATATTTATTTTGAGGAACTAAAGTTATATACAGTCAAATAGAAGGTACAAAGTTTTCAAGCTTCACTTACATAGATTATATAAATAGGTACAAGGCCATTCCAATAATTGTTTTACCGTCAAAAGATACTTAAAGGCGGTACTTAATTTCCATAACTTGTAAGACTGTGGGTGAGAGGGAGGGGAAAGTTTAAAGAAATCAAATATCAAACCTCTACTAATATTTGCTATCCATTTCTGGAATATCAGGGAAGTTTTCATTCCAATATCATAGAGCTTTGCAAAATTATGGTTTTAAGGGATAAACTAGATGATTCAACATAAAAAGCTTCTGGATTGTTGTACAGTAATTTCATAAACAATGCAGAAGAGCATAAATAAAATAACTATATCATTTGAGGTTTATAAAGTTATCGCTACAGTGCTGGGTGAGCCAACCAGGTAACGCTCAAGAACTTCGAGGTGGAGCTACAAATAGTACTGAAAGCTGTTTTCTCACTATTTCATATTTTCATGCAATGAGTATGTGCTAAATAATCTATGAAATATTTTGTACAATTGCTGGTGAAATAGATACATTTGAACCTAGGACATTGACCACATATAAACTTCTTGTTTGCAGTTCCACCCCCAATGCCACCCCCAAATTTGGCTACACTTTCATCAGAAGAACTAAAACGAATGGAAGGTACTACACGAGAAAGCATAGAAGCTCGACTGCAATGTTTGCGCAACATTCAGATGCTGCTTGATGCATCCGTGATGTTAATGCTTCAGTATTCCTCAGCAGCAGCAGCAGCAGCAGCAGCTACTGCAGCTGCAGCTGCAGCTGCAGCATCTAGTCCATCAGCTCAAACCAGGTATGCATTCAGATAGTATTGGAAGTGTTGTATCCCTCTCTTGATTACCTGCAATATACCGGCATAATGTGTAGACAGTTTTCCTCAAGGTAAATCTATAAGTATAGCCCAAAGAATTTAACAACAGACTTCTAGCTCTGCAATTCACTTGGACCAGCATTTTGTATGTTTACTGAATTCTCAGACTAGAAAAAACAAGTGTCAATCTGAGGGAGCATGGTGGAAACTAGATGCAGATGATCTAACAACCAAAACTAAAAGTTTCATAAAAGTATTAATGTGGATGGTAATACGAGACATGCATTGCTTGCTGTATACTAGACTAAAACTGAGAATGATAATCATATATCTTTAGTTATAAAACATCTTCAACTAGCTCTTTTTTGTATATTTGGTACAACGGACAGAATAATTTCAATGCATTGATTGGAGATTTTGTTGCCATTTTAATTCTGGTAGTATGTTATTTGTATTGTTATAAAATTTATTTAATTGAAATTTGTATATCTTATTCTAAAAAGTTCCTTATTGTGAGCCGCCTTAGTATTTGAGCTTTGAAACTATTTAGTTAGTGAAGATGTTACTGAGACATTGGTAGAATGTATAATCTTCAGTTGTTTTGTCTGTGAACATTACAAACAATAAAGAAATTGAATAAAAAAAGAACGGAAACATGCAAAAAAAAATTGTAAAAATGTGCAAGGCACATTTTACAGCCATATTATCATCTTCACTATAATGCTTAGTAAAGTGATTATTTTGGAGTCAAGTTACTGTTATAGTGGCATTGTAGGTATAGCAGTAACTTTGTTAACTTTAAAGAGAGTCGATTAAAGACACTAGACAACACTTACTTAAGTGTTGTCTAGTGTCTTTAATCGACTCTCTTTAAAGTTAATTTATCATAACAACACTGTTTTCAACACTTCCAAGAAAGTAATAGTAACTTTGTTATTTTGTGGGTTCGTGAAATAAAAAGTTGAAGTTACAAACACAAAAAAATTGCACTTTATTTTCGTATAAATACACTGTTCACAATTACAATTTAATGTACACAATTAGTTGATTTTCCAATATCAATCTACACATACGCTCGACACTACTTACACAACGCACACCATAACAACACTACTCTCAACTGACTGTCGCTTCCGGTATTGATCGGCCCCGAAGTTTCTCGATTCTCCTTTTATGTAGGGGGAAAACATTCTCGAAGCTTCGTGCAACTTCGAGTGGCGGGAGGAGGGGTAAACGAAGACTCAGCTACCCCTCCTGTCTCCCCTCCCTCCGCCAACCTTCATTTATTGCTCGGCATCGCGGGCTTGTCATTTGGGTAACAATAATGTAGCATGCCTGAAGGCTTGAAGGAAGACAATTGACAATGCAGGCACAGGGGTAAATAACATGGGTTTCTAGATTTATAAATTTACATATGGAAATCATCCATGCATTACACAAGTTTCAAATTGAAGAACATAACTAATAACATCCAAAAGAAAATGCATCCGATCTTAATAAACAGAACATAAAAAGGGTAACAGCTGAGATCAATGATTGTTTATGTACTTGGCGAAAGGGAAGAGGACTAATTTGTACAGTTGATAGCATAGAATCTCAAATCACAGTTATGCAATAATTAGAATCTGGCACAATGCATGGAGAAAGAAATGCAGACTACTTCCTCTATGCACACAATGCAAGCATAAAGTATGGAATTGTTTTTAGAGAAAAGACAAATTATTTTGACATTTGTATGCAACAATTTTTGAAATTTTTATTACTCTTACCTAAGTTTCTGTGCCGGAACTTATTGGAATACATTTTGGCTTGATTCACTGCCAAGCTTCCTCCTGTGACTTGTAGAGAGCATTTTGGCTGGACATACTATGTGAGATTCTTTTCATATTGGACATTAAAGTTTAATAAATTGGTTATTTTTGTTAATGAATAGTTTTTCTCAAATAGCAAGTTCTGCTGGTTTTCTAAGAACCTTTAAAGGCTAAGTCGCTCTCTTTTTCTGTCTTTCTTTCTCTTTCAATTCATTCTTCCTTTCTCTCTTTCTCATTCTTGCTTATGTTTATCCTTCCTTTCTCTCTTTCTCATTCTTGCTTATGTTTATCCTTCCTTCCTTCCTTCCTTCCTTCCTACCTTCCTCCCTCCCTCCCTCCCTCCCTCCCTTCCTTCCACTGTTGATTTCTCTGTTTATATTTCACGTTTTTCATGTGCTCATTAAACCTTATGTAATAAAACCTGTCTTCAGTGAAATCGAACAGGACTCTCAAAAATTTCCATTAAAGACAGATTTCCGTTTAACGAAGATGTTTCTCCTTTTCACCTGACATAAAACCACATCTGAAAACAGTCAGTCTTTCCTTGGACATTTTTCTCCTGTACATTTCTCACCTTTTAAACATAATTACTTACTCGGTAACATGTGGAAGAATAATCCTGTCTTGTTGCCATTTGCCATGTTTTCAGGTTTGTATCTTTCAATTATTGAAAGTAATTTAGCAGCCCATTTGACGATGGTTTCAGTGTTGTCATTCAATTCACTATAAAGTTGGTTAAAATGTATCTGATGTGTTTTGAGGTTCTCTCTTTATTTTTCCATTAGTACAATTTTTTCACCACTTCAGAATTTCCATTTTCCTCTTTAGAATCTCGTAAACTTGAGTTTTGCCTACGTTGAACACTGCTTTACACTCAATTTGTATCTTCGCTAGCATAAATCACTTTCTCATGTTAAGATCTAGTTCAGTTCTTGTTTTCAAAGCCATGCTTTAAGTTTAGAGGTGTACTGTTATATTGTCATTCTTAACTATGTAGTCAAAGATGACTTGATAGGTTTCTCAGTATTCATACTATCATTAGCGCATCCCCCTCCTAGATAGGTCAGGTAGCAGCAATATGGTTATGTTTCAACTGAAACATTACGTACTTGGAGCAGACAATGCAAATTTTTCACTGGGGCCCTGAAAATTTTCTAAACTCTGCATTCCAGAACTGGACATTTTTCGATAAAATGTGTACTTTGATTTCTGTTGTCCTCGTAAGATATTTTCTGTTTAATAAGGTAATTTAGCATGTTTTTCACCCCTAAATTCATGAGACCGTAAAATATTTTCGTTTAAGACAGATTTCCACTTAACCAGGGGAAGGCAGATTTTACTGCATAAATTTCCTCTTTGATTTCACTGAATTTTGCTTATGTGTAAACATATGGGCTTATTAACTTTAAAGAGAGTCGATTAAAGACACTAGACAACACTTACTTTTAAATTTTTCCGGAACTAGTTTCAGAGGCTTTGCCTCTAAAACTAGTTCCGGAAAAATTTAAAAGTAAGTGTTGTCTAGTGTCTTTAATTGACTCTCTTTAAAGTTAATTTATCATAACAACACTGTTTTCAACACTTCCAAGAAAGTAATTGTAATATGGGCTTATTGTTTAGCATGTTTCTTTTCTACTTTAATCTCATATTTAAGCAATCAATAACCTTTCAAATTTTCCTACCGGGCTTCTACCAATGAAATATACGAGTCAAATGGAGACTTTAATGTCAGGACGGCACCCATGGTAGCTCAATGGGTTAGAGCGACTGGATGGAAACCAGGAGATCCGTGGTTCAAATCCCGGCCATGACATTGAATTTTTCATGTTGACTCTATCAAAGACCTTAGCCTATATACGGCTAGTGTGAGGAAATGATTAATTTCCATCAGTTAACTAAAAATAATAATAGTTAAATGATGAAGCCTGGGATTCAAGTACTTACAATAGTAAGTCACTACAAATGGTGTATCTCGGATGCGAGAGCCCTTAGTGGTCTACCGGGGAAATATACGAGTCAAATGGAGAATTTAATGTCAGGACGGCACGTTGGCCATGGTAGCTCAATGGGTTAGAGCGACTGGGCGGAAACCAGGAGCTCGGTGGTTCAAATCCCAGCCATGGCATTGAATTTTTCATGTTGACTATCTATCAAATGACAATTTTGTTTACTTCTGCTAAAGGAGTTAATATTTCCTTTTCTTTTATTTATTTTATTATATTATACTTTTATTTATTATATTTATATGAGAAGATATTTAGTTCATTATGAATATGAACAAGTTATAATATTGCATTCCTAGACAGTAAAGGTGTTTGAATATTCCTTAATTACACTCATGCCTGATTTCACCAACAAATGTTAAGACTTAACACGAGTTTAGCAATAGTTAAAACAAATTGCATTTCACCAACAAGTGTTAGCGTAACACTCGTGTTAAATCTCATATTAAACTAACAAGCCGAATTTCTAATGTTAAGTCCTTAACAAAAGCAAATAGTCAAGATGGCAAGCATGAACTCAGCTGTTGATGTCGATTTGCTATATTTAAGACCGTCTAAATGGCATTCATAATAGAGTACGGCCTATGAGGAGAAATGATTTTGAGGAACTATCCGAAGAAAATTGTTTTACAGAGATATAGACTGTCAAAACATGTTGCTATGAAGGTTACTGCGGAAGTACAAGAGAGGTTAGAACGTGCATCGAAAGGAATATGGCGATCTCACCTTTGCTTCAAGTATCAATAACCTTGCAATTTTATAATTCACTGAATTATGTGGATAATAGATTGTCCACCTCCCGTCTTGAAACGTTCAAGTCACTTGCCCTGCTTCGCTCCTCGTTTTAAATTTACGTAATACTGAGTTAGAACATACATCGAAAGGAATATGCCGATCTCGCCTTTGCTTTGTTATTAAACTTTGCGATTTTATAATGTGGATTTTATGTGGATAATACATTGTTCACCTCCCATCTTGAAACGTTTAAGGCACTTGTTCTTCGCATCTGTTTTAAATTTACGTAATACTGACAAGTTGTTTGGTGCTTGTAGTAGTGACACATGCATTTGAATTAAATTCGTTTCCAATATTTTCCCCATGACATCTTTCTCTTTTACATTCACTGCATCCGTCCTCTTATTTTCCACGATATCCTTACACTTTGTTACCATTTCAATTAACAATTCTTTCTCCGTTGATGAGAAATTTGTCTCACGGCTTTATTTATGATTTTGTTCATCCGCCATTTGTAAAGACGAAAATGAAAACAAAAGCGCATCGGAGTGCATTCAGAAAATCATCCATAGCCTTCTATAGCTGTGATATTTACAAATTTCTTGGCGTTTACAAAGGTTTGTTAACATTTTAAGAAAACAGGTTGGTGAAATGCAAGAAATTTAACATTAGTTTTAGCGCTGTGACAATTGTTACGTTACATTTGTTAACGTCGATTTTAACATCTGTTGGTGAAATCGGGCATCAGCCTAGAATTTCTAAATATAACTTTTTTCATTTAATATTAATATTGACATTGGAATTTATTATTAGATACATGACCAGAATTTCTTTGTACAGGGTAAAATAAACAGAAATATGAAACTTTCTTATTGCTGTGCAGTAATTCAGAACCTTTTAAAGTGCTGTAGAAGTAATATATAAAAAACTGAAGCTAATAATAGTCGAGCATTAGAAATATTACAATAAAATATAATAATTTGTTACAAACTTCATTTATCTTTTCAAAAAAATTGTAAATTTGTTAAAAAAAAAAAAAAAAAAAAGAGTGAAGTTGTAACAAATTATGTTTTATTGAAATAATTGATGTAGAAGTGTTGTCAGACTACTAATACCTATTTTAAGACTCCCTGAATCCCCTCTCCCCAAAAAAGTTTAGAAAAGTCATACATGTATGCAGCATAACTTAAAAAAAAAAGTTGGTTTTTGTATTTAAGTTTATCATTCAAGGTTTGTGTTTACTAAGTCTTAATAAAGTAAATAAATTAATTGTTCCTTCCCACTAGCCTTGTGTAGGACAAGGTTTGGAAAGGTAGACACACACTGAAAAATCCTATTTATGACATTGAATTTTTTCAATCTTGCTTTACCTTTCCAAAATTTGATATTATTGTTGGTGGTGGCGGCGGTGGCAGCAGCAGCAGTAGTTTCTTTAATTACTTAAACCTTTTGAGTTCCATGAAATTCTTGTGTGAAAATTAAATAAGTGAGGTGCTGAGAAACATAAGGGCCCAAAGCATAGAAACATAGCTTCAAGAAAAATAGATGTTTGTTAAAATTAAGATTTCTATTCAACACTGAAGTCTAATAGGTTTATTTGTTTGTAAATAAGTCTTAATATCCTATATTTTCTATTGAAAAACCATGGACCCACTTCATATTATGAAAATATTATTATTATTATTATTATTATTATTATTATTATTATTATTATTATTATTATTATTATTATTATTATTATTATTATTATTATTATTATTATTATTATTATTATTATTATTATTATTATTATTATTATTTATTTATTTATTTATTTATGTAAATTCATGAAATTTTTATGCACATGCTAGTGACAGTACTGTCATTTTTTGCAGTTGTAAACCTTGTATTAACCAGAACACAAAGAACAGATTATGCTAAATGCATCACACACACAATTACGACCTATTTAAACACTTCACAGTCATCAACAGCAACAACATCGGGCATATTCTGTGGCTTGAGGTTCAGATAAATCTGTCTTTACACTCCAGACATGAAATTTAGTAGTTTTCTTTGTTTCATGGTTGATATTTGCCTTCCACCTATGTATTTTGGCACTAGATATTCCAAGGCATCTTACAAACTGTGCCGAAATGTCAAATTGTGGTTTCCCTTGATTTGACATATAGAAAATGGTGAACTTCTAAGACTCCAATGAAGAATAAGTTACTTTAAACAGTTTCTGGCAACCTGTTGAAAACAGGTTGAAAACAGGTTGAAAACATTAACATGCACATCAAATATTCGTTTGGTAGTGAGCTCGGTAACACCCTTAAAGTTTTGATATCTTCAGTCTCCATTTTACAGACTATGAAAGGTTTAACTAATCTTGCATTCTGGATAACTTGACACCAAACATCAGATGAGAAGACTGCAAAAGTTTTCCTTCTCACCTTTTCGATTTGGCCAAAGTCGTCATCAACATGACAGAAAAGTGTCCCCAGGAACTAAAAATTTGTGAATATCTTCTCAAATTATCCAGATTGAACTAATGCAAAGAAAAACGAAGCAATAGTGATATTTTTACTTTGCTTCTGGCATGAGTCTGAATACAGTATCAGCTTTTTTCCATTTGCAATTTCCTTCACTGTTTTCAACAAACACTATTTCATCACTTGCTATGTTCTCACTACAGACACACATGTAGGCACTATTGTCTGAGCATCTATGAATACCTAAATTGTATGTCCAAAGTCTTCTAATATAAAATGCAGTCTCCATGCTTAGCATAGGAGGCAGAGCCTGATGCAGATCAAGTGCTATAATACAACTGTCTGTTCACTTAGTATAGTTCACTTAGCATATTGTATGCCTTAGTTGCCTTAGGTTGGTGCAATCAAACACTGAGTGGTAGATTATGTACATACATCCTTATCTTTAACATTGTCACAAACTTTGCATGTATCACTGTATGACAGTATTGAACTCTGTATTAAAAATTGATTGATAAACATTCATTTTGACTGTTACAATCTTATTAACTTCACATGTTTCTAAGTATAATCTGTACAACTCATTAACACCACCAGTAAGCCTAAGGTACATTTTCTGTTGGGATTTTTTGATTTTGAGTAGTGGCTGTAGTATTTTGGCAGAGAATCAATATGAGGGGCACTATTTATATTTTGAGCCTTGGCAACCCTGAATGTTGTAGGTGCCATCTGATATTTCCAATGGAAAGTTTAACCTTGTTGACCATAATGTACTTCAAACATTTTGTCAATAGAGCATCATTTTACAGAAAAAAAAGAAGTATTTCAGAAAGTGGAGTGCCATTGTTACTAAAAATTAGGCAAGTGAGTCAACTTGTAAGTAAAAAACTTGTAAGTGGAGAAAAGTATATACAAGGTTGACTCACTTGCCTAATTTTTAGAGCATCATTTGTTTTGTTTACTTTAACTTGAAAATTGTCTCTCAATAAAAACATGAAATTAACTCGTGAAAATGTTCCTGCAATGATTTATTATGACTTTCGTCATGAATTATCAAGACAAGAGTGCATCGATCAACTAACTTCCACATTTGGTGACGTAGCTCCATCCTTTGCCACTGTGAAACACTGGTATAACAAATTTAATCATGGCCGCCATTCATTCAATGATGAAATTTGTGAAGGTTGTCCAAAATCAGTTGTGCCAGAAAACATTGATGCTGTGCAAAAACTAATAATGCAAGATCGTCATGCGACATATTGTGAGATTGAGGCAACCCTAGGTATTAGTTCCACAACCATATAATATTCATGATTATTTAGCCGTGAAAAAGGTTTGTTCTTGTTGATCCCACATAATTTGATGCAATCTCAAAAATTGTGTTGATGGGTGTACAAAAATGCTGAAGAAATACAATAATACAATGACAGTGCCTCAGAAGATGTATATAAGATTGTAACAGGTGACGAATCATGGGTCTATGCGTATGTGCTGGAAAGTAAACAGCAGTTGACTGTATGGGTGTTTCAAGTTGAAGCAAATCCAACAAAAGTTGTTCACACTTGAAGCACTTCGAAGCAAATGATCGCCTGCTTTTTCACCAAAACTGGCCATGTCGTAACATGCCTTTAACCCTTTCACTGATAGGGACCTCATATGACATCCAAGTTAAAATACCCCAAACCGATACGGGCGTGTATAGACGTCCGGTGCATACATGCATTTAATGCTTATTTAACACCAATTACTTTAATCTCCCTATTTTACAATAAATTTAAATTAGTTCTATAAGGGATGAAAACTTACTCTTTTCTTTTTGAATTGTATGCCTCAAAACCTGGATAAAACACAAGGGCACATCTTCAGATTCACACCAAGTAATATTGGTTTCCTTGCAAACTTCTTTTTTGCGACATACTAGACATTTTTGAGTTTGATTTATGAGTCACTGTGTTTACACTCAAACTTCACTTACTTGTTGTATAACTGAAACGTTTTCAAGATCATTCGATCTCATCCTCAGCTGTTTGGTGACTAAATGAACATTCCTCTTCTTCCACTACTACGGAGCTCCGATCACTCTGCCATCTGGTGTTAGGGGCACTAAGTTTTAATACTTCATTTAATGCTGGGATTTCAAAATTTATAACTTTATCACGGTTTTTGGTTATGAATATTTTTTCCCAAATATCCAATTCTGTGGGTGTACTTAAAGATTTTAACAGTTTAATGTTGTGGCCAATGTTGTGGTTTTCTGTCCAAAAATGATGTGAAACTGCAGATTTTTCTGTTTGTTTCAACTTAATGTTCCTCTGGTGTTCTTTTTGCCTGGTTAACAAGTTTCTCTTAGTTTTTCCTATGTAGCTTTTTTCACAGGTTTCACAATTTATCTGATAAATTCCTGATTTCAAATTGTTGGGGATTGAATTTTTTGGTGGTTTATTTAGCAGGTTCCTCAGACTGAATTTGCTTTGGGGTGCTAGTTTTAAGTTTAGTCTTTTGAAGATTCGTTCAAATTTTCTAAAAGTCCATGGATGGTAGGTGAATTTTCTATATTGCCAATTTGTGTTTTTAAGTGGTGTGAGAGTGGTATTTTTTGATATTATCTTCAGTTTTTGCTTTCTACTCATGTTCCTTATGATAGCTGGGTTGAATCCATTATCTCTTTTATGTGTTGTGTAGCAAAATTCCGTATTAAAGTTCGTAAACATGCATCCTACCTCGTCTCCATTTTCTTCGGTCGCCAAGTTGCTTCTTTGGTTTGTGATACCAAACGTCATAAATATTAAAAGCAGAAGCATTATTAACAGTGAAGTATTCTTCATTTTTGAGTTCGATTTATGAGTCACTATGTTTACACTCAAACTTCACTTTTCGAAATGGTCGCAACATTTTTTGTTGTGGGTGGTATCTTTATAGGAAAGTGTTTTCTCTCGAGTATGAGGGGTGCTGTAGTGCTAGATTTCTTACCCCCAGTATGAAGAGGCCTCTGAATATTATAGTACTCGATTAGGCTACAAGCTATTGATATGTGCAAGTACAGGTAGGTCATTGTCTTGCATCAATTTAGAGCTCTGCAAATTATTAAATAACTTTGTATTGTTACATCCAGCTGATATAAAAATACTTTAACATTTAACTGTTTTTCGAAAAGAGGGATAGCTAGTAACAGCTGATCCACACCACCCATATTTGACCCGTCATTTCCCCAAACAATGGAGCAGCTAACATGCCATCTGTAGACCAGTACATGTCTAATGTAGGTTTACAAATTAATGAGTACACTGTCCACTTCTGAATTCTCCTAAATTTCTTTGAGGTCAGGGCTTCCTTCATCCTACTCGCATATACATTTGTTTCCGTAACAATGAGAGACACTAAAGCAGATATATATATAGTTTTTAAATGTCGGTTGGATGTAAGAAGTTTTTTGTACACCAGAAAATGCTTATTTGTCTGTATGTCTATTTGTGTTCGAGTTATTTTGACCACTTCACAAAGTTGATTCTTCACAGTTACCTGAAGGAAGCGGATCATTTTCTTCCTCACTGCTACCTATATCCTCAACACCTCTCTCATAATCGCCTTCAATATCCAAATAATGTCAAATAACAAAAGGTCTTCCAGATTTTCTGAAGTGATATGAGAAGCCTGTACACGTCCTATGCAAGCTAATTTATTTGCTGCATTACGAGGTTAAGCCATGGTTAACACTGAAATTTAACAATTTCAAATGTGCCATACATTTAGCTGTTGATAGCTATAAGGAATTACTCCAAACACTGAGAGAGCATAAATAAATACTGAGTGAAAACAGCTGCATAAGGCTACCAGGAACTTCGGTTGTGAAATACTCTAATAAGAGGTACCTGCAGATGCTCACAGAGAGGTTTGTTTCTTTCCAGTATGTGTTTCACACAACATATACAATGATTATCGCTTGGTATAGCATAAACTAAAAGCTAAAACCTTGAACCAGAGAAGTTGCTTACGCAGCTATACATACATCGTTTGGGTGCACACAAAACAAAATGACTTAAATATTAGATGCGTTCGACGCAAAGAATGATTTTTGTGAAACAAAGTGAAATAAAGTAGTGAAATTTCAATGATTTTTTAAAATAGTCTCCACTTTATTGATACTGTAAGGTAGAGGTATACTGTTTTTAATGGGTTTTAAACCAGTTTTTGTTTTAAATAGCTTAATAAATACGGAAGATACAAATGTGTATTTATGCAGCATTTTTACAGCATTTAACAATTTAAATGTCTTGTTCTGTTTATTGGGTATCTGTTTCTGGCCTGTGAAGGGTTTAAATGGCCATCGCTGAAGCGGTTAGAGGAACGTAAAATTGTTAATGCCAAATGGTACACAACCATTTGTTTGCTAGAAGTCTTCGGTTAAGTAAGGAAAACAAACAACCACCGTTACAACTCATCTATAATTTAATAACCGTAGGATTGTTCATCAAGGCAATGCGAGCACACATACATCTCGTCTAACAACATAGTATTTGAAGACTTAAAAAATTGAATTAATGGGTCCTCTGCCATACAGTCCTGATTTGGCACCCAGTGACTTTTTTGTTCCTAAAGATCAAGAATAAATTGTGTGGACGATGATTTTCATCAGCAGAAGAAGCCATTGATACCTTCAAAAACCATGTTTTGGAGGTGTCTCAAGAAGACTGGGATAAGTGCTTTGACAAATGGTTCAAATGGATGCAGAAGTGCATTGATCATAAAGGAGACTATTTTGAAAAACAATAATTCAGTTTTCAATCAGAAATTACTTTGTTTTAATTATTAGGCTCAAAATATAAGTAGTGCCCCTTGTATGTTGCTCAATAAAATTTACCTTTATTTTTCACCGTTTCATCATTACAAGCAATAACCTCCATCCTTAACATCTATCCGAAACAACCTGTATCACCAATGAAACTCTCATTACGTACCACTACTTGCAAACGTATTGTAAGGAGTAATTATATTGGCAATACTAGACAAAAATTGAACAGCACAGAGCAGCAAAATGATACTTTGTGCTTTGGGTCTTTATGTAACTGAATGGCTAAGCAAGCTGTTGAAGAGGAAGGTTGTGTTACAGTGAGCTCTAGAAGAGTGGCACAAGAAGCAAAAATGGGAGTTGAGCTTACAGTGTACAGAGCAAGGATAGGACTGTTTAGGCAAAGGAAAATCAAGAAAAAGGAACTAGGAAGATCTATGGAGGTTAGCGGCATAATACTGGGATGTATAATTCTAATGTTATTAATAATAGGAGGAGTCGAACAGAACCCTGGACCAGAGGAAATACAAACTATTCTGGAGAATCTGGTGGAAAAAATAAATAAACTGGATGGGATGGAGCAAAGAATAGGCAACAGTCTGGAGAAAATAGCTAAGGAAATAAAAGAAGAAGTAGGAAAAGAAATCCAAGGTATAAGAGGGGAAGTAGATGAACTGAAAGTGAAATTGGAAAGAGCAGATGAGCGGAGAAGAAGACTAAATTTAGTATTTATAGGAGTGAAAGAGAGAAGAGGTATTTGGCCATGGCAGGAAGTGTCCCAAATATTGACAGAAAAACTACAAATAGAACTACACGGTTGGGAGATAGTGGAGGCTTACCGCGTAGGAAGACATGTGGGGGAAAGGCCAATTATTGTACATTTCTCTACAACTCAATTAATCTACGAAATACTGGGAAGGGCTAAAAGGTTGAAAGGCACAAAAATCTTCATAAATAAGGATTTAACACCAGCCCAAAGACACGTGAAGCAAAATCTAATCCGAAGGATGATGGAAGCGAGAGCTGCGGGTAAACGAGCATATATCAGAAATTTGCAACTCTGGATAGAAGGAGCGAACGCAACGTATGCGAGCAAGAGGGATGTATGGAGCAGGGAGCCTACACGGGAGGAAATAACTCAGCAAAAATCCAGCCAAGTTTCACATACACAGGAAGGGACGAAGGAGTCAAAGTCTGGCACCGGCACACAACACAGAGATGATGTAATACAGCACGTGGTAACAACCAACACGTCAGAGGATACGTCATTGAGTGAATCCAACAAGACGAAAGGAAATCAAATCTCCGTCGAACAGAAGGGAAGTGAGGAAAGCAGCAAGATGACGTCAACACCTGTAACAACAAACGGGAGAAAGTGGCTGTCACCAAGGAGGGAGGAGACTATGGCAGCACGTGGACTGGTGGAGAGAGGGGAAAGAAGCTGGACGCAAACTATTGGTAGTAGTGAAGAAGAAGAAGAGGAGGGGGCGGTAGGTGGTGAAGGCAGGAGGAGAGGTAAAGCAGAGGCGGGAGATATTATAACTTCGCCGCATGGAAGTATAATGGTGATAAACAAAGACAAACGATCCTCAGCTGTTGAAGGAATTCAGCTGAGAAGCAAAAAGACATTGGAAAAGTATGTATGGTCAAGGGGCAGAACGGGTTCACAATAGCAGTCAGTCAGGAAAATAGGATTTTGGAACTGTGAGGGAATAAAAAATAAAATTAATACGGGAATCTTACAGCACTTTTTGGGGACGCTGGATTATTTAGCAGTGGTTGAAACATGGTTAAAAGATGAGGTCATTGACATACGGGGTTTTAGTTACGTAGGAAGAAAGGGAGAAGCATATGCAAAGAAAGGGAGACTATCTGGAGGCCTAGGTTTCTTTATTAGGAAGTCTCTGTGTAAAACAATGAAAGAATCATGGTCCAGGCATAAAGAAGTGCTTTGGGTTGTAATAGAAGATAAGGAGCTAGATGACAGCATGATATGTTTAGGTATAGTGTATAACCCGCCAGCCTCCTCACAGTTTCATAATCCCGAAATATTTTATCTGTTAGACAAAGACATTGAGAGGTTAAGGGATAAATACATTAACATTGAGATTATAATAATGGGAGATCTAAATATAAGAATTGGGGAAAGTGACGTAAATCTGACAGATGATTGGGAAAATAATAACCTAACAGGGAAAAATGATAATATTAGACGTAGCAAGGACAAGATCGTCGAGAGAGGAAGTGAAAAACTCATTGAATTTTGTGAAATAAATGCGCTTGACATTCTTAATGGGAAATACGGTGAAGATGAGCAGGGGGAATACACCTTCATAAATGCAAATGGCCAGAGTGTAATTGACTTTGTTCTCTGGTCCAATAATATTAGACATATAGTGACTAATTTTAAAGTGTCTAACATAAGTACCAATAGTGGTCATTTCCCATTACTAACATGTATTAAAATCAAATCTCAAAATGTGGAAGCTGACAAAATAAGGGAGAAAATAACAGCAAATAGAGAACATGTTAGATATAGGTGGAAGGAATACCATAAGGCAAACTTTGAAAATCTTTTAAATTCCGAGCGAGGGAAAATATGTCAGTATGGGGTACTATATAATTCGGAAACCTTTGAAATTGAAAAGGCGATGAATATCCTAAATTTCATATTGCAATGGGCAGGGGAACAGATGAAAGTTAGAAACAGGCAAATTATTGAAAGTGACACATGGTTTGATGAGGAGTGTAAAATAAATAAAGGTATTGTAAAAGCGGAGTTGGTAAAATGGAGAGAATCAGGGAATATCAAACTGAAAGAACAATATCTGCTAAGCAAATATTATTATAATAAGTTGCTGGAAAATAAAAAATCTCAATGGAGGAAAAGAAATGCCAGCAAACTAATCAGTACTATTACTGAAAATAATGTAAGTAAAATATGGAAAGGTATTAAGACATTATACAAAAAATATATTGTCAAATCTAACATAACTCAAGAAGAATGGTTAGAGTATTTTGCAACTTTATATACATTTGAAAGCTTTAGTGTAGGGAGGGTAATCCCAGAAATAGTAAATAATTTCAATGAAATCTTGGACAGTGTCATAACAGATGAAGAAGTAATGAATCAAATTAAAAAAATTAAAAGGAACAAAGCACCAGGTATAGATGGTATACCCGGAGAGTTCATTAGGGAATGGAGCAAAGACGTGAACCGAGTTAAAGTTATAACATCATTGTTCAACTCAATGAAAACCAAAGGGTATACACCTAAGAGTTGGAAAAAAGCTATTATTCAGCCAATTTATAAAGGTAAAGGGGATATGGATATACCCAATAATTACCGAGGCATAGCACTGTTATCGAATGTGGGAAAAATTTATACGGGTATTTTGGCAGAAAGGCTGCAAGTCTGGGTAGAGGAGCATAATATTCTTTCAGAATTCCAAATGGGCTTCAGAAAGGGGAGGCGGACAGTTGATAATGTATTCATCATAAAAACACTAGTAGATAAATACCTAAAAAATAAGAAAGGTAAATTATATATGGCTTTTATCGATTTGGAAAAAGCTTTCGATCGGGTAGAGCTGAAACTGTTGTGTTATAAGCTGTTAATGAAAGGAGTGAGTAATCAAATGGTAACTATACTAAAAGAATTGTATAATGAAAATACATTTTGCATAAAATATGAAGAAGGGGCACTAACTAAAGAAATACAACTGGAGGGAAAAGGACTAAGGCAAGGGTGCAAGCTAAGTCCAATTTTATTCAATTTATTTATTGATGATGTATTACAAAATATAAGTAAGAATAATAGTCTCATACCAGTAATAAACAACTTACAAGTCCCAGGTTTACTTTTTGCAGACGATTTGGTAATAATGTCCATTACTGTTAATGGGTTAAAAATATCTTTGCAAGAGGTGGAGAAATACTGTTCAGAGTGGGGCTTAAAGGTAAACAGCGAAAAAACCCAAATTGTAGTATTTAAAAAAGGAACTAAATTGAGTAAATATGAAAAGTGGAAGAAGGGAGAAGCTGAATACAAAGTAGTGCGTGACTGTACTTACTTAGGATTAAAATTGGATGCAGGAGGCAAATGGGAAAAACAAAAGAAATCAGCACTGGCAAAAGGGAAAGCAGCAATGATGGCTGTGAGAGGGTGTCTATATAAAATGCCAGAGATGGAGATGAAATGGTTGGAAAGAGTATATAGTTCTGTAGTCGAGGCCAGAATGCTATATGGCATTGAAATATGGGGGCTTGAGAATGGGTGGGAAGTTGTGGATCAGATACACAGGATGTTCTGTAAGGAAGTTTTGGGGCTGCCAATGGCAACAGCAAACGAAGTTGCTCAAATTGAAATGGGGAGAGTAACAAGGAAAGGGTTAATAATGGAAAGAGCCTTGAAATACTGGCATAGGATCTTGAATTTAGATGAAGGACTCTTATTGCAACAATGTTTAAAATATCAAGAAGCAAGTCTGCAAAGCTCGGGCTGGGCAAGCACTCTACGAAACAATTTAGAAAATAATGGCTTAGGGGATATTTGGAGAAAAAGAGAGAGAAATTATAAAGGTTTCTGGAAGGGTGTTAGAAAAAGATTTGAAGATATAGAGATTCAAAAACTGTTCAGCCAGTTAGGTGAAAAGAGGTCATTGGTATATTATGTTGAGTTAAAAAGTGGCTGGGGAAGGGAGCAGTATATAGACAAAACCATTAATGAAGAAAGGAAGGGGATAGCATGGCTGAGAGCAGGAGTGTGGAGGCTAAAAGGGCAGCGGAATGGGTTTGTGAAAGACAAGTGCCCATTGTGTGGGGGTAAGGAAGATGTGGAACATATCCTTTTCGAATGCAGGGAAACAGAGATTTGGCGAAAAGAATATATCTGGAGAAAAATTAAGCGAAGTCCTGATATATGTAAAATTATAGATAAAAATCTCAAGAATGTAGGTCAGTTCTTAGATAAAGTGAAAAATAAATGGAAGTGGACTGTGAAAAAAGGAAATGAACAATAGTGTGTAAGCAATAGTAGTAATGGTAGTAGTAATAGAAATGTAAGTAGTGTACTACACATTTTGTAATTCAATGGGCTGCTCACCAATTAATGGCCTGGGCCAAATACTGGTGATCAGCTCAACAGTTGTAATAGCTTAGTACACAAATAAATAAATAAAATAAAATGTAACTGAATATCAGGAAAATTGGTGAGACAGCGTCTTATGAATGTTTCATTAAATCAAAGAGACCCTATAGCACAGCTATGCTGGTTGACCACAGGTTGACAGATGTTAGGAGCATGCATATATGCCAAAATCTCAAAATCGAAGATGGTGTGCTTTAAGCCCTTATGGTTGTAAGTGTCTCAATTATTTTCTTGTACTTAAAGAATTAAGACAATACCTTTATGTTAAGGTTCACTTGTTTAATACTATTAACAATATCTCAAAAATATCTCTGAGAATATCATTTCAATTTTGTTTTACAATTTTTGTTTGTGTAATTATTAGGATTTTATACTAATGGTTTGATTTTAGTGTGGAAGATGTTCTTCGATACATCTATTTTACTTGTGTACTTTCTCTATATATTATGTATGTCTTGACTCTTCATATTATTATTATAACGGGGGAGATTTTATATTTTCCATGTAGTTTATTCCTACAGGTGTATTTTAATGTACTCAGTATTTGTCCTTACTTTGCTTAACTAAAATGTAAATAATCCTTGCATATGTTTTCTTTTCTCTTCTGTCTTGTATCTTTTGTGAGGGTAAAACACGTCAGCTGTACATAAAGTCACGTCTCTTTCTTGCCTTGGTTGTAACGCTTTCTTTTTCATTTTACAATATACTGCTAAAGCTTCTGTTCAGCATTCTTAAGCAATCATTTTTCTACTTGAATTATTTTATTATTTATTGTTTTAATATTGTGTTTTTATTCTTTAAATTTGAAAGTAACATGTTTCTGCATTATTGTTTTATATACACCTTCTAATTCTGTAATTTAATTTATGTTTTACAGAATGTGTGCTAAAACATTTTGTTTAACATGCTTCCAGTTTGTATTTCTTCTTACTCTAGCTATCAATTTTTCATGCTATTCATTTTTAATTGAATTGTTTTGTATATTAATACATTTTTGTAACATCAAGTGCTGCTTGAGATGTGACTTTTTCAAGAAAATTCCCATGCCTCAAACTAACCTTTAGTTGGACAATTTTTCAAAAATGGCTGTTGAAGATTTTGATTAAAATACCATATGGTAAGACTTAGAGATACACAAAGTTTTATTGCGCAACAAATTTAGATATTGTTTAAAGCACACAATTATGTCAAATCTGTGTGGAGTTAACCATTTCCAAGACATTCCTTGTTTTTTATTTGAATTTTCAAATAGTTGTACTTTTCTCTAATGGGAAATCATGTTTTTTTTCCTCCAGGCCATGCAAAGAGATTGGAATTTCAAAGCCACACATGGCTTAAAAGATTTGACTACCACATAAGCCTACTGTATTCCCCTAATATCGTTGAGGAAATATGTAATGAAACTATTTTTACAAGCATTCTTGATTAACATAAAATTTATGGAAGAATAAGCTTTCTAGTTAGTTTATTTCCTATTTGTTATTACAATATCTAGCATATACAACTTCATACATATATAACATAATTTTGTGTACAATTAGTATACAAAATCTTGCATATCCTTGTTTTGGAGTTGCATTTTCTCATGCCCCATTATAGTTAACCCAGGTTGTGTATATAATGGAGCATTTTAAAACTTTGGATCTAGATTTTTGTTTCCCTTTATACCTTATACTATTTTTCCTAGTGTTCTCATTAGTCTTCCCTGTTTTCCAAAGCCATTTTTGTCTTACCTTGTCAATAAATTTTCCCAGTTTTATTATGTTTTCTTCTGATCTTAGATTCAAGATTCTTTTGCCTCATTTCATTTGGTATGTTTTCCCACTTATGCAAAAGAAATTCGTCTCTCCTGTATTTTGTTTTTTGACAATCAAAAATATAATGCAAAGTACTACCTTCTTTTTCACACATTGGACATCTTCCCTTAATATATCCATTCCTTATACCCCTTAAGTATATTACTCCTGTTCTATACTATACCAACCCTTCTCTTCCTACTTTATCACAGATTTCAATATATTTTTCTCTGCCCCAATCATTTTTCAGTGTTTTCTATAATTTCTGAGATCTTTTGTTATTAAGATTAGCCCATAATTCTTCTTTTTCGGTATCTTCAATCCTTGTTTTTACTTCTTTCCAAAATCCCTTTTATATTCTTCCACTATCTAACCATAATGAACCTATACCTATTTCCTGTAAAATCTTTTGACTTTTATATATCAAAGTCTCTCTCCCTTTTATTCTTGTTTGTGCTACCAAACACTGTTTAACGGTATTTTCCTCATCTAGATTCCATATTGTGACTTTGTGGGTTCGTAGAATTAAAAGTCCAATTTGCCGAAATTCTAAATGTTCTTTATTTCCGTAGCAATACACTGTTCAATTCTCACGTAACAACATTACATCACATATACAACACGATCTTCCAAGGTCGATGACAATAACAAACAGCATTCAGTTTACAACACTCTCAGCTGTTCAGGACTCGAATGTTCTATCACCTTCCAGAAGCGTAACCCTATCTGTGCCGGCAGGTCTTTTATCTCGTGCTATCTTTATTTGTTCCAACATACTCCTTATCTCCAGGCTCTTTGTGTATACAAGCCGCGCTATTGTGATCGGGTTCGCGACACTTCTTGCTCCTCAAGGCTGGTTGTCCCTAACAGCTCCATCGTAGCGGTCCAGACGATCCAGGTGTACCACCAACATTTTCCCTCGGGGCACCTTCTGGATGCGGTAGACCACGTTGTTAGTTCTCTTCACCACCCGGTACGGTCCTTGCCACGGCTGTTGAAGTTTGTTGATTGTTCGGTTTGCTCCCAGGTGTCCTCCTAAAGTACCGACATGCACTTCCTCCAAGACCTCCGGCACCTTACTTCGGGGAAGTACCAACTGTTCTCCCTGCATCTTCCCATCGGGCGATCCCCATACCCGGAACAGCATGCCCTCTCTTGTCTTCAGTGATCCCATTGGGCCCAGTAGGACTTGTATGTGGCACTCCTTGTTGCGATGTCCTCCCAGGTTCGTGTTATCCCTGCCTCCACTTCTCTCAGGAGTGGCCCCAAGTCTGCGTCCGCCAGCTGCTCCCTCATCAGGCCTGCGTTATTCCAGCCATCCGCAGGCACTACCGTGACCACTCTGACAGCTGTGGCACGCTCCTTCTCTTCCACTCTTGTGCACTGGCCGCACTCTTCTGTGCAGGGTCTTCGGGACATGGGTCTGCGTTGCCGTGGCTCTTCCCTCTACGATGTTCAGAGGTGAAGTCGTACTCCTACAGCCTCTGGAACCAACGTGCTGTCTGGCCTTCCAGGTTTCTAAAGCTCAGTATCCAGGTTAGGGTGGAGTGGTCAGTCCTCAGGTGGAATGGCTGACCGTGCAGATATTTGTGGAAGTGATCCAAGGTCTTCACTACCGCCAGTAGTTCTTCTCTGCCTTGGACAGGATCTTGCTGTAGTAGGCTATCACCCGCTCATGGCCGTCCTGGACTTGCGATAGGACGCCTCCAATGCAATGGTCGCTGCCGTCGGTGTCCACAATGAAGGCGCCACCTGGTTGTGGGAATCCCAAAATTAGAGCACTGCAAAGCGTCTTCTTCAGCTGTTCAGTGGTCAGGTGGTCGGCCGCCCTCTCAGTAAGCCTTCCAGCCGGGATCCCAGGTGTTGCGTTGGCACCGGCTCCTGTGTCTTGTCGATTGCTGTCACGATGCTCACGGGCTTGTTCCAGCCTTGATGTCGTGATCGGTGTCCGCTAGGTTAAGCAGCCTCACTGACACCTCCTCTCGGCACGGCAGCAATGTTCTGGCAACACATAGTCCGTGCACAGGCGTCTTCTGGTCCAGCATCATGTTCTTCGTTCGCAGTCCTTCCAGTCGCACCATCATCACCACCTCCTCTCTGGCGGGGACAACCACGTCTTCCTTCAGATGACTCTACAGATTCCAAGGCGCTCTTTGGGTTGCTGGAGTATCACCTCTTCTCCATTGAGCCGCAGGACCTTCCTGCCGTCGTCGACCGTCGCCTCGTGGCTTCTGAGGGCATCCAGTCCCAGTATCACCTCCTCAGCCACCTTTTTTTTTTCTTTTCCCTATTTAACCATTTTTTTTATTGTTTCCGTTCATTTTCCTATCTGTTTTCTGTATTTTCATACCTATACACTATACACATAAACACCCATGCCCAAGGCAGGACTCGAACCCGCAACCATCTACGCTGTGGAACGCTAGAGACATACGTTCTAACGACCATGGCTACGAGGGCCGGCAGTCCTTCGCGACGAACACCCACTGACGCACGGCACTCCGTCCCAAGGTCAACTTCAGCAGAGCCTCCTCCACAGGTAAGGTGTCACCTGATGCCGTCACTAACTGGTATGGTCGGCTTGGTTTTCTCGACAGCAAACCCTTGGCAACGTCAGGTGTGATGATGGTCACGGCTGCCCCGGTGTCTACAAGCACGCAGCACGGCTTCCCTCTCACCCAACCGTCCGCGATGATGCTGTCATCCATCCGTCGGCTGACGGCGCGCAGTGTCACTCGAGATGGTGTAGACGGCGCCGATGTGCTCCTTGCCACGCCAGGCCTTACTCGTTCTTCCGGCTGCTCTTCCTGGTGTCGGTCATCTTCGCGGTCATCGTCGTGGCCAAGTTGCTATTTACAGCTTTCGTCTTCGTTGTTAATTCTTCCATCTTCTTGGTGATGTTGTTGTCCCACTTCCTGACACCAATTGTGACTTTGTGGGTTCGTAGAATTTAAAGTCCAATTTTCCGAAATTCTAAATGTTCTTTATTTCCGTAGCAATACACTGTTCAGTTTTCACGTAACAACATTACATCACATATACAACACAATCTTCCAAGGTCGATGACAACAAACAGCGTTCAGTTTACAGCACTCTCAGCTGTTCTCTGCTTACCGCTCCTGTGACTGTTTTACAACTACTCCTCTTGGGGAGTCGTCACTCTCTTAAATACCTCACTTATAATTTTGAGAGATTTCTGAACCAAACAGGAATCGAATGTTCTATCACCTTCTAGAAGCGTAACCTTATCTGTACCGGCAGGTCTTTTATCTCGCGCTATCTTTATTTGTTCCGGCATGCTCCTTATCTCCAGGCTCTTTGTGTACACAAGCCGCGCTATAGCGATCGGGTTTGCAACAATATTCTGAGCCAATATTTCAGAATTCTTTCCATCACCTTGCTTTTGTAACATAATCTTCCTAATTCCATTAAATCTGCCTCATTCGGTGAGGGTCTAGTTAAGCCTAAAACAAGTCTACAAAATAGTTTATTTATAACATTTGTCACTTTTCATCCTTCATCTAGCCCCCATATTTCTATTCCATATAGCATTCTGCTTTCTACAATTGAACCAAACAATCTTTCTAACCATTTTACTTACATATTTGGTATTTTGTTAATACATGATCTAATAACACTCATAGCAATTTTTCCATCTGCCAGTGCTTTCCTTTTTTGGTCACTCCATTCACCTTTACTACATAATCACCTCAATTTCTGAACCTTCCCACTACCATTTTTCTTCTCTTTTTAGTTTGAAACCTTTTTTTACCACCATGATCTTAGATTTAGTTTTATTTATCTTGAAACCCCATTCTTTACAAAACTAATAAGCTTTCTGAGAATAGTTTGTTAAAGAATTCAATCAGAAATTTTTTATTATAAATAAAATTGTTAAAATTTTCTGTGCAGAGTTATAAAGTAATTATTACATGTAACTAAAATGTGTCTCTGTAATCCCATAAGATATATTGTAGGAAATTACATGAATACTTTTTATTCTTTCAGCTCAAATATGCAATCTCAGACTTCAAAACCAACTGAAGACAAAGTTACTACAACTGTGTTGGGCCCAGATACTGAAACTTCCCCAGGCACATCATCTGCATCAAATATCAGGTAAAAATTTTATTCAAAGGTTCCAATAGTCCATGGCTACTTAACCAAATATGTATTTTCTTACTTTGCTCTACACTCCAAAGTGCGGGCGCTGTGGACCCTTAGCACTTGTGGTATCTCTGACGTTACTAGAGGAACCTCGGGCCGAACAGCCGAGCCCCTCCTTCGGGAGTTGTTCGGATTGGGATGGTCTCGAGGGGGCAGTGTGTTCCCGATACCCGTGGGAGATTGGGTATGTCTTCGGACGGGGTTGAGGGAAGCCATTAAGTTTCCGGGTGTGCCTGCTTAGCTAGTAGAAGGTGTGCTAGATCACCAGGCGGCCCCACCGAGGTCATATCGGTAGTCTTCACCTTGAGTGTTGACGCGCGTAAGTGGCGTATCCACTTCCGTCCCGTCTTGTGTCCCTAGGACCAGATGGAGGGGCTTGTTAGGAAACTAGGTCTTGCCCTAATGGAAAGCCCCACGGAGGATGCCCGGCGCCCTTTAAGGGACAGCTCGGATAACTCCCTGGTTGAAAGAGGCCCGGGTCTTGTTCCTACGGGTTCAAGGCTAATGGGAGTAGACCCTCTGGACTCAACTTTGCTCTACACTATTAGTGCCGTTGTAAGTGTATAATTTACATTGAGGGATAAGATTGAACTACACAATGAGTCAACTGAGACACACTGTACTTCACATACCACAAATTTACCTTTCATTGCATTTCACCCCCATGAAAGCTAGAACTGGCTTGAATTTTGGTGCTCCAGCTGATGATGGTTCTCTGGAGACGAGACATCTGGTGGCAGTTAAATGAGGCTGGGTGAAATATTTTCTTCTGATGGAATGTCAAAAATCATTAAATGTGTTTTGAATTTCTTTATACAAATTTTTTCCCAATTTAACTTGTGATTCATGTGAACTGGTTTTATTAGTTTTTTGTTCTATGTTGTTATAATGCCAAGAAATGTGCTGCTACTGTGGATTTATCTGTTTCTTTTTCCTTGATGTTCCTAAAGAGTTATTTTAATCTGGTTCCAATGTTTCATTCTGTCTTTCCAATATATACCTTTCTACACTCTGAGCAA